>OX463839.1:38338669-38457561 GCA_949825065.1 Odontocerum albicorne | reverse complement strand
CTCAAACATATCACTGAATTAATTGTTTTTCATTGTATTGTAATGCATATTTTATAAGCGACCTTGTATTGGACTACACTGTAATTTATTGCATTACACTTTCAAAGTCAATAACAATAATACCAATAGTTTTAAATACAAAGAGTGTACGACAAGGGTGCATCCTCTCTCCAGATTTGTTTAACCTATATGAGACGGCGGAATTGCTATTATTGAAAAAAGAAACACTCAAATCTAAGATACACAGATTACACGACGTTAATTGCCATATCAGAAAAAGAAATGGTCACATTCTTTAAAAAGGTGGAACATGACAAAAAATCCTAGGCCTAGAAATCAATAGGTCTAAAACTGTGATAATAGACCGCAGTAACAAACTGCTACCAAATCAATAGGTCAAAATATACCGCCCCCAAATATTGTCTAGAAGGGGTTGCTCACTTTATTTATTGAGGCTCCAGTATTACCAACAATGAAGGATGCAAGACTGAGATGAAAAGAAGAACTGAATGGCATGTCAAAGCTGGAAAATGTATGGAAGAGCATTATTATCACCATTACAATGAAAATGCGCCTATTTAAGTCTAGCATTTGCGCAATATTCATATGTGGCGCGGAGACTTTGACTGTGATAACAAAAAAAGACATAAAATGGATGCATTTGAAATGTGATTCTGGAGAAGGATATTACAAATTCCATGGACAGCAAACTAACGTCTCCATTCTCGAAGAACTGAGAATCACTGACAGATTGTCGACGATATGCCCTTGACAAGTCCTCCGAGTGTTAGTCCTCCTCTCTTCAAACTGTATCCTTTGCCACGAGTAATTTGGGCACATTACTCGTGGCCAAGGATACAGTTTGAAGATGTTTGTAGTTACTGAAGACGTGAAAGGACGACGCGTAAGAAGAAGAACCCCAATGCGTTGGACTGGCCAAGTGAAATATGCTACTAGACTACCCTTAACAGCTGCCCTTCGAGCCACGAAATGCAAGGGTGGATGGAAAGGGGTCGTCAGATGTTATTGCGTGAGTCATGATGCTCAATCGTGAACTTCGTAACAGGATGATGATCACACTTTTATCGTATGCAAATCAACCTACCCCGCATATTTCTATATGACAATCACTTCTAACCAACCAGAAGTATATTAAAGAGACCCTTAATGAAATCTGGACTGGAACCCTTTTAAAAACCCAAGTGGATCGAACCCGCTACCTCCGGACTAGAAAAGAAGCATCTTATCAACTAGGTCATGAAGTTCATTACTAACATCCAAGTTTTTGAAAGACTCAAACATCATTCCACCTAAATTGATTTAGTGGCGTTTTAAAGTTGCCTTGAATTAATTCAGAATCTAAGAGTTCTTGAAGTGATAATATTAGGTGCTAACATAAGTTGTGTCCGTTTTTTTAAATTTAAAAATGAGCCCCAAAAGTAAATGTTCTGCTCTATAAATTTTTTTGCTCGTGTTTGCTTTTACATTACATATATTATTTGATTTGATTACAAGCCTTCAAAATGGAATGTCAAGTAGACGAAAGTAAGCATTTTCGGCACCTCCCTTAAACCATATTATGCATGAAGATCCCCTTTAAACCACCGTAGAATTGGCTGAGCAGATGAATTGTAGTCACATGACTGTATACCGCCATCTTAAATCAATGAGAAAAGTCCAGAAGTTCGGCGCTTGGGTTCCACATGTTTTGAGTGAAAACAACAAAAATCAATTGTCGAACGTTGATTTTTGTTCTTTTCACTCAAAACATGTGGAACCCAAGCGCCGAACTTCTGGATTTTTACCATTGATTTAAGATGGCGGTATACAGTCATGTGACTACAATTCATCTGCTCAGCCAATTCTACGGTGGTTTGAAGGGGGTTTTCATGAATAATATGTTTTAAGCGGTCCTCATCAAAGTCCACTGGTCGTCCGGAACGCTCCATGTCTTTCAGGTCGAAATTACCGTCTTTGAAACGCAAAAACCATCGATGAGCTGTCCTTTCATTCATAGCATCTTCACCGTACACTTTTCAAATATCGCGAGCAGCTTTGGCAGCTTTATTCCCTCGATTGGACGCTAACAGAAGGAGGTGTCGAAAATGCTCACTTTCGTATAATTGCCATTCCATTTTGAAGGCTTGTACTCAAATAAAATAATATATGTAACGTAAAAGCAAATACAATTTCTTGTAGAACAGATAATTTTCTTTCGAATGACGTATAACTTTTTACCATTTTGTTTTACTTTTGGTGCTCATTTTTAAATTTGGAAAAAACGGACACAACTTATATTAACACCCTTTATTTTATTAAACAGAGTAAATTTTTCTTTTGGTTTTTCTTAGTAATTTTAAGAAGAAAATATGTGTTACAAAAAGCATATTTATAACAATTAAAATGTTTGATTTTTCTAAAATTTTGTTTATCATTGTACCTTTTCAAAAAAATTCTCAACCACATTACAAAAAAACGAAAGACTAGAGGTTTCCTCTCTTCTGTGAAGGTTTCCCACTTTTCATATTAGGTTTTAGCAAACCTTCGCATTAATCAACTTAAATAATTTCTGTTTTAATTAAGCTTCAACTTTTTCAAAATTAATTAGAAAGTTTTAATTTTTGCCATTAGCCTTGGATTAAAAGCGTGCGAAATTTGAAGCGAAAGTTAAATCACATCGACTTGTGCCTATATCGGTTAAAAAGCAGAATACAACGCTACGAAACATACAAACTTTTTAATTTTCGTTTCATCGGGAACAGATATTGGTATCGACGATGTTGGCAATTTAAAGATAAAATATAGGATTAACATGGAAATACAGAGTTGCTGGTGTTGCTGAAAATTATTGACCTAAAGCGGTCTCAAGGGAGATCAATCGGTAGGGAGGTTTTTGTCAGGCCGCCGAACGTTTGTTGCTCAGGTTTTTCGTGGCAAGTTTTTCCACAAAGTGTTCATCATAAAATAATTTTTAACCAATATAGCCCCAAGGCGCCGTTCTATCGGCGGTGTATTTAAATGTACTCTTTAACTTTATATTTATTGCAACTTTCATATTATGGCCCAAAACAGGTAAACAACCCCTTTTTTTAGTTACACTCTGCGCTTTAAATGCACTTTTTTCATTGTATACTATTTTTAGCACTGTTTAAATTCTACAAAAAATTCACTTTTTATGTAATTTTTATAATTTCTCTTTATTTTTTATTTCATATAATATAAAGAGTATAATTTTAATAAGCATCATTATATATTTGTTACCTGATGATTTTTTTTGCTAGCCTAAGTATTTATACATTGGAATTCCTACTTTTTCTTGTCAAAACGACGTATTAATCTCTTAATATAAAGCTAGTAAAAAGCAAGTGGAATTTAAAAGGAATTAAAAGTGAATTTTTAAGAAAATTTTAGCATCAAAGAAATAGAACATCACACATAAGATTTTTTCGTACCAATACATTCTGGTGCACATTAGTGTATAATTTTTTCTTACATAACTAATTTCACATTTTTTTCATTCTATGGAAATATTTTTTCATTCGTATACTACCCCCAAACATATCTGAATTAATAATTTGGACATGTTGAAGAGCGTGGACGAGTGACAATATTATCTTCGGCCTCGGCAGTTATATTATGTACCTTCAATTCAGCGAAACGGTTCAAGCTGCGTCACCGATTAGCTCTCAAGTCTTCCAGTTTCACAGAAGAGAAACAAGACGAAACAGTGAAGGCTCTCTTATGTCAGCTATTATTAGCCATCATATTTATTTATTAAGTTCTTAAAAGTTTCATTTTATCTACATAAAACGAAGCGCTCTCACTAAAATATTTTATAACGAATCAGTGTTATATAATATAAGTTTTTATGCTTAGCATTGTCATCGTTCATACCTAAAATCTTATAATTTCTGTCACAAATTTAAGGTAGTCTGTGAGTTACGATCATAGACGGAGGCACTTAATAGTTCAATGTGAACCAAAAAGAGAGTGATTTCGTTATATGTATCTTGTTTAGTTACATAGTCAATACATTTGCATCTGCATAACGTAAGAGGTAAGGTGATCGTTACTTTACTATTTTGATCACGATTTCAAAGGGCGTGTAGTGCCAAGCTATTTGGAAAGACGCTTTTTATAACACCTCTTTGGTCCTAATGGAGGCATAGGGTAAATTGAATTGAATTAGACCAATATTTCTTCATTTTAAAACAACGGGTACAATTATCGTTAGTAACAAAAAAAGGCTAATATATATAGCGCCATCTAGAAAGCGCATTTTCTCAAGAGCGCTTTCTCGCATCTGCATTTGTTAAGAAAACCACAGAAAATTTACCAAAAGAAGCCGAACTTCAAAGTAATCTATATAGAGTGCGTATTGTATTTGTGTAGCATTTATATAAAATCATAAAATACTTCCTAAAAATGGTTATTTTCAAGTACTTCCTAAAGCTACACACACTACACATACCTCTAACACTTAGAAATAACCATTCATTCTACGCTAGACGATCAGCAACGGAAAAAGCTCTTTCAGCTTAATAGTACCTTTTTATCAGATCAATTCAAAATGATCAATTCAAAACGATCAATTTATTCGATGAAGGTTAAATGAACCTCAAAGTTATATTCCTCTCCAAAGTAGAATCTCTCAGATACAGATTCCAAAGATATAATGGAGACGTCCTATTATTACATCAAAACATTCATTATAACATGAATGATATAACTTAATAGCAATACTTGTTTCCATTTGGACAAATCTTCGAGCAATCCAATAAAATTTTATAGCCATGTGCTAATTTCACAAAGATGGAATCATAAGAAATATTTCTCTCTAATAATTTTTGTAACTCAATACATCGCTCCAGTGAAGAAACCCGATCTTACACTCGACTGACGAAGGCTGTAATCTCTGAGAAGGGTGAGGTAAACTTGATTACCTCCATACAATTTCGATCTGAGATCTTTGCAATATCATTCAACAGATGGACAAATCCGCAATTTTTCTTGAAATATTTGCTATTTTTCAATTACAAGAAAACGTTTTATTTTCAATTACATTTTGTGTCTATTTAAAGTCATTCAATTTAAAACCTCTTTTGTTTTGTTTCACAATTTGTTTTTGTCCGTATTGAACTACGACCTATCTGGTATAGTTGGCTAGACTTTCTGGTCTAGTTGTTATCAAGATAACATACTTATGTATCTCTGGCCTAGTTGGTAAGATTTTGTCCGTTTTGAACTACGACCTATCTGGTATAGTTGGCTAGACTTTCTGGTCTAGTTGTTATCAAGATAACGTACTTATGTATCTCTGGCCTAGTTGGTAAGATTTTGTCCGTATTGAACTACGACCTATCTGGTATAGTTGGCTAGACTTTCTGGTCTAGTTGTTATCAAGATAACATACTTATGTATCTCTGGCCTAGTTGGTAAGATTTTGTCCGTATTGAACTACGACCTATCTGGTATAGTTGGCTAGACTTTCTGGTCTAGTTGTTATCAAGATAACATACTTATGTATCTCTGGCCTAGTTGGTAAGATTTTGTCCGTATTGAACTACGACCTATCTGGTATAGTTGGCTAGACTTTCTGGTCTAGTTGTTATCAAGATAACATACTTATGTATCTCTGGCCTAGTTGGTAAGATTTTGTCCGTATTGAACTACGACCTATCTGGTATAGTTGGCTAGACTTTCTGGTCTAGTTGTTATCAAGATAACATACTTATGTATCTCTGGCCTAGTTGGTAAGATTTTGATAGATTAATTTCATTCAAGTATTTAACCAAGTTTACTCATTTATTACAGTTTTATTACATCAAGTTTAACCTGGCGGGTTAATTGTCACATGCCAATCTCTTCCAAATAACTAAAATGATGTTAAAGAGGCCGTCACTGAAAACCAGTCGGACACTCTTTTAAAAAATCAGGTACCAACAGGCTTTGAACTCGTAACTCGATACTTTGAATTTTAATCAATATTTGTCTTCTAAAATTTTAAATCTTAAGTATTAAATTTTACTATGATCAGAAGTTTGTAGATATTGACTATTTCTCCATATTAATATTAGTAGGAATATTTGTAAATAAGAGTCACTCTTAAAAAATGTTATAATATAATTTTTATGTATCATGAATCCGAACATTCGAAAACATTCTTATTTGCAAAGTGTAATTAGAAAACTTATTTCCCAAGCCAACTCTGTTTGCATAATCAATAAGCGTTAATAAACGTGAAGAAATTTAATAATTAATTCTTGCTCCAGATACAATTTGCTCACACTTCGAGTTGAAAACTTCCCTTGGCTGGCACATTCACAACTTTATGGATTCAAATTAAATGGAAGCCCTCGTTTCATTCCACCCATTGCAGACTTTACCTATAAATTTTAAAAGTGTATTTAAGATCTCACTCAAAGTAATGTATTCACTTCTAGGAATAATAACGAATTGTTAGCATGTTTGGTATTCGTATGCAAAAAATTATAAAAATAATATATTTTTAGTGACAATGAAATAAATTTTATTTAAGCACCGTTAATAGGGCCAGTTCTCCACTAAGGTGATTTATTTATATAATATAAAACTTTAAACATAAAAAAATCATATATAATAATAAATATACAATAATATAAATGAAAAATGTAAAACAGTAGATTTTGCAGTATTAAGCTCGGTAAATAACAGATATGGCCTTGACGTTGGCTACTACCCCGCACATGTTTTATAAACAACAAAATATCTGATAAGAAAACCTGAGAAAAAAAAAGACGAACTTGTAAGAAAATTTATATATTTATTTATTTTACATTTGATACAGGTGTAACGTAATCACAAAATACTAGGTTTAACCGAAAATAATGGCTAATTTTAACCATCAAATTCAATCAAACATAAGTTTAGAGAAAAACTTTATTAATCAAAGTAAGAGACATTTGATTTTATGCATTTTTTCGTAACAAATTACAAGATTATTTATGTATATTGCAGGTAAATTAGGATTGCTTTTTTTCCTAGGATTGATTTTTTATGTCGTAAATAGTTATTGAGGGGCTTGAAAATGTGAAAATCGGTTGGCGACGGATAAGGCGGATGACATAATGTTTCGTATCCCAACTCGTCAATTTTTTCAATTGAGATCAATATGATTGAGAAATAGATCATTTGGATTACGCAACAGGAAAGAAGACCACACTTAGAAACGACAATTTTTTGATCATCATTAAGTATATGTGGAACCCACTTATCAAGCTTTTTAACCTTTCCAATATCCTTTAAATGGACCAAAAATGTAGCAACACCAAGACTTAATTTCTATGTCATTTCCAGTTCATTAGTTTACGTGTTTTCTGCAAATAAAGCTTTTGATTTGTCACTTTCAACAGTAGCACGACGATCTCGACTGTCTTCATCTTCATCCTCAACTGTATTCATCTTTACGTCTCCAGTCCTAAACCTTTCAAACCAACGCCGCACTGTTCGTTCAGAAATATTTCCTTCAATCCATGTTTGGTTAACATTGGGTGCTGTTTGAGATACATAATGCTTTAGTGAAAAAATTACATCACATCCTTATTTTTTGGATCCTATACCAGAAGGCCAAATGTAATGCAAATTAAATGCCTGACTCAATTAATAAATATAACAGAGTCTTAACTGCCACACAAAAACAAATGTTTAAATATTTTCTAGCAAAGAACGTTAGGAATGATTTTATACTGAAATTGGGCATTATTTTAAGAACAACCTAATAACAAGAAAAGTTAAATTATTTAAATTCTATATATAACGTAATGACTACAGGAATAATGTTTCTAGTCATGCTTTCCTGTGTCAATTTTTCCACTGAAACATGGAAGATATCGGTATTGGAAAATTTCTTCAATTATGTTATTCCGTATATGAGTGGTAATAATAATAATACTAAAAAGAAAATTTGTATAGCGCTGTTTAGAGAACAAACTCTCTTCTAGGGCGCTCTAGCTTGAGACGTAAACCTACTTTTATTGACAGATCAAAAACATTTAAAAGTAAATAAATATAAGTTTATTGCAAGAATAGGAAGGTAGTGGCTGCGAGCATTAAATAAGATGCTGCTCTCAATAGCTCAATTTGCGAATACGGCATCGAAAATTTGAAGATTCTTGAATGTGTGACATAAACACTTTTTTTAATTAATCCTCTTCATTTTACGGATTATCCTGCCACGTGAAGTTGGTGTAATTAATTATTATTCAAATAGAACAATGCCAGGGAGAATTATCATACGGTAAGCGGTGCCGAGAATATATCCACTGTGTCACTCAATTAATTCAGCATCTCTCAACCGCACGTCAACCTTTGTAATTATTAGGAACATAAAAACTAAGAGCTTCTAATATAGCAGGACAATTGAAATAACATTTAATAACGCGATAGATTTGCCTTTACGTTCCGAGGCTCTATACTATAATTGCGTGCCATCAAAAGTGGGTATATTTTGAAAAAAAGACACTGTTTTATACCATTAATATTTCGAGAACTTAATTGTTAATTTCTTAAGATTTCAAATTGGCCCAAATTCATAATTTATGGACGATTTTTAAATCTTTATAGTTTAGATTGGAATTACATTGTGATTGATTAAACAATAAATAATTAAGGGATATGAAGCCTTTAATAAAATAACTGGAAATATAATGAATTTGAATACATTTTCATACTTGCTTTCTTCTTTAATAGTTGCACTAATTTCAAACTTGTTGTACCACACGTCTTAACGGTCTGAAAGAAGAATAATCTTGAAAAGGGATTTAATTATTTTTAATGCGAAATGACAAATTCAGCATACTGGCTTTGAACATTTAATCTTATATAAACTATAATTTATTAAGTTTTCTAATCTAAGGTCTTAATGGTTTTTCTGTTCTTCTTATGTATAATCTATTTTCTTTCTCGTCCACTTGTATTAAGTGCGTAATGAAGAACATCAGGCATTTAGCAAGGAAATAATCTGACAATCTAGAGAAACTGCTTATTGTTGGTATTGTTGAGGGTACGTGGTCACCAAGACAATAGCACCAAATTACATTAAGGGACTTCATTAAGGGTACTGCTATCGGTGTGGACGTGCTGTGTAACCTATAACACTTATTTATTATATAGTGATATTTTATGCTGATTAAAAACACTTTTATGGTAAACAACATATAAGCTACAGAAAATATATAAATTCTTGTGTAATATAGTCTAAAAGTAAAACCAGTCACGGAGAGAATCCGAATGGAATCTAACCTGAAGCGTCCACTTACTTCGTGTGAATACTAACCGTTATGCCACTGCCACCGGCATGAAAGTATAACGAGTACTTAGATGATCGTATTGTAATATATATGATGATCAGAAAAAAGTGTGTGAATATAAAAAAATATGAATTCGTAAATCAAATTAATCTTTGAATTAATGCAACTGTAATTTGATCAACTATGTACTCTAACATCTGTCAACAAAATATGTACCCTTTGTTACGTACTGTAAACGGCAACAATATATCATCATTTTGTCAACCATATCTCCTGACCAGTTTAAATTATTTCGTTTTGCGCTTATTTTTCACCGCAGTTCTTTTCTCGTGTTCTTAGAGAGATTTTCTTCTTTTTAAAAAATTCTACTATTTTATCCTATTCGAATTAAAAATAAAAGAACTGGCTATAGTTTTAAATGTGTTATTTTTTAAATATGATATAATGTAACTAACTCATTAATCAATAAGACAATTGGTATTATAAAAGTATAAAATACAATTAATCAGATTTGTATTTTCAAACACCTGTAATTTATGTATTAGCCACTTTTTTATTACACTTTCATTGTATACCTGGAAGATGCATTGCCACGAGTCAATATCTTTACGAGCAATACGTTAAAGAGACCTAAAGTGAACACCAGACTAAAAAAATATTTAATAAAATAGCAAGAATCGAATGTATAACTCCTAGGCTGGAAGGCGGACAGCTTGCCAAATGGGTCATGGAGGTCGTCAACGTTTGTCAAAATTCATACTTACCTTTTATAATAAGGTGACCAAACAAATTTAATTTTTAAAAATATGGAAAAATATATCAACTTAACATTTTATCTCAAAAATAGATATGTAAGTAAGTGACAATGCTACCAAAAATATTTACAAAGAAAATTAAATGTTTTTAAAAAGAACCGAATTGAGTATATTTTTGAGTTAAAAGATTAGCTTATTTGTTTTTTTTTACAAAAAAATTTGCATATTTTATATGCTTTTTTCCTTGTCGTGTAATCAAATATGCTATCTTTCTGAAATGGAATTTAAATTAATTTTAATATTTCATATCCGCCCTAGAGACGCGTAAGTCGTCACAGTAGAGTTTTTCTAAGAATTAATTAATATTTCTTTCATCTATGAAGAGATCTTATCCATCAAGAAAACTTTATAAATATTGCTAATTGATAAGATAACAAAGATAATAACAGATAGTAAAAAAAAATGTGTACATTGTAGAACACTGAGAAGAATATGTGATGTGTCTATGTAAAAACTGGTATGTTAAGAAGGGTGAAAAAGAACACTTTGAGGTGGTTTAGATTATTGAATAGATGGGTGCCGAAAGACTGATTGATTATTTTTTTAATGCAAGCATGAGTGAGAGTCGTGGTAGAAAATGACTGAGAATGGTAGGGGAATGAATTTTTTAAAGATGGATAGGCAATGAGGCAGTGAAATAGAAGGAACTGTATTAGAATATGTAAATATGTGGAGTAGGCGAAGGAAGTATGCCGTCTTAGGAAAGTTTTGCACTCTAGCCTCTCTATCTTGTCCAATAAGTAAATGATATATAATATTTATAACATTAAAATAAAAGTAAGGTTATTTTAATTTGTTTAATCAAACATGTTTATTCCACTTTACATAACAGTATTACTCTACCGGTTCCAAGGTGTTCACATCATCATCAGGGGAGCACAAGCAAGATTTGTTTGTTTATCATCATTATCAACACCATCACGAAGTGTCCCTTTTGGAGTAAGCAGAAAGAATATATCTCAACTTCATTCTATCCTGGTACACATTTGCTTCTGTCACGTTCATATACGTCATCATAATACTCTTCTATTACAAAGGATTTTCACTTTTCATTTAAATTTTACTAATTTGATCGTGCTACGTTTTCCTATGTCTTTCTTAACTTCTCATATTTATACTACTTGTAAAGACTATTTGAGTTAATCTTTCATCATTCATGTTTTCTATGGTGGCGAACCATCTCAATGCTTCTTTTTCCATCTTAAGCACTAAATTTTCATTCAGTCCACATTCTTTCCTAGTACTCTAATTACGTATTATATCATATATTTTTTTTCCGCACACTTATGTACGAGTATAAGAAAAGTTGTTGGAAACAAAAGAGCTCGAAATTCTTCTTTCTGTTAATTTGAGATAGCAATATATTTGTTTAACTTCTGGTTACTTTTGACAATTTAGTAACGAGAATAAGAACTTTTTTATTAAATTCAATATCTCAATAAGCAGAAAAAATTGTTCGGTCAAATATTATATAAATATTCAACAGTAATATTAATGGGTAATGCGGAAAAAAAATATTTCAGCCACACAAATATTCTGCAACTATTTTTCTATTCGATTAATGTTTAAGTTCATATTTTATTACATTTCCGCTGTGTATAGTGTAATCTTTAAAAGTTACTAAAGAAATGTGGCAAGTTTAAAAAACAGGAAGATATTGAAAGGTCTTTTGTGTTGTAAAAAAGACACTGACTAAAACATATTTTTTGGGTAATAACAGGAATCGACCTCATTTGGAGGTAAAAAAGCTACACCATGGAGGTCATCAAGTTTCTCAAAAAGGTTGAGTTTTTACGTACTTCGATAATAAATAAAACTTTCAAGATTGAAAAATTATCATGAAAAATATGGTATCATATTTAAAAAGTGACAAAGCGCAAGGAGGATGAGAGTGACCGATGAAGGAATTGACTAGAGGAAGCTTGTACACTGCCATGCAAACGACAAGTGACACCTACTCGTAGGAGTAAATATGTATCGTCGCAACCTGTAACACCAGCATCCCGTACATCACGACCCTAAGTAATGAGTCAAGATAGAGATTATTGTATTATACAATACTTTCGTTGTACACGGTATATGATAACCTGGTGGGTGTATTGACATGTACCAAACGGAAAGGAGTTTATACTAAACTTACGTGCAAACCGTACAAGTACCTTTTAAAAAACTGGTTATCAACCGAAATCGAGTACCTGGGTCAGAAAAAAAAGCATCTTTCTCACAAGGGGGTCGTTATATAATAATAACTCGATTAATTTAAAATTAAATCATGAGAAATTTTCTTATTCAAAAATACGGCTCAAAAAGCGGTGCGCTAGGGCAAATGATTTCATTTATAAGTATTACAGAATACATATTTCCTGCTTTTTGATATTTCTTTTATCCTGGTAAGTGCAAAGAATTTCGCTCACGTCCACGGTCGAACCGGTTTACAATACTTCATTCGTTTTCTTTAGGCACCCCCTAACAAGCGGCTTTTGTGCGTTTTGGGGGTAAAATGTATAAGATGAGGCTTAGCGGCCCTCTCAAATAAGAGGTTAACGGACCAGACTCATAATTCTGAGAGCAGTAAAAATTTATGGCTAAATGTTGAGTTTAATTTAGCCTCAAGATTTAAACGACCCTTTTTCTGTCTGTATGGGTCTTAAATTAAATATGAATGCTGCACAATCTGTATTTTTTAATCCTTAACTTAAATTTTATATCCGGATCAAGAACTTAACATCCTCGCGACAGATTAAATTTGAAAAAAATATTAATATTTTAAGAAAATCATCTCAGGTGTCAATATAATGAATACGTTTAAAAATAAAAAGGTTTTTGTTTGGCATTCGTTTTATATTTTTCACGTATTCAACACGTTTTTACTTATATCCATTATATGGATATATATTGATTAACCTTCATTAAATAGCTTATATTTATCATCGTTTTTTTTTTATTTAAATATTTAAGAACATACCAGTCTCTTTTGAAACAAAATGATAATGTTTAAAAAAAGAAGCGAAAAATGATAAATGTTAATGTATGAAATATTATTTGTATGTTAAATTGTACAATTTGGCAGGCTTGATAATTTCTTCCAAACAACGACAAAGTATAAAAACCAGGAGTAAAATCTAAAAACCTCTGATAGAAGATAAATACTTTATCAAATAGGTCGTCGTATAGTAATCATATGTGTAATGTAGCATATAAAAGCGTAAATTTTAATTTGAAGCAATTTTATGTTACACTAATTCTAAGAAAAATGTTATTGAAAAATATAAAAATACAACCATTGTCAAATTACAGTGCTCCTCCTAACCTACCTCTGAACTCGAAAAAGCTTACTACTTCTTCTAAAAAATATAAAGAAAAACATCAGCATCATCGCAATACATTTTAATCCTCGGCAGCAGCATAAGTCACTCCGTTGTACACTGGGTATTCCAACTCTTTGAACAATGTGTTTGGTCAAGACGGCTTTTTCGCTGGTCGCATTATGCTCACTGACGTTCATAACCAGCCCATGCCATATATATGTATGTGTGTGTGTGTATATATGTGTTTAAATATTTATATTGATGTTAGATAAACTTATTTAATCAGTGTATTATACATTATATTAATACTAATTATTTAAACAATTATTCTCGTTCATATGCGTAGATACATTAGTGTGTCTATTTGCTTACGTAATGAATGTTTGTTGCTTTGGTGAATTTCGATTTGCCATTGTCTTTATTTATGGGTTTCTTGAAATTGTAAATATCTCGATTACACAAAGGTTTCAAATGTCTCCCATCCCTTGGAAATAAATCAATTCATTAAGCTCTTAGCTTATTCCAATACACATATACTCGTATATCATTATATCGACTAAAAACGTCGGAGAAATGTAACCTTAGATACCCAACAATGTTGAGAAAGTTTAAACGTTTTATTTCACAAGTCTTAATTTAAACTTGTTTTTATTATTTTGCTCTAAATTTAACGATAAGTTTAACTTTTATTATACCTTACTTAAATGGTTTTCTCGAAAGTTGCGATTATAATCATATGTAATCTTTTAAATTTAGTATAAACGCATTTTCAAAGGGTTTTATTGTTTTTGCATTCAAATTAACTTGCATGATAAAAAATAATTATACAAAAGGGGTCCCAATCTGGTAAAATAGTTCCCCGGTAACAATAATTGCGCGCGCTAGACATGTGTGAGTACTGTTGTATCTTCACGTGCGATAGCATGGCCAAAAACATGTGCGATGAACTGCTAGTTCGGTATCTTCTTCAGTGGTTCTAAAGGTGGAATGCCCGATTAATGGCGATGAAAATAATTTTGTATCCGCGTCACACTTTTCGATATGTCCAACACCAGTTCAGATATGTTGAAGCACACAGTTCAGAGGTGCTAAGGGAATGAATAAATTCATCAATGAATTACATGCGATAGAGGCTCCTAATCAGGTTTCTATATGCGTTTAATAATTCAATAAGGGTAGTTCAAATATAAATATTTAAGTACTCGTATTTTATACGCCTTATAAATTGGGATGTATGCTTACTAAACTATTGTATAGATCTGGTACGTTTAAATGTATGCTGTTAAAAATATCCAAACTCAATGTACAATTCTTAAACTTTTATTGAGAAATGCATTTTCTTAGCTTTACACGTTCTTAACATCTTTTTAGGCATTTCTCCCTAGCGAGATTACTTATTCGCTCAACTCATAATAATACTCAGTAAATACACAAATGTTGCCCTAAGTGAACTATTTATAATATTTATATATTTACCGTCACACTTTCCTTGGGGGATAAGCAGACAATTCAGAGCGACATATGGCTGAATCTTTCATTGCGACATATGGCTGAATATCTTGAAACAACTCTTTATTAGTTGATTTTATACCTGTAACAAAAAAATATACAATATATATAGTATAATAGTTGCACATTTTATTCTCAATTATTTATATTTATTGATGGAAACAAGAATTTAACGTTCTTATTGATAAATTTTAAAAAATACAATAATTATATCCAATATTTTCATTCGTGACCTGGGTTTCATGGGCAAGTATGATGTTAACATTCTAGTCAACATCATACTTGTTCATGAAACCCACGTCACATATGCTCTCAGTATACCAATGACCTTCCACGTAAATCTGCAGTATCGATACATCTGCTGATAATATGCCGGGAGAATTGCTCTAGGTCTTCGACACCGTGCATCCGGCATTTATGGAAACAAAGTCTATGGGGCTGTAAAACATATAAACTCGAACTAAACAGTATTGAAACATGCTTAGATAATACTCAACAAAAGTATTTGAGTAACAACTTGTATGAGAGTGAAACGTGTACGTGGAAAAGAGTGAAAGAGCGGAATAAATGCTGCAGAACTATATACACTTAGAAGCACATATGGGCTAACAATTTATGAAAGTATATGGAAGAAAACGATAAGCTAGGAATATGACATTTGGGCTGATGTATTGAAAAAGATGAAGAAGAGTATTCTAAGATGAGATATCAAAGAATATTAAAAAAAGAAGAAATATAAATTATAGGAGCAGTACGAGAAGGTGTATATGTGTCGAGATAGAAAAGTCTGACGTGATGATAAATACGTATAACTAAATTAGAAAGTAATAACTCAAAATGGTAGCAAAGCAACAAGCGCGTCAAAATGTATTTAAAGCGTAACGCACGAGTCACAAAATAATACTAGACTGTGTGACCAAGCTAAAGAAGACACATTGCGAGGGTCACAAGTAGAATAATAAGTACATGGCAACGGAATGTAAAGTGGAGGTCTATGAAACATGTTTTAGATATATAATGACGCATGCTGTTGAAACTAGAATTGATACCACACGAATAAAGGCACTCGTATAACTACTAAAACAGTTGGCGATAGAATAAGTAAATACAGAAATAAGAAGAAAAAGTGAAACCAAAAACATCGTAAGTTGGGGAAGTCAGAGCAGACGTTATTGACGGGATCACGTTCGAAGAATGTATGAGACCCAGTCCCTCGTGTAGTTCTCATGGTTATCACATAAGAAACCGATCATCAGAAAACCCCAAAGAAATAGAGGGATATCTGGCAGTCCATATTCTAAGAGGATTGTATAAAAACAGATTAAGAATCGACTACAAGAAGGAGAAAAGCATATACACATATGACAGGATACATAGGTAAAAACTGTACATGTGTGTTAGAAAGTATGTTCGTCTAAACTCTCTGCGCCAGAAGAGATATTGTATGGTAGAGTGCGTACATTGTGAAAATAATATTAATTTTGTAATGGAACGTTTTTTTTAACACATTATAAAGTATTTGCACTATGGATAAAGAATTGCAAGAATTAAATATTGCATAACGAAAAAAGAAAGTATTTCAAAGCTTATTCTAGCTTTTATCTCTAAGCGTGTGAAAATTTTTCAAAAATTAAATTAAATATTTTTGATATTATTTAAAATTCAAATTGAAAAAAATATCGAAACTCTTCAAATTTCATTATATTTTTTATCATTTCTTTAAAGTGAAAAGTAAATCGCACCACGGATAAAAAAGTCTTATTTTTTCAACACAAGTCTTATTTCATATTCATTTACAATAAATTATTGTTTGCAACGATATAACTCAGAATACGTGTGGCAAACCAAAGTTTATACCATTATCAATAGTATTGCAGATAGATTTTCTAGAAAACAAAAACTCAAAAGGCACTCGAATAACGTTGGATGTCATACAGAAGCCAACTGAGATGGGGGTTGAAAAGTACCGTATCGTAAATCTTTGTTATCGTGACACAATAACCCACTGCAAAATTGCCAGGACTTACACTCATTTTCCAACAGAATGACCAACACTAGAATAGAAGAAGAATTGTTCAAGAGTAAATTTTTATTTTTCACGAAGGATTTTCCTAGTGAACTATTATTCGCCGATTTGTACATTTTCTGCTGACCTATGAAATTTAAATGGAACAAAAAAGCGTAACGCAAAACACCCTTCTCGGCGGGATTCAATTTTGTTAGGTAATAAATTTTGCTATACTATTCGATAACAATCGAGAAACCTACAAAATCATTATGTTTAATTCAGTTCATTTATCCTCAGATGAATGTGAAAAATTCAGTCGGATTTATGTTATGGTATTAAAAGGTTTGGTCATTTATAATTCATTTATAAACCTGTAACTATAAACCTTTTTTTTTTTTTAATAAATGCAAGTAGCTAATACAATAACTAAATACAGCAATCTTAACAGTTTAGTTGGAAAATTGAAACTCATTTAAAGGAGCTCATGAGAATCTTTCCTTAGTCGTGTTGATCATCACTGAGCGTCATAGATTTTGATGATAGGAAACTGAGCGGACGATTCGTCTATACTCTTTTCGGTCCTAAACCATGATGAATATAGCACTTAATAAAAAACTAACCATCTACTCGTATTTGAATTTGTCTATCCACCGTCCTCATGGTCACCGCCCCCTTAACACTTCCACTCACTACCAGCTTCTCCAACATGTCAGAAGTATGACAGTATTCTCTTCCTGCATGTCATCGACAGCCTTTTTTTAACCTTTAGATCCTGGAGATTGTTCACATTAGTGCGTCTTGCAGTCAATAATATGCAAATCCTTTGGCCCCAACACCAAACTCGAAAAAAATCAGCATTCTTTTTACATCAGCGTCCATGTTTTCATACCGTGACGTAGAGAAAACCACAGTTCTCGCAAAGTTTTAGTGTTGAAAAGTAAAAACGGATTTTTCCATATCTTTATAAGTTTGAAAGCCGTGAGAATAATAAAGAAAAAACAGCGGAAAAAACATAATCACTTGTCTTATTCAAATCACAATCTTTATCATATACACATATCATCACGCCCTGTCCATTGCAAAGTAGGTAGAGAGAACAGATATCTTATTTTTTTATCCAAGCACACAACTTTCCCCTCCTCTACATTATTTATTCGCCATGCACAATCTTTTCATATTCATACGAGTACTTTTCACTTTACCTTCAATCAAAATCTGGTCGATTTGGTCCAGCCACGTTTTCTTCAGTACACCTCTTTCACGCACACTTTGCACTTCTAACTTGTATACTCGCTTAGCCATTCATTCATCCATTTTATCCATGCATTGATTTCCGATGTCTTCATTCCGCCTTCTATCATACATTGACACTCCACAATTTTTCTTAGTGCGCACGTCTCCACTGCATTAATATCATTATTATCCTTCTTCTTCCGAGTTCAAGTTTCACTTCCATACGTCAAAGAGGGCAATAACACATTATAATGCGTTATCATTATGTTATAACATTAAGTGCTCCGTTTACCTTGTTCCCCCCCTATCACCACCTTTCTTTCAATGTCCCTTTTGACTCGCTCATCAAACGTTAATATACTGCTGAGATAACAGAACTAATAAACCTGTTCCAATTTTACTGAGTTAACGCATACATCACATCGAGTTAACATTTTACTGAGTTAACACATACATAATCTTAGATTGCGCTACATTCATTTTCGAACATTTTACTAAACATCTCTCACATATCTTACTTAGCATATCCCTTAAATAGCCTTCATTTTTTGCATGCATTACCTTATCATCTGCATTCATTAGTCCACAAACCTTTACTTCACTCATTTTACACCTCTCCTATCATATGTGAATGTATTCTCCATTTACTCTTGCACATACACTATTATCTTCATGCAGCAAGACAATTGCACTTAATAATTTATCATTCACTCCATACTATTTTAATACATCCCACAATTTCTCCCTTCTTGTACGATCACATGCTTTTTATAAATCTACAAATACACAAAATATATTATTTATAGGTGAGGCATTAACATTGTGGAGGTTTAAAGACATTGTAATTTGTTTTATTAAACACTGTTTATTCCACTTTATGTAACGGTATAATCCTACCGGCTTTAAGCCTTTCACCTCATCATCAGAGGAGCACAAACAATGCACTAAATACCTTTTTCCAGATATTTTCCGTAACGCAAAAATATAATCCATACCCCCTTAGATCACCAAATACTTTGATGAAGTGTATAAATAACGACGAGCGATAATAACTCAACATGTGCGAGTGTACGTAGGTTTATTGTGACGGACGATATGTGTGAAATTATCATAGAGGAGGTAAAAGCTACTAGCAAGAATATGAAGACGGGGAAGGCTGGGGGTATAATGGTATTGCAAATAAGGGAGATAGATTAATTGAATGAATGCATGTGTTGTTTTTATGTTGGAACTCTGGATACACTATATGTGACTGGAGTAGGGCAACCCTTGTACTATTGTATAAGAGAAAAGTCTTTAGAATGGACAGCAACAACTACAGAGCCACCGGTTTATTAATAGTGGTAGATAAAATGTATGCAAGGATTGTGATAGAGTGAGTGAGGAAAATAACTGAAATGGAAGTATGGGATGTGCAAGGTGCCTTTTTTGGTGATCGATACTCCATAAGGCTTTTTTTTAAATAATCCCATGCCAGTTCCCACGCCACATAAAATATTTTCAATATTACCAAACTTCTACAACACGACACATATGGTATATGTGTATGTACAATAAACATGATAAATTAAATTTAAAAAATATTTTTGTTTTACACTCTCATTAAAGACAGTACAATAATATAACCGTTATATTTTTAATATTATAAATTATTTCTTTTCTTCAGATATATTTTGTAAAACAAAAAAAAACGCAAAATAAAATTACTTTTTATTCATAAACAAGTTTATATGAAAATGTATAATCAAATTAGAATTTAATCAAACCGGGTTTTAGAAACACGTCACCTCATGCATTTTATAATATCATAAAGTATAAAATAAAACTGCTGTGGAGGTATTTTTTCTGACCTATTTTGCCAGTTTTAAAGCAGTTCGCTCGCAAGTTTTAATATTATTTTTTTCCTGCTTGACAGCAAACTGGATGGTATTTTGCACTCAAATGCACGAAGCTATAAAATTTTATGCATTTTTAAAGTATTTACTTTATTGGAAATTGATTTATCTGGTTGAGATGAAAGTTTTAAATTTTACAAAAAAAGAAAGTATTAATAATTAAATTGAATATCTCAGAAATAAGTAGACAAGTAGTATAATTCTGAAGAGGACGAGGAGCGCTTTTGTGAGGAGAGGTTTGAACTGGACTTAGTGAAGGTTGAAGAATTGGAAAGTGTTCAATGAGTCGAGGTTGGCGAAAGTGAGGTTGCAAACTAAATTCGATATGAGAAAGGTAAAACATTGATATAAAGTGTCCTTCAGCTATTATTATTATAAAATAGGTAAGCACGAGCATCGAACTGGTTACATATTAGAATTATAAGTGCTTAAAATTCAGTTAGAATAAAAACTATATCATCGTAAATCACATTTTCATAGATTTTTTTTAAATTTAAAAAAATTATTAATTATTTTCAAACGAATTTAAGATATTTCCCTCCTTAAATCGTTAGAAAGTAATATAAATATCTCCATAAAACAAAAATAATAAATTGAACCTAACTTTCTCACACATCGCCATTACTAACGATGTTCCCGTTATCTCTTTCCCGCCCACAGAAATTCCGTTTGAGCTCTAGTACCAGGAAACTAAATACATTTTTAGTTGTCAGTCGGAAACCGGAACTCATAAATAACAGAGTTGGAAAAAAAATAATTAAAAGAAAAGGCACTTATTTTCTCTATGTTTGACTTTTTGTCATTTTAAATTCAATAAGGATTATACAACGCCCCTCGAAGTATCTCGATATTCTATAATCTCAAACATTTTCACATTAATGCTGCTGCTGATATATAAAAGTCATAAATATTGTCATTAGTCCGTTTCTAAAATATCTACATTGGTTCAAGTGTCGCGAGCGGATTGATTTCAAACTTTGCCTCTACATTTAAGTCCCTCAATGGAATGTCTCCATTGTATATTCCGAATTAGTGTCTGAAAAAGTTGAACTTTCGTCGATTTCAAAAAGTTGATTTCGTCTTCATATAATACAATGATTGTTCCGAATCGATCATATAGGGCGAAGTATTGTAACAGGAGTTTTACCGTTGGTCATGTGGTGTTGAATAATCTGCCGCTAAATGTCAAAGATATGGATGGCGTGTGCATCCATATTTTTCTAAACATAAGCAGATGCGGGAAAGTGCCTAATCTGGTGGCCCCAGCCACCACCTTCTTATAATATTAGCCGAGCGTTTATTTACACGCATCGAGTGTTTAGATGGCTACTAAAATTTCACGCATTCATTCGGCAAATAACTCGCTTATTTACTTAAAAGTGTATTTACTCGAGCTGAGGAAAGTACTCGTACTTGATCAGATACTCGTCACGTAAACGAGTAATTAATGCACAGAACTCTCACGTTCTCTCTCTCTCGAAATATATTTTTTTAAGCACACGTCTAGTTGTTTTCACTCTATTAGGTTGTCTTACAACATCATTCACATTTGTTTTTCAGGATCGACTAAGTGACAAAAATCCCTCCAATAACGTCAACGTTTCGATTTTCCATTTCTTGAATAGTGTGAAATTAAAAATCTTAATGCCTCTTTGTAATCAGCGCACCAATACATTATGTTCAGCTCGTTTCAAAAACTCTACTCTTCAAAGACATTATTTAGACCCCATACGGTTCCCAAGACTAACAAAGGTGTTTACAATATGATTTCGAAAATGAACAATTAAAACATAATATTGAAGGATTTATTTAAACGATTATTATTCAAAGTTTTTGAACACATTCTAAAAGCCAAAAGTCTAGGAAAATTACTAAAGACGTAATAATCAAACGTAGCCCTGGTGAATGCACGTATTTGAAACAAGTGGAGTTTATCATTTTACCATATGGGAACTCGTAACTTTTTACGGTTTTCACTTGAATTGTAATTGGTAATTTACACCAAATTTTAGTTCCGTCGTTTTCATGTGATAAAAAAATTAATAACATTGTTTCAATTTTGACTTAGTATAGAATTTTCAAAAATAATATTTACTCTAAAACAATAAAGGAATCTAATGAATTCAACATTAAGTCATAAAACAAGTAAAGATTTAAAAAATATGTATTCGAAAGCTTTCACTCTGGTTTTCGGAGATCTAAGTATCTTTAGCTCAATGCCAACGTTTTGATAACTTTACACCTCTCATCATCGGAGTTCCTGGATGATCAACTTCTTCTTCAGTGGAGTAATTGTGACCCATCTTACAATTTGGCCAAATTAATATTTTAATTTGTAAATATTAGTTCTTTTCACTTTTCGACTATTTGAAACTTATTTTTCGAGGCACAATTAACTGTTTATCTTTTTCATTGATTTTCTTTTCAATAGAGTTTGATTCTTTATTATATTTTTAACTATAATTGCAATCAGCATGATTGCGTCCCGGGATCGATTCTCATCTGATTCCACTTTATGGTTAATTTCATTTTTAAACACGGTGTAATTTAATGATATCAATTGTTTATGCGATACGGTGTGATTAAAAGTGTCAAATTGCCTGAAAAAATATCAGGTTTGATTTAAGAAAAATGTGTGCCTACTGAAAAGCAAAAACTTGCACACAACAAACAAAGCTCTCATACTTGTCATATATGCAAAGGGTGGAATCGTCTTCCTCGTTTGTAAGGTATTATTACTCTCCATATCAGTTGTCATTCTAATCAAAAGGAAGGTTAATTTATATTTTATGTATTGAGTCTGTTCAAAAGAGTTTTAGACCTCCACACGCTCCATTCTGGTATTGTAGAAAGTTGTAGTAACGGTTCTATAATTCATTATATATTTTAGGAAAACACTTTTTAAAAGATAATTGTATGAATCAGCCATGACAATAAGTCAGGTGATTGATTGATTATAATATGTTTACATTTGATATTCAATGTTCAATTTTTTGTTAACATTTAAATATTTTTACTGATTCCCCACCCCACCTCCCATATTCTATACCTTCGTCTTGATGAGATTCATTTCAACCTTAAATATAATGCTCTCGATGCAAACGAAGTTTTATTTGTAATTTCATATCAAAGAAAATAAAAAACTAAAAGAAATTTTGAAAATGAATATTTTATATAAAGTATACTGAATACAAAATAAGTGTTACGGGAACTTAAGTATGTGAACCATGAATAAATTTACCCATTTTTTTTCCAAGTATAAATATCTCACTGGAGGAGTAATGTTCTAAAATATGGAGGAAGTTTATTAATTTTAAATGATTGATTTCATTACTTTTTTATATTTTGGAGTGTTTATTTATACTAGTTTTTTTATCGTAAAACAGAAGTTTGAATATAAAATAACCATAACTTCTAACGTATGAAATTTATTATTATTAAATTTGACTCAAATGGTTTTACTCCTACGAAGTTTTATATGTGATTTTACTCTTTTATGACATTATGAATCAATACAGGTAACATGATGAAGACCTTTATCACTATTTTGATAAAGAAATTTTGTGCGTTTTGATAAATAACAAAAGGGAAATTGACCGGAAAATCAATAAATTGTAAAAAACTTCAAATGGAAAGTTCTGTAAATAGGTGGTTAACAGATATAATAGATGCATATGTTAGGATTTTTCTATAAAAACAGGGATTTTTTTTAATTCACGCTAGTCAATTTGAACATTTTTCTAAACATTGGATGTTAACTATTGGTGCTTCAAACTATTTTTTCCACACAATAACCATTTTGTATGGATATGTTCATGGATAGTTCAAGTATAAAAAAAACTAGTTTAATTTTTATCGTAGTTATTGCCTGTTGATTTGATTACCGAAGATGAAAGTTGCAACGATTTCGATACGTCAAGTATTATTTAACACGGTAACGATTCCGACAGACATTTTAAACCAATTAAAGACCCTTATTACAAAATCACGCCATGAAAGTCAAAAAATGTATTTGAAAATAATTTTTTGTCAACACCGTTGTCAAATATGAGTTAAAATGTTTTCTCTTTCGTTTATGAAGATCTACGGAGGGTGTATATTAGTTTTAAAATTTGGCACATTTCATACAAAAAACAGTAAAATCGTGTAGATGCTTCACTTATTGGGTAATGGTAAATTACTGAATGCGATATATTTTTGTATTAGCTTAACAGTTCGAAGCTAATACCAAATTAATGAAGGCCAATATTTCTTGACAGGTCCAATTTCGTTGGCTGATTCTATACTAATTAAAATGTTTAATTTAGAAAATTTGTGCACGCATTGCAATCGTTAATTAAAGAATTAATATGTTTAAAATAAATGTACAATATTTAATTATTTCAATCGTTAATTACAGAATTAATATGTTGAAAATAAATGTACAATATTTAATTATTTCAATCGTTAATTACAGAATTAATATGTTAAAAATAAATGCACAATATTTAATTATTTCAATCGTTAATTACAGAATTAATATGTTTAAAATAAATGTACAATATTTAATAATTTTTTTGTTCGGTAATAAAACTCTTTTAACTATTAACAAATTCAATCATTCGTTCATATGATTTCCCTCAACATATCCGAATTGATGATGCGGTTATGTTTAAGAGTATGGCTTGGAGACAATATTGTCTTTAGCCTCAGTATTCGATCATTCTAGTTAAGAGTCACTGGAATATGCAAGTAACACAATTTGGAAAACTACCTATCGCATGTGGTCAAGCAATATCACTCACACACGTCTAGCGCGTGCGAGTACTGTTACCAAGTAAAACTACCTACCGCATGTGGTCAAGCAATATCACTCACACACGTCTAGCACGTGCGAGTACTGTTACCAAGTAAAACTACCTACCGCATATGGTCAAGCAATATCACTCACACACGTCTAGCACGTGCGAGTACTGTTACCAAGTAAAACTACCTACCGCATATGGTCAAGCAATATCACTCACACACGTCTAGCACGTGCGAGTACTGTTACCAAGTAAAACTACCTACCGCATGTGGTCAAGCAATATCACTCACACACGTCTAGCACGTGCGAGTACTGTTACCAAGTAAAACTACCTACCGCATATGGTCAAGCAATATCACTCACACACGTCTAGCACGTGCGAGTACTGTTACCAAGTAAAACTACCTACCGCATATGGTCAAGCAATATCACTCACACACGTCTAGCACGTGCGAGTACTGTTACCAAGTAAAACTACCTACCGCATGTGGTCAAGCAATATCACTCACACACGTCTAGCACGTGCGAGTACTGTTACCAAGTAAAACTACCTACCGCATGTGGTCAAGCAATATCACTCACACACGTCTAGCACGTGCGAGTACTGTTACCAAGTAAATTATTTAACCAGTCAAGGACCCTTTTTTATTTTTGTTTTACGTATCATTGGGAATTGAATCCAAAAACTCTGATAAGAAAGTCAGCATCTTACCAACTAGGTCACGGAGATCATAAAAAATATTCGTGAAATAATTTTAATGTGACGATTATTTACTTTATCAAGCAACAGTTTTAATTGTAGCGTCACAAAAGCGCCTTTTATTTGCTTCATTTTCATTAAAGCTTTATATTTTACGAGTTATGCTTGTGAAAAAATAATGCAAAAGGGTCATTAGCAACAAACATAAAGCAAAAGAAATAATGAGGTCTTTAAAAAAGATAAGGCATATTTAATGTGAGCCTCCGTCAAAAAGATCTCTTTTCTAATTATTCTTTAAAGGGCATTCGGGTCATCAATAAAAATTGTCTTAATTTTTCAAGACATTTCTATTCATTATTCAAATCTCTTCATTTATTTAAGAAAGCAATATTTTGAAGAGTTGTTTTCCGTAAAGACTGAAGGAAGTGATGAATTCATTCGTATTAAATACATTTTTTGTTAAATAATGGAAGGGTTGAATGAAAATGTTTAGACATCGAATTATAATAAAACTGTAAGCTCTTGACTATGAAGATAAAATTGTTAATGTTACATACGTTAACAACATTGCACCATATCCCTTTTGTGAAAGGCAGAAAGCTTTCTATACAAGCACAAGCTCTTGCCTTGTTCACATCCATACATTTCGTCATACATTCACTTCTTTTTTCTAAGTTCTCTAACATTTTCTTTGTTCAAAATTTTCATGGCTCTTATTTAAGAAATATATATATTTGTTTCGTAAGTCTTTCATACCTTATTCTGTCGATGTGACCAAACCATATCAAGACTCGTTTAATTATTGTACTTATAACATCCATCTCTAATAAATAGTTATCCTTTGTGTTATTATTTTTTTACTCTTTCAAATATTACAATACCAGATATTCTACACAATTTTAATGCTTAGAATTCGATTCCATACATCTAATTTGTCACTAGCACACCACTCTATACAATCATTTTTGAAGATTTTGAAATTTATGTTTTGGCAAAAACAGTACTGAGAGTGTCATTAACCGTGTCCGTTGTAGCAACACCTTTCAATATCTCTCAAGCCATATTCGAAATAAGTGAAATATGGATAGAGATAAATGAATTTTAAAAATTGCAAATTATTAAAAACTAAAATTCAAAGGAAAATATTATAATAAACATAAACCTCGTGGATTTCAGACGGCCATATTCTTATCGTCCAGTCCAACTATCATGTTTGCTAAACTACATAACCTTCCCAGTTCCGTTACAATCTTATTAACGTATCGATCACATCCTTGATTAAGGTTCATCTTCGAATTTGGTCGTTTCGGGTGTGATCACTAAGGTTCCTTTGAACAACGCGTAACTAATTAGTATATTGAATCGTGAGATTGAGGATCTTTGCTTCATAAAAAATAGTGTAAGGAGAATGCACATATTAAAACACTTTTTTTTTATTTATGATAATGTCGCATTTCAAGACATTCGAGAGATTTGTCCAAAAGCTTTCTATCCGAGTTCGAAACAATGTGAACGATTTAATATAGTAAAATAAAATTGTACACGTTATTTTAAAGATTTTCCATAAACCCGGAAAATTGAGTTGTCAAGATGCAAAACCCGCTCTAGAAGTCGGCGAGTGTCAAAATCCGCTCTTCAAAGAATTTATTCAGAAATATTTTTTTTTTTCTTATTTTTCTATGAAAACTTATTATGGGACTCGTATAATTTGTTTAAAGGCATAATGCAAAAATATATTGTAATTTTATTATTATTAACATTGAAGTAGTCAATCATCATTTTTTCAAAGCCGAAATAGTTTTCCATAGCTGGTTTTGTATCTTGACTTCTTAATTATCCTAAAAAAATTGTAATTGCTTTACCATGAAAATCATTTGAGAAATGTGATGATGTAAGAAAACCAGGTTCTAAATTAGCGATTGCGTCGAGTGCCAGGATTTGATTTAGGTTTAAATTATTTGCGAATATTATTTCAATATACTCGTACAGTAAAGTGTTTGAACTAAATACGAGTACTTACCTTACAACGCTAATACTAAATTTTAAGTCTTTTAAAATTAATAAAAAACGAATATGTAAAGAATTTCACCTACAATTGTAGTATTAATCAATGTTCAAGGATATTTCACCTACAATTGTAGTATTGATCAATGTTCAAGGATATTTTAACTCAATTTTTAAAATATAAGAATTTTTGTGTTTGACAGGATTCTATTTTTTATCTACCCTATTCATATACTTATTGATTATATATTTGTAAAATAATAAATTTAAATAAGATAACAGTCATAAATATATTCATGTTTTAATAAAATTAAAATAAGATAACAGTCATAAATATATTCATGTTTTAATAAAAAAATATATCATGGTTTATATCAAGATAAAAATATATCAAGGCAACATATTTGAAAGAAAAACAATAAATTTAAGTTTTTAAAGTAAATTAATAATTTCTGAGTTAACATCAAATTGTTATCTTATAAAAGTGTCCGTAAAGTAGTGCACATAAATTATATTGTTGTTTAATTTTCCTTTTTATTTTCTGTATTCAAATTATTCACGATTCTTAAATCATGGGACAAAGAAAAACAAAAGTTTTACTGAGCAACATAAATATCAACTTTTATTAAATTCTCAATGAATCAGATGATATAATAAGTGGTGCTTGGAAGACCACTTTTACATGGTCAATAAAAAAACCTGCATTTCGGTAGAAATTTAACGCATTTTTTTTAACAATTCAGGTTGTACATCTTAGCACAAAAAATAATATAAGAGTGGATTGAATTACTTCATTTTAGATTTCAATTGCAGTATATTCACTCTAGTAACATCTCAATTTACTAAAAAGTGGAAAAATATAGCGTCCTTAAATATTATTTTCTTAAATGTAAATAGTTTTTTCTAAAACTATTCCAATATGAATAAAAAAAGTGCCTTGAAAAATTCGGAATAAAAATTTAAAAAAAAAATATTTTAATGTTCAATATTTTTAAACAAGTCGAATGTTTTCATATGTTGTTACGCTTCATTGTTGAGAGTTTTCACTTTATTAGCAAAGTAAAAAAATATTTACTTTTGAAATTACTTTAAAATATCTCTATAAGCTGCTAAAATTTTAAATTCTTCATTGGAAAAAAATACTAATTTATTAAAATAATAATAATATATAATGAAGTACTGTGTACTTCAGGTAATACCCCGTATACAGAATAAAACTACAGGCTACTTGAATCAATTTCATTTTACTGGAGTTCTTTTAATTATTTAATGTTAAACTATTTAATTATTTTAATTTGATCACAAAAAAATCTCATGGGATTATTTCGACCAGATTCCCTTGATTACATCAAATATGTATAATACATTGAATCGGAACAAAGAATAGAGTTTACGTATTCATGAAGTCAATTAAGTCCATAGATTATTGGCTAAAGAGAGAGTGACCTTCCTCTAAATAACACATGAGGACAGCGATATTTCATTAAAGTATTAAAAAAGCCCTTCAATATACAAAGAAAAAAGTTCACATCGCTTTTTTCTAATAGGATTCCTTTTTTGTTTTTGACTAACAGTAAAAAGTACTTTGTGGCTTAGTTCTCATTCGAGTAAAAACACACGCAAACCCATTTAGAGTTTGGATTATCAATTTTTTTCTGTCTTGTTAATAGCGTGTTTTAATCAGTCATACTGAAGAATTGCCAAAAATTCCTTTTTTACGTCAGTCTAATTTTTTTATCACATTGAACTGACTTTTTCCATCATTGCAACTTTTTTCATTGTTTTGTAAACCTTATATTATTTAACAATATTTGTGAAGTCTTTTTATTTTATTTATTTAGTTGTCTAAAATAGCCATCTCATCTTCTTGCAGAGAAGATATTGTTTTGAAAGATCAATTTTAAGAGTCTAGCGCTGTCTGTCAATTTTAGAAGGCTTCTAAATCTTAACTGGGTTAATATAATAAAATTATCATACATGTTAAGTAATTTCATCACTTTTAAAGATTTTTTTACAAGTATTATAAGTATTTCTTTGTCAAAGGGCAATACGTAACTGATCTCTTTTATTCAAAACCATGGCTTTTTCCACAAAATTTTCGAGTGTTTTAATAGTAAATAAAAACACTGTATTCTGTTTCATATCATCCAATTCCAATATCATCATATCGACCAAACCAGATTAATGTCCTATCAACCCAAAAAGATACAACTACGAGTATGTTTGCGTTGAAGTTTCCGTTTGACAGGTGTTCTTCCATACAGCTAACAGGGCACAGTGGGTACAAAGTCAGGTGACACATTAAAAGTCGCCACACCTGAGGAGCATATCTCTTGATTTACCCCCGTGTGATACCTCAATATGATCTATTTTGGGTAGTGTCTACCGGTAGACACTCCGACACTATCCATGTCGTCAAGCTTTTCTCCCGAAATCGACATGCTTTCCTGGAAGCCTTCCAGAGAGTTATGGGTAGTCATAAAACTCCTGTGTAACCTCAGTCTTGGATGTAAAGGTATAATCTGTTCTATCTTAATGATATATATGTATTAAGTCATTTTTAACTATTGCCTTATATGCCGGAAAGTTTGTCTTAAAAACTATATTCGTTCAAAACTGAAATCAACGTTTTCATGCATAACATATGCGTACTATCTCGAAATTTCCCTGTCGAAGTAGGCAGACATAATTAAGTGCCAGACTTGCTTGTACATATACCTATTTAGTATATTCTATACCCATACACCTTCTCACAAAACTCTTTATATATTTTTGACTTTTCACACTTCGTTCTATCAAAATATTGCTAATTTGATCATTTCTTGGTATATTTATTTTGTTAGTCATTCTTCATTCATCCGTTCTATATACCTTTACAATTCAGAGTGCTCTTCCTTATCTTAATAAATCTAAAATGCACATACATCCCTCATAAGTTTATTTATGAGGGATGTATTCGATTACATACTGTCCCCCTCTGAAATTTTCTCAATGTACGCATTTCTACAGCATCAATTCGGTCTCCTTCTGTCTTTTTCCATTTTCACATTTCATTCCCGTACATAAAATTTGGCAATGAAATACCGTTTTAGACTATTATTTCAGCAGATTTTGATACTGTGCGATTTGAGTTTATATATTTAAGTACCACATTGACTAAGAAAATATCTAAGTTATAACATTAATTAGTCTAATATCCTTAACCTATACTTTCGTTCCACAAAATTACATTCATACTATACATTTACGTCATTTCCAATAGCATCGTTTAGCTTCTAATAATAAATTATGTTAACCTTTATTGCGGTTAATGGTGTCATACACTTTGAAGCGCAATTTATTAGTATATGAACTTGGGTATAAATTATATAAACTATGGTTATGTAAATTATAAACTAAAAGACATGTGAGTGAATTACTGATATGAATGTAAAGGGTTTCATGAGAAGTTGTTTGACATTATTTTTATATTGTTGTTGAGATTATGATGTGGTTGAAATTATGTATGTGATAGCTTTGGATTTAAGTATAAGCTAAATTGCAAATGCAGAATTTTAGCTAAGTGTTTTAGCATTTTGGACAAATATTTTTTGTGAAATTTGTAAAAGAAATGAGACTACTATGTCATAGGCCTCGTCAATTGAAGTGATTCTCTATATTCTGTTCTTGACGGTTCACCGTTTCATTAAAATTATACACATTTCGAACGTTGAATTGTAGATAATAAAAAAATTATAAACTATGAAACAACCCAAAAGGTAGTATGCATTTGAACTCAATTTCATGTTAAACTATTTCCTTTGTCGTTCACTTGATCTGGAAAAAATGAAAGTACTCAAGTCATGTTAAGAGAGTCATCATTTTCACTAACTTCGTATTAAACGAGGTAATTTTTGTTTTCATTTGGTTAAATAATATTTTTTTTAACCAAACATCGAATTTGTATTATTTTATAAAAATAACAACTTTTTCATTGTTTCATTGCTAATAAAAATATGTAAATAAAATTCTAACAACTTTGCTAATAAAAATATGTATATAAAATGCTAACAACTTTGATATTTAAATCAAATTAAACTTTCAGAAAAAAGGAAATTTTATCCTTTGTTAATATCTCTTAAGTCATTTTCTTTACCATGTGTCCACATATTTTCTTTACCATGTGTTGACATATTTTCTTTACCATGTGTCCACATGTTTTCTTTACCATGTGTCCACATATTTTCTTTACCGTGTGTCCACATATTTTCTTTACCATATGTCCACATATTTTCTTTACCATATGTCCACATATCTTCGTTATATAGTACTTACAGTACGTCACAGTATAGTACTTACAGTACTCAATGCAGTACGTTATGTACTCGTACTTTTCCAACCAATCAGAAAGATTTTTTTTTGTTTTGAGGCAATTCACCCTACAGAGAGTCATTTGTGAAAGCTTGTGAAATCTAGACTGGGATAGTAATTGAAAAAAATCTGGATAGCAGCGAGAATCAACCCCGTAATCCCCTAGTTGAAGAACATACGTTTAAACAACTAGGTTATGGAGGCCGTTGATATCAGTACTTGAACATTTTTGTAAGAATGACATTTTGCGAAGTCGTTCTATCACATTAACATTAAGTAGCTTATTTGATATTCCTATAACATTTAAAAAAGGGTTTTCTGACAATAAATTTATTTTCAACGCCTTTTCATATGTCTTTTTTTCATTGTTTTATTTTATTTGCAATGAAGTTGCGACACTCCTGTCTCAAATACGTAATACGTTATTTGTTATTAAATAATGAGACAACTTCGTCACAAGTCTTGCCTAGTGAAGTAGTTCTCTATGTTAACCGAGTTGTGTACAATTTTGTTTACTTGCACTTTTCGGTTCATCTTTCTAAAACTAGTCAAATTGTAATTTTTGTATTGTGGAAAGTTAATTTATAATTGTTATAAATTTAAAAAATACAATTTCGATGGTCAAACAGCTTTAACACATGACATTTCTATAAAAATCTATAAAACACCACATGTTATTTCCAATTTCACAAATCTTTATTCGTTATTTTATAACACAATTCGCAGGGCATTAACAAATTGTAATCGATATTTAAAAAGAAACTTATAAGCGAGAAGTATACTACAACGGAATATGAAAATCGGTAAAACAACGGTTTTTGAATTTTGTATGCCGAAATATACAATACACACATTTAATGAAAACTTTTATTGAACAATATTTCTTACAAGAAATTACATAAAATAAAACAACACACTTTATTTTCTGAACGCCGAAATGGTGAATTAACAATAATTTAGAACTTATTTTATATAACAACATTTCTTGTAAAGGAAAGTTTAATAAAACAAAAGATTTAGCTTTCTGAATCCCGATCACGTAAAGTTTATTTACTTTTGCTACTTTATCTCCAAGAAAAAAATGAAAAAAAGACAATGTCAATATGGAACAGTTCTTTCGCACGTGTTATGAAAGTGAGAATCCTTTAAAGTTGTATAATTTAGCGCTTGAAAATTTCACAGAGGAAAACATTATATCTCCGTCAAAAGAAAAAAATCTGTCACACAGATAGGGTGGTATACTTATGCCCAAGCTGTACAAAGGTTGTAATTATAGGATCTTTAAATAGGCTTACCATTACGTCCTGGTTTGACGGGAACTATCCCGCTTTGAAGGAACATCCCGATCCCGACTAGTAAGTCATTTAGACCCGGTTTGTAAGTAATACGCGCTTGCCTTTTAATTCTCCTAAAAAATTGCAAATGACACCATAAACAATATTAAATAAAAGGAAACATATGGCCTCCGTGGCCTTATTAATAAGACGCTTGGATTGCAGCCCAGGTTGTGGGTTCAATTTCCATTGATATCCAAATTTAAAAAAAGATCCATGTGTGGTTTTAAATAAAGACATGTTTAATACCTTTTTTTGGTTGGAATAGATTGCCATATTAAAACAAGGCAGCTAGATTGTACTGTTTACAATGAAATTGTAGTAAAAAAAGATAACCGAAAAATATTTTTGGTCGGGACATATCTACGTCAAATCAAAGCCGAGTAAACTCGTATATCTTTAGTATACCAGCTCATTTAGCTCATTTCCAAACAAAATTCTCATTTGAACTAATGTTTGATCTGAATAGTTATTATGAATAACTGAACCAAATGGGGCTGTTTTAACTTCTGAAAAAAATAAAATGTCTTGCCATTAAGCAAACAGTTCAGTTTTTAATCAATCTTAGAATAAAAAGTTTTTTCAACCATATAAACAAAATTATGGTTTAAGGTGTTATAAACTTCCTTTTTACCGACTTTACTTAACACATTTATAGTGCATTTGATTTTTTATTACGGATTAAAAAGAAATATATAGTAAGCATATTTATAAACACAACATTTTGGCAAAGGAATGTAAATGAAGTTAAACACCAAATTTTGAAAGGTTTTTAGCCGTAAAAGTGACCATAAACTTTTTTCGTTAAAGTGCCTCTAAACTTTTGTTATTAAACTTAAGCCAGAAAAAATACTTGTTGAAGTAAATTAAGAAAATATAACATTTCTTGGTCAATATTTTCTTTTAATTATTTTGTCAGTTTTATTATACAATAAAAATTATTTAATGTTTATGAAAGTTCATTATAATGCAAGGTATAAAATATGTCGCTTATTGTGGTTTTGTTTCATAATTCACTCTTCAATACATTTCTAGTTGACAATGTTTATTGATATTGGCCCAAAACTCGTTATGATATTGGCAAGCACGATTATTAAAGACAACGATGATTTTTTTTTAATTTGTAACTGGAATGTGGAATTCCAATCATTTTACAGCTGAGCTATGGTGAAATGAAATTTGGGCAATTATTTGAAATATTTCCATTTTTTCTGACAAATTCGGAGTAATTTAATCGCTACGTAAGTCCATAAAACAAAATTTATTGGTATCGAAAATACACTTAGTATGTAAAAATACTTTTTTCTGTGCTTTACTTCCTCTTGTTATTAGAATTAAATTTCGATTTATTCATCATAATGATTTTTGAATTTATGTTGAGATTTTTTTATTTTCTTTACATTGTCCATATTTCAAACATATGTATATCACTGCATTTTTCATTTCCACGTATCGAACAAGTGTCATAATTCCCTGGTGTAACTGAATAATATCTAAGATATTTACTGCCAATAAACCCCAGAAGGATTTTGTCCCTCCTCCACACCATAAGATCATAACTTGTTATACCTTCGTCATATTCCGAGAAGTGCATATTTCAGTTTCTCTCCCAATATGTGGCACCCGAAGGCGCACGGTTTGCTATACGCCGACGCCACTTCGTCTGGGCTCACACACGGATAGGCATCAATTTTACGATGTTTTCTATCCAATTTCGTACCTTACCGTATTCCGACGAGATGGGAATCATTTGAATGTTTTTCGATCGTGAAATATAGTAAGGATTCATTATTTTTCACTCTGTTATTTCAAATGCAAAGGTATGTGTTTGAGATTGAAACCGTCAAAATTATCTTTCATAATAGTTTATAAGTAACATTTTCGGTAAAAATATTAAGAGAATAATAACCTAAGAAGGTTTTTGATAAAAATAACAACAAGAAAATAACTAAAGTGTCAATAGTATGTTGATACAGGGGTCTTATTTACCGTGACAACAGGGACAAGACAACAGGGGGTCTTCATTACCGTGAAAATTATATTAATTACATTGCATTGCGCTTTCTTTATATAACATACAGTATTACCTAGCGAGTTTATTGCTATGTAGCAATCTCTATATTTTTTACTGAGGCATTGAGTGAAAATTAGACTCGAGCACTTTTTAAAAAGCTAGAATACAAAAGAAAATAATCAAACCCACAACCCCCGGCTGGAAGACTGGTGTCTAACCAACTAGACCACAGAAGTCAAATCATCAAATTTGACAGAGTGGACATGTTTATTTTTTTTTTCAATTTAAAGCACTAAGATATGTTAGGTAGAACCAGTGAATAAAACACGCAAAATTTGAAATAATGGAGAGAACCAATGGTAAGCTTTCAAAAATTAAAAGAATCCAGCTGTATGGGCAAAATATAAAGTTTTTATCCCTCCTATCAAATATCCACGATGGTTGAAGGCTTTTTCTTAGAACGTATCGACGTAAAAACAGAGCGCTTAAAAGAAAAAATAATTTAGGAAGTCGAAAAACGCTGGACGCAGAACTTTTCATGAAATATGATATTCAATAAAATATCGTATTCTGGTTTTTCTAAGCTCTTTCTTTGTACCTAAAGTCAGCTTTTTGAACACTTGTGAAACATTATTCTCACGGAGTGTGAAACATTATTCTCTATATTATCCAATTAAAGTATTTTATTCTCTTCGAATTTCTTCTGAGACTTTAAAACTCGATATCCTATCCATATTCTTAAATGTTATAAACTATGCAGTGACATGACCAGGATTGGTGTATCAAATGTATTCTTATCCACCCCTATATGATATGTAACGATAATCTGGATCTAGGAGCTTGCTACGATCATGAAGTTCACAATTCTTATCCACCCCTATATGATATGTAACGATAATCTGGATATAGGAGCTTGCTACGATCATGAAGTTCACAATTCTTATCCACCCCTATATGATATGTAACGATAATCTGGATCTAGGAGCTTGCTACGATCATGAAGTTCACAATTCTTATCCACCCCTATATGATATGTAACGATAATCTGGATATAGGAGCTTGCTACGATCATGAAGTTCACAATTCTTATCCACCCCTATATGATATGTAACGATAATCTGGATATAGGAGCTTGCTACGATCATGAAGTTCACAATTCTTATCCACCCCTATATGTAACGATAATCTGGATCTAGGAGCTTGCTACGATCATGAAGTTCACAATTCTTATCCACCCCTATATGATATGTAACGATAATCTGGATATAGGAGCTTGCTACGATCATGAAGTTCACAATTCTTATCCACCCCTATATGATATGTAACGATAATCTGGATATAGGAGCTTGCTACGATCATGAAGTTCACAATTCTTATCCACCCCTATATGATATGTAACGATAATCTGGATATAGGAGCTTGCTACGATCATGAAGTTCACAATTCTTATCCACCCCTATATGTAACGATAATCTGGATCTAGGAGCTTGCTACGATCATGAAGTTCACAATTCTTATCCACCCCTATATGTAACGATAATCTGGATCTAGGAGCTTGCTACGATCATGAAGTTCACAATTCTTATCCACCCCTATATGTAACGATAATCTGGATCTAGGAGCTTGCTACGATCATGAAGTTCACAATTCTTATCCACCCCTATATGTAACGATAATCTGGATCTAGGAGCTTGCTACGGTCATGAAGTTCACAATTCTTATCCACCCCTATATGTAACGATAATCTGGATTTAGGAGCTTGCTACGATCATCAAGTTCACAATTCTTATCCACCCCTATATGTAACGATAATCTGGATCTAGGAGCTTGCTACGATCGTGAAGTTCACAATTCTTAGCAATAAAACTTGACAAAAAGAAGGTGCTGTTTTGCTCCATTTTCAAGATTATTTTTATCTTACACTCAATCTAGATCTCAAAATAAAATTTCTAACCGTTTATATATAATACGCCCCTTATAAGCTTTAATATTTTGTAATTTGTATTATCAAACACTGTTTATTCCACTTTTTGTTACGGTATAACGCTACCGGTTTCAAGGCTTTCACCTCATCATCAGGGGAGCACAAACAAGAGTCTTGTTTGTCCTCCCCTGATGATGAGGTGAAAGCCTTGAAACCGGTAGGGTTATACCGTTACAAAAAGTGGAATAAACAGTGTTTGATAATACAAATTACAATGTCTTTAAACTCCACAATGTTAATGCCTTAACTATAAACAATACTTTAATATTTTCTTTTGTGTAACACTTACAGTGAAATGAAAGTTATTTTTAATAGCCGGTATCACAGTTATAAACACAGAGCACAGTAAATGTACTCTTTTGGGTTTAGTTTAAGTAGGATATCTATAAAACACTAGTTAAACAATAAATCATGTTTAAAAAGTTTTAAAAGTTGGAACTAGTCTTGTACCAGCTGGGCATTAATACCATACAGCCAAATTTTCAAAAAACAGACTCATTTCTTTGCTTTCAATAAAAAAATAATGAAAAACATCGGTTATTAAAATAAAGTATGTTAATTTTATATATAATGTGCAAGTATTTTGTCTTTACATTTCTCAGCATATCATGTTAAAGAACGTGACCGGGTTACATCATTATCAAGCATTCTGGCTTAACGCTACTGAAGTTAGCACATCCCTCTAAGTTCATCATCTAACGGCTTGGTAACACTAACGCATGGAAAAGGTTGACTTATTAACACAATTGCAAGCAAAAGGTTCCCTTCGTAGAACTGCAAACAATAATCTTGACGACAAACTTCACCAAACTGAAACCCTTTTTGTTAATATTTAATGCCACCTAATCCCCAATTGTAAAAGAAGCATTTTACCAACTGTACCACGGATATCAAAATCGTTTTAATATAAATAAAATTATTATTATTATTGATACAATCGATCACATGAAAACCTCTTTTTTATCAACACAGCTTTTCAAGCAGATGAAAAATCCTTGTACTATGTTAAATCGTTGATTAGAATAATCGATAAGAAATGTTTGCCAAAATTCTTTGAGATATTTTTCAGCGATTACTTTTTCACTCCAAGCGAACCTGTATTGGAGCTTTATATTATATTTCACATTTTCACTCCATACATTCAAGCGCCCACCCTTTCAATCAATCATTCTATTTCTCTTTTTGACAGTTTATTTTTCTCAACCATTTTAATAATAAATATTCAATCTACCCAATTACGTTACATTTATGCTGCGTCATAAATTCTCAACAATTATTTTTCCCCACATTAAAAAGGTAATTTGTCATTAGTTTAATTAAAAATGTGTTTTTCATTATTTTATTGACAATAGCCACTTGTTATTTTGCATGGTATCCTTCAATAGATCCGAATCGGTAATTGGACACATTGAGGAGCTTAGTCTGGACAAAGTGTTATTTTCGGCTCCAATAATGGAAACCACTGAATTAGGCACGGAACTCACGGTTCACCACTGTGCGTGTTGACTATGCTACCGCACCTGAAGACAACACTCGCATACGTACTCGGCGTTTGTGAGTGTTTTTATCAGGCAATTTTTTTTACCACACTTGAACCCTTTTCTTGTTTTGGTGCCATCGGTAATAGAATGCGAAACCACTGTGCAATTATCAAACGTCAAATCAACTAAGCCACGGAGGTCATCAAAATAATCAACAATCGCTAAAATAAGCTTATCTGTATGCCTGATAATATAGTAACGCTGATTGTTATCATGTTCTCCATAATTTTCAAAGTATATTAATATAAAGAAGGTTTACAACTTCAAATAAAGTAAAAATGTAGTGTTATTAGCTTTGCTCACGACTTCATCATCGTGGATATTGGTCGGGTCAAAAATATGGTATGTAGTATACATTAAGATATTTTTGACCCAACAACAACTTAATCAAAAATGTTATGTCCAAATAAGGTATTTTCAAGGCAATAATAAGAATACACTTTATATCATTATTTACTAAGTTGAGAAATATTTAGTATCCAGAACTTAACATAATTACAATGTACTGAACGAGTGGACTTGTTTTTGCTGAATAATTAGTGTAAGAATTGTTATCTAGTTATAAGTAGTATGTAGGTGTTAATTATTTCTAAGATCTCATATATTAAGATTGAATAAATAAAATAAAATGATATGTAGGAAAATAAGTTTAAATAAGTTCATAAATTATAACATATAATTAAGATTAGTTAAGTAATAAATTTGTATATAGGTATAGCCTTGACAAATGTTTGTATAGTAATTTACTTGTTTAATAAAAAAAAAAAAAAAAAAAAAAAAAAAAAAAAAAAAAAAAAAAAAAAAAAAAAAAAAAAAAAACAATGTACTATAAAAGATTCGCCACCCTGACGTGTAGCTCATGACAACATCGTGACTCTCATGATAACCTCTGCACCTCCTCTCCATACATCGTTGCACTCCGTGGCTCGAAGACCAGTTGTGAATGGTGATCCAGTTGCGTATCTCGCTTGGTAAGTCCAACGCATTTGGATTATTCCTCTTGTGCGTCGTCCTTCCACGTCTCCAGCAACCTCAAACCTCTCCAAACTGTCTTCTTAGCTACGAGCTACGAAGGCATGTTGTCTACAAGGTGTCGGTGACACGAAATGACCGTATTGAGTGAATTTTCTAATATCGGTATCTTCCATATCTCGGTGGATAAATTGAGGATTATACTCATAAGTAAACTTTTTAGGTATAACTGAGCCACTTCACAGGAATGAGTAACGTTGTTACTGTTGTCGTTATATTTAGACTTTTAATCATTGATTTTTTCTGGTTATTGGATTATTGGATTAAATCTGTATGAAAAATAAAATAAAAAAATATGCTTACATTTAAAAAAAATGTGCTAGATATTACAAAAGATACATGCAAAAATGAAAAACACTAAATTTCATGAAAGATCGTGAAATGGAAAATATTAAGAATGGATAATAAATTAAAAGACGAACGCACTACGTCACTGAAGAGAGATTAAATGCGTTTAGAGTCGATTTATTAATATATAATTTATTTCTTGGCTCTCATAATTTTTAGTAAACTTTAACTGCCTCCTTAGCCTAGTTGGTAAGACGCCTGACGTTCAGCTCGGAAGTTATGGGTTCGATTCTCGTTGGAACCCAGATTTTTAAAAAAGGATTCCAGTCTGGTTTTCACTTCAGGCCTCTTTAACCAGTTTCTGGTTGGTTGGTAGATATTGCCACATGGCAATAAAATTTACCACCTTGTATACGGATTCAAGTTATTAAGAAAGAATGTGAATTTAAGACGGATGTATTTAAATAGAGGAAGATGAATCCCAAGAAACAAAGGAGAACAAAGGAATCCCAAGAAACGTATGGTTTTACTCAGTGAATGATACTTTGAAAGAAGGAAAAATAAGCCAGGGAAATCGTAGGAGCAATAAGGAGTATGGATGTAAAGGAGCCGAAAGTTGTATATCGAGATAGAAGAGTCTAGCGTTTGGTTCTCTCTACCCATCCCGAAAAGAAAACGCTGAGATAATATTTATAAATGTACCTAGTGTTTAAAAAAAGAATCCATCTCTTAAAGCCTAAATATCACTAATCCAGCCTTCATTGTATTTTTTATTATTTCCATAATAGTACATCCATGTTTAAACTCAGATAACAACCTTTGAACTCATACACTAAGGAGTTGTAAATTGCACATTCAACACGCATTCAGTTCGACTAACAATGTCGCAACACAGCCAGGATGTTAGTGTGAACCAGTTCTGGAGGACAATAGGTGTGTTAGTGTTCCAGGATTTCATTAGGAGTAGACTCAACTTGTTCGCTAAATGAGCCTTTGCACTGTTACCAACCTATAGGTCAAAAATTTTATTCGGCGGAGAGAGCTAAGGATAATTCCCTTATCTCAGCACATATATGAAGCGTCGAAGCGAGCGCATTCACGGGAGCTGAAAAGTTTATAAAAATAATTGAATTCTTAAAACTTCACCCCTTTATCAGAATTTCAATTTCAAAGAGACTTGGAATAGCCAGTGAAATAGTCGAGTTCGTATTTTTTGCACAAGAGTGCAAAAATAACAGTAATTGGAGTTTATTTGATCATTTTCTGTTGAAAATTACGTAAAAAAAACTCATAGAAAATAAAAAGATCATTACAAAAAGGGACATCGTTTTCTTTTCTTATCATTATAATAATGTATTGGTTTGCTCATTCATCGTTTAGAATATAATTTGATGAGATAATTACTATGTGGCAATCTTTTCCGACCAGCCAGATAGATTTTTGAGAGGCCTTTAGTGAAAACCTTATGAACCATTTTTGAAAAAAATAGTGCCAACATCAATAAAACCAGCAATCCCCAAAACCGACGACAGGGGGCTTAAAAACTCGACCATGAAGTCATCATTATCATCCATTAATTTCAAATAAGAAACTATGGATGCCATAAAAGGCAATCATCTCAGTGATGCTATCTACGAGTATATATACCATATGTACAATAGTTGATTTTGAGGACTTAATAGGTCCCGAGAGAAACTACTGAAAAAGATAGAGGTCGTATTATCTTTGCCTAGTGATTCAATACATCTTGTTGAATTAGACAAAGCGTTATTTGCTGTGATTCCCAAATATTTGTAAATTATTCTTTGATCTTTGATCCTCACCTTCGAAGGCAATATTTATATTCATCACGATATCGTCATTATTAAAAATGTGAAAAAGCATGTGTCAATCAATTAAAATATTACAATGTTAACATATAAATAAATAAACCGGTTGAAGAAACGTATCATTGTGTCTGAATTTTTTAAATATATTTCATATATTTAAAAAAAATAGTATTTTATTCGGGAATTATTCAAGTATGCACTTTTATTTACAGTTTGAACTCCAGTTCTTAGTTTTTTATGTGTCAAAAATAAATATCAAATTTATTTTCACGCCATTTTACTACGCAATCATGTGGAAAATGTTTGCAATTTAGAGCCCACCATGGCACATAATATATTATAAACTCAGTGTTATCAAGCTCCAACAAACGAGCTCACCGCAAATGCGCATCTTTCACGTTGAGCGAAAAATGCTTCTACGGTCATAACACCCGCCACAATCTTGTGAAACGTCGTTTATGTTTTTTTTAAATATCACTTGATCATCACAACTTATAAAATTTCTATAATATGTTTGATGTTATTTGTTATTTTTTGTAATGTATAAAAATACAGTTTATTTCAACATTATAGTGTTTTGTAAAATTTCTATAACATCTTTGATGTTATTTGTTATTTTTATGTAATGTATAAAAATACAGTTTATTCCAACATTATAGTGTTTTGTAAAATGTCTATAACATCTTTGATGTTATTTGTTATTTTTCTGTAATATATAAAAATACAGTTTATTCCAACATTTCGTAATCTAGAGGTGGTGAAAACTCCTCTCTATTTGTTTATAATTTTATAGAATACATTACATTGGACGATAGGAAAATCACAAATATAATGAATTTTTTTCATGCATTCATTACTTTACTCATTCTCATGCAAAAAATTGTCTAAAATTGAACCAAATCGTATGTTGTTGCTTCCTCAGTAAGAACAGTAAGAACATCTACGCGTATGTTCCTTTCTACGTTGAGTCAACTTTATCTTTGGTCAAAATATTTGTTAGTACCTACCAATTTATATTCATTGCTCGTGTCAATATATGAAAAGTTTTCAGAAATAAAAGTAAAAATTCGAAGAGAAAAAAAATGTCGAAAATCAACATAAATAAAATCAACTTCCAGCCAACGACTCTAAAGAGCACAAAATAAACTCATTTAAAATATTTTCGTTGTATAAGAACTTTTTTTTCTTCAAATAAACAAAAAAAAAGTTTTGTGTAAAACCATTATTTCAGAAAAGAACAATATTTCAGAAAATATTGAAGGAAATTGTGGAATTCTGCTGTTTGGGTAATATTCTCTCAAATGGTGAAGAGTTAAGAGGAATATCGAAAGTCGTGCAACGATAGAAAACACTTAAAGGTATATACTCTAACTGGTAGTATCAAAGTCTAGCAATATCAATAACGGTATTTTGAGTGCAAACTTTGATATATGGGAATAAGATAGTGTATGGATATAGAAGAAGCAAAGGATGTTTGTCGGGTCAGGAAAGTCTGATGCTATTTTATCTCTGTTTACCTCGACCGGGAACGTGTTCGCCTACATCCGCCTATCTGTTGGTATTGTTATATTATTTATCGATTGACGTTTTAGTTTCAAGTATTATACTATAAAGCATGCAGCTTTAAGATCTTTTAGTATTATTTGATGATTGAAGTTCAAGCTTAAAGTATTGAGATCTTTATGGCGATATAAAGTATATAGTTTTAAGATCCTGTGACATTATTTGTTGTTTGAAGCTTAAGCTCACTTCAATAAATAAAGTTTACATAAATATTTGGATGCTTAATTTGTTAGAAAAAATCGATGGACTAATTAATCTGTGCATCGTATAATGGCAAATATATTTTTCTTTTCACATTTACATATTTTTTAAATTATTCAATCAGTTTAAAGCACATATAAAAATTATTTTTGTTTAAAAGTATGCTGAAAATTAAGAATGGTATTTGCACACATGAAAAATTAAGTAAGTATTAAATAGTTTATATTAAGTTTCCGCGAAAACCCTTATTACTCCGACATAAGTACACATATAAACATTAACATTCTCGCAAGTATAGCTTGATTTACAGCTTATGTGTACAATGTTTTTCAATTTACCGCATAATACGACTATATTTATGATAAATATGATGATGGCCGCCATTAATAATACACCATACAAAAGGTCTAATGTAATAAAGTAAAAAAGGTCGCCATAGCAGCGAGTTTTTAAAAACCCACTCTGAGTGATGTCCTGACCTTCCCCGAATCCTGCACGCACCGCTGTTATTTTTTCCCACAAAAAGTTATAAAATTTATTTTCTTAACAAAAATATTTTTGGAGACAACAAGGAAACATCGTGGTTTGTTTAAGGACCTCGTAAAGAAGGATAACCGTTAAATGATGGCGGAGGCAATAACTTAGTAAATATTCATTCCTTGTACCCTTAAATCACTCTTGATTCCAAGAAAAACAACCCAAATTCTTTCGCCCCGTACTTGTAGCAAAGTAAAAAAAAAACAAAACTTGTTTTACTTATAGATGATATTCTACAACATTATTGAAGCTTGAAATGACATTGAAATAAACGAAATACTTAAATCAAGGACTTTATATACCCTCGTAAAATGAAAAATTGTGGAAAGTAAAATAAAATGATCTAGTGGTTTGGTTTTCGTTGTTCATTTAATGAACAATAAAACTTTTACAAACCAGTTGTTCAACTTTTTATTTTGCTTTATTACAAGTTTAATAAAGATAAACATTGTTTTGTATGCAGTACAACCTTGCGGGATTATTGCAATATGGTAATTCATTTTTATCAATCCGAAATATTGCAGAGGACTGGAAAAAAAGACATACCATAACCTTTAAAAAAACCGGTTACCTATGGTAATTGCTACCGCAACCCTAAGATTGGAAGACATGTGTCTTATGAACTAGGCCACGAAGCTCGTTATTCGTTAAAATATTCGTATTTTGATTCTCAATTTTTTTTATAAAATATTACATACATAGATAATAAATGAATATGTCAACTCAGATACTTTTTATATATTCATTTTTATGTTTGTCGAATCCATAGAATGTCTAAGGAATGCTCGATTTTTTTATTACACAGACATCATATTCGAATTATATAATATAATGTAAAGTGTATAATTCGCGTCGACAAATTTCTCAAGTGTTTTAATGAGTTTGGTTATGTTGAGTCAACTCTGCTCTGCACGTAATTTAATAAAAAATATTAAAATTTTCACTGTGTTTATGTTGAAACTTATTATGTAAATGATATTGTTTATTGTGTCTCAATGTACAAAACAGAAAATACAAGTATATCGCGTTAACATTTCCTTTACATTTGAAATAGTTAATCATCATTTATTCAAAACCAAAATAGTCTTCCAGAGCGGGTTTTACATCTTGACAGCTCATATGTTATGGTGGAAGCGAATGGTCAGTAAACGTAAACTGTTATTTCTCGTTGTTGTTAGTGAACGTACTAGAACATAGATATGCATGAGCAGCTTCGGTTCTTACACTTTGAAACGCCATACTCTGGATCGTAAATACAAGAAAAATAGTGCATGATGCACGTAGAAATCAAAATATTTTGACATTCTGCAATACATTTTTTTTTTCGTTTTATTTTAAACTTACTTTCCCCATCCCCAGTTAGTAAAGATTCGCTTGAGAGAGGACATAATCTCTAGTGAATACGGATTTATAATTTTCAAACGAACGATTTTCCTAATTCAATGATTACTTAAGTGAAGGAGTACATTCATTAGTAATAGTTTACATTCACTGTACTATCTATTTCCACTATGTAATATGCTTCAACATACTCGTACAAATAATAATATTCTTTAACATTCCAATAATTATTTTTGTTACTTACTAATTTTTTTCCGAACGCCCTTAAGGAAAGCGGGCTTTTAACGACTCCAAAAATTGTCCTTTTATTTTTATTATTTCAAAATCATTACCATTTTTTGAAAATGTGTTACCATTTTTTAATATCGACACAACCCAGAATAATATGTTTTACGAAATTTTCAATGCCTCGTTATATGTATTTCTTCTTTTTCACATTTATCTTAAGGTGAGAAGCTTGGGTTCCTCATAGGAGACTCTACTCATAGCCAGGAGATGTTTCATCAACATTTCCTTTACAGTATGCACCAAGACTACAAGACCGATTATGTCAAACTTACCTCGGTCCTACAACGCTTCATTTGTAAACTTTTAGAAGACATGGTGGACATCTAGGTGGGAAATCCATGTCACAATACGATAGACTATCTCTCATGATTGATTATCACCCTGAGAATACAACGCATCAGCGCGTGTATTGTGTCTTGATATATCAAATCCAAAGATTGCATGGCAGAGAGATTCACCTTCCAAGATGATCTACATGTTAAATTTATTAGTTTTTTTTGGGTTGCCTAATAACATTGTGAGAGTTCAAACAGAAAAACTTAAAATCAGATATACCTAGTATTAAGCCATGTTTATTGCAAGGTAGATAGATCGCCAGAGTGCTTTGTATAAGAGGATAGGTATCATCCGACACGCTGCGTGGAGGTGCAAGTGAGGTGTGCATGCTGGAAGAGAGACCGGAACTACCACACCCGCCACCCAGGGCTCTATCGCCCTACTCAACTCCCACCCAACATTTAACTATTGTGAGATATTTTTTTTAGGTTTTCCAAAACATTTCATCGCATTTCGGTTGGAACACTTTGCATAATATAGGAAATATTAACGAGGCTCTAGAATACTAGCATAGCGTCATTTATAGAATGCTTGACATATGTATCGCATAGAAACAAAAGCTACAAATTTGCACAATTATCCAATTTGGTTAAATATCAATTCAATACAATCGTCAATCTCAAAAATAAAAGTAAGCTTCGGAATATTTATCTTCAAAAGATAATTTAGAATAATCTAAGCTAAGAGATAATCTAAAAACTCGAATAAAATAAATCGCACTTTGCGTATTTAGCCAAAATATAGACCGACATCCAAAGCGACACATTAAACTTTGGAGCCATATCAAAAAGAAGAAAACTAGAAAAAGCAGTTGTAAATCTATGAAACTCAGCGATAGTATGATCAAAATCCCTCAATTATTGCATACGTCTGTGCACAATATTTCCAATCAATTTACCGAGATTCAACGGCTAAATAAGATATAAAGAATACTACAAATATTTCATCAGACAGCAAAAGCATATCGCTTTATTCTATTTCTAATGAAGAAGAATTACTCCATTTAATATTATTCGATGGCTCTATCATACCATTAAACCGTTAAAACCTAGAAGTGCTAATGTATAACACTTTCTCATGGCGCGATCAAATAAAAGAGATAAGCCGAAGGATCTTCTTCAGCCTTCATTCCCTTAAAGTGTTGCAAATATTCCTGCTTATTAAAACCAAAAATTTACTCGTGCAATATCTGTTCTTTCCGATTTCGGACTATGCGGAAGCCTGTTATTTGGATATAACGGAGAAACGGCTGAATAAATTACAGCGTCTTGTCTATGTTTGTCTAAGATTTATTTTTAACCTGAGAAATTATGTTAATACGATCATATCACTTCATACCAGAAAGCGCTGAATAGGTTGAACGTGAGAAATAGACACAAAATTTACATACTTTATCTATTGTATAATATCCTTAACTATCCGACCACCCCATCTTATCTCGCCGAAATGTTTCAGCGTCTTTCCGATCATGAACTTGCACTTCGCTCAGACAGAGATTGTTTATTGGCGTTCCCAGTTCACCGCTCTTCTTTTTTACGTCGTCCTTTACTGTCCATACAGTGAAACTCTGGAACTAGTTACAAATCAATATTAGACTCGCTCCGTCCTTGGTATGTTTTAAGAAGTTGCAAAAACTCTTAATTTCTATTCAGTAATATAACGTTTAATTCCTGATTTTTTTTTCTTCTCCACCATCCATTCCTTTTCCTTTGATTGATGATATCTCACTTTTACTTTAATACTCGTATGTATACGTGTATGTCCACAAATTTGATAAATATTAATAATCATTTGAATATGTTTTGCGACAGTGTAACTTGCTTTATTTACTTTTGTCTGGTTGATTGGAAGAGATCACCGCCTGGCAATAATTGTGATGAAGTATGAAATAAATAAATAAGAAGTCTTAAAGAGCAAACCCTTGTTGCAAATCGACAACATAATCGAATCGGGTGGATTATTCGCTGATATTATGAGTATATGTGGAATACTCGTATGATCCCATCTGTTACGTTTCCAACTTGAGTATAAACAGTAAAATATTTCCCGTAAACTGGGTAGCAGACATGTCTCAGAACTCGAAAAATTTTCGGCACTTACTACGCGTCCAATTAAACCACTAAGTATCATCAAGAGTTGTTGAAAAATGATCAACTGTTACCGATCTTCTCTAGCTTTTAAAGCAGATTACATACTGTTACCGATCTTCTCTAGCCTTTAAAACAGATTACATCAAATTTACACGATCTTCCCCAAACTTAGGTTATATACGAATACAGACTTACAGAAAACCTTCGATGGAGTTGATCACGATATATTGCCCCAGAATAAGCATTGGATTATTTGTATCACATATAAAAGAATGATCCCAATACTTAAAAGAGCAAGACATGTCTTCAATGGAATCTTTCCTAAGATTTGGTATACCAAAAGGATCTAATTTAGGTCTATATTTTTTTTTTGTTGACGACTTGAAAATTTTATAAGGTGTTAACATAAGTTGTGTCCGTTTTATTTTTTCAAATTTAAAAATGAGCACCAAAAGTAAAACAAAATGGTAAAGGTTATACGTCATTCAAAAGAAAATTTTCTGCTCTATAAGATATTTTGTTTGCTTTTATGTTACATATATTATTTTATTTGATTACAAGTCTTCAAAATGGAATGTCAAGTAGACGAAAGTGAGCATTTTCGACACATTCTGTTCGCGTTCAATCGAGGGAACAAAGCGGCTAAAGCTGCTCGCGATATTTGCGAAGTGTACGGTGAAGATGCTATGAATGAAAGGACAGCTCGTCAATGGTTTTTGCGTTTCAAAGACGGTAGTCTCGACCTGAAAGCTCACCTCGACATGGAGCTTTCCGGACGACCAGTGGACTTCGATAAGAACCGCTTAAACCACATTATTCATGAAATTCCCCTTCAAACCACCGTAGAATTGGCTGAGCAGATAAATTGAATGGTTGAATTAAAATAGGCACTAAGTACAAAAAAAAACTAAGTATGCAGTTTCTTTCTATATGTCAAATGTAATGAAACTGCATACTTAGTTTTTTTTGTTTTTTTTTTGTACTTACTTAGTGCCTATTTTAATTCAACCATTCAATTGTAGTCACACGACTGTATACTATCATCTTAAATCCATGGGAAAAATCCAGAAGTTCGGCGCTTGGGTTCCACATGTTTTGAGTGAAAAAAAATCAACGTTCGACAATTGATTTTCTCAACGTTCGACAATTGACTTCAGGAATCTGGAGCACTCACTTGCTTAGCGTGAATGCTAACCATTATACCATGGCTGCCAATCTTTAAGATCTTCAACATATGAGCTAAAATATGGTGCAAAACTTACAAAATGAATTCTAATCAAAAAACATAGACAAATGACAAAACCAGTTATGATCAGTGATATTAGATTATTATTATTATAGCTCTTTAATTATTTCAAATTGGTGTGGGATACCCTGATAATCTAGTGCTTGAAATTAAAAACGATGTACCAGGAAGAAGGAAAAGCGAAAAAATCGCACATTGGCGTTGGAGCAACCAAATGAAAGAGTTGACAGGTGTCAGCTGTACATGGCATGGAGGACAATGGAATAGTTCGGCCTCTGGTGTGGGCAGGATCATTAAAGAAACCTTTTATCAAAAACTTCAGCAGAAGACACAAAGCCGATGAAAATATAGTTTCATAATATAAAATATTATCCTGGTTATTATTATTATTCAACTGCATATGATTTAGTCAAACGATTATACTTAACACAGTTTAATTAAGATGTTGGTACATTCTAGAGCATGTCCGGGAGACAATCTTATCATCGGCCCCAATAATCGAGCTTCGAGTAAGGAACTACTGAATTAGACACGTTACTCACACTTTGTCATCATATTGTATTGTATTACACTGTCGTACATAGTACACTTATGTTCCTACCTTGAGGTTGCGGGTTTAATTCTCGTTGGTATTCACAATTTTATATAAGTGTTCCTACAATTAAACTTAAAGTAACTTTCAAGTTGATTGGAAGATATAGGAATATGGTAATATGCCAGCTAAGTTATACTATAGACAACGAAAATGTAATATAATACAATACGTTCACTCATAAATAAAAAAATCCAAATAGATATAATACAATGATCAAAGAATTAAATTTTGTACATACACTGCAAATATATATATTATACACTGCAAATTTACTGTAAGTGTAGAGTCTGAAGATTAAAACATGAAGTTTCTAATATCAAAATATGTTTTGTTCAGCCCATTGTAGGGAAATTAAAAATAACGTTTTCAGAGCAAATTTAGTGATGAAAAAATTATTTATTTACTTCGACTTAAATGGTCTTTTTTTTCTTAAATATAATTAAATTTGTTATTTATTGTATAATTGAAAAAAAACGTTTCTTGTAAACAACAAAAGTGTTACACAATTCAACGTTTCATTGACAAAGTTGAAAATTTAGTAATACACATATTTTGAGACGTAGTCCGAAATATATAAGGAAGAAATTCCATCGAGAGTCTTCACGTTGAGACGAATTTATTTAAACACTTCATTCTACAATGTTTTCCAAAAGGCAATTCTCTCTCTTCAAACGAACTATAAAAATTGTTTGACTAATTTATTTCCAGTGTTGAGTGAAAGATTTACATTTAAGTTTCATTTGTTCAACTTGTTTGAAGATTATATACTTAAGTCGTGAGACATTGAGTGTTGTGAGAACGATTTTTATCATTTGTGTTTGAGGTATGCGTATCTTGATTTGCTTTGTATTTCCCTTTCGCAGTGGTGTCAAAGATGACACCTGGTGTAGAACAGTGTGGGCTGTACGCCTGTGGACGACCCCGTACTGTGACTTTGTATGGTTGTATGTGCCTGTTTCTTTCAAATTATTTTCATTGTAATTGTTAAAAAATGTGTTTTTTGGTGTTCTATCCTTATTTATATAAATGAATAAATAAATAAAATTGATAAATATCAGAATTGTAAGATAAAAAGACGACTGAAATAATTTAACGATTTTATTATAAATATATATATTGTATTACACTTTCGTTCTGAATAGTACAACCTGGCGGGCTTATTGCCATGTGGCAAGCTCTTCCAACCAACCAGAAAGATGTTAAAGATTCCTTAAGTGAAAACTAGACTGTAACCCTATTTAAAAAAAACTGGGTTTCAGCGGAATTTGGACCCGCAACAGACAGGCGTCTTACCAACCAGGCCACGTAAGTCATCATCTATATTTTCTGCGGCCAGGAAATATTAGGAAGAAGAATAGTAGGCGAATCAGAAAACGTGCAACGTCACTAAAAGAAAATATAACGATTTTTGAGTTGCTGTTTGAAACACGCCAATTACAGAACGAATACGATTATTATGTTAGTTGATATGTGTTGCTATTATTATATACTTCTATACCATAATATATATAGTCTACTTATTCATTAGTTATAGTCAATAACAGTGGTGTTTTTGTCATTTTAACGTGTTTATTTTATTATTGTAACAGTCACATATTATTATAGCGTAATGTTCAATGAATCGATAACTAACGTTCGTTTTCTCGAGTCATATTTCAATTGAATCGATCTTTGTCTGCCACAAAGGGTTAGATATATTATTGGCATGGACAATTTAAGGAAGCACTTGGAAACAACCGTCTTTGGGAAGTCATATCAAAATGTATGGTTATATATGATCACTACACACATACGTGATACTGCACCTAAAGCCGAATTTTATTATCTCATATCGGAATATCTACAAAGGTTACTTTGTAGTCCGTCTCCCTTGGTAAGGTTTCTGCGATTGTTTTACCATTTATGTTTTTTCTAAACATTTGAATATGCGGGGAAGTTCAAAGTCTAGTGGACTCAGCCACCACCTTCCTATCTTTACAGCTTTTTTTTTAACGATGATGTGTTGAACTGGAAAAAATAATGGGTGCTGAACATTTTTGTTGAAATATAAGGGAGTAACGGGACAGTTAAGAACATTGTAAAAAAATATCATTTATGTATTCCCTTTTACGACATACTCGTATATGCAACTGAATATGGAAAACGAAACACAATTAACTTGTTCTGTTTTTTTTAATTTTATTTAAAAAAATCATTTTATCACGTTATGTGACAAATATTGCAATCACGAACGATAGCCAATCTGACGGCGTCATTTCCGTTTGGGGTGATCACAGAACACTGAACACGGGTAGCGAGAGAGGGGCGCGGGTCTGGCATCGCGTACTCATTTTGTGTCCCAAACGTTCGGACCTTTCGGATCGTTATCAGCAATGCTGTCGCGGAGCTTTTGTAGCTAATAGTCGATCAGGTCTGGAATATAACAGCTTCTTCCTAATAGAAATGTATCATGCAAAATTAAAAACAACTGGAAAATGAATAGTTGTTAATAAAAGCACAATTACATATTCATTAATTTATTTAGAAACTTTATTTTCAAGTATACAAATGACGAACATTTTCTTCCTTCTACGTTAGTTCTAAAATCCGAAGACTTGATTGATGGGGCCAAAAACAGAATTTTCTTCTGGCCACGCTTTTCAACATGTCCGCTTGTCAATTTGAATATGTTGTTGGATATGAATGAAAATACAAACGAATCGTAAATAAAGTATACAAATGGTGAATCTCATCCAACCAACCAGAAAAGAGATTTGCGAATTCGTGCCAATTGCTGAGTGAAATGTTTCCGAAAAGAAAAAAATCGTTGCACATACACGTACGTGCTTTTAGCACTAAAATACAAATTATAAAAATAAAGAATAAATCCCAATATCTGCAAATATCATGGGTATGGCGACGAACACATTTCGCAAAAAAAGATATAATATTTTTAAGCCGCTGTTTAATGCAAGCCAGCAAGGGTAAGAATATTATGGTAGCCAGTAACTGGTTCCAGAGCCTGCCGATATTGACATTAAAGAACCTTACGGATGTATATCAAATACAAAGAAAAAATATTTATCGATTTATCAAACTGAATCAGAATAAATTCGAAAACCTTATTGTTCTAGTAAGTAGAACGCTTGCTGTCTACTTGGTTTATTTAAAAAATAAAGATTCCTAGTCTGTTTAAAGAAAATTCTCTGCTATTAAGACGTTTGCGTGTATTGAATACTTGAAAGTATTGCAACCTCAACAGTATTGGTAAATCCACTCTCAAATTGCGAGTAACTTGCCTACTTCAATGGTTCTGAAACCGAAGAGCGAAATATGGGCAAAGGCAAATGTGTCTCCCACTCTTGAATATGTCCGCATCATCAATACGGATATAAAAGTTTTTTTTCCACGCTAAGCCTTTTAACATATTCTGGTGGGTTAAATACGTCAATATGCTTAACAAGTTGTACTGTATAAAAGAGAATCGTAATACAATACAACATTGAGAGATTCTTAACATATGAGCGTAACTTATTGAATATGATACTCGTAGAAGGGCATTTTGACTAATAAATTAAATGCTCATTTATCATCACAAAACCCATTTCATCACTATTTCAAACTCTCGTTCACCGTCTGCCTCTTCCACACATATTTAACACTTCTTACTTGTATATTAATTTAGACATTATTTCCACTTGACCACGTTGCACACAATTAATTGCTGATTAAACCTTAATGATGTAGTCTTTAAGGCATTTTTCAGTGTGATACTAATAAAAATTCTTAAATATGTTATTTTAAAAATCAAATAAGATTTATAGAACTTCATTTGCCATTAAAATAACAACGAGGTATTACTTTTTTGTTCCACTTCTTCCAATTTACCATCCCGCGATTCGTGCTCAAGGGTTCATCAGACGGAGTCCGCCTAATGAACGCCTCGAGATAGTTAGAAGAAATACATGTTGCGATGATAAAATTCAAAAAGCTGAAGAGGAAAGTACTTTGTAGTGAGTATACTTATTGTAAAGTAAATTCAATCAACAAATTGGCATTCCCATATTATCCAAAAGGGTTCCTATATGTCTCTATCTTAAGATCTCACTTTCTGTTGAGCTCGAGCGCTACCATAGCCGTAGTTTGCTATTTTCTATTTAAATTTTGAAATTAAGTTTTGACTTATTAGATTTATAAGCTATTGGAATTTTCCTGAAGCTATGCACAATATTCCATTATATTTAAAACATATTTCTTGATCGGTTTTAGTCGATGACAGTGCATTTTTCGTTATTTTAACATAATTATTTTGCTATTGAAAGTCATAGTATTATTGTGTAATATTATAATGAATTTGATATATATTTAAATAAAAGTCTATATATTTGTGTCAGTTGTCTATTAAATAACAAAATTGTTATTCAATATTAACACACAGGTGTTCATTTTACTTTCTATTCGGTGGGATTATTTATTCGTGTTACGAATCCGCTTTATATCATTTTATTAACAAAACAACTTAAGCTTCTAGTTCTAAGAAGTTTAATCCGATATGTGAAAAGAAAAGCTCTTTTATATCACAAAATAACGAAAATTTTCCCATCAGGATCTCATATTGAGAGGAGAAAAGTACCAATTCCTAAAATTAGTAATGATATGCAAAATCGAGGTCAATGGGAAATTAGTAGAAGACGCTTGTCATGGTTATGCAACATTCGTGAATGGAACTGTATTCAGACAGTTGAGAGATAGTTCTATACCGCCCTAGATATAAATATTTTCTCAAAAGTGGTTGCTCAATTCTGGGGGACCAGATAGAGCATATGAAGAAGAAATAAACAAAGCTCTTGCATAAAAGGAAAAAATAAGTAAAATAAAAAACTTATTTTATATTTTGTGTTCACCACAGGTTTAATTTAGGTTCACAACTCGTTTCGAAGACCGCCGTCTTCTTCGTCAGGTGAATATAAACTAAGTTGCTCACCTCTTTTATATTAGGTTATTTACACTTGTACAGAATATATTTTAGCAACTTAGTTTATATTCACCTGACGAAGAAGACGGTGGTCTTCGAAACTAGTTGTGAACCTAAATTAAACCTGTGGTGAACACAAACATATAAAATAAGTTTTTTATTTTACTTATTTTTTCCTTTTATGTAAAAAATGGCACCACAAAGTGAAACTATAGTATTTTCGAAGATTCAAGAAAAAGCTCTTTTGATTTGTATTTCATGACAAAAAAGTGTTATATAACGTATCAATCAACAATTCCCGGGACTAACCAACAGATGGCGTCTCTAATGACAAATCCATGCCATTCTCAGTAAGTACCAACCTTTAAAAGTTACGTGTCAAACTTTCATGACATTCCGACATTGTGTCATTGAGTTACAGTGGTTTTAGTGACGCTACTTTTGCTATTTTCAAAACAATGGAAAAAACCAAATTTCGTGTGTTGATAAAACATTGCTTTTTAATGGGAAAAAATACCGTTCAAACTTAGCATTGGCTTGAAAAGTGTTATCCGGGCTCTGCTCCATCGAAAACAACCATTTGTCGGTGGTATGCTGATTTCAAACGCGGTCTTACAGACACAAATGATGCTGAACGCTCTGGTCGTCCAAATGAAGCTGTTACACCAGAAAACATTTAAAAAAACTCAAAATCGTGATGAAAAATCGCAAAGTAAAGTCGCGTGAGATAGCTGACATTCTGGAAATATCATTTTGTAGTGTTTACACTATTTTGCATGAACATTTGGTCATTAAAAAGCTTTTTTCGAAATGGGTGCCGCGTTTGCTCACAATGGAATAGAAACAACAACGCATCGATGATTCAGAGCGCTGTTTGGCACTGTTTACGCAAAATTAACAGGAGGTTTTGCGTCGATATGTGACAATGAATGAAACTTGGATCCATCACTATACTCCGGAATCAAATCAGCGGTCAGTTGAGGGGAGAGCAGCCGGTGAAAGTCCTCCGAAGTGACCAAAAACTCAACAGTCGGCTGGGAAGATTATGACCTCCGTATTTTGGGATGCGCATGGTATAATATTCATCAATCACCTTAAAAAGGGAAAAACTATCAATAACGAATATTACATAGCGTTATTGGCGCGTTTGAAGGCAGAAATTGCAAAAAAAACGGCCCCATATGAAATTTGTGACATCGATTTGTGACACGGTGCATTGTCCTGATGAAAGTTCTCTTTCATCAGGACAATGCACCGTGTCACAAATCGATGGTAACGATGGCCAAATTGCATGAGTTGAACTTCGAATTGCTTCCGCACACACCGTATTTTCCAGATTTGGCCCCCAGCGACTATTGGCTGTTCGCAGACCTCAAAAAGATGCTCCAGGGAAAGATATTTGGCTCCAATGAAGAAGTGATTGCCGAAAATAACGCCTATTTTGAAACCAAAGATAAATCGTTCTACACGACTGGCATAGAAAAGTTAGTAATGCGTTGGAATGAATGTATCGCTCTTGAAGGAGACTATGTTGATGAAAAAAGAAGAATTTTGGCAAACAAATGTTGTTTTAGTAATTAGTCCCGGGAATTATTGATCTATGTGTTATGTAGTATGTTATGTTTGTTATTATTATAATGGTATTTTAATATAGTTTTGTTGTATTGTATAAAGTACAACCTGGTAGGTTTTATGTTATAACCAGCCAGAAAGATGTTAAAGAGATACTAAGTAAAAACTAGAATGTATTGTATTATACTTTTGTTTATAGTACAATTTGGTAGGTTTTATGTGGCAACCTGCCAAAAAGATGTTAAAGACATATTAAGTGAAAACCAGAGTGTATCGTATTATACTTTTATTTTTTATAGTACAATCTGGCAGGTTTTACGTGGTAACCAGCCAGAAAGATACTAAAGACATATTAAGTGAAAACGAGAATGTATCGTATTATACTCGTATTTTTATTTTTTATAGTACAATCCGGCAGGTTTTACGTGGTAACCAGCCAGAAAGATATTAAAGACATATTAAGTGAAAACCATAGTGCATTGTATTATACTTTTATCGCTTTGAGTACAATTTGATTAGGTTTTATGCGATAACCGGCCAGAAAGACGTTCAAGAAGTCTTAATCTCGAGTTAAAACGCCCTTGAGGAGAGATTTCTCTGTAACCGGCGCTTTATAATTTGTCATTTTATTATTATTAAGTGAAAACCAGAATGTTTAATATTATACTTTCATTATTTACAATGCAACTTAGCGGGTTAATTGCCATGTGGAAATCTCTTCCACCCAATCAAAACGTTGTTAAAGAGAACTTAAGAGAAAATCAGACAGGAACCATATTTGAACAATGCTAGCAATGGGAATCGAATCTACACCACAAAGGTTAAAAGACAGGCATCTTATCACTAGACCACGGAGGTCTTCATTATATTTATAGACAAAATATGTACGAATAAGTCAAAGATGTGATTGAAAAAATTGTAGACTGTTTATTTTTTCAATGGATGGTTGTGCACACGAGGAAAAAGAATTTAATGTAATTCATTTTTTAGTTTGTTAAGTGTTCAAATGTAAAGGTTGAATAAACAATAATATTCCCTACATAAATGAAAAAAATAAGCTTAAATTCAATCTCACAAACATCAGGACTTCGCAAATTTTAAATGAAACTTAGATGTATCAGAAAACAAAGCATTTTGCCAGTTTATAAACCCTGGCAACCGTTAAGTCATAAAAAGAATATAAAATATAACTCACAATTTTTACATTATTTAACTGTATCATATAAACTGTTTAAAGTTTTTATACTCAAATATAACTTTATTCTATAAAAAGTAAGGGTTGTGAACTTAAATGATCCCAGTTGGGATTTTAGAACGAATGTCTACTGCTTACAAGCTGCCTTTTGGTCGACCTTGAACTGACCGCAGCTTTCTTACGAATTAACAGGGCTTATATACATTTTTTCTGACGGTGCGTTAACTCAAATTGTGAGATGCCACCTGCATCTTATTGTACCATTGCTTGATCTAACTCTCGATACGATAGAGATCAAACAAGAATCCAGCCTTGTTTGACGGTATGTACCTTTTGATAGCTAAAACTGTTTTGTTTTTTTAATTTTCTTGTTACGTTTCGTCTTATGTATTATTTGACTCTCAATAAAAAAATGTTATTGGTTTATTTAAACACTGTTTTTTTCAGTTAAGATAAGTATGCCCTTAATGGTTTTGACGTTTTCCCCTCAGCATCAGGAGAGCACAAACAAGAATTTTTTTGCGATTCCTTGATTATGAGGTATAAACTTTGAAACCGGTAGGGTCATATCACTATCTTAAAAAGATAAAAAGTGTTTCTTAAAAAATCAATCAAAATGTATTTAAACTTCATATATCGTAAAATAATAGACAGTGTTTTATTAAACCAATCAAAATATATTTAAACCTCCACACCCTTAACTTTAAATAATGTGATAAAAATATATAATATTAAAAAGATCAAGGAAGATAAGACCCAAACACATATTTAATAAAGAGCTCAAGTCAGACAAAACACCACTTTTATTTTGGCAGCGCTGGGAGGAGTTAAGCCTTGTCTGATTAGGGTTTTTAACACCTAGGCTTTCCATATTTGTGTAACCCATTCACCATGATAGCTTTAAATTATTTACCATTTAACACGATTGTCTAAGAAATTTCATTGAATATTTTATTTTTTCGTTTATAGTAGAAACGCAGATCATTTAAAAAAATTCTGGTATGTTTCGAAAGACATTGGAAATGCAATAACTTATTTTTTAAAAATGAAGGGAAGCTGACGCTATCTTTTCTGATGACTGAAGACTCAAGTTATCTTCAAGTCATTTTTTTATCACACACATCCTTGCCTCGATGAAGCACTTGGCACTGTAGATTTCTATCATTGCTGTAATATTCCTACAGTTCGAAATTTGCATTACAAGTCTTCGTGTCTCTTTTACAGACATCATGTTACGTAGGTGCTATCCGTAGGACTCTTTGGGTATTTTTTTGTTAATATTTACTGCCATCATTTATCCGGTGTTCTCGGTCAATCCATTCTGTGGAAAATTCTTAAATTGTTTTTATTGTAATTTCTTCTCACTAGTCTTATGTGTCATAGAATTTCCTTATCTAGTAAATTTAACTGATTTTCCCCCATCCTCAGTATTTTTCCATTTAAAGAGAAACATAATTTGACTAAACTGACCTTAAGATATCTTATGAACCCCTTTTAATATAAGACTCTTTATACATATATTTTACATATTCTAGTATATATAAATTATTAATCGTCCTTTTTCACTACTCATTTCAAATTAATAACTGAATGCTTTCTCTGCAATAATTGTGTATTTATTGAATGTACGACACTAATGTAGCCGTGAAATAAAATGCGATATAAAAAGCCACGACAAAACTTCATTTTCCAACTAAATTTATGTTGGGATCGTGATAGGATCCTCAAATACGAGGTCCAGCAACGACGATGACGACAGTATACAAAAGATTGGAATGCTTGAAATACGAGAACTACAAAATAATATACAAAATACGGGAAAGGATGTGCAAAAAAATAGACTATCCTAAACGGGGAAGACGCAATGCAATATAGTGAAAAATCAACGAAAAAGGCAATTCACAAGAGCATCGAGAGATGTGAATCTATAATATAAATAACGGTCAAAACAAAATATATCATGCGAAAAAAATGTTGAAAGTATGCAGATTTATATTACGACACATCGCAAAATATCGGCAATAAAATCAAAATTTTCTCATAAAAAACTTGACGAGATACAAAACGAAAGGAAAACACAAACACGGAAATAAAAAACGTTATAATATAAAGTAATAAAAAAAACTCCCAGTTATTACCTACACTATGTCAAGAGCTCCAAATGAACCCTTCTGAACTCGCCAATGAAACCCCCATGAATAATGTCAACCAATTTTGTAATGAAGTTTCCATAATTTTGCGTTCTCACTATCACGATTGACGTATTTTAACGTTATACGAGATTTATATATTAAAGATTTGTGACAGGATATCAAAACTATCGAAAATATCATAATTTATTATTTCACACAAGTTAACCAAACAAAAAGAAAACGTTTTTGGAAAGAGCGAAATTCATTTTGGGGGTGCTTAATATTTTGTGGAAACTGATGCCTTGACCTTTATTATATATAGTTAAAGTTTATTGTAATAACATCAACCATAAACGAAGTTTTATTTAAATTCGTTTGTAAAGTCGTTGAATCCATGACGGTATTAAATAATTGTATTTCATCAGTAAAAGTTAAAGCTTTGATGTAACTTAAAATTTTAACAATATCATTAATATACAATATAGTTAGTACAAATACATGGAGCCAAAACGAGAACCAGAAGAATATCACTGAAAGCCCAAAATTTAGTTTGTTATTTTTTTATATTTTCTGAAAGTAGTTTATGGATTATCTTATTAACCCCAACGCTCAGTTTTCTCTCAATGGTCATGTTGAAAATTGTGTCATTAAATCTCTTTACAATTGATTTGCTACATATTCAAAAAGGGGAGAATATACAAAATCTTTCTTTCAATGGATAATAAAGAAGCATAAAAAAATTAACGCAGTCAACCAGCTTTTCAGAGATAGCGGCGATTATTGTTATCGATTTTCACATTCTTAACCTATAGGTATTTAAATATTAATTTGAACACGCTTTTGTCGTATTTTTGGTTTATCAATATATCACATGAAGAGGTAGGTATACAAATATTATGTATATTAAAATAAGACAACCTTACAGAAATATGGCGAATGCCAATTCAACGTTATTGTTCATTAATGAAAGCTGTTTACACTAAAATTGTTAACCTCCCGCTATTGTGACCTCCCGCGGTCAATACAGTGCCTCCCGCTGCTGATTTTTTTAGACCTCAAACATTCTTCTTGGAAATGTTTTAGAGGTTTTGGATATTTTTCTGCTGAACTCGGAATCATCATACTTTAGAGTCATATTGGTTTTTCCGTTCATTGTTTGTGAGTCAAATTTTCTTTTTCAGGTTGTTATTTGCATTATTTGGCAAAAAGACTTAAATGCACATAACATCCTTGAATTGGACTTCTCACTTTTTTTAATTATGATAAAAACTGGGAATAGTAATCTAAATAAACGTTATTTATTATTTCAATGAAATATCAAAGTATGAATTAAGAAGGAGAAAATGTCGCGTTTATCGTATATACGAGTAAGTATGTATTCTGCGTAGATCCGGAGCTATGTATAGAATGCATGTTTGAGTGATTTTAAAATAACCAGATGTGAGCAATAATCTAATGATATCTGACAGAATGCATTACTTTTCATTCTTGTCCCGTATTTGTATTATATGTATCATAATTTGTAGCCAAAATTATAACAGGATAGCAACAGAGCGAAGAGTATTAAAATTTATAGCGTTTCACATGCAAATTATAATCGTTCCAAATTTGAATACAACCTTAGTTCGTTCAAAGTGATCTTATTATAATAATGGTACCTATTACGGAGCAAATTATCTTAAAAACTTTCGCTACCGTCACATCCCCCGTATTCTGAGAATCTTCAACCAAGTAAAACGAGATGTTGACAGGGTAGCAGCATAATCGATGAGGTAAATAAATAAGTAACTAGCAAATTTAACATAATCATCTTAATTTTGAATTAAGTAAGTTCTTATAACCAATTGACTCGAAATCAAAATTTACTTAACTTTTTGTTTTTCTTTCACACCCCGTTTTGAATAATTATTTCTCTGTATTAAAAAAATGTTACGTATTATTTTTTACTTAAATGATAGAAACGTTGCAACACTGAAAATATATAAAAATAAAGAAATACCTTACAAGTAAAAAAAATATAAACAAAACAGTTATTTAAAATTCAAGGTCAGTCCAAATAATTTCAGGAAAAACTTTATAATGTCATATTGTATGTATACTCGTATTCATTTTTTTCTATAAACAAAATTGTATTAATTAGTATTTGAAATGATAATAAAATAGGGATTGTCAAAAGTAAAGTCACAAAATTTTTATACAATTTTAGTATTTAGATTTGAATCAACTGATAAAAACTTAACGCCAGCAACATTTTTTGTTTTTTCCCCTAGTATTTTATATGTCTTTTCTCCGAGCAAAAGAATGTAACGCATCAAAATTTGTATCACAAATGATGATGGGATAGCAGCAGAACAGAAAAGGTATAAAAATTAGTAGCGTCGCTCATTGGGCGTGCGGGGCGCGCGGCGCGGCGCTCGGCCCGGACCGGTTGTCATGGCAACGAGCTCCGTCTGGGTGACACAACCTGCCCCCCACCCCCGCTCCCAACTCACTAGGAGAAAACGGGATGGAATCATTTCGGGGAAAGGGACGTGTGTACGTTGACTTTAAGGTTGTGGTTACACTGCTTTAATGCTGAGCTATAATCGTGTGATATAGCGTAAATCATGATTATAAACAAGAAATTAACGTTTCATTTTTTTTAAATCATAAAAGTTTATTTTTCGTACGAAATGAAAATTTTTTTGTTTTTTTTTATGTATGGCTGAATTGAATATTATAAGTTTTAAAACGAATATTATTTTTAATTTTAGTTGAATTCAGAATATAAGACTAAATAGTAAAATAAAAACCTTGTGTCTTTTACGTGTTTATAAATATATATTATTTATAGTAAAGGCATTAAAATTGTGAAGATTTAAAGACATTGTAATTTGTTTTATCAGACACTGCTTATTCCACTTTATGTAACGGTATAACCCTACCGGTTTCAAGGTTTTCACCTTATAATCAGGGGATCGTCTTGTTTGTGCTCGCCTAATGATGAGGTGAACACCTTGAAACAATGTGGAATAAACAGTGTTTGATAAAACAAATTACAATGTTTATAAATAGTTAAAAATCATTCTATAGCATAAAGGAATTTCCAAATAACTTTTATTTCGTGTAACTTATTACACTAGTATCTTGTCAAATTAACAGGTATGATTGTAAGATCTTCCAAGACAATTATATGGATGTAGTTATGCAAAAAGGACCCATCCCACATGTACTGAGATAATTGAAACATCCAAATGTTTTCTAAGGGTTTATATGAAAAAAAAAATAAAACGCAATTTATAGTTAGTCATGTTTGTATATCACTTATATACAAACATAATTAATTTTATGTTTTTTATATTTCAAATAAACAATAAAATGTGTTATTTGAGTTGATGTTTCAATGATAATAAACGTCCATATAGTCTAATATGCTACAATCTTACAACGCACATACATATTTTTATTACTTTAAAGCAACATTTTTACTTAAAAGCTCTCAAACACATAAAAATCGAGCCATACATTTTACTTTGAGGTTCCCTAACATATAAAAATTAATGTATACACGCATTTTAAGGCAAGCAATACTGGCTGTGCCAACATTAGGAATTGCAAGCGAGACTTGATGAAAGTAAGATAAATATTGAAAAATTAGAGTTACGCAGAATGTGTGGAAAAATAATGTTATACTGAATAAATAATGCGGACATTTGGAAAGAATGTGAAATGAAAATATATGTAGTAGTTATGATGAAAGGAGAAACTTTGAGATGTTTCGGCCTCGTAGAAAGAATTAACTAGGAATAATCTCGTAGAAGAATGAAGATACTAGAAGTGTATAAGACAGAATGACTTGAGGAAAACGTGCGGATTGAGAGAAGTTGCAATGCTAAAGATGAAGAAAGAAGCACTGAGTGTGCTTAGTCACGTAGAAAGAATGAATGATGAAAGATTTACAAAAATAATCTGTACGACTAGTATAGAAGGCACGAGAAGTTTGGTAAGACCGAGTAAAACGGGGCATGACAATTTGGGAGGTGTACGAACATGGCAGAAGCGAAATATTTAAGATAAGATCTATCCTACTTAGTGAAAAATGGAAAAAGCGTTTGTTCTCTCTATCTAGTTCACAAAAGTCATGGCGTGGTGAAGATGATGATCTCTTTTTCTGTCTTTTTTGCCATTCACTTATTAAGTTTATTCTTCAGTATTATATTGTCATTAACATATGACATATTATACAATAATCAATGACATAAAAATAATATCAGAAGTTTTAACCTAAAGATATAAATATTTATTAAGTATTTTACGTACAGCAAGAAATAATAAAAATTATTCAGTTAACAGCCAAAGCAGCCTAAACAGCCAAAATATGACAAACCGTAGACAGATTTGAGTATTATTTGTGTAACAGCATGCAATTGTAAAGCTAACTGTAACAATAATGAGACCATCACCTTAGGTCTAATTTTCCCAGTGCCGCTTATACGAAGTACTGAATTTTGCTTGTCAAATTAGCCCACATTTTGCTTCGCGCAACATTAATTTGTCGTGACATTGGGATTGCTGCAAAATTAACGATTGCTATAAAGGTAAAGTAATATACACATATGGAATACAAAATAAAAGGAATTTTTAAATCGTTTTACTCACAAGTCATGTACTTTTTTAAACAACTTTTTAACTAAGCGGTTAATTAAATATTTTTTTATTGTCAAAGTAAACTGGCCGGGAATTTTTTTTGCGGGAAATTAACTTTTTCTTTTGTTACATATACGAGTAACATGAAGCTTGATGACTTGATTAATTATTTACACTGTTTAAAAGGTACAGAAGAAATATTTTATTTACAAAGTTGAAATTCTCAGATCATCGTTTAATATTTTTATCTTTTAACATTACATTTTAGTGGTTAATTGTTTGTCTTGAGTTCAATGTGTACATATTTTTATCGTCTTTTACAAATATGTACATAATATATTTAACTTATAGTAATAAGTAAAAAAGTGTTGTGATCCACAATTTATTTTCTTATGAGTGATGTAGTTTTTCAAACTTGTAAGGGAGTTTAAAGAAGAGGTGAGAAAAGTATATACGATAATATATTTTATCAAAGTATAAATAAGAAGACTAGTATGTTGCCTCAGAAGAAGTAAGAGTTGTTTAAAGAGAGCCCGGGAATGAACTGAGTCGATGCAGAAAATTTGCTCATTAATCTGGAGATCTGCGCTGACATTACTACGACTCCGATCCAAAAAGAGAGGGAATTAAAAGATGGTGATAATGTCTCATCTAAAACTATGTGAATTTTTCAAAAATGTTGCAGGTTATTTTATAATAGGTTAATCTCTTCAGACCGGGCGTCCATTATAATGGACGCAGAGTTCATGTGCACTTTGTAAAGAACTTTGCGGTATATTTCTGTTTTCTGATAACAAATAAAGTGTGAGATACTGTATTATCGACATTGAATGTTTTGGGCGTCATCTATCAAAACTACTACGGCACGATGTCTCATTTAGTGTAAATAATACACTCACAAGCAAGAATAAATTTTAAAACTTTAGAATAAATTCAGGTCTAAATACAATAAATTGTATTTTGAAATGAGTCTCAAGTTTTATGACATATGTTTACAGATAACTTTTTTTTTTCGAAAACTTCTATAAACTATTTTAATATTTAGAAAAAGAAACAAGAAAAAGTAAAGAAATTCAGCTTTTCTGAAAAAATCGAGATAGTTGCTTAATACTATATAAGCTAAATAACGAAATTGATCGATTCACGTCAGAAAATAAAACCAAAAGATAGTCGTATACCATATGATAAAAAGCACTTTAGTATGAAAACCACTTGATTACAAATCATCTCATTTCAAATGCAGCGGTTTTACTTTGCATAACAGAATATAATATATTATGTACATATATTATTAAATACATCTGCATCCCCTTAAACTCAGGTTATCAAACTTGAAGCTTCATATAACATAGCATACGTTGGAGATATTCTAGTCCGACAATATCCTTTACTACCATCTTAAGAAGTCCTTGTCTGCTATCGTAGATGAGTCCAAGGAGGATAAGAGACATACCCCATCCCCATTCTTCCTTTCAAGATCCTTCTTCCGTTAGTATAATACATTGTGTTGAGGCTTCAGTGTACATATCTGAACCTTTTGTTTGAAATATGTATTTTTACTGAAAATATCTTTAGTACATAGTATTTTTTAATAATGTAAGATACAGTTGAAAATACAATTTTTCATTCTTAAGGCGTTTTGCATGAAAGAAGGATGGATTACTGTTATGTGTACGTTCCTGCCAAATTTATATATTGTATATATATATATTTTTTTTAAATTTTGCTACGAAATAAATATAAACGTCTTATACTCTTATATAAATAATCTCGTTCCTTTGTATAACACGTTCGTTATGTAATATATATATATATATATATATATATATATATATATATATATATATATATATATATATATATATATATATATATATATATATATATATATATATATATATATATATATATATATATATATATATATATATATATATATATATATATATATACTCGTATATTAACCAACAAACATTTTTTTAAGAATATGTTAACTTAAATTTGGTATTCCGTTAATCCCTTTCTGCTATAATTCTTAAATATGAGATTATTCCTCCTGAGAAAGGTATTTTTAACATTTAATTAACGTATATTATAATATAAATAAAATACACCATTTTGTAGTTTGTTATAGAATTACCTGTTTTATTAACTCTTTATTTCTTTAATTTCCGTTTTACTTAACAATAACCTTTCTTAAAGTATTACATCATTTTAAACGATATTTGTTAAAAATAATTTTTAATTGCTAATTAACTTGGAATGTGTTATGCTTCAAAGGCTTTTAAAAGGTTATATCTTCAAAAAAAATTGGTTGTATAATTATTGTACTTTTTAATTGCCAATTTTGAGAACTTCATTTATAAAAAAATCCAAATTATTGTAGCATATAATTTTATTTCATATGAGAGATTTTTTTTAATTAACTTTTTTATTTACTTTTTTCTATGACTGTTAAAAGTTAATCAGTTAATTCTTCAGGATTTTGAAATTTAAAAGTGAGTGCAATAATTGCCGTTTTATAACTGAATGGTAAAAAATCACATTCTAGTCGATTATATGACCAATTGGCATAATCGAAAATGTTTTTAATTCTTTCATATTTTTTGATAAAATGGTCGTTCCTATGTGTTAAGCTTTCACTTCCCTTAAATTAAGTTATGAATGTCTTCAACTTTTACCAGTGTAAAAGATTCCATACTTTTTCGTGAATTAATACCATTGACTTGACTCTGGGAAATATTAAAAAATTGATAAGATGGGTCGGAAAAGCAGACCAGATTTTCTCAATCATTTTTTTTAAGTAACTAGCTTTATCGAAAAGAATAAAAAAAATCTCTAGTATCAGCAAACTGATCAATCAAAAGAAATCTTCAAATTGCAGTGAAATGGGTTGATTTTTTATACAACGGTGCTCGAGAAATGAATATTTGTGTTGTCAATATTTACAAAAATCTAATCAAATGAAACATACAATAGTGTTTCAATTTAAAAAAAGTTTCAAGTTATTCCTGACGAAAGTATAAACAAACAACTGTGTTACTTGTTGTTTGATTATACTAATATTAAACTATTCCTTCTTCCATAACGTCGGACCTTAAATTCGATTTAGTTATTATAATTGTTATTCTTAGGTGGTTTGCCACCCGAGGAGAAGTCTTTTTGAGCAGTCCCTTCTTCATCACTTTGTTGATCGCGCTGTATGGAAACTTATCTTCCCCCATAGCAGCATAGGTGGTAGTGGAATTAAACTATATTTTTATGTAAAAGTGACTCGTCAAATTAATATTTTACTTACAATCTAAATAGAACAGTTAATAAAATAAATGTTTGTATACTCTGAAATATTTTAAAAAAGCCTTTAGACTCAATGTTGTTGTTAACCTTTTCGTATAGAATATTATGTCAAATATTTTAATAGAAATAATACGTTTTGTTCCAAAATCACATAATATATAATGTGGGTAGATACAAGGATAACACTCCGTGGCGGACCTCTCAGATTTTCAATTGAGCGACCTTGGCTTGAGTGGCTGGGACAGATCTTGGGCATACTTGAAAATATATTATAAAAGGGTTCTTTTAACTGATTTCTCTGACGAAAACAAGCTATTTAATTTAGTTAATAAATTTCATTTAAAAAACCCAAGGAAACTACAATCAGAAAATAAATATTGTTTCAGCTCTTTTCTTAAAGCTTTTTTTAAAGACGTATGACTTGACGTATATTGACTTAAAGTAAAACGAAAAATTTTGATCAAGTTTTTTTACTTTTAAAAATTATATTTATCTTTTTGATCACTCTTTGGGAAACGTTAATGAAACTTTAAAATACTCGTACTCTAAGGTAATAGGCAAAATAGTCCTTCTATACAATGACTCGTGTCGCGACTTCCTATCTGGTTGCGAGTCTGGAGTATTGATAATATCTGCAAAAAAACGACCGCAGACAGCTTGGATGATGTGAGAAATGATTATCACGTAAAAGACCCTACGAAGGCTTCAACTGGATTTCTCATAGTTTAGGGTGTAAAACGATATTTACTTCAGTCACATTATTACTTGAAAATAAATGGTGACCAACAAACTTGTAAATTCAGTAGTCATATTTATGGGTCATTATCTGAAAATTTGTACATTTGAAAAAAAAAAATTTTTTTTTTTATGCCCCGATTTTGTTCAGGATTTTAATTTAATATTGTCATTATTTTAAGGACACGATTTCAGTGGCAGCAGCGAATATTTGATATTATCTTGCAAGTTATTTAAAAAATTGTTGCATAAACTCCTAATTTATGTCACCTACGTTACCATAGAAAACAATTAGATATCTATAGTATAATTTAAAAAATTCTATTTGTTCTTACATTTCCTTTTAAAAGATTTAATTGCAGATTTAATTACAATTAATAGATAAAATAAACTAAAATTTATCGATAAAATTTGGAATATTTGTCAACTGTGTTACCAAGATTGTGTTTTTGAAATTTTCTATTTAAAATAATTCAAAGAAATGTAAAGTTTTAAAAACGACTCAAACGAAAAACATAAGTAGATATGTTTCTATTTTGAATATTGCGTTTAAAACCACAATTAGAAAATCAATTATTAAGAAAAAAAATTATAATTGAAAATAATACTTGGGACAAAAAAGTAATGCAGTGGAGAAAGAAGTAACGCAATTGACATAAGTTTGTAAAACAGTTCATTTATTGATTGATTTATCAAAAGTTACATAAGTCCATTCATTATCTGAAAAATTTAAGTAAAGTATATAACATAAAAATAAAATAACATCAGTTAATTTGTTATTATAAAACATAAAAACATAAAAAAACATAAAAAAAAGTAACATAAGAATATGAAAAAAAATTATAACAAAAATAAGTCCTTTTCTACAAGAAAATTAATCTTTCCTGCATATGGTTTTAAGCTTCCTCAAGCACATCAATATAATTTGGAAACTCGTAATAAATTCGACTTCCTTTTAAAGTTATCACAGGATTAACAAGTGTTGTTATTATATCATGCGAGTGGATATCAACTACATCATTCTTATCAATTTTAAATTTGGTTTTTTCTGGATTAACTGATACTAAAAGATCACTTTAATTTCATTTTCATCATCAATTTCTGTCTGAGCAATGGCCACGTATCTGAAATTGATCATTTTTCGTTTATTCTCGCTATGAAAGCTCTTATGAAGTAAGGCCTTTACCTTAGATAATGGTGTCGATGATAATTGGTTTTGTTTGTCATTTATCCTCTGTGCTCTTTTTTTATACTTTTCAACACTTCGTTTTAATTTTTGGTTTTGGTCCTTCAATGCTATATTTTCTCTGAACATTTTTGTCCAGTCCCTTCTTACTTTTTTTCGTCCCTGACAAACCCTTGGACTCGGTACACATCTATTATCGGGGGATGATGGTGGTGTGCCATTCAATGCAGCAGCCAAACGTTGTTCTTTAATTATTTCATTCGCTTTGTAGGACCTCCATTTTCACCTGGTAATTCGCTGTTCCCTTGGTGTTTTCTCTGATATTAATGTTTTTTTTTGTGATAGCGGGCTCTTACTTTTTGTTTTTGTTCCTCTTCTTTTTCCTTGTTGTCTTTCAACCGTTGCCGATACCGTCTTTGCTTCTCCGCTGGTGTTAGTGGCATATTGATATTAACCTAAATCCAAATTAAAAACTATGAAAACTATTCATTGTAACTCATTTCAATAACATAAAGTCAACTATGTTACTTTTTTGTCAGTTTCGTTAAATCCAAATTAAAAACTACGAAAACTATTCATTGTAACTCATTTCAATAACATAAAGTCAACTATGTTACTTTTTTTGTCAGTTTCGTTACCAAATATGAGTAACACTTCCCTTACTGTGCTAATAAACATTATTTTACTAATGTAATAAAATGTCGAATAATATAAAATAAGTGTAAGAAATGATAAAATAGGGGTTGAAACAGAGAGGCGACATTTCTATACAAATGTCACATTCCCACTGCGTCGTTCGGTCTGCGCAACGTTCAGAATGCGCATAACTGAAAAGAGGTCTCCAACCTTTTGAAAAAAAAACATAAAATTATACAATAAAATTATACAATAAAATTTTTTGGCAATAAAAATATAATTCGAATTAAGACAATAATTAACATATTAACAAAATATAAAATGAATATATAAATTCAAAAATAATAATATAAAAACAAACAGGAAATTCAAATCAATAAAATATGCCATTTGGAAACTATAAACACTTTGAAAAGAGGTAAAAATTTGAAAATAGGACAAACATATCATATAATCAAAGTTTAATCCTGTGGAGAAAGTTATCGCAATTGGGGCACGAAACAACTTTTTTTCCATTCTACGTACTAAACACGCAGGTGTTTGACAAATATTGACAAAGATAGCTTTCGTGTTCGATTTCTGCCAGGTGCCAGCAATATTCCAATGAATTCATATAACTCTTTTGATATTGGTTGGTTCTTTTCTGAATGAATTCGATTTAAATGCCGATTTGTTTCTTAAATATTACTTTTACCACCTCTTCATTTACAAACAGACAACACATATATTTTATGGAACATACATTTATACTTGAATTTCGAAGTCCAGAATCTTCGATGAGAATATTTGATACCCGACCGATGCCTTGAAGATTGAGGTGGTACTCGTAATGAACTCCATTCAAATCCATATTTTGATGTAAATAATATTTCTTCGTCTTCTTCACTCTTCTCCAAATCAGAATAAACTTCATCCTGTACCTCGACAAAATCTTCTGATTCTGATATATTGCCTGTCGCCTTAAATTCCAAATCGCTATCATCGCCATCGATATTTCCCGCCATCTCAATTATTATATTTTTGAAAATGAAATAATAAATAAAATGTACATTTATTATAAAAAGAGTAATGGTACAATATAACATACCAGATAAAAAATGACAATAGAAAAAACATACCAGATAAAAATAAAAAATAACAATCAGGATTATAAAACTGGTGCCGATCCCCTGGAACGGATGTAAATCTGCCAATACGAACTGTCAAAAAAGAATGAGTCATACGCAGGTGTTTGACATTTCGTCAATTCGCGATTTAAAATCATTAATTTCTGTTGATTTAACTATGAATGTTTTGTTTCCTAATTACATCATTCAAATCATAGAGGTTTCGATGAGGAATACATAAAGTATGAAGACCCTGCAAGCAGTATATTTCGAGAAATTAAATAAAATGTAAGTCCTAGTCACGCGCGTCCGATCATGGATAGGCAAGGGGTAACGTAGCTGACCGGTAACGCAGTTGAAATTTATTGCATAAATGAGCTGCCAACAATTAATGTACACTATTTCGAAAATTCTTTCTATATTATATTCAAGGTTAACACAATATTAATATATTATGTTAACTAAACTATAAGTTTTAGCGAAATATTATTAAAAAAAATGGTAACACAGTGGAAAAATAATAAAAATACATACCTCCGCTGTAACAACACACTGAATACTGCAGAACACTGACACTTTTTTAACCAACTCAGGGGAACTAAACAAAACTAAGCGACATGTCTGAACACGTTCATCTTCGTTCATCGAAAAACAAACGGTTTTTGTCGTTACTTTGCCGGTAACTTAGTTGAAGTAACGCAGTGGAAAAATAATACGAACACAACTTCTTTCACAGTAAAATCATTGAAAAACACATTTTTTAAGTAATATGATTTGAGTTTAACAATAAAAAAAATTGAATTAAGAGAATTGCAATTATAAGTTATTTTTAAATTTAATGTTAAATACTTTAGTTGAACGCTACTTTTTGATTTTGCTTACCAGGACAGGACGTTTTTGACAAACCAGCGACAAACTGTATCAATTTTCGCGGTTTGTTATTAACTTATTTTTTCAAAATCATGTTTATTTTTCAGGAAAATATACAAATATTTGAATCTTCTTTTAATATAATTCTAAAAAAATTAAATGGTAGTAAGATTCAAGTCATAACCTATGGGACACCAATGTACAAGATTCCAGATAATGACCCTTATACTTGTTTAGTTAATTAATTTAAATTGATAATCCTTTAATTTATAAGAGCCGTGGGATACTAACAACTTGTAAATCTCTCGATCAAGGGACAATATCAGTCAAAACTATGCATATTTTGCTTTGTTTTTTGCAAACTTTTGGATACTGGTAATAACCAGTGCCAGCCACTTGCTGAAAAATATGACGGATCACAGTATGTAACCTGGCAATTATAAGTAGATACACGCTTTTTCCCTGGGTAGGCAATAAGGATGGTTATTAACTTAGGCTACTTCAGATATCATTTTCAAACATTCCACATCAATTTTCTTCTTATCTAATGCATCGTTTGTTTCAGCTTTAGATAAAATATTAATACAAATTAAACCCACTTGCTTATTTTTTGTAGAAAAGCTCAATTATTCGTTCTTTTATATTTCCGAACACTTCAATTACAACAAAAAGTAAAATAAAAAAAGCTATTTAGTTTATCCCATCCACGATGCTTTATTGTATAAATCAAAATTAAAAGAACGAATAAAACTTTTATTTTTGGATTTACACTGCTGTTTAATTTCTAAATTTTGTATAGGCAATCCGCGAATTTTGTGTTAAGATTTTGATCAAATGATAAATTATTATTATTTTATAATACATTATAATTATTAATTGCACTCATTTGTTAGTAACTGAATTGAGTGAATGCTTTATTTAGACTTTAGACAAAATGAATGATTATTTTTATAGATTATGGACACACAACCGTTACTTTCAACACATTTGGCAATGTTCAATGTTATCATAACATTCAGACAATATCACACTAATTTTTCACAAAACACGAATAATATTCAAACAATATCTAAATTTTCACAATTCACTACTCAATTAAAATTATGTATTTAATATTCACAATTTTAAAATAAATTTGAATGTTTTTATGTGCTGTCAAATTCTCAACTCGTATAAATCATTCGGTTTACTTCGTGAGTTACTCAGTAATTAACGAAGTAAACAGAATCGACATAGGAGCGCCGCACAATTATAAACGAAATATTGCTATATTAGTATGAATTCCTTAAGAATTATCGCTGTCTCACGGTTTACTGTACATCTCTGTCTGCCCTATATGAATTTGCGTTTCCGTCCGGTGCGTATTTGAGATCGCTCCGTTAGTATTCGCTAACTTGTCTGGTCAATTTGAAAGGATTATTTTAATTTTTTTATTTTCACTTAAATAAAAATACTCGTACTATTTGTCAGTATTCTTATACATATTTAATCTACGAGTATACAAATATTTAACATTTTTGGAAGTCATGTTTGCGAATATATAATTTAATTACTGCGAATTATTTCTCCGATTCAGCGCACCGACACAGTATTATTGAGCCAAATTTTAAATTTCAGTGGCAAGGAAATCCGAAGTCATCGCGAAGATTTGATCTGCTGTTGCTGTTCTACAGGCAAATTTGTAGAACGTTTTCTGTTTTTCGTAGAAGCGGTTTGATATTTAATATATCTCTTAGATTTTTTTCGAAATTAGAATAAATAAAGACTGAAAGCGAAAACCGCCTGAATATGAATGTGCTGAGAATTCTACCCAGGACTCCAGCTTACCTAACCAAAACACAAATCATAGACCACAGGCGCTCATAACTACTCTTTAGCAAAATCACATCTTATACGATATCGTACAATATAACACTTTAAGTATGTACAGTACAACCTGGTGGGTTTATTAACTTGTGGCAATCTCTTTCAGTCAATCAGAAAGAAAAATACAGACTATAACCCTTTTTAAATTATTTGAGTATCACCAATAATCGTTTGATAAGACGCCTTTTTTCAGATTTATTATGGGAAATAATTTAACGCTCGTTTCTCCAATTAATTAATAATTTACATCTAAACTAAATACATTGTCCCAAAATGAATTATCAGCACATAAAGTTATAACTTAACATATAGTTCCTACTAAATTACATTAAATTAAAATGCTTCGGTATCCTATCAGAAAATCCGTTCAGTTCTGCCAACCCTATTGGCCGCAGGGAGTGGTACGGGGTGAGAAGAGGCAGACACATGACTCGGCTGGGATCACATTGGGCACTTCAAAACCCTATTCTCAACATGCTTAGTCCCACTCGACAGTACTCATCGCGATGCAAACAGAACGTGATAAAAGATGTTCGGCACGGTTCAATCGTTCGATACCGTTACCATAGATGTGTTCATTAACCCAGGACCGACGAACTCATATATCTGTAATGTGTGATGTATGTAGGCTCTCGATTCAAAAGGCAGCAGAAAGCATATTATTAATCATCATCAGTAATTTGGTTAATATTGCAAATTTAGGAATCGAAACAATGTAGTATATTTGTTTTCACTCTAGAACGAAATCAAATATTCTTGTTGCTGAATACATTGCCAGAAATGGAACTTTAGGAACATATTTTAAACAATTATCACAATCTGTCTTGAACAATTCACAAATACGATCAAATAAATAAAAAATCATTTTTGGGATTGTTTAAATTGATAAAATAAATATTGAACTTAGTATTTTAAAAAACGTTTTTAACATACTGGTATTTTTACATCAAAAATATATTTTTTTTATTTAGCTTTCTTTCAAGAGGATTTATTATTTGTTTTGAAAAAAAAAATATTTATTTATGTTTTTTTATTTCTGGATTACCATATTTACAGAAAATGTTGATGTTTGAGGGAAATCAAATTTTTCTGTGTTAAACCTTGGTAATCTTTATGAGTGTTAAGCCACCTGTAATAATCTGTCACTAATAGAATTTGTATCGCTAGCTTTCTTTCCATCGCATATTTCAAGTGCTTCATTGTCAACTACAATTTGATTATTTTGAAGAACTATTATATTTATTGATTTTTAATCATTTATTTAAATATTTATTTGTGAGTCTCTAATTATGCGTAATAGATATACTCCCGTAGAGACGTGCTACCTTGAGGTCGTCAGGATCACAAAAATAACCATCTAGTTTGGATAGATTTGGTGAATGGATAGAGTAAAGTCGATCGGTTTATTGGAATAAGGTTGAAAAGTGTAGACAGGTTAATAACATAGAAACATTCAAGATAATTCATAAGTTTACACACTATCAGAGAGATGGCACATAATGTTGGTACCCTTGTTGGTATTTTATGATACCAGAAAAATAAATAATGAGAATGAAATGGGTAGAAAAGAGAGAGAAAAATGTTATTTTCTTTTTTTTTCGTACAGATTTCTCCTGTTACATGGTGTGGGTCTATTTTTTTATTCACATGGAAGAAGACTCTTTTTATAGTACTAGGTGGGGCCAAAATATATCCACTGCATAACTCAATTGGTTCAATATATCTGAACCACGCGTCACTGAATGTTTAGCCATCACATTGATTCTGTTTAGGCGTAAAATAGAGGGAATATTTAATATACTTTTTAATTTTCATTCATATTTGATAAATCTTGACTCTGACATTTTTGCGGAGGCGACATGAATCTTTAAAAACTGCCCTGTATTAACGCTTACTATACCAAGAAAGCGTCGGGAAAAGTCGTTGGGCGGGAAACATTCCGGCGGGAACGTTCGAAAATTTGAAATTTCAAATTCTCTCAATGGCCGAAGTTCGCAGAAGGACCTCCAATAAAGTGACTTATTGGAGAATATTCCATTAGATTTTTTACTCCAGAACGAGGAGGAAAATGCTTTCGTAAAATTTTCCCTGGAAAATCAACATTTCGAAAATGGAAAAATACCATATAATATTTTCGCTAGGCTTATTTTCTCGAAAATGTAGTTGTGTAAATGAAATTGTTTCATTTGAATGACTCGTAATTTAATTATAGTATGTGAACAATATTTTTTTAAATCAAATTTTATTTAATACACACATATCAAATTTATTTCTAAGAGGTTGTTAAAAAACACTAATTTTCATATTATTTTAATAAATATGTACATATTTACGAAAAGGACCCAATCTACGAAATCACACTTTTTATTATTGATTTGAAAGCCGAATGAGAATATATTGTTCAAATGTGCAAGAACCTCCTTTGGAAAAAATGAACATTAAATTGCTAAATTTCCTTAAAAATGTGTATACAAAGGAATTATGTGTTGGATTAAACGTTCAGTAACTTATAAAGTGCTATTTCACTACATATGTAACCCTCTATCGGCTATTATATACATAACTGTAAAACAATTAGTTCATTCATTTGTATGTTACTGCTCAACATATTCGTGTTGGTGATATGCACATATTGAAGAGCATGGTCAAGAAGCAGCATTGTCTTCGCTCCCATTGATCGAGCCACTAGTTTTACTTACAACCGCTGGAGTGAACACGAAACCTACTGTTCGTCATCGTATTGGTTGAAAATACCACCACACATTTCTTGTGTCTGCTAGTATTTTAATTCAAATTCTTTCGCCAAAATGAGATCCATTCTCTTTTTTTTGTGTGCCATCGAGAATCGAACCTGAAACACCCGAGTGGAAGACAAGCATCTTACTCATTAGGGTGTGGAAGTTGTCAAGTACAAGAATCAATTCAGATGAAAAGGACTTGGAAACTTTACCAATTCGCAAATTAATCTTCCGGATGCTAAGCAAACATACTTACCACTAAGCCACGGCGCTGTCATCGGATTGTATAACTCCAATGTTTTAACAAGTCGTTTCGAAAAAGATTATTTTAAAATTATAAAAAAAATATTTAAAATCTCTGCGTGAATTTTCCATGATTAACAGAATAAATGTACTCGTACATGGTTGGTATCTCAATATTTTTCTAATATTCAATAGATAATATCGATATTCTTGAATTATTCACTCTATATTCCCAATATTATTCAGATCTATATCCTCAGTAATCTTCATTTCGAGATCTAAATTATTAATGTTTTTAATTTTACAGATTTATATTCCTAATATTTTTCATTTTTATTCCCAATTTTTTTTTAATTTTTCAGATCTACGTGTATATTCTCAATGTTTATCATTTAATCGATGTACTAAAAACATATTAAATGTATGTGGATTCTCAATATTTTTCAACTATGTGTATTGAATGCATATTATCTCTAGTCTAGTTGGCAAGACGCATGACTTCCATTCCGGAGGTTTTGGTTCAACTATGTGTATTTAATGCATATTCTCCCTAGTCTAGTTGGCAAGACGCATGGGTTCCATTCCGGAGGTTCTGGTTAAACTATGTGACTTAATATATATTCTCCCTAGTCTAGTTGGCAAGACGCATGGCTTCCGTTCCGGAGGTTCTAGTTCAACTATGTAATTTTAATGCATATTCTCCCTAGTCTAGTTGGCAAAACGCATGGCTTCCGTTCCGGTGGTTCTGGTTCAACTATGTGTATATAATACATATTCTCCCTAGTCTAGTTGGCAAGACGCATGGGTTCCATTCCGAAGGTTCTGGTTAAACTATGTGAGTTAATATATATTCTCCCTAGTCTAGTTGGCAAGACGCATGGCTTCCGTTCCGGAGGTTCTAGTTCAACTATGTGACTTAATGTATATTCTCCCTAGTCTAGTTGGCAAGACGCATGGCTTCCGTTCCGAAGGTTCTGATTCAACTCTCATTTGAACACATTTTTTTTATTGTTACAATATGGTTTTTACTTAACACTTCCTTAATATATTTTTTGTTGATTGTAAGAGATTGAAAGTGTTATAATATATAATTCTCAATATGTTTTAAATTATTTAAATATAAATTCTTAAATTGTCAATGATTCAATTTTTACTCTAACATTAAAAATTGAAGTGAGAGTCGTGTTAAAAGAAGATCGAAAAAGTATGGTTAAAATAAGTTAATAATATTTTGAAAAAAAAGGACAGATAAAGAGTAAGAGAACCCGATGGAGCTATATATAAAAATGAGCAATTTTATATATCACGATATATAAGAAAAATACAACACTTTTTAAGTGAGTGCTGTCCATGGCATATTTGTACATATTTATAGGTTTGATTTATTTTTATTTCATTTTGTTGGATACAACACTCACGAGTATATATAGTTTATTATTTACGTACGAGTACATGGTTATACAAGGCAGGCATGTTGTTAATTAACAATTTATTCCAAACTTGCCGTGAATACATAAAGTTGTTTTAATCCACGACGCTTACAAGAAATAAATCCATAAATACACAACAAAACATCATTTTTTAACAAAACCTACAATTGAAATCCCAATTACTAGTTTTCATCTCATGCGGAGCTCAGTTATGTAAACAAGGGAGGGAATGTTCTGTGATTATGTAGATGGACAAAAACAAAACAGTTATTCTTCCGTCAATCACCATACTCTAAAACCCAGACAGTGTTGAACCAAATATGTCCACATCCTAGACAGCTAACATATTGTGTTCTCGGTACTTTCTCACAACAGTGTTGTATTATAGAAGCCTATGTTATCCGTAAATGTAGCTATGCTGAACAAAGCAGGTCTACTAAAAGAGCGAGAAGGTACACTTAAATATCGATATATTCAGAATGATAATAAGTAGGACTAACTTGTTAAGTCTTTTTCCTTTATTACGCGGGGTGCCCGTTTTGAATTGAACCTCGGATATTGAAATCTTCAACATTTTATAAAATGTTTTTAAAAAAGCGTTTCAAGTTTTCTTAGTACTAAAAGTTAATAATTATGGCTTAGCAATTATTTTCTATTTCATGTTAGTGTTTATATTTATCTTTGAGCTTTGTATGAATTGGGTTTATTTAACCTGTATGTAAGCTTTATAAAATAATTAATCAATCCGCTCTAAATCGCAGGAGAATCCATAAGACCTGGCATGGTCAACCCGTGGCTCGCGGTATTTTGTGCGACCCGCGAGCTGTTTTTTTTATAAATCATGAAATAAATAACAATGAAATATATTTGTTTAATAAAAGCGATATATTGTAGATTTCCGTCCCGAAGAAAAAGATTTATATCAAAATATATAAGTCTTATTTAAATGTACCCAAATCGATACTAATATAATATTATATACTGACAAACATAAAAGTAAAATGCAATATAGGTAAATATTTAATTTTGACGTACATGGTATAATAGGTATCCAAAATATTATTAATATACCATATATTCTTTTGGTTTTTATGTAATATGATAATCATATAATGCAAATAGTATTTATATCCAATAAAAAAATTCAATGTAAGAACTTGTCTGATTGATCATGCGGTTAAATCTTTTGGCTTACAAATGTTCGATTCCCGGTGATGTCATAATTTTTCCACTGTGATTTCGGGCTGAAAAGATCGAATTTACCTAAAATATCATTTAATAGCGCTGTTGACCACCACATTAGCAAACCAAGGGTATACTCGTTTTACTTTCAGTTTACTTTCATTTCACTCAATTAGTTACCTGTGTAATTTTTAAGATTTATGATGTTTAACTTATTTATAGTGTTTTACAGTCTTAATGAAATATTATTATATTATTTACTTTGCGACTATTTATCTTGTATCAGTAATATTAAGTTGTCCCTTTATTTAATAAAAACATTGCTAGCAAAGCTACCAAAAAAGAAAAATTGTTGACGACAATTGCAAGATAAGTGAATTAACGAACATTTTTTTGTTTAAAAAAAATAACAAACTAGTTTACTCGATTTGTTTAGTTGATAACTTTCAGTCTGATTCTGACTAGAAGAGTAAATTAAACTTGAATTATTTTTGCAATAATTATTTATCGGAAGAAAAATATAATAACATTCGTAATAATGCAATTTCACTAGAAAGTTTTTTTGCAGCTAATTGCTCTCAGTGGATCATACAGTGAGTGGGCAAAACTGCTGGGTACGCGACTTCCTTTATTTTTGCAATTACTTCTGAGCGACGCCGACGTTCAGTCATGCTCGCAACACCGCCCGTACACACTCCGACGTATTTAGTCCAGTCTAAGCCTTGCGCTTGAAAATACTCATCGAGAGCATTAAATATCTCTGAACTAGTGGTCCGTTCAAGTAAGTCATGGCAACAAAGAAGTTCTTCGCTTAAGTCTTCATTTTCACTTTACCTTACGAAGCAAAGAAAGATAGCATGGTAATTTACGTCAGTTAATTCATCAAGTTGAATCTAGACATATCTCGATGTTTTTATGTCATCTACTACCTGCTCTTCAATATCGGTGGCCATGTCAACAAGTCTCCTCCGAATGGTAGATATAGCCTACAGTTTTTAGTGGCTTGGAGATCCAGATTTCTCGTACGACATATACGACATAAAATTCAAGGCTTTACTAATTCCTCACTAATAGTAAACGGTTTTTTCGTTTTAGCAATTCGAAGAGCAACTAAATAAGACGCTCGAAGAAACAACTTGTCACAAGTCATCATAATTTTCATTTGGTCACGTAATATTTGAAAAAAGACCAGTGGCTCATAAGTAATTTCTCTATGCTTCAAATGCAAATGACGAATAAAGTTAGAAGGTTTCATAGAATCATTTGCCAGAATTACACACAAAGGCCGTGGTAATAGTTCATTGCCAGGGTTTACAATGAAACCAAGCTTTAAATGCTCCTTATCGTAATGCCTAACAAAGTTTCTTATTGGTTTGTATTGCACATTCTGAAGTATTAACATATTTCTTTGTTTCTTCTAAAATTGAAGCACTAGTACTTAGCGTACTTTTCTCCTGAATCTACTAAAGAAGGTTAAAAGGTTTTGCTGTTTGACATTTTTTTAACCATTTTGTAGGATTAAAAATTTTACGAAAGAAATAACTTATTTTCCGAAATACCCCAACGCAATATTAGAAAATAATATGGACTTATGCGATAAAATAAGATTTTTTTCGATATGTCGTCGACAGACGAGCTGACGTAACACTGGCATTCAGCGGCCGCGCACTTCGCCTATACTTCGAGCGCTACATTGTCGCGTGCAGCGTCCCGCTCGCCCCGCAACAACGTAGCGCCTGAATTATGTAGCAGCTACATGATTGGGAGGAAATTTTTGGTGGATCACAGATTGAAGAACATGACTCTAGGATGAATCACAAGAAGTCTTTGACAAGATCACAAACAGCCACCTAGAAAAATAATCCAATGTTGCCATTGCATCCATTCAGCCAAATATAAACAATATCGTAAATGAGTAACAGTATCAAGTTTATTTTTACAATGATAATAATCATAAATAATTTTTTAAAATGTTGTAGGTACTTTTTTAATCGACTAAAGAATTTCATTTGAAATTAATTACCATTATAAATAAAAAATATTTTATTTCATATTTGTGGAATTAATTCAAGAATTATAATATTTATTTATATTAATCAAGACTTCTTAAAGCTTCGGTTTGTTTGAATGAGTTTTTATCCACCGATTGTCATCGGACGTGGAACCAGAGTGGCCCAACTAACTAGGGCTGTATCCGTTTTCATTGGTCATGTAATGGTCCATTATCGGATTATATATTAATCAAGATTGTGAGGTAGCATTAATAGTAAGACGCAGGACTTTGGGATACCGTTTGGAGCACGTTACTTTGTTTTCATGAGTTTAAATTTTGATGTACTGATTAATTTAAAAAAAATAACGTGTGGCCCGCGACCCTATACCCAGCACCGGTTTTGGCACCCGGCCTAAAAAAGTGGGCCACCCTTGCACAAAATAATGCATTTTGTTAATTGTTTTATGTGCTTGTTTTTCCCAATACTCGACTATGTGGATGAACAACTGAATAAACTTCAGCGATTACAAAATAGATATTTGTAATACATGTTCAATCTTGGAAAATTTGATCACATTACGTTATACAAGAAAATAATTAAATTTGTTAAATTAAATAAATCATCGACAAGTTCATGTACTGTTTCTTTTACTCGTATATATTATATTATCATAAAATGTTACACTGCCTCTTGCTGGCGTTTCCATGGTAAATTTTGGCATTTCAAGTTCATCGCTCTTACTTCTTCAGGTTGTTCTATACTGTCTATGCTGTCAAATTCTTGATCCAGTTACCGTCTACTGCAAGACTCTCACCCTTGTTGGTTTATTTCAAATAGCGGCATAAAAAAATATTACAACACATCTCTCTTCAATAACGAAATGCATTTCACCATAACTTATTTTTTCTTGTCCTTTTCCTTCTTCTTTCTCTTTCCCCGACCTTCGGTGACATTTGCAAATATTTTAAACTGTTTTTTTAAATCTTATTCTTAATATATTTAAGTTTTCCTTTATAAAATAATATTGTTACCTTTCAACCAGCAATTGGTATTTGTCTGGATTATTCAAATCTGGTTAGTTAGAAGAGATGGCTGTTTGATAAGAAACTCGCCATTTATATATTTTACAATAAAGTGTCTAAATAAAATAAAAATATTATTTTTAATATAAATCGTGATGTTACAAACAGGAAATGAGGTAAAGTACTTGACATTACCTGCCGAATATTGCTAATAGAATTTCGACACAATTTGACCCAAATTCTCAATTTACATTCAAATTGGTTACCAACTCGTCCGGTTTCCACAATTGCATTTTGTGAGCAGGAAAATTTCAATTTTAAATCATCTTTTTATAAGTCTGTTTATTTTTTATATTTTGGGTTCACCCACAAACACTAATAAAACCTAAATTCGACTAAAGAGGACTACTTCATAATCACTATAATTTTCTTCTTCTTTAACTTTCGTTGCAGCCTTAATGCAGATTCATATGTCTCTCGAGCTGATCAACTATTCCACTACTACTCAGACGAGTAGTCTAGTTGATAAGACACCTGTCTCCCAACCCGACTGCGAGTTCGATTCCCGTTTGTTCCCAATTCTTTAAAAAGAGTATCGGTCAGGTTTTCACTTAAAGCCTCATTAACACTTTTCTGGTTATTTGGAAGCTTATCACTTGGCAATAAACTTGCCAGACTATACAACATACAATAAAATTGTAATACAATATAATACCAGTTCTTACCTATCTTTATCTCGATTTTTTGTTTTTTTTTTAAGACAGAAACAATTAAGTTGTTAGTTTACTTTCTTCTATTGTTAATATAATATATTAATTTACAGATTTTAATGGAATGATTCTGGTTTGTTACAAGAGCAACACTTAGGTATAACTGGTATATGTTTCATCAAAACGATGTGATTTCCAATTTCTGAAGGAAAATGTTATAAAGCGTCGTTTAAAGATTAAACTTTCCTTAAGGGTGCTCTATTTCGAGACTCGAATCCACTATTATGTATTAAACAAACCACGTATGTCAAACTATAATGAGCGAATCATGTGTAACTTTCTTTAAAAACGGTAAACCTTGTGGGACTACTGCCACGCGGTAATCTTTTACTTAAACTGGGTTTCAACAGAAATCGAACACGCAATCTCTGGGTCGACAGACAAGCATCTTACTAACTAGGCCACGGATGTCGTCTATTGATGCAAAAAATCACCTCTTGTATTGATTGTTGTTTAATTTTTGTTTACAAGCTTTTTGTAGCTCTGTTCCTTAATTCATTTTTTTGTATAATTGCTGTGACGTATCTTAAACTCGTGTTTCTTTGAAATATAATTTCTGTATATATACTCGTATTTTAATATGGTTCGCAAATTAAGAAAAATTGTTATTGCATACAAAACGCTCATGTTATTGTATCCCAACGCCAATGTATTTTTGTGTCATTACAACACATAGATGCTTTCACAAGCACTTTTCGCTTTTAAATACGCCACTTTTATTTAATTAATCTCCTTTGTCTTTGGCATTAAAATCATTGTGCATGCTATATCACGCCTTCTCCCTGACAAAGTAGAAAGAAAAGACAGAGTAAGATGTTTCTATCTCAATGCCTATCTTTAGCTTCTTGTACATCCATACCCCTTCTCATACAACTCTTACGATTTTATGACTTTATACCTTTCCTTCTTTCAAAATATAATTCACTAGATCTGACGATAATTTAGTAGGTATTCCTCTCATGCCTTCCACTTATATTTGCACTATATAGTTGTTTTGTTAGTCTTTCTTCATTTATTCGTTCCACGTGCCCAAACTCTCAGAATTTTGTGTTTAATCTTACTCAATACATCAACCGTAAGTTCACATTCATCCTTTAGCACTTCATTCCGTATTCTGTCATACATTTTTGTCCCATGTGGTATTTTCCGTAGGTATACCATTTAATTCTATTGTATTACACTTTCGTCGTAGACAGTGCAATGTTATTGTCATGTGGCAATCAATCAGAAAGATATTGAAGGGACGTTAAGTGAAAATCAAAGGAGAATCCTTTTTTTATCAAGATTTCAACTAGATTCTAGCCTACTAGTCCCGGGTTGGAAGATACCTATCTTATCGACTAGGCCACGGAAGTGGTCATTATTTTTTTCATAAACAGTAATTTTAGAGTTCCTCATAGTTAAAGTCGAAACCTTTGATAAAAGTACGTTTGTCTGAAATAAATCAACAGTTAATTTTAAGTATCCAAAATGATTTGAAAAATCGTTTTAACTTCGACCACCATTTTACTTAGACTTTTGAATTGAGTTTCGCAATAAATGGCAATTAGCAGTCACATTAAAATAAAGTTAACGACTTTGAAAACGTGACTGATAAAAACGTTAATTAAAGTTTAGCGTGGAAATGGTCACGCTTTGTAAGTTGAAATTATCTGTAACTCATTTTATCTGTATTGTTTAAGTGTTGTAAATAGTTATTTACATACTAAGAAATACTTTTGTCTTTTTTCTACAAAATTGTTATCAATTTTCTAAATGTATTCGAAAGACCTCGAGTACAAATGAACTCTATCGTCATCAGCTTTACAAAAGCTTTAAACTTAAGGAAATATGCATGCTAGAATACGCGTTAAGAGACCGCAAACGCCATAAATGAATTCACTTTTAATCTAACGTCCATGACATAACGAAGACCACCATTAAACAATTGAAATAGGGCTTGCTGAAAATGTTGTGGTTTTTGATAATTTAGAAAAAAAATACTAATACAATTACACGCCACAGAACCAGCATCGGCCAATGCCTAGTCATAATACGTCGCCCTATTCGATCGATTCGAACTAATTAATTATTCGATGAAAACGAAATCGACATCAAAATTTTACTTTTCTCTGAAGGACCATCTCTCAGACGCAAATCCGAAAGATACAATGGAGACATTTCATGGTTCTCAATATAAAATATATTGGCTATCACTCTCGTTGATTATAGTATAACCTAGAGGATTTCTTGTCATGTTGCAATATCTTCCGATAAACAAGACTTTAGTGACTTAAGTGAAAATCAGATTAAACCCTTTTCAATAAAAAATAGTAACAGAAATTTTTCCCGCAACGTCAAGGCTGGAAAACAGACCTTTTACCCACTAAGCCAAGAAGGTCGTTACAGTCCATTTTGTTAGTTTTTCTTGTTGAGTGAATACAGTTTTTCTTTTTGTTTGAACGACCAAGGCCAAGTTCCGAGGACCACTTAATTACAGTATGGTCAAAAAGTTAACCACGTTTTCAGTTGATTTTTGTATGTACTCACATATATATTTACACCAAGTTCCTTGCAGAGTAGGTAAAGAGAAAAGATTCCCATGATTTTCTACCCAAACATACAACTTTGGCCTTTTCATTCTTAATGCTTCGTTTTTCATCTTATTTAGTACATCTATTTTATCACAGTTTTAATCCTGATGTATTCATTCCGGTTATTTTGGACATAAAAATTCCACATCATATGTATACGTGGATTATTCATATAAAAAAGCAGTCTCGATAGTATAGTGTTTCGAGGAATAGATATCTACTCTTACCACTACTTAGTGGTGAGCAGAATAAGTATTATCCGTGGGTGACGATCTGGTATACATGAAAAAGTGCCGCCTGTGAGAATCAGATGTGGTAAACTGCAAGTTAACGATAATAAAGAGGAATTTAGAAAAAAGGTGGACGCAGCAAAGATGTAGTAGCACGGCGAAAGTTGGGTGTCAAAAAGAAATGCATGGTGAGACAAGGAAGTTAAAACTGCGTGAAAGGGAACAAAAGAGCATGAAGAATATATGTCCAAGCAAAAATAGGAAATAGTGATGAAGTAATAGAAAGAAAGATAGAACAGAAAGAATGTAAGATAAAAACAAAAATTCTGATTGATAAAAAAGAAAAGAAACTTAGAGGGGAAAAAAGCATAAAGTTGAGCATGCACGCGGGAGGAAATACGAAAATACTAGTATAGATGAGAAAGAGGCTAAGGATGTACTTTAAAATAGGAAATTCTGGTGGTATGTCCTCTCTGCCTACCCCGATAAGGAGATGGCGTGATGGTATATATTTATGTATGAAACTCCACATATTTTCGTCAGAACATGCATCTCTACAGCATTAATCTGACTTTTACCCTTTTATGCCACGTCTCAGCCTCATTTTCCATACTTCAAAGTGAAGTCCACCACCCAATTATTTTCTACTGCTTTTCAAATAGTTAGAAATAAACGTCTTAATTAGTATAAAAAATATATAAAATACAACTGCAGAAACAATTATCTAACTTTGCTTTGACCTTTGTCCATACTCCCGAGTCAAAAGTGATGTGTATCTCTTTGTCTGCTTTTCTATCCCATTCTCATATAGAAAATACAATTTTCTGATTTCAAACAATCTTTGAAATTTCATTATTATTTTTTTCTAGTAAAACAAACCGACTGTTTCCTTCATCAACGTTCCTAAATCTTTTTTAACCCGACATAGAATCAAATTGAATAGTTGTCAGTAATGAAAACGTACGTCAGTTAAAAAAGTATTTTGTACGTATATTTTTCTTTTGTTTTTATTTTTCTACGAAAAAAAGCAAAGGCTACGAGATTAAGGCTACAAATTCTCTTTTGATCCATGAACTTGTAATTCCAGCAAATAATCCATTAAACGAGCTCAGATCTTATTTGTCATGCCATAAGAAACGAGTGACAGCCGAAAATACTCCTTGGAAACCACAAAGTCCGCATAGACGATTGGATTGTTCTCAATGTCACGAACAGTGGTCAGATTTTCCTCCAAATATATTCAATTGGTGAAATTACAAGACCGCACCATGTAGCCGAGAGCTTGATGAGGGTGCCCGCAAAAACAGCAGAGAGGTTACTCTGGCGGCGGCGGCGTACCCATTTTAAATTGGAAGACCGCTGTGGCATTCCAAGCAGAGATTTACCGAACATGTTCGTAGAATTAATGATGACTCTTTCAACTGGGTATCTTAAAGAATGGGAGACCGGTTTCGCACAATTATTAAGAATTCAGCAGTACGTTTTACATGTCTATTTTTTTAGTTTTCAAGAGAGAATTGAAAAAATAATAATCTTATAAATATAACCAGACGTTATACGCAATATATTTTTAATCCATACTAAAAATCGTAGATGTTTCAGCAAATTACTGAAAGTCGTGAAATGAAAAGTTGTCAATCATGATTTTAGTGTGGTTGTAAAACTTGTGATTTTTTATTTACAATACATATGACAAGAAATTTTATAAATTAATAATTTGATAAAAAAAACAACAAGTACAATAATTTTATGTGGACTCATAATTTTTGTGGATCTGGGTATGTTGCCGTCCATTTATCGTATCCTCGTATAAATAAGGTTTTTGCCTGTATCTTACTGAAAACAAAGATAGTATGGCGCGATTAGACATTATCGTGAATAAAGAGCGTGAATATTTCTGAATGCTTAAATGCTAGGTATTTTAGTATTTCGGACAAATATATGAAAATTATTTTTAAGTAATAACAGCACTTTATCACAGGACTTGCCTAGTTTAGTGACTCTTTATTCACAAAGTAGGGAGTTTTTTTATTGTTATGTACTTGCGCTCGACGGTGAACTTTTCAATTGAAACTGAAACTTTTACATTATTGCAAGGGCAAGCGTTACAAAATAGGTGACTAAAATCAAAAGAAATAACAGTCAAGTGCGGGTTTTCCATTCCCATAGTGCATTGAATTCTGCACAACAATCCCCTTGGGATGAATAAGGTGAGCGCAATATGGGTGCCAAAACTTTTGGATGCTGTCCAAAAGTAACAACGTATTGAATGTTGCGTTGAATTGTTAATGCTTCGCGATGAGAAAGAAAAAGAAATAAAGGAATCAATTGTCACATGGAATAAAACTATTGTTTTGTACCATGAATATCTGTCAAAACATGATTTGATTGAGTAGCGTCGTTCTTTTTTCAATTCTCTCTTGAAAAAAATCAGATATTGAATGAGTTCTTCTGGTGGTCTACCTTGTCGAGGGTCATCTTTAAACGATTATCTGCCTAAGTGAAACTGTTATCTCAATCTTTCACTGTGGGATATGATGGAGAAGATTCTCCGTAAACTGCATCGAAACGTCCTTTAATTTCTATCGAGCTTTTTGATTATTTTGAAAGAAACTTGATAACCATGCGATATTCGATTCGATATTATTACATGGTCATTTCATTTAGACTTTTGGCCTTTAACCACGGACAGTGGTCTTAAAAACTGCCGAATTTTTTTCTTAACCAACTCCATTGTATATTTCATCGTATTTCATTATTGTGTTGTCAAAATCTGAATATCAGTCCTAGCGGCAGAGATATTACCAGAACCCGTTTTTCTAGTTTTATTTGAGTTTATTTAGTGGGGTTAGCGAGCAACTATTTATAAATTTAAAATCAAACCGTTCTTGAGTTAACAGCATGTTACAAAACCACGCAATACAAGTCATATACTTATTATTATATTATTGTCTTAACAGCATGTTACAAAACCACGCAATACAAGTCATATACTTGTTATTATATTCTTGTCTTAACAACATGTTATAAAACCACGCAATACAAGTCATATACTTGTTATTATATTCTTGTCTTAACAGCATGTTACAAAACCACGCAATACAAGTCATATACTTATTATTATATTCTTGCATTAACAACATGTTACAAAACCACGCAATACAAATCATATACTTATTATTATATTATTGTCTATTCAATTTATTTTTATTGTAATTGAACGACGGAAAGAAATTATTAAAAGTAATAAATAAGTTGATACATTTTACAGGTTAAGTATTCATAGTTTCTAATGCCTAATCAAAGAACTAATAATCTCACAAAATGTAATCAAATAATAGTTAGTTACATAAAGTGGAATAAACAGTGTTTGAAAAAATAAATTACAATATCTTTTAACATCCACAATGTTAATGCCTTGACTATAAATAATAAATAAATTAATAATTTTCATATTCAAACTACCATAAAGCTTAGGTATAATTTAAATCCCAAAAATATGATGCGCGTTAGTGTTCTTTATAATACAGTTATTCAAATGTGTAAAATTATTTTCGTACATTGTTATAAAACTTTAACTCGAAATAAATTTGAAACACTTTAACAATTCCCAATTGTTTGAAATGACAAACGGAACGTAGCAGTAAAACGATATTTGTTAGTAATCCCACTCGAAACGGGACAAAATGGCTGTCGTGAAATTGTAATTACAGCAACATAAACGCTAAAAGCTCCTCTTAAACAAATACCTAGGAAAATGGTTTGTGTTTAAATGCTAAGCATAATTATAATCTACTTTAACTAGTAGCGCATAAAACATTCATACAATCGCGCAAAAAAACTTCTGTCCAACAACCTTAAACAAACAAGCGTTTCACTGTATCAAGTCAAATTTGTCCTCCAAGCTCTGTTCAAAGAATGTTTGTCAAGATTAGAATATTATTTTTGTTTTGAAATTTTTCGTTTTGACTACAAAAATTATTCAACCGAAAATAGTTATATTCAACAACTGTTTTTTTTTTATTCTATAGCTTTTAAAAATTATCATAATCGGAAATAGTTTGATGATTTTCGAATTATTTTTTGGTCAAGAACACAAAAAACTATCAGCCTTATTTAAGATTGATCATTGAAAATTATCTTTAAAATACACATTTGTTATTTAATACAACCTATTACGAGTAAATTAATATTCTACCTGAATATCAAAAATCGTTTTTTTTTTAACTACGAAAAGTTTTAAAAATTAATTTAATTTCATCAAACAGGCTTTTAGCTATGTGGCTTACATTTTTAATTTGATTTCATTTTTACAGTGATAACGTATGACAGACTAGCCGACGTAATTATTTAAAATCATCTAGAAACTGGAAATACAAAGGAAAAATGCTGTTACAAACACGAAATGTTTTTCTTTAACACATCACAATAAATAAAATTGTTAAGATTTTTGTTTATCGTATTTATTATTTACCCAAAGTGATAGTAACAACTACATGCTACATTATCAGCTTCCTTTCAGAAAAATAAAATATTGCCTATTTATTGTATAACTTTTAGAAGATTTCTGTAAACGGATATTCTCCATAAGCGTGCGATAGGCGAAAAGAATCTCCCACAATAATTCACCCCCTACACTTTTAGCAACTCCTTTTTATCTCTTTGTTTCCTGTATCTGATATCCACTCAAGAGCTTGACGCACCAGAACAAGTCAATAAGGCTTTTACAAGAATCCTACCGCTTGTTTATAACAAAGCCCGCATATTTCATTGTTTCGTTTTATTCAAAGTTATCGTTTTTTGTAAATTAGCTATGAAAAAAGTGTTTGTTTTATCTTATAGTTTTACTGTCATAAGATATTTTTCATCATTAACTAATTAAGGTGATTTCACCCAAACACGTTATTTTTAAAACCTCATTTGTGTACACCGTTTTTTTTTCGTTATTATTTTATTCATCATATTTACTATTCAATAGACATATTATTTAAATAAATTGGTAATAAGTAAGAATCTCCATTTTTATACACCTCACTCATTCATAATAGATATTTTTTAATAATTTATAAGGCGTGGCCTTGTTAGAAAGAAGCCTGTCTTTTAATAAGGGGGCTGTGTGTTTAATTCCCGTTGGTACTCGATTTAAAAAAAAGGTCCTAGCTGCTACAATTTTCTATAATATAATTAGCAGCTTCTTTTGGAAATTAATATTTAAAAGCATGAAAAAAAACAACCATACCTTTTATTGATACAGTTTTAAACAAAATTTTAGGTGATGAGCTGGAACTGAACCTTTCTTCAATATTTCACAATTCCGTTTTTCCTTACCTGAAACAAAAAAAATATATTCATTTAAAAGTTACAAAAAATAAGTCGTTTCATCTTAACTGATTACTTTGGTTTTCATGCTTGAAATCAGTCTCCATAATTTTTTTTGTCAATTTTTTTACACTACCAATTTTTTTTTATTTTACAAAACATCGTTTTTAGACATTTCAAATAAATATATTACAAAGGAAAACGTTTTATTAAAAATTAGACGTGATATGTTCAAGATCCAATAAACACGCCTGTGTTTTGGTGCACAATCTAACATCAACATTTTTTTCCAATTTATGTTTATGGTCCATATCACATTTTACATATTGAACCTTGTTGATTTTGTTTTACTGTACAACTATAACATTTGAACGTTAATAGTCTGTGATTTTAATTAACGAAATATAATTGACTAAATTATGTCCAGTAAATTTTCAATCAATTCAATGTTCATAATAATTAGTTCTATAATTTCCAAATGCTTTATAAATAATTTGAAACAGAAACCTGTACTGAAGAGATAAATCTCGAGATGAAAAAAAAGTCGTCGAAGTTGTATTTTTAATAAATAAATACAAATGAACGAAATGTACATAAAACCTTTCTTAAATCTTATTTACATAATTAGAAAGTATTCATTGTTTAATAGAAAAACTGTGAAGTTCAACTAAAAGTTTCAATTTCAATGAGCCAATAGTGACTTGGATGACCCTTGAGACAACGGTGATAGAAAGCGTCAACGAGCGTGTCCTCATAGAGCTTTTTACCCAATCATTTAGCTTGTTGAAATTTTTCTCTTCATTAATATTAATTATTCAAAACCCTATTGATTTTAAATATGAATATAAAACAGTCAAAGATTTGTACTGTTTTATATTTCTCTAGTAACTAATTATGCGATTAAAAAAAATTTATATAATCTTTTTTTTTTAATACATACATTGGATACATAATTTTATTTCATTTTTTCCTAGAAATTATTATTACCATTATTTACAAAGAGGTAAAAAAACATTTAAAAAATACCTTTTATTGAAGAGAAAATTGACAAGTTTTCAAGAAAATTTGTGTTGAAAAGATTACAATTATTTTTTTCTAATATATCATCCCTTAACCCTGAGAGCGCTACGAGAAAAAAATATAATTGTCTATCTAGTGCTGAGATATATTTACGATTCGGACATCCGTGATAAATATTTATTTTAAACAACAAAAAAACAAAAAATATATATTTTTACAACATAAATATATTTTAGAATATGTACCCTTGTATTATAAATGAAGGATATTCATTTAGAATACAAGGGTAGAACAAATTTCTTCCACTGCTATAGCATTGCGCCGATCTCTCAGGGTTAATCTAAATTTTCCTTCTTAAAATTTTTGAATTATTATGAAAAATAATTACTCCACATTATAAATATATTTTAAGATTTATTGTTTTATATTAGTTATTTTTATTAAAAAAACTTCTTAGCGCTGAAACATTAGTATATAAGAGATCAATGAAAAAATACCAAAATAATCAATAAAATAAAGTGAAAATATTTAATAAATGATATGTCAACTATAGATAAATAAAATATTTCTTCGACACATTTAATGACTTGTCCGCGTAATGGTGCAATCCCGAAGTTAAACATTCCAAGTGCTTAAATTTTACGGCCTACTTAAATATTCCGATAATCCATTAAGATCCGATCCGTGATAATGCTCTTTCATTAAGTGTAACGAAACGAGGCCATTTTTGATCATAAATTTGGGATTTGAAGCGTGTATAAAAATTTTATCTCGCTTAAAATTGAAAGTTTCGTGCTTTCAGTTAATTCTATTTTTGTTGCATAATGTACGTTCAAATTTTAATAACGAGTTGTTCAATACCCAGAATCAATAATTATTATTTTCTATCGTTTTTCCTTTCCATTGTCAAACTCAATTTTCCTTTTTAGTAGGTAATTTATTAAAAAATACATTATTTGCTGATATTACTTACCGACTAGAAAATAATATGAGTATTATACTTCAGATAATTATATATTAACAGAAGAGCAATGCGAGGAAACAAAGACAATCTGAATTATATGACACGTTGACAATAATCAGATTGGTTATTGTATTGTATTAAACTTTCCTTATATACACACTACAACCTGGTGGTTTTTTTTTCCCGTGACAATCTCTTACAATAAACCAGAAATATGAAAAATCTTAATCCGGATTTCAACTGTAATCAAACCCACAATCCCCGGGTTGGAAGAAAGGTGTCTAACCATCTAGGTAATGGAAGTCAATAAGATAGTGAAACAAAAGTGTATAACGAACAAACAAATTCGGAAAATATGTGTTTTAAATATTAAAAAAGCTGTTTCAGTCATTTCAAGAAACTGTAAAATTAATAATACTTGAATTCAGATTTCTAGAACAAAACAAGGACGCAAACCTGAATACTTTGGATGCAACACTTAGGTAAGTGGTGAAGCATATTCTATAGAAGATGGATATTATATTCATTATAATATTAAAATAATCGATTCCTATGAATAAAATATAATTGAATATCTTCACGAACTGTAGAATATATTAACGTTAATTTTTCATTAATCCCCTTAAGGAGTCTGAGCGAAGATAAAATTAATAACAGAGAATAATTTCAGCACTCCTGCTAAATATATTGCCTTTAACGCCCTCTTCTTACATTTATATATCGTTATAATTGTTATAATGTATAAAGTTGGTGAAATGGTTTTTGTGGACTATTTATTCTCATATATCTATATTTTATTCAAACAATAACCGGAAAATCTAAAGGTTATTAAAATAAAATAAATTTAACGAAAATAGGCGATCTCCGTGATTTAGTTCTTACGACACTTGACTTACATCCCGTGAATTCGGGTTCGTTTTTAGGTTGAAATCGATTTTTTTAAAAGTACATTTTAGCAAAAGGGTTTGTATAGTAACAATGCACGTGCGAAAGATGTGTGCCTCTTTACGAAAGAAAGTATCTCCAAATCATTTCATGGCTTTCTACGATTTCAATACCAAATTCAGTGTTTCTAAACATAAAGGCTCCATAAATCCAACAAGACAGTTATTATCTTCTAGTCATGTTCTTTAAAATATCTGCATCTCCAATTCTGATATAACATATTGAGGTGTACCATAGTTAACGAAAATATATTAGTTTTACTATTTATAACGATAAAGATCGTGTATTTAAATTAAAACAATTGATATCTATCATAATAGTATAAAAGAGACCTTGGACTTTAGACTTGAACGATAGGAAACAAAGTTAATCGGACACTAAAACATATATATACTCAAACCGGATAGCATCAAAACTTTCTTAGATGCTAGTCGACAACAGTATATTAGTTACAACTTCGACGTGTGAGAGTGTAACGTGAACATGGAAAAAGGTTGAAAGAAGCTGCCTAAATGCTGAAGAAATAAGTGGACAAAAAACCGGAATGAAGGGATTAATGCAAACTGATAAGACTGATGTGTTGAGTGAGATGAAGAAGAGCACATTGAGATGGTTTGGGCCTGAATAACGAATAAATTAAGGAAAACTAACAAAACAAATATACAGTGCACATGTGGTAAAAGAAGACAAAGGAAATTATGCTCATAAAATTTAATATGAGTACTTAAATCACAATTTTCTTCATATCTTTATGATTTTTCTACTATTTCTGAAATAAGTTCCGATGTGCATCTTTATTATTATGAAATAAGTTTCGATGTGTTCCTTATGCCAACTAATTATATTATTAACCATACCTTTAATTTACAATAGGTTCCCAATGTCTGGCCTAAACAAGTAAGAGCTTGCATTGACAGATATCACGCCGGCCACGCTCTGTGCATAGTCAGGCAATAATACAATTAAAATTTGATACCTCTTGCATAAGTAGTATATTAACAAGAGCCAATTAAATGTTTTTTTATATTTTTTATCAAAACATTTTTACTAAGCGGAATTGAAAAATGTATGCATCATTCTAAAATTCGCATTAAACTACACAGGGTGACATTATTGAAAAAAAATATTTCATTCTATTATGTTTTTCATATATATTATAACTTTTGGAGCTAACTACTTACTCGTAGATGCCCATGTGGCAAAATTTGCGTATTTGCCAATATAAAGACTTACATTCTAGTTATAAATGAATGTTCAGTCTTCCTTACTATCAAACTGTAGATAGAACTCTTAATATGCTACTCGCATCTCCTATTATGCGCTCAATTTCCCCCTTCCGTATAAACTGAACTTCTACGTATTTAAAGTTATCTTCTTGTTTTAGCTGTGTCCTCCATTAGCTGGTTATTAAATCTAAAATACTTGTGTACACGTATAATTGTTATCACGTCTGTTTTCAACATGCCAATCCTCACGCCAACCTGCTTAGCTTTAATGATATCGTTTTTCAATGCATATAAATTATGATTCGGAACTAACAGACGCCATCCAGAATAATTCCAAAACATTTTATAAGTACCCAATGGCAGAATATCTTTCGAGATAGTTCTATTAGTGCTTGTTTGTTCCCCGCGATCTAATCCCTAGACCAGTGGTTCTTAACCGGTGCTCCGCGAGGATATTACAAGTGAATATTTGATCTGATATGAAACATTTGGTCGAAGTTTAGCGAATTGCAGTTGAATGCGAATTGCTGTTGACAACGCAGCCAAGGCGTGACGCAATCTCCTACATTCCCACTTTTTTCGTAATCCGTAATTTTTTTCATAAATAGTAATGTAATGTTCATGAATTTTTTATTGTTAGTTTTATGATCTTGATGATTTTGGTGCTCCACAAATGTTTCTTAAAATCAAAAGTGTTCCGTGACTTCGAAAAGGTTAAGAACCACTGCCCTAGACAGTAACAACAGTGACTTCCAATATTTTTATCCAGACTCTCAGTATGATATAACCTACGAACCATATGATTATTAACCATTTCAAAATGATTTTTATTTTTTTGAAAAAGAAAGTGATTTTTTTTTTCAAATAAGTTTTTTAAGGGAAACTTGAATACAGCAAAAATGTTATGAAAGTAAGATACATGTGGTTAAAATGAAAAGGTTGCGTAGAACGTGCAGAAAACCAATATATGACATAATAAGGAATGGGGACATTAGAAAAAATGCGAAATGAAAGATGTGTTTAAGATGGAGAGGAGAAAATTAACAAAAATAATATTTACAAGAAGTGTAAAAGGTGTGAGAAATTTTGAAAGACGTAAAAAATATTTCACAATCAAATTCTGAAAGAGATAAGAGTGTATGCATAACGTGGTGATGAAGGTGACAGAAATGGAAGATGTATGCAGCATAGAATAAAGAGGAGATTTATTCTCTCTGCTTACTCCAATATAGGTTTGGTGTGATGGTAATGAAGATTACGATTAATTCAAGGAAATAAATTGTCTACAATTTTACAAACTTTAGAGAAAACTGAAAGATTTGTCTTTAAAATGAGAAATGAAGCTAGCGGAACCGAGGGTAAAATATCAGATTGCATGAACAGACGTTACGTGTGAACATTCAACAGTCTCCGGGAAATGTCAAAAATAATACCTTCGGAAATATTTTCTCTAAAAGATATCTTCTCGTTCCACGATTCATAGAAATAAATTCATAACTCTCATGGACCGTGGACTGAAATTAGTTCCAAAAGTCTATTTTGTAAATTTCAGAGATTATTTGTTTAATTGCTTTTCTTCTTATACATTTTCCATTGAAATACTCGTAACGAATACTTTGACTGAAATTTTAAGTATTTTTTCAGATTATCAACCAGTGAAACTTCTAAATAAGATACCTTTATACTTTAATATTGAATGGTTTTAAGATGAACTATTTCTTTCTTAAGAAATTAATGCCGACGGCCGAAGTCTAATAGTTAATATTCACTGAAAGCAAACAAGCACTGCAGCTTCGATTCCTGGCGGATTCGCTTTCAGATCGGTTTTACTCTAAGACCATTTAATGTCTGAATTTATGTTTTTCGGTAGCTTATATGCTGCTCATCATATATTCTCATATCGCAACTGAGCAACTCAAAAATAACACTCTTTAAAAATGATGTCTAATGGAAGGCTGCAGCATATTAAACATACTAATAGTATTCGACGTTTAACAGCCTTCCCACCGGAAATTTGTGTTCAATCTGTCAAGTTTATGTATTTGCTGAAATACAACAGCTTTTCAACAATTAAACAATATATGCATGGATGTCTTCATAATTAATCATGAGGGATAGCATATCGATATGGCATTATCATTAGGAATTTTTCAATTCATGTCAAAAAAACACTCGAAACCAACGAATTATTTTGTAATGCAAAAAGTGAATTTCATGTTACATTTGGTAAGCTTATCATATATTAAATCAAATAATGGTCAGAAAGTGACTTCATTAATTAATAAGCTCTGAGTGATTGATTAACATAAAACTAAATCAACTACATCACGTACAAATATAAAGTACAAATAGTAAAGGTTAATTTTTTTATACTTCCCTGGTTTTATTCAAAAGCATTCAGTATTGAAATGTAATTCTTTAATCTTTTATACTTTTTATTCCTTGGTCAGATCCTCAACTGTCATCCTTTCGCCAACGTAATCAATACAGGCGCCATCTACCGATTCCACGTTGACCCTTGATTTAGCCCATCTATATTAATTTTAGAAAGTGGCATTTATCTCCTCACAACATGTGACCCACATAGACAATCTGTATTTTCTGGTATTTAAGAGCTGTCGTTATACACCTGTTCGGAGTAGTAACTCAGTGTTTGAGATTTGATGATACAAAGAAATTCAAAGCATTTTCCAATGAATTCACGTTTCGATTGGTTCCAGCTTATTTAACATTCTGAATATCACGGTCCATGTCTCAACACCATATAGTAGAAAAAATAATATTAAGCACTGTTACAAATTTTATGAGAATCAATATTCAGTTTTTTTTTATTTAATCGCATCAATAATACTAACGAGCCACATTAGAAACTCAAAAAAGTTTAGTTTTACTCAAAATGTAAAACAAAGCAAAAAGAAAAAAACGTCATTTCAAAACATTAACGGATATCAGTACCTTACTACGAGAATAGTCACGAAGAAATAATTGACGGTATCATAAATATTATTTAATATTCCTTGGTTTTATAAAACAATGTTTTTTTATTTATACCAAATTTTTTTTTTAAAAATGTTTTTAAAAAAGAAATGTATTGAAATTCGAGGAAGTTGAAATGAGTTCTCAGCTCTATTTTCATATTTTCACAAAGATGAAAAATATCGGCTTGAACAACAATTTGTCTAAACCACAAATGCCAAAATGCCAAACCTTCCTCTGATGTTAATCGGAAAGAAAATCTGAGGAAGCAAAAGTAGCTTTAATTTGTCCCAAAAGTTAACTGAAACAGCAGCTGTTTAGGCATATACTCGTATTTACGTTGGTATTTTCATGTATCATAATTTAAATGTCATATTTTTATTGTTTTTTAAAATGTTGATGCGTTATATTTTGTTTCATAATTTTTACTCTCAATATGTAAAGGACACCGGAGTGGCGTTTATTTTGTCAACAAAAAAAATACTTTTGTCCTTTTTTTCTTATATTCAAACTCAAGAGAATAATATCCAGCTGTTTAAGATTGCATCTTGGTTCCAGCCTAAGGTTACTGAAGCGAATCAGTTGTTTTAAAAAACGAAGATATAAATATTGAGTTGGTTTGGCCACAAAGAAAAAGTGAATGATGAAAGATTTGCAAAATTAATCAATACGCGTAATATACAATACATTGTTATTCTTTAACATACCAGTATCTCAAGTCTGAATAATTTATTATGTATGATAAGGTATATAGACATGGTGCAAAAACGGTTATGTGCCAAGAAATAATAAGATGAAGATCTCTCAAATCTACCATTTCCAATAGTGATTATGATAACGAAGAAAATAAGGGAAACTATTCACAAGAAAACAAATTAGGTAACATAAATATCGCATTTGCTTTGAGAGGAGCAATGTAGCAAAGAGAAGGGAGGAAATATTATCTTTCATTGTTTTGTCATGACACATACCATTTGCAGGTATTATACGATTCTGTCTCAGCTGTTCATTCTTAAATGTGTACAAGCATTATTAAGAAACAAATAAATACTACCTTATGTCACGAGTCCCCGCAATGTAAACACCTTAAGTAAATCAAAGGAAATACGAGTTTGTACACATGTGTATATTTGTCTTGTTAACTAGATTACTGTTTGTTCTAACAACCTCGTTGTTTACTACAATGTTAAAATGCATGGACCTTTATAAATTTGGCGAGGTCCCTAGAGAAGGATAAAGGAAGTAGAAAACTATTTTCGATTTTTCGAAAGGTGGAGCTTTGCTACAGTATTTTTTACTTTATCGTCAATTAATTTATCTTTCATAGTAAATTTAAAGATACTTTCACTATGAATGAAAAAAAATATTTAAAAATCAGATGGAAATATGGCTTGCAAAAATAATTTTCAAATACTCGTACAACATACATTTGAAACGTTCGTAACCAAAATCGTGGCAGTACAGGATTAAGATAGACAGATATAGTCACCGCGGATATATTATAGTTCGGAAATTCTAGTTTGAGTCCTGTGACAGCTCATAAATTTGCCCCAATACAACCTTATGTAATGTATTTACCTAAATAACTTGCTATTTATTAGAATTGAAGCTTCTATTAAAGTTGATAAAATAATTAAAATTACTGAACAACGTTACAATATTGTATTGGAGCAAATTTGTGAGCTGTCATAGGACTCATCCTAGATTTTCCGAACTTTAGTACTCTTAAAGAAATGACGACGAACTATCCAAAACAATGATCGGTGAAGTGAAAAATTATTCAGTAAAATTTAAGATTTAAATATTGCACTGAAGGAGATAATGATGACAAAACTGACTATTTTTGTTATTTAAAACATATTTCGTGTTTTACTTTACACATACTAAGATTTAATAAATCTTTTTCTAAAAATATATTTTATTTTGAATGAAATTTGTTGAATGCACCTTTTCCCATGGTTGTGTTTACATTTATTTTGTAACAGTAAATTCAATGTATTCAGAATATTTATTTCACTTAATATGGCATCAATCAAAATATGACGCTACCGGCAGTTTGTTTTATTTTTTGTCTAGAAAAATAATTATCTTCTTTATATTCATATCTTCATCAGACAGATATTTGAAAAGAAAATCATCTTGATTCACATTTTTTTCGTTTCATTTAAAAAATCTGCCATTTTTTTTTTGATGCTTAAAATTTATTGGTATTATTTATCCATAAAATAAAGTCACCAAGAAAAAAATTCAATTCAGTCCAAGCTTTATGTAAACCGATATTTTGAGCAAATTTCTTAAAATTTGAAAATGTACACTAAAATCGTTAAAAATATATTTACAAATATGGTAAAGTATATTTAAAATACCGATACCCATTGTTTTTGAATCAGGGCTATAATGATTTACCTTTGATAGGTTATTGGTTATACAATCATCATGTCATTGTTCGATTATTTTATACAATAGCAATAATACGTGTACATATTATAACCAACATTTTGTGTCCAGGAAAACTAATATACCATATCTAAGATCAATTTTTATTTGACTTACCAATTTTTACTTGACTTACCAAGTTTTACTTGACTTACCATTTTTTTTTAAATATCAAATAACTTAACCATTTACCAAAATTGTTTAGTATACTCGTATTTATATATTTCAAATAATTGTGAATTTTAAATGTTGAATTTAATCTATACACATAAAATTTATTCAATCTTTACTTAATAATCAATAAAATATTCATCTGAATTTTTCCATTTCAATTTGTACTTATTTAACTAATGTCTCCTTTCATTTTTTTTCAAAAGCTTTCCATTGAACATAATAAAAATATGACTTGGTCTACAGCAGCGGTTCTCAACCTTTTAATTAACGCGTACCATCGAAACAAAAACTGGAAAATTTTAGTATCACCACCATGCACAAAAATTATTCATTTATATTGTTTCCGTGGAATGGAACTTTACCAGACTCTTTCCCATAACACTTACTGTTCTCTTATGTACCACCGGTGGTACGCGTAACAACGGCTGAGAATCGCTGGTCTACAACATACTTCCGGTTTTATGAATTTAACTAATATAATTGTTTTAACTTTAATTTGTAAATAAACTTCTATCATGAATCTTTATTTTTCATCGAAAACAAATTAAATCAATATTTTTCTATGCATTTGAAAAAAAGTATTTTCATTCTGTCATTAAAATTTTTAGTATTTTATTCGCCACACTAAAAAGAATAAAAATTTATGTTTTTATATTTAAAATAAAATACGTATTAGTTTATTATCTTCCTAAGTTATAATCAACGCTTAAAAATACGAGTTTTTTGTTGAAATTTTTGCCAAAATTTAAGTCTTATTTTTCACAAAATAAGATTATGAAAATTATTCTTATTACTTTAATATTTTGAAGGCTTAAATTTACATGTGACCAGCTTTAAAACTTTTGCAAGACAAAGAAGGGAGGTATTTACATAAATTCGATTATTTCATTATTTGAATAATAAAATTTCCAAAACAAAATTGTATTCAACGCAACGTCCGAACAACCTCTTTGGAATCGTGGTGAGGTCCCATGGGTTTACAAAAGTCAAACACCCGGTTGGGACGTAGACCTCATGGTCCGAGAATCAAAGGTTAAAAGATGAAAATGGAAAACTTTTTGATTTAATCCTCTGCTGAAATCCGAAAAGATATGCAAATTTTTTAAACCTTATTCAAATAAACTAAGAAAGTTTTGGAGATTTTTATTCGTGTTTCTTGGTCGGTGTCTTTATATAAAATATTTGTTGAGAGCGATAAAAAACTTAATAATTTTACAATATTTTTTATTTCCCGTATAAAATTTGTGATTCATGTCTTTTGATATTTTCTTATTGAACAAAATTAAGCAATAGAATATAAACTTGTCCTTGTTTATTAATTTTAAATTATTATAAAAGTTTGACTGATGCATTTTACATATCTATGAATAGTGATAGCAGCTTCCTAAGACAATACCTATTTTATTGTTTATTTGTTTTTTTTAAATAACACTGTCTAAATTTTAACGCACGTTTTTAATTTCATTATTTATTTAAAAGTATAAAAAATACGTTCTTCAGATGAATTGTTTTTCCGTGTGAAATCTGTTTTTACAACTTTTTTGGAGACTGGTTAAAACGTCACGTTGAAAAAAATCAACGTTTTTACGTAACATGTTCTGCCAAGTATATTTCTCATCACCTAAGACCCTTATTCTATAAGAGTTGGGTTGAAGGGTTGAAAATGTTCTCCACTCATGAATTCTGCCTGAAACTGCCTCCCAATGAATTCCAACCAGCTTTCACATAACTTGTTTACCCGAAGTTGTAATACAAAGTTCATTTTTATCTTTGTTGTCTGTGACTTTTGCGTCCAAACTCAATCAGTTTCCGGGCTCTCTATAATCGTTTTGATTGAAAACAATTGAGAAACCCTAGTTTATTTGAAAATTCTTTGTAAAGAATAATCTTATCTTCATTTTTTTCTAGCCATTTTTACTTTATCCTACTCCACACTTCAAAGAAGAAAACACCGTTTAATTATTTGTAAAACAATTTTAACGTTAATCTTAAAACGAGAAGCTTTCATACAAAATATCCGCAGAAAAAGACACGTGATGTGTCACGTGTCTTTTTCTGTCAAAAAGACAGTAAGACGAACGAGCAATTCATAGAAAAAATTTGAAACATTTTTGCATAAAAAAATCTAGCACATGACACTCATACTGACTTTATTTTAAGTTACATTGTTCAAACTACATATCTTTTTAGTTTGCACAAAAAATATATCAAAACAACTTTTACGAGATATGAACATAAATAAAAATGTAAATGTTCGTTAATCATAGTTATCTAATCTCCGAAAGTTCTATACCGATTGCTTTGAAATTTTGACAAAAGTTGGCATTTGTATACGAGAATGTTTATATATATTTTTTATACACCGTTATATACAAAAAAGTATATAAAACAGAGGAAATAAGGGTTTGCGCCCCCTTCAGCGACAAACGCGAACTAAACAATTCTCACTGACAGTTGTTATGTCACATTGCATTTTAGACATTTCAGATTCTTTAATTTCGTTTTTGAACTGTTTGTCTTATTTTTCATTGCTTTAAAATTTTGACGAAAGGTTGCATTAGTATACAAGCATGTTTATATTTTTTTTTTATTTTTCAAATTCCTTATAAATGAATTATAAAGTTTGTTTTTTAAACGTACATTTTTATTTTACGGGATATAAAAAATCAAAGCTTCAAACCAATAATTTTACTTCTCATCAACGGATTTCACACTATTGAAATATAGCACCATCAGCGTGCTACGACCTAAAAATATACTAAATTTCTATCTGCCATTTCGTAGCGTCGCGTAATAATTTTGATCCTGTGTTTTTAAACTGTTTTTTATTATTTTTCAATACAATTAGCAGTGAATTTAAACTGTGTCGATTGATTTTCATTTGAATTCATGGTATATCTGTGTATGTTTTATACATTTGAATTATTAAAAGTTTGACGTGTTTCATACAACTAACTTTTAACAAATGTCAAATTTGATTTTAAATTTTTGCTAATTTGTAACAAGATGTTTTAATTTGTCATTATTGTAGTTTTTTTGTAATGTATCTACATAAATAACTTGCTATTTATTAGAATCGAGCCTTATATTAAAGTCGATAAAATAATTAAAATTACTGAACGTCGTTACAAGGTTGTATTGGGGCAAATTTGTCAACTGTCATAGGACTCATCGTGAGTTTCCGAAATATAATAACATTATTCAGAAACATCAAACCGAATATGTGATTAATTTGATCCATTTCTTCCAGAGACGCAAAGAAATGTACTGAGGGAATCCACCAAACCAAAGAGAAGAACAACTGTGATGATGCGGAAGATAAATCAATTGTTAGTAAATCATTTTTTTTACTCTTAGGTCTTTCCGATATTTATAGTTCGCCCTTAACACTAAACACTAAATCTTAAATATTTCTGCTGAAGTATTGGGTTGTCCAAAAAGTTCATTCGCTTTTCAGGTAGAAATAAAAACAAATTACTTTATTTAGATTATCAACGAGGTTATCATGGGAGTCACGATGCTCCGTCATGAGCTACACGACAGAATGATGAAATAATATTTAATTCTGCTGTTTATAATTCCATATCCGTAGAACCTTTTCTCTTTTTGAGCAAATATATCTGAAGGACAGGCTGACAGTGGCTGAAAGAGGTCAGTAGGAATATCAAAAGTATCTTTTTTATATAGAAATTAATTTTATATCTATGTTTATATTTCAAAATCTATCAAATCGTATGTAAAAATGGAGATTTTTTTTTATTAGTTCCAATTATCTATTTGTCTTCCATTCACATTTAATTAGTTACAATTATCTCTCTGTCTTCCCTTAACATTTAAATAATTACTTTTATGTTTCGCAAGTTTATATGTTGCCTGAAATACTGTACTTTGTGGCGACACGTAAAGACGTTGAAATTAACTACAAATATGCGTATCCAGCTGCAAAACGATCGATCAGCTGAAATATTCTCACATCAATTGCAGGCAATTGGGAACGGAAAGGTGCCGGTTGATATGACCTCAGGATGAATTTCATTACCTCATTACTTCAGCAATTTAGTGACGTCAAAAGAAGAATTGGTTGAAAAAGTATTTCCCAATATTCAAATCAATTATAAGAATCACGATTGGCTGAGTGAACGAACTATTCTTGCCGCCAAGAACAAAGACGTCTACGAACTTAAAAATATTATTCAGTTCCTTTTTTAATATTTAGCAATTTTATATGTTTTTGTTATAACTTTCTTTCTTCTTTTTCAGTGCAATCGATCTTTCATTTGAATTCAAATCATATCGTGAATTGACCTCTTGGAGTGACGCGATCATTTGCGAACATGGCGATGAACGCGACAGACTGAGAGTGGCTGAAAGACATCAAAAATATTGTATACCCACAAGCATTGTGAAATTAAACATATTAGAAACGTGTGTTTTCTCTTTTCTTTCTTTTCCATTTAACCAGACTGAGCCACAGCAATGGGTGGCCGGGTACAGCTAGTATAAAATAAATAGTAATGCTAATGAAAACTTAAATAATGGCAAGAATTTAGCAGCAAACCAACGTTGTTTTAATTGTTCATAAATATATGTTTTTAATGTCTGAAGGGAAAACTAGACAGAAACCATCCTTAAAATAAGTAATTTCCGACGGAAATCAAATCTGCAAATTCACGGGCTGGAAGACAAACGCGTTATCAACTAGGCTACGCAGGTCAACATCTTACTTTTTTCGTGATTTTTACGTAACGTATCTTCAAAGTATGGTACTATACACACCAGCCCCTTTTTCTCAGGCTAACTCTTTTATGCACAACATACTCAGTCTACATTTTTCTTAAGCGTTTATTTCTTCATCGTAGCAACAACGTTTTTTTGAAGCAAATCCATTTTTGAAGTCTTTCTTCATTTTACTTTTTTACACAATATTCAGATGGAGAAACCTTTATATGTCAATTTTCGATTTCTTCAAATACATTATACATGTAAGTACATTTTGAGTTGAATATTTTTTTACATATTTGCGCCCAATTTTCATGCGATAAAGGTTCATATAAAGAAATCCGTAAACACCTTTGTGGCAGTGGCGTGTCATGTTGGCAGCGGAGAAATGAAGTGAAGGTGACGTGCGCTAGACAGGCGATTACCAGTCGGCATGTATTCGGAAACCCCACCCGGCACCTTTCACCCTTACTCGGGGCTCTCAACCCCCGTCTCACCAAGGTGATGGAGTTGTGGGATATTCTGCGGTTATTGAACATTTTACTGGCCCATCTCGAATAGCTTGCTATACGTCACGAATGGTTTGTTGGTTTCATGGTTGTGAACGGTAAGGAGATATATGTAAAATCAAATTATATAATTTTTAATAATAATTTTTATTCAAAACAAATTAACTAACCACTCTGATTTTGTAAATTAAATGGATTTTTAAAAGGAAAAGTTGTAAAAAAGCTTTAATTTGAACATTATTTGAGACGCATTTTTTCAAGAAACGGTGGTATACAGAGACATTGAAAGACCTATTGCTACGGAGAATAAGGTCTACGGTGCACTTAGAACAGTATTTGCCAATAAAACAATAGTTAAATCTTCAGAAATAATAAAACACAGTGTTAGGTTAGTGATCACTTTAACGTATGGTCTGATAATTAAGGCAGAGTGATAAAAACTGAATAAATGTGGAAGAAATGTATAATTTCCGAAGAACATCTGGTACAACAATGTATGATAGATTGAGTAATGACCATATTAGGGATAGCTGTTTGTTCGAATCGGATGTTATATGTAGAATTAAAAAAGGAATCTTGAGATGGATTGGACATATCCAGAGGATGAGTTCTGAAAGACTCACACAACAAATATATATGTCTGAAATGAATATCGTGCGATGAACAGTTAGACGGAGAAAAAATGGAAGGATATGGTTGGTAAAATTCTGACTGAGGAAAACGGTAAGTGTGAGGAAATTGGTGAGCATATAACATGTTATGTATGTGTTTGGTGAAATTTATAAAGGCGCGTAAGACAAAGGCTATTTATGGGAATCGGAAGGAGTGAAAATATGTCCTTTTTTGTTTGCTTGTTTTGAATAGTTCCAATCTCTTTAATATGCGTAATGTGAAGTTTCCTACATTTAGTTTCATTACTCAGAAAAAAATACTTGAACAATAATTTAGACAAAAAGGACATGACGTGATGGTATGTCTGTGAACTTTATTCGTTAAACCACTTGCATGGAGGCATATTTTTATCTTTTTTTTTCTGTATGGTATATTGTTTTAACTTTAATTGATATTTCAACCTTCGTAAACCCTCTTAAATTTTCAATTAAACCATCAGAGTGTTGAATATTTTGTTTCTTAAACTCAAAAATTACCTACTAATCATCCTCAATTTATCTGAGTTTTTCAGTAAAAAAATAACACCTTATAAAAATTGTCGCGCGTTGGATCCTATTACTTTCTCCATTCGGAATTTTGCACCTACCCGTTCTTTTTAATTGCAGACAATAAAATCAGTCTTCCTGTACTCTCTTTTAGTGTGTTTACCAAGTTTTCCTTCTACCTAATGAGTCAAAATTATTGTAATGAAGCAGGTAAAGTCTTATTATGCTTTCTACTTCCATTAAAGCAAATTATTACATATTATTAGAATTATTATTTGCTTAAAAAACAAAGCAAATGACAATGTTCTTTTAATTAGTATTGAGTTAACTAATACCGTTAGACAAGAGGAAGAAACTCGTCGAAAAACGTGAAAAATAATCTAACATTTGTATTTGCAACGTTATTGTTTTGCACTGGTATTTGACCATATTGTTATCAAGTGTCCAAGGTGACAGCACCGTATTGTTATCATGTGTCCAAGGTGACAGCACCGTATTGTTATCAAGTGTCCAAGGTGACAGCACCGTATTGTTATCAAGTGTCCAAGGTGACAGCACCGTATTGAATAAAACAGACGTAGCATTTAAATAAAGTTAGCAAGAAGACCTTCAAAAACACTTATTTAATGTGATTCGTTTCAAAGAACGTCAAGAATCGTAAATTTAAATTTATTTAATTGTTTATTAGGACGTCCATAAAAATATTTTTGAGAGGTACACCTATAATTGATTATTTATTTATTTTTCATTATAAAAATAACATTTAATAAAAATTGTTCTACCTTTCAAGTACATTTCGTTTTTACTCCATGGGATTTTCAGTATTTTCAACTGTTAATTCTAGGTGGAACTCCATGAATTCCAAAAATAAATCAAAAAGATTATTTATGACTATTCCACTAACTTTGTAGAATAACGTAAAGCAAACTTTATGGTTAACTCATTAGTGTATTTAATTAACGCAAGATACAATGAATCTCGTTTCTTAAGTATATAGTATACCATATTTTCGAACTTTACCAATACGAGTTCTCAAGCGTCCTGGCGTTTTTTTGTTTTATATATTTGTTTGGAAGGCTATCGACTATTTTAGCATTTGCGTTAGATATTTTTAAAATCATGTTATTTAAAGTTAAATTTACTAATTTTGCATTGTATTGCATGTTATTTTCTACAAAACAACTTATGGTACTTATTGATGTGTGGTGATATCTTCCAAACAACCAGAAATATGTAAATGATCCTTAAGTTAAAACCAGACAGAAACCCTTTAAAAAAATAACCACTAAAGGGAATCAAACCCGCATGAGAGACAGGCATCTTACCAAATAAGCTACAAAGGTCTTATAAAAGTTGTAAGTTTCAACAAAACCCACTTCATTTAATTCATCTGAATTGAAAATATAATTATTTTTTTATTGCAAATTTGCTTTTAGTTTTTGCGTTTATTTTTTACTTGGCTTGAGTGTTCATACATATAACGTTTGTAGCACAAATAACACTTCAGTGAAAAACACGATATAATGAATTAAGGGATAAATAAATGAGTTGACACCCACACTATTCCCTGTCAAACGATTTAATCTCGAAAAAAGCCAATTCCGTCGCTACTGCCGTGGAAGAAAAATGTTCCACTATTGAAACGGTTCACGTAACTATTTATCAAGACTCCATTCACATTCCTAGAAAGAAGAATTTTCGTGTTGAAAACCTTTGAGATGTTTGTTAGTGGAGAATGATGTCTATATCCTACGCCTACTTTATCAAAGATATCATTTGTTTTCGTTTTTCCATTTCCTAACCGACATTTTCAGCATATTTTGATAACCAAAGGAATATTTTAGAGCACGTGCAAGAAAAATATGAAAAGGCAATTTCTTTTCATATTTCATGAATCCACCAAAACCATGAAGGTTTTCTCATTGTGTTTTTTTTTTCTTTAACTTTAAGCTCTTATTTAATACGTTTTAAATATGCCCTAAGAGATTTTTCTGTTTCAAAAAGGAGTTTATGAAAACTAGAATTTATTTTTGTGCTTGAACTTGCTCTTGAAGAAATCAACTTGATAACGTCATTAGTAACAAAAAATAAATAAATATATGACTTTCATATTTAATACCTATGTCGTTCCGTTTTTTTCAACTTTTTAAGTGGGTTGAAAAATCATTGATCAAATTTTGTCACTTGAAACTAATTAATTGCAAAGTCGATAATCGTAAACCCAACAAGAATGCCGACGATTGTTTAATCTACTTTTTCTACGATATATTCTCATCTAGAAGCTATAAAGAAAATATTTTCCTCGAAAAATTCTACTGAAATTCAAATCACGTATATTAGACTAAGTTCTGACTTTTTTCTCTATACCAATAGTCCAATGATTGTTCATATTCTTCATCATAAAATATGTCTTGGTATGTTTAAATAATGGGATAGAGGAAAGTTAGCAATAATGAATTTTATAAAATTACAAATTAATTTTATTTATTGGCCAAGTGAAGATTCTCTGATAAGATCAAATATCTGTCTTCAGATGTTACAAATTGAGTTGTTACACACAAATAATACACATAGTTACCCACTTGAAGTTTTATGTGCACTTATAAGACCAAAAAAAATATGAATATAAATGTTTTCTTCCACATTTGAATGTGGGTGTTTAATTTTATTTCCTTAACAAAATTATATGTTTATGCCGTAGCTTATCCTAGTAAAATCCTATTCAGGAAAACTGGAGCCATTTTCTTCGTGTTTAATACAGTTCTCATGTGATTATTACAACCGAAAGAGCCAAAGATGGTCCGTTACACATACAACAAATATATTATTACGTTTTACTCTGAAAGCACATCGCAAGAAACTCGTGTTACATGTTCTTACAATATACATCAAATTCCAGAATAATTTAACGTACACTGAGTTTAATGACAATAAAAGAGTGAGAATGTGTTCTGGTTAAATTAAAGACTTTTGTATTAATTTACATTTTTTCATATAAGTTTTTATTTCGTTAAGGTTAGTGATAAATAAAAATAAAAATGCTAGAGGACTATAATGTGTAAATAAAATTTTAAGAAGATGAGAAAAAGTTATGATATAAAAATAAATCTCATGCCAATGATTAAACTTAAAAATCATAAATTATCGTAATAACATTAGTGCAGCATTTCACAAACAGGAGTCTTAGCTACCATGTAACACGTTAAAAATGTTATATTCCTCATTTTCGTTTATTGTGAGATAATTCATTATTTGTATTTGGCCAACAGAAGTGTTCCTAGTTAGATTAATATAATCAATCCTCATGTGAGCTTTAGTGCCCTTATGAATCATGAGAACCATTTTTATTGTATAAATATTTATAACATTCTTTAAAAAAGGAAGACTTTGGTCGGTGGCAATGATACAAATTTATATAGCGAGATAAATTTAAACGGAGAGATAAATTTTTATAGAGAGATAAATAACCATACGCGCAGGTAAAATAATTTGGTAAAGCTGTCGATAATTTTCTTATCCTGTGAAACAAATGACGTGGCCATATAAACATTTATTTTTATCTTATGTATCAAGTTGAATCAATACACGTATTTCGATATCTGTGTTTAATAATATCCAATCATTTGTATTGCAAACAACTTAATCTGATTTGCGGAATAATGGAAATCGTCCAAACTCAAGCTCTCGTTCACAAAGTTAAGCCACTTAGTCAAAGTTTAGCCCCTGTGGGTAAATCTGTCTTACTATGCAGAATCAAAAGCAAGCTCAACTATCAAAATTGCAAGTATTTGTCAGATTATTGAAATGATATTTTCATAATTATGCATATATTTCCAAGTTTGCCACAGATTTGAGACGATTCTTATGAATAATTTAATTTTTCATATATTCTAAATGTCTTTCTAAATTCTAAATGTATCATATATAAATGTTATAATAATCTTCATATAAAATTACTTTAGAATGATTATCAGTGCCAAACTCAGTGGTTCTAAACTCGAAGACTTAATGGGGCTCAAGATAACGTTGTCTTCCGGCCACACTCTTAAACACATTTGCATCACTAGTACATAAATGAAGAAAAGAGTACCGTTTACGAAAGAGACACCCGCCGTTATAGAAGTGAGTGAAGGATGAACTGACAGTCGGTAATTAAGTTTGACTAAGAAGTCTCCCTGAGAAACAAATACATGTGTAGTATTATTGAAAAACTTTTACAAAATATTTCTATGAAACTAATCAAATTACTCCAAAAAATCCAATAAAATTTCAAAAATATTGTCAACATCTCATATGGATTTACTTCGAATAAAATTTAGAAAATAATATTTTTCCGTGAACTTCCCTTATTTATCATAAGAAATATTGTTTTAGGGTATTGAATACTTGGGAATATTTCAGACATACCATATAGGGATGAAAACGAATCTTATATAAATTTAATATTTTTACGATAAAAAAATATAACTTGATTTAGGTTTTTTAAAAAATCAAAGAAACGTTCCAAGGGAATTATAATTTTTCATACACAAGGATAATATTTATAATTCTTCGATTCAATTATTTTGAGAGATCATAATTTATTCTAGAGATTTATGATAAAATTCATGTAAGACGAAAAGTGTGATAAGAGATGAGTAAACACTATATATTGTATCCATAAACTTTTATAGCAGTATATAAACTATTAATCTAGGCATCTAGCAAAATGTTATGTACTTTATATGGTCGGAAAATGTTTTTAAGAAAGAAAATTAATAAACTTTAACGGTTAGTAATAAAGATAACATCATTTTATATACTGTAAAGAAGATTGATTCGCAAACACTCAAAAATTGGTTTACCTAAACGAGAAATGTTGTTTCTATTAATCGATTTCAAATAACTGCAAATTTTTATATGTTTTATAGTAAAAACTTATCTAGTTTAAAAATGTTAAGCTACTTAAGCTTAGCATACATTATAGGAAAAATCCAAATAAATTATTCAATTGAAACATATTCCTTTTCTTCTTTCTTAAAATTCCATTACACAATTGATAAGATGTGAATAACAGTAATATTAACGTGGTTAAAGATGTCGAATCATTTATATTTTTACATATCTTATTACTTATTACATAAAATAACTCATCCTTTTTTATTAAATAAAACAATGAATTTGTATTATACAAAATAAGTTTTAAAATTCTAAAATTTTAAAATTTAAAATTCATTGCGTTCTGTTTGATAATGCTTTACAAAAGCATTATCAAACAGAACGCAATACATTGCTTACCAGGCTTACATAGCAAAATATTTAACAATATGTGCCATGACCGTCCTGCCTTATTGGATATCTACTTTAGAACAACCACCCCTCATAATACTATACATTTCCTGCTTTTGAACAACTGCCCCTCATAATAAAATGCTTTTAAGACATAGATTGTAAAATATTTTACTGTATATGCTTGGTAAGCAATGTACTGAACATTTTGACAATGCTTTTGTAATGCGCAACATGTCTGTCACTTTAATTTTAAGTATCGTATAAATAAAGCCTAATTTTATTTTTAAATGGAGTTTATAATGTAAATACCAAATAAATTGATGAATTACACAATCTTTGGTGACAGGGTCGACAAACTTGGCAAACTCAAAAGTGAAAAGATCGATGGTTTTATAGTATTTTACTCATTAGAAACGTTTATATTTCAAATGATGTTGATATTTATTTGATCTTTTAGTAGTCCTTTTAACTGATTAATATTTTTATGATTACAAATGTTTTGAAAATAAAATTTTCACAGTTTGACATTCGATTTACACCGACCTATATACACAGATATATAAAAAATGACTAAAAACCTGTATAGATAAGTAAATGTTAACTAAAATTCTGTATAGATAAAAAAATTATGACTAAAAACCTGTATAGATAAATAAATTATGACAAAAAACCTGTATAGATATTGTAATTTGTTTTATCAAACACTGTTATAAATAAATTATGACCAAAAAATACATATTTTTAATATTATAACTATCCTTTGTTAATTTTAAAATCATTTTACTACTACACGCAGCATTCTTAATTTTGTCAACATTTCTGAATACAAGAGTTTCGCTTTGACTCATTCTTATGAAAATCTTAGTGATTAATAGTTTTATATATTTATACCATTACAATAAACACCCTTTTCATCAATTTCCTTTCATATTTTTTTCTTGTTTATAAAAAAATAACTTACAAAATTTTTAAAATGTACGGTATCTCAGTAAATTCAGAATTTTCCCCCAAAAATAATTCTTGACGCAGGTGTATTCTCCTCCAATAGCTGGCACTTTCATCTCAACGATAATGTAATCTTCGGGTCGAAAGTTGAAACACGTTTTTATCTGACACTTTATCATCAAAATAGGAAATTTGGCTATAAAAAAATGAGAAAATATTTTCTCAGAACTTTCATTACCCAAAATAAACTCGTGATACATATATCAAAAACACATTTTTACTTGTATTTGTTTTTTTTTATGAAAAGCAGGTTAAATATTTTTTTATGAAAAAATATTTACCAAAATATATCAAAGATTTCACTGAGATTTAGCAAAAAACATCAAAATGTGCCTTTTAAACCAAAACAAATATTAAGTGAGGAAATGTATGAAACTGTTTTATATGCATAAAAATTGATTAATTGTCATATTTCCTTGTATACACGGGTATTACAAATAAAAAAAACGCCGATTCAATTTTCGTTTATTCATTTACAAGGACAAAAGCTTTCTAATGAAGAGTTTTATAATATTTTAGGCATTATTTATTTTCAAAGTATGACTCTTACTTTTTGAAAAACAAGAAACCTACTTATTTTAATATTATCAGACACAAATACGGAATTCTCACGGTTTTAAATCAATATAAATTTGTTTCCTTTCATGTCTACATTTGCGTACGCTCGTGTGAATTTTGATACAAAGCTTTTCAATTCAAAGCTTGACAAATGTTTTCATTAAAACTTGTTTCGAAAATTAACACTGAATACATTTACGTGTCACACAATTCCCACCATCAATCTAGTTTTACGAAAAAAAAAAGAAAAAAAAAAAGGGTTTTTTCAACGTCATTTGCCAAACATCCTATTCCTGTTTAAAATAAATCTTTATTTCTGGGTAGCAAATTCGCTGCAATAAAAATTGAATTTCCCTCGAGTGAAATACTTGACTCGAAATTACACATAAAAATAGCTATCGATTTAATAATAAAATAAACCCTGGACAGGACAAGGTTTTCGTCCTTTCTTAAATCGCCATTGCCTTAGTGATTTGTTTCGTTTTCTGTGCTGGCCCCTCATAAAAAGTACATAAAGCGACACAAATTGACTGTGAGATTACTGGAGACTCAAAAAACGTGGATAAGCGACAGAATCATTGAAACTTGCACAGGTATTGAGGACGCTATACAATGTTATCAGGGGTCGGGTATTCAGTTTACTTTAGAAAGCGTATATCAAAAGAGGTAATAAAAACATTTCACTTCGTGTATAAAGGTCGGTCGAACTGAATGAACAGCCCATAGAAAGCACATTCCTCAATGCTTTTATATCATCGTGAAATGATTCTACATTAAAGAAGAAATCCGAGATATGTAAGTAATGTAAGACTTTACATTTTTACTCTTAAATTTGCGTTCGTAGTAAGAATAAAGTATTGATTCCACTCATAAATTAAAATCGTCATTTTTTTTAAGTTTTAGCCAGTTGAAGCTTTAACGCCTTTTAAACTTGATTTTATCACAGTTTTAATTATTAACTCACTTATAATTGGATTTTAAAATTTAACAATGATGTCACTAATAACACTAGTGTGGGTGTATTGCATAATAAATCACAGAAAATTTCAAAGAACGAACTTGGTTAATATAATATTTTGGTGTTAACATGTAAAACTTTCACTCAAGATCTCAACACCTATCATAAAGTATCAAATTGACTATGAATATTCGTTCTCCTAAACTTCCTTTAAAGCGTTTGCCTTCCTCGAAAAGTCACTTAAGTTTTTAATCCCAGAAATTTTCGTGCTTTCATCTCATTATAATGACACCACCTTTCTCCGCTTCATAAATAAGAAAGTATTATCATAAAGTATTAAAAATTTCGTAAAGATTTAAAGTGGCTTCGGCCCCTTTAGTCGTGACTAAATGGTGTTTGCCATTTAATATAAAGGACGCTTTCTTCCGTAAGCAAGAAAAAGGTGGATAGGTGCGCTTGATCGATGTGATCGCTTGTCGAACGGAGATTCTTCGTACGGCGCAAAATCTTAACTTCCATTTTTAACAATGGGTAAAACGAAAGTTTTTCTTTCAATTACCTTTGTTTATGGTACTTTGTGACAAGCATTAGAATAGGGTCGTCCCACTCGAAGGACTTTTTGTATTATTTTACATTTGAAGCGAACTTTTAAATGATTGTGAATGTAGGGAAAAGGTTTTAATGAGAGAAAAAACCTTCCACAGTTTTATTATAAAATGTAACGATCTTCATAGCCTAGTTGATAAGCCTGTTGGTTTTTGGCCAATCTGGATATTACGAATTCGATTCCCGTAGGTAGCCGAATTTTATAAAAACTTCCAGTATGGTTTTCAATTAAGACTAGTCTAACACCTTTCATATTGATTGAAAGAGATACATTATAGTATAATGTATACATGGAAAAAAATCACGGAACACAAAACATTTATTTAAATTTTGACATTGAATTCTTTTTACCTTAGAAACTTGGCGGGCATAAAGCGAAAACACATAACCAATGGCAGCTGTATTGTCGACAACCTCTATTAAATAGTTGATGGTAAAGGCAGGGTTTCTTTAAGTTCACTCGTTTACAAATACACACAAATATTCCAACCATATTTACATAAACCAATAAATCCGTTTTAAATAGCGCGCACCGATTAATGCATGTATGCCCTCATCTTGTTTAAAAACATAAGCTTGCGCCATTAAATAGGCTCTTCGCTGTACCAAACATAAATAGGAATGTGAGAAAAATATAACTACATCCTGGGACAAAAGATATTTGATAAAATCACATCGAAGAAAGTTTGTGCGATTCTCAGATAAACTAATGATCGAAATACCTTGCGGAGCTAGAACACGCCCATTTTAATGATATCAAAAAAATCTGTCATTTTATTTCTGTATCTTTTTTTTCAATTTCTAAGTTTTGTTAATAGTTTTTTTTCCATCACTTTAAAAAAATAAAAAAACTACCCCAAATCTGTAATTGGGAAAGAAACGTATAATATACGAGTATAATACTGACACAAATAAAAATAAGATTTAAAAATAACAAAAGTTACTTAATCATCAGAGCTTTAAGCAGTTATCAGTCCTTACACTTATGAGCAAGGACTTCCACATTTATGTATAATATGATCTTGTCTTATATGACATGGAAAAATCTATTGTTTAATTTTTAAAACTTTATAAATAATGAAACATTTCCAAACGTATCATAAGATAGTGAAAATTGTTTTTCAACGATAAAGATAATAAAGTCGATAGTAACTGAAAAATCTTGAAATCATTATATCTGTTAAGTTTTAAAACGTGCTGCCAACAGTGAGCTGCCAACTTTAGTTTGATGATAAACCTATTGAACAAATGAGAAAAATCAAATATCTAGTTGGTTATTTGCTCTGTTACCATTACCGCTACAAATACCTAAAAGGACAAGTAAGTACACTCTAGATATTGCCTGAAATAATAAATACATAAAAATACACTGTAAGAACAAAATGTATTCCTGTGTGAGGTTACTAATGACTTACGGAATATATTTTAGAACCGATACAACAAAACAAAAAGTATGCTCTCAACTTATGAAATGAAACTCTCAGAGCTACAACAGGTAAAAAACTAAGAAATAAAATTACAAACTCCCGTGTCCGTGTCCGAAAAATATGTATATTAAGAGATATTACAAGATAAGGTAGTAGAAACACTGACAGAGCCACGTGAAAAGGGTGGATGACACAAGAGTTCCTTACGTGGTTATACTTGAAATACCCGCTGGCAGTCTTCCACCAGGAAGACCTCCAAAACGATAATCACAGATCTAAATTAAGAGAAAGAAGAAGAAAGTACTATTCTAGAACAAGCATATCACCAAACGGATTGGTGATATGCTTGTTCTAGAATCGGAAGTTTCAGATTCAAATCCCAATGGATCCAAAAAAAATCTAGGTCTTGTTTATAAAGTTTTTCGGTAGACGTATGCTAGTATGCAATGTAGTCGTTGAATCTACACTCTCAAATATTATAAGCTCCTCATACCGCAGTATCAACATCACTAAAACTGTGAATACTTAATTCAATGGTTCTTAAACCACACATTTAATGAAACCAAAAACTTAGTATTCAATTCTGATCTCTATTGTATTACATACGATTTCTATTGGTCTTTGGTTGCACTCTAAACCTTACTTAGATGTACTCTACATAAAACATGTAAGGAATATATTTTTGTGTTCAAAGTGAACTACCTTCCTTTTTCATAAAATTAAATAATCGAGGATAACAAAACACGTGCTGGATAAGCCCACTAGTTACAGAGGCTGCCCTAGCGAGATATATATGGCGAGATTTGTACTATGTACCACATACAAAGTACGCTTTAGAGATGCATGGTCCCTGAGGCTCGAGGGGCTACAAACAACAAACTTTTATTCCCTTAAGAGTTGCTCGGGAGGTCAAAGATTCTTCACAGTAAAGGTTGTTTTTTTTTACCTTTAAAAGTGTCTTTGGTGGGATTCGCATATTACATGTATAACTGGATTTTTAAAATTAAATTTGAAATGTCTTTTTTTTATGAGAATTAAATTCCATTATTATTAATAAATTTGAATTATACTAAAACTATATATATATATATATATATATATATATATATATATATATATATATATATATATATATATATATATATATATAT
>OX463839.1:37891557-38338469 GCA_949825065.1 Odontocerum albicorne | reverse complement strand
TATATATATATATATATATATATATATATATATATATATATATATATATATATATATATATATATATTCTTTTAACTATTATAATATCTTTTTCATCCCGCTAAAGCGATACTCTGTTAAGGTTTCGTATACAGAAATACTGGTGTACTCTCATACTCACCTCTCATACTCGCTTACATACCACTCTGTCCTCATCTAACGAACATTACCTTTTATCTACCATTCTCGTACATACACTTATTGGGATTCATGACTATCCCAAGACGTGAATATTTTTAAAATCAACAGAGTATCCTGACCATACGGATTAATTATTTTTCTTTCCGCATGCTCACTGCTGAGTGTCGTAGACTCTGGTGTGTCACGAACTAAGCGCATCACCTGTCACCATTTTTACCGGTCCTGGGCCATGTTGAATACAGCGCTTAAAGAGGATCCTGTTAACGCCTTAATTTGATCCATCTACCTCTTACTCTTACTCATCTTCTCTCAACTGTTCCCGTGATAATCTCTAATTCTTGGATGATATAGGCGGTGGTGCGCCTTGTGGGCCATGGGGTACGAAACATCCACCTCCAATACCGAGGGAATAATTTTCATTTCATTTTGTTTCTACAAAATATATTTTTATTAAGGCGCCTAGACAAGAAGGATAGTTTGTCTTATCTAATATAATGGCCGCAGCAATGACCTTCCTATCTTTATACTCAACTCATTTGAATTTTACTTAGTATTTTTTTTATCTGTCAATAATAGCGGGTTTAAGTCCCAATATTTAGCGCTCTTCAGGAAAGTTTACTTTCTAGCCACTGCTATAAAAATTGTTATTTTATTGTTATTTGTATAATTTATTATGGAGTATTAACAGTAAAATATACGTTTAAAATGGCGACAAACAACATACAATACTTATATGCAATGATCACTGTACGAATGACTACAAAATAATATTTGTCTTTAATTTCGTATCAAGCCATATGACTCTTCTGTATCATGAAATGACCCAAGTACATTTAAAACCAACTTGATTTTTGGATCAGAAAAAGACTTGGAGTCAGAATGAATAAATCGAATCAATGCAGGCGTTCAACTTTTATCAATACATTTTAGAAAGAACATTAAAAAACAAAGATACAAAAACGTTTTCGGAAACCCATATAATTGATTGTATAACTAACATTTAACGACTCGAAAAGCGACTCGCCATTTTCATTGATAAGATATTGTATGGAAATTGAGAGTAAAAATATTTAAACAAATTGCCTGTCTATTTTTTTATAAAGCTCCTTTCCCTGATTGGTCTTATTCAATATTGAAGAAATTAAGTTAAATCGTATATTTTTACAGGTTCATTCATTTAACAAGGCAAAGTTATTTTATTATTTTCTTGTCTAATGGTGTGGGCTGGTGGTTAAATACTTATTATGTCCCCGAGAGGTTTAGACTTGATTGTACTAAGCTTTCTTTCCACGTACCAATTCCTTACAACCAATCTATTATATGTTAACAAGGCCCTTAGTGAAAACCAGATATTATCCCTTTTTAAAACAATTGGGCACCTTTTTAAAACAATAGGAATCGAACTCACAACTCCTGGCCTGAGAGACAGACTTCTTACCAATTAGGTCACGAAGATCATATATTTTTGATGATGAAAAAACAAAAGTGGCGCTAAGTGTTTTTCGCCCTATCCTTGTCGAATAACCTGAGCTCTTGTTGATTAAACGAGTGTATATTTACAATAAGGCCGCGATAGTATTTTATCTATTGAAAGTAGAATACAATAAAATGTCTGTTATTTTTTAAACCACACACATTAAACAATTATGAATAAACAAATGAATGTATTATTTGAGATTATGTTTATTTGTGAAAAAATATAATTAAGATTGGGGTACTTTTAATGGTATACGTGGGTTAAATAGTTTATATCAGGGTTAAAGCCTTGATTGTTGGGACCCACGTATTCGCTAACGAATTCTTTAACAGCCTAAGAATTAAAGTTACACTAAACCAATTTTACTCAGAGAATCAAATTAGGAATGTAAAGAATGAATGGCAAACGGGCTCGTTTAAGCTTTTGTATTTTTATTGCTTTATTTTCATCCACAAGGAAACTATTGTCAACTCTATTTTAGGCGTAGGTCAATAACCACAAATTTTATAATTTTCACAATATAATTTTTTTAGATTTCCCAACTATTACTATGATTTACAAATTTGGTCGTTAGTCAATTTTTTACTACATCATGGTTTTTATACAATCAACAATTATTCGAATGTTTTTAAATATTTTTATTTTTAACTAGTTCAACATCACAAAAACAAACTTAAAACATAAAAATAAGTTTATAAACTTACTTGTTTATTATGTTTTAAGAAAATAAATATTGATTAGCGATACATGGCCCAAGATCACTAAAAAATCCCAATTCATAAAAGTTCACGCAGGAACAAACACCAGACAGTAAACTGATCCCAAAACACCCACTAGGAGAATAAAGAAAAATACTTTATATTCTGCGTTGTCTACTGTTATTTGCGGGCAAGATAAATAGCATTTTCTAAGGAATAGGGGTGCAGGGGGCAGAAGTGGTGGCCGAATGCATAAGTTATTGTTTTTTACGTCTCAAGCCAGGCGACAAAGGCGACTTCTTCGAGAAATGGTAGCTAGAAGCCTTGTTAGATGAATATTTACTAGATTTTTCTGCCCCAGACCATGGACAACAAACGCGAGACGCAATTTTAACAAAGGTTTTTGTGTTACATAAAAAGTTCGACTTTATTGTTTCCTGAAAGCTAAATCAATGTTGATTATGAGTTTTTTACGCTATATGGACATGATTTTTATGAAATAAAAGTATATTCCCAAACTTTATGATATTTTTCCAGGCGATGATAAACGAAGCTTATCATTTTTCATGTATCCAAATCAGTTATTACAGTAGAGCATACATATACGAGTATATAACAAAATATATAGCTACGTATATTGAAAGCATGTTTGCGTAGATTGAAAGGTGTATGTATGCAGTTATTAAATTATCAACTTTTAAGATACATAAAAAAAATTATGTTTTCGCTATCCGTTGTTTGACAATTGAAATATTTTTAAAAATGTAATGATTATCAATTTTTAATTTCGATAATCAATTCATGAAACTTCTGGTCGCCGTATTTTTTTTATATTCATCAATATTTTATATTGAAAATATTGTTTTCTGTGGTTTATTAAGAAAATATCTGAATAAGAGGAAAAATAAATCAAATGTCAAAAAATCATAATAAATAATATTTTCGAAAGATTGACTTATTTCATCAGTTGTTGATTTTAACGTCATATGAATCTTATGTTAACATTATTAAAAGAAACGTTATAACAGAGTAACGTTCTAGTTTGTTTAATTAAAATTATAGTTTTTTTATTGAATTTAATTACAACACTGTCTTATGGATGCTACTTAAGAGTTTGTTTCTCTTTATTTTAGCAAAATGAAAACGTTCAATGTTAATCTTTAATTGTTTTATGGAAAACTTACATTGTGAGCTTTAAGATTTAAAATTTAAAAAAAAAACACGCAAAGCATCAGCATTAAAAACTCGATATATTATTGTCATGATGTATTTTTAAACAAGTAATTTCAAACAGAATATTACTAAGGGCTATGAAACCTTTTTCGTGAATTTATTACAAAGAATAAATTGAGAACTTTTAAAAATAGCTGTTCAATATTTTTTCAATCAAGATCTTATGAGCTGCGAAAAAAGACGAGGTAATAGATATCGTTGATTTTTCTCGTTTTTCCGAAACGAAGTGGTATTTCTTGTACCGCTGGGAATTGCACGTTTCTTTCTGATTCCTTCATCGACGAAAATGATGAAAACATTTCAAGAAACTGGTACCAGAGATATAATAAATTCTCTCTTGGCTCAACACACGCTTAACTTCCTTTCTATTTGATCACTCGGATTGGTAAAAAATACAAATTGTCCCATAAATATAATATTTATATTCTTAAAGTAGGTATACTTATAATCTTTATTATTATTCTATTTGTTGGCACAAAACTTTTTTTTTAACGTTACCACATTCATTTTTTCAGAACTGGGGTAAAAACATATTTTTCTGTTGTATAAAAAGTGTTTAAAATCTTTGAATTTTAAATGTTATATTTAAAGGTGGGCTGTTTTATAATGAGTATCGTATTTATTATTAATACAATGTTTATGAAGGTATTTCATATATGTACCCCCTGAAATCTGGTATCCCCAAAAACCTTGCACCTCCAGAAACCTTGTACCCCCCCCCCAGAAGCCGAACCCGAAAAATAGATATTCTTAACCTAGGAGAGATTCTCAGTTCAGTAGACAACTGTGACCTTCTCCATTAAAACCATGAACATTAATCTCACGTCTTAGCATGTGTGCAATTTTGAGCGAAAATGAATTACTAAAATTTTCAAGTTTATACTACCGCAAAAGTAATCTCTCTAACAACGTAAGTTTCCATTTATGAAAAATGTAAGTTACTGGGGCTTACCTCATGGATTAAAATAATTGGGAGTTTCAACTATTTATCTATTTAAATTTCTTCTAAAAAAACACTTGTTAATTAGGTTATTTATATTTAAAGGTAATTAAGGGGATTTACAAACAAACCTTAAAAATGATCTCCCGTCAAGATGCTGAAACTGAGTTGATATAGGTTGCGTTTTGCAGGACGATAGCATCAAACCCACTTTATAGAACAAGAAAAAATCCTGCAAAGCGGTCAATATATCCATGTTTTGAAAATATTTATTTCACTTACTCTACGAGTATATGTGTTTATATACCCCAAAAAAAATGCACATTTTTCTGTTGTAATAATAATATAATGGCAAATTATATAGCGCCGTTTAGAGAGCAGACTCTTCTCAAGGGTTCTCTAGCTCGGGATTCAAACCAGCTTTTACAGCCAAATATTACAAAAAAAAATAGAATAATAAAATTAATTTATTTTAAGGATACAAAGCGGTAACTGTCATTAGATTGAATTCTTCCTAACATTTGAATGTGTTAAGATAAATATATTTTGTTAGCAAACTGCAGAAAACTTACCAAAGGAAGACGAATTACATTGAAACCTTTGTAGATCTTCTGATATGTGATAGTAACACATTAGGCTTTAGATGGAATGTAGCGTATTTGTACAGTGTTTATATGCAGTGTCCCAAAAATGGTCGTCTTCAAGTGCTTCCTTAAGTTGCAAACGCCACCTGTATCTTGAACACTTCTAGCAACATTAAAACCCTTGTCATAATCCCCCCCTCCTTCTTTTGGATGGGCTTACTGAGATCGTATAAAAAATAAAAAGCAGCGGCCCTAACACATGCCCTTGTGGTACGTCACATTTTACAATAACTCATACGAATTCTTTAGTCTTTACTAGAGAATTTCATGATTCATAGTACGAAAGGCAGCGCTCATAATTATAACAATAATATTGCCCTCTCTTCTATCTCAGTCATCAAAACCGGCAACAGTTTTAAAACAACGCTCTCCGTTGAATGATATTTTTGTATTCAGACTAACTACTTAATCTAGTTTGTTTAAAGTAATATGTGAATTTATCTGATAGAAAACAATATTTTCAATAAGCTTCGATAAAAGCGTTAAATTAGAAACCGATGTGTACTTTTCTTTATTATTTGGATCTAGATTTGCTTTTTTTAGAACCGGATTTACTATTGAAATTTAAGTGCGACGGGTATTCCAGAGCAAATGGGCACCCTTGCTTAGACTCCAGATGGATCCAATTCCAGACTGATATTATTTTTAGACCATTTTATATCTGAATTTATGCTATGAATGTTATAGCTTATATGTTGTTTAACAAAAAACCTTATGGGATTTCATGTAATGCAAAATAACGCCATGTAAAAAAATCTGTCTAACGAATAGCTGCACTAAATTAAAATTGCCAATTGTCTTAGGACTTTAATGCCCTTGCCGTCGAAGCCTTATGTTTAATCTATTCAGACTGTGTACTTGTTGAAATGTAATAACTCACATACAATTATTAACCAATGCACGCACAGGCGTCTTCCATTCATAAGATGGCTGACAACCATACACGATCACGAAGGGTTGCCTATCGTAAAGTACAATACACACTGTATGTTCAATGCGAAAGGTAACTAATAAGAAATAAAATACAAGACATTGTTTATTTTCAGTTTACATTACCTTTTATTCAAATTACACTCCTTGTGAGTCAAAACAATACCTGAAGCTCATTCTTCGGAATTGCCTCCAAAATCACGGTCGAAGCCTTCTGAATGTCTGAAATCGTATCAAACCGCTTTCCTTACATCGCCAACTTCAGTTTCGGGAATAGCCAGAAGTCGATCGGAGCCAAATCAGGTGAATACAGGTGTCGATCGATACTTTTTTTGGCCAAGAAATCAGGTACAATCTTGCTTTTGTGCACCGGTGTATTTTCGTGCAACAAAGACCATGCCCCTTGTCCCCGGTATTCGGGTCGAAATCGAAGAATCCTGACCCATAAATGATTCAAAACACCCACGTATACATCGGCATTCACTGTCTGACCTTCTGATGTGAATTTCTTATGGATTATTCCTTTGGAGTCAAAGAAAATGGTGAGCAGAGTCTTGATTCGTTTCTTCTGCATGTGCACTTTTTTTGATTTCGGAGATTATGGACCCTTCCATTCCGATCTCTGGCGCTTTATAAGTGGCTCATACTAAAAGCACCATGTTTCATCACCTTTTATGATGCTTGACATGAAGTTTGGATCTATATCAGCCGCTATTTTTATGTCTCTGCAATGCTCCGCTCTGCAAACTTTTCGATCGGCAGTCAGTACAGACCTTTCGTTTGCCCTAATTTTCCGTTAAAATGATATGGACAGTGGAATTAGGAATTTAGTGAGCTCGTCGATGATCTTAGTAGACGCACAATGATCGTTTCGAAGAATTTCAGCCACTTTTTCAACATTTTCTTCAATTCGAACTGTCAATGATGATCCAGGTCGTGAATCATCTTCAATGCTCTCTCTACCATCACGAAATCTTGCATACCCCTTCAAAACGTTCTTAAGACTCATTTATTCACTACCATAAACAGTTTGAATCATTTCAAAAGTTTCTGTGGCACTTTTACCCAATTTAAAACAAATTTAATGTTGGCATGTTGCTCCATTGTTCCTTTTCCGACCGAAACTCAGAAGGTTCTGTCAATTGTTACGTCATTACGAATAAACCAACGATGTCAGCGCCTTGAAACTTTGACGGAAAATACTTGAAATGTGTCGATAGTTAATTCGTTTATTCATCCACAGATGGCGCTGGTGGTTACGCGAAAATAAAATCAGTCACCTTTCCCATTGGGCAGACCAGACCGTGTAATACTTAATTTTCAATCTCGGTCAAATTAGGATTTTCGAGTCATGTCAGAAATAAAATACATAAAATTTATTACCATTCGTTAGAAAAATAAACAAAATTTATGTGAACAAGCGCTAATGAGCGGTTAGCGTGTTAAAAACATTTTTGCTGCCGGAATATTTATTGCACGCAAACAATTTAAGTAATAACGTTATAAGAGAACATATCTTTGACAGAGACTCGCTAAAATAAGAAATTTGGTATTATCTGCCGGAATAAAATGTAAAGCGCTTGAACGTTTCTTCTGTAAACAGTGTAATTCTCGAAAATCTTCTCCAAGAGATATCCGTGACTCTAAATAATTAGTCTTCCTTGTTTTATCTCAAAAATGTTCTAAAATAAGATAATTCATTCTTCTAATATTATAAAATTGAATTTTTTTTAAACTGAAAGCAAATACTGATGTAAATAAGAGCTCTAGATATAAATCAATCCAGAAATTCATCGGTTTGAAACCGTATTTTAATTATAATAATTCCAAAGTGGAAAAAAGTTTAAATCTAAAATCAGATATAGGTACCAAATTATTATCGATTATCATTTAGATAGTTCTGATGTACTCGTATTATAACAGATGTCGTGTTATTTAATTTTTGTAAATAAAATTAGCCACGCACTGTAATAATTCATTAAATAATTTATTTAGTTACATAAAAGGTTTCAGCTTCGACTTTGGGAAATTCCATATTAGAGTATTTGGTGACAATCAGTGGGAAAATTTGGGATAGGCACCCGAGATGACAGAGGAAACAGGCATGTAGAGTTTGATCAAAGCAATTCACTTTGTGTTATGAATTCATTTTTCAAAAAGAAAAACTCTAGAAAATGGACATGGAAAAGTCCAACAGATAACACAAGTGAAATCGACTGCATCCTGTCAAACAAAAGATTTACTGTCCAAGACTGCACTGTTCTCAACAGCTTTAAAACAGGCAGTGATCATCGCCTAGTAAGAGCCAAAATAAGGATCAATACCAAAACTGAATGTCTCAAAGTGGTCAAGAAAAAGGAGAAAAGAATAATAAACAACGATCTACTAGCTAAAAACAAAAATGGATTCCGACTAGACCTCAAAAATCGAATATTCCCAAAAAGAATCAAAATGGTCGCGGGAAACGTTAGATCTTATGAAACAAAGAAGAAAAATGATATCTACACAACTCGCTTCTACATCACCATCTTTCTCAGAGATCAATAGAATGCTACGCAAAAATATTTGTAAAGATATCCGCGAATATAATACAAAAATGGTTCAAAGGACGATTGAGAATAGAAGAAGTCTGAAAAGGCTAAAGCAAAATATATCTTTAGGAAGACGCCACATATTGCAATTAAACTGTTTGATAATACTGTAACTAAGCAACGAGACCTTATCCTGAAGAGAGCGGAAGAATTTTATAGGAAACTATATGCCGATACAGATACTGTAACTATACCAGATACAAATCTGAATCTGGAAACAACTAAGGATGAAAATATCCCAATGATCTTACCAGGAGAAATCAGATACGCAATCAACGGAATGAAATCCGATAAGGCCACTGGTACTGACGGTTTATCAATTGATGTCCTTAAACAAACAAGTCGAGAAGTAGATACCATCTTATCAACACTTTTCAACAAATGCCTTCAAGAAAAAGACATTCCAGAAGATTGGAAATCTGCAACTGTAATACTTCTCCATAAGAAAGGCGATCAAGAGGATCTTAAGAACTACCGTCCAATTAGAATGCTACCTACCCTATACAAATTTTTTACCAAAATCTTAACTAACCGACTCTCGAGTACTTTTGACACGAACCAACCACGAGAACAAGCTGGATTCAGGAAGGGTTTCAGTACCATGGATCATATTCAGGTGCTGCGGGAAATAATAGAACGATGTGAGGAATACGAACTCCCTCTGTACCTAGCCTTCGTGGACTACGAAAAGGCATTTGACTCAGTCAAAAAAGCTGCCATATTAGAAGCTCTAAAGACATAAGGCATTGATAGAGCATACATTCAGTTGTTCAATAACATCTATAAGGATGCAACAGCAAAAATACATATCCACAAATCCTCGGAAACCTTCCGAATCGGTAAGGGAGTTCGTCAAGGAGACACTATTTCCCCAAAATTATTCACAGCTACACTAGAATACATATTTAAAATCTAGAATGGGAAAATAAAGGCATGGTGATTGATGGAAAATACCTGAGCCATTTGAGATTTGCAAACGATATCGTTATATTCTCACAAAACCCGAATGATCTTCAGCACCAACTGCAAGAATTGGCAGAGGTCAGCAAGGGAGTTGGTTTAAAAATGAATATTTCAAAAACCAAATATATGATGAACGGCTTTGCTGCCCCAAAACCAATAAACGTAGATGGAAAGCCGCTATAACTTGTCCAGGAATATGTGTATCTGGGCCAACTTATTTCCTTTGTAGGTGGCATATCGGAGGAAATAGCACGAAGGACAAAACTAGCATGAAGCTCATTTGGACGTTTGAACAACATCTTCAAAAGTAATCACCCAATATCCTTGAAGCGAAGGGTTTACAACCAGTGCATCCTTCCAGTACTTACGTATGGCTGCGAGATATGGACGCTCACAGTAAAAAACACACAAAAGCTTCAGACTGCACAGAGGAGCATGGAGAGATGCATGCTGGGATATACTAAAAGAGACCGTAAACGAAACACCTGGATTCGCAATATAACAAAGGTAGAAGACGTTATAAAGGTGTGCAAAAGAATGAAGTGACAATGGACCGGACACGTAGCCAGAATGTCAGACTCCCGATGGACATCCGAAATAATCCAATGATACCCAAGAGGCATAAAGAGCCCAGAAGAAGACCGAAGGTACGCTGAATAGATGAAATCAGGAAGCATGGCAGCATCACATGGCATCAACGAGCAAAAAAACGAACTATTTGGAGTCAACTTGGGGAGACCTTCATCCAGCAGTGGATCGACCCTGGTTTGTATTATATACAAAGAAAGTATAATACAAACACGTGTAGCAGAGATAAATGTAATCTAACGAATATCATAAAAAAAATTTTAATCCACGTTCTGATGTTGAGCTGAATTATAAAAAAAATGTTTAATATGCGCTGAAGCTTGAAATCCAAATGTGATTATTTTTTTATTTCATTTATTTTATTACTCTCATTAAATTGTATTGTTTACTTTTTATAGTGATAGCACAAATCACCCATGTGAAGTGGGGGGGGAGGGGCGTGGGAGATTGCCCACACATAAAAAAACTATTATTAACGTGCAAAAATTATCGTGATTTTTTAAAAATATAATGCCTCTTATTTGAATTATTATTTGCAAAATCTATCCACTTAACGCATTTTCTTTATATTCTGTGGATTTATAAATAAGAAAACATTTCTTTCATATATTGTAAAATTTACAACTGGCTAACTTAAACATAATACGAGCATGTAAACATAACATCACATGACCCTGCCTCACAGAAATAAATTTAATTGCAATGTTTTTTTTTATTATCTTTGAAACCAGTAGGGTCCAAATGGTAGCATATGTTGAAAATTTATACAAAACGTTGAATTAAAGAAACGTAAGAGAGGCGATATGGGGTATAGAGAGGGAGTGTGGTGGTTAAAGAAGTGATTAGATGGGAAAAGAGGTGATGTGGTAGAATGAGAGGTCATATAGTGGAAATAGTGCACTCGAAATAAAAGTGATGTGGTGAATGAAGGTGGCAATGTAATGGATACAGAGATGTTGTGGATACAGAAGTGATATGATGGAAAGAAAGTTGATGTGGTGAAAAAGGGGTATTGCCCTAGAAAAATAAATGATTCAGTAGATAGAGAGGTGATGTGGTGAATAAAGAGGTGATGTAGCGAATAGAGAGAGATGATTTAGTGGAAGAAGAGGTAATTTTGGGGATAAAGAGGTAACCATATGCTGGATAAATTCCAGAAATTGTTCCGTTTGATCTACGCTCGAAAGTATTTGATTATTTTTATTCAAATAAATGAATACATTGTATCAAATGTGTGAAATAATAATTTAGGTATTTTTATTTAACAAACATTCAGATTTGGCTACGGTTCAATTGAAGATAAATATAATTTGAACAAACCTGCATTAAAAAATATACTCGTATGATAAAAACATTGAGCTTGCGATATTTTTCCCAACATTAATTGAACATTTTCACGGTTGTTATGAAATAGCCTGAACATTTTACGGATTTGTTATAGGTGGCACTGTTTACTTTGGAAACATTCCAAGCGCCAAACTCAAGGCCAGGTCACAATAAATGGTTTTCTTACATTTTTTCTTGACATAATTCTAATTATGGAGAATGTGACGCTTTCTAATTGTTAGTTTTGTAACGAATCTACTTTGTTTGCTCGGAAATAATTACGTAAAAACTATTTACAAATCATGGTTGAAGGTGATACTTTGAAAATGTCCTGGAGTTCTGGACATTTATTTATTTATAACGTGTTAGCAATACTTTGAAAATGTCCAGGAGTTCAGGACATTTACTTATTTATAACGTGTTAGCAATACTTTGAAAATGTCCTGGAGTTCTGGACATTTACTTATTTATAACGTGTTAGCAATACTTTGAAAATGTCCTGGAGTTCTGGACATTTACTTATTTATAACGTGTTAACAACACTTTGAAAATGTGCAGGAGTTCTGGACATTTACTTATTTATAACGTATTAGCAATACTATCGCGCCGCGCGTGCAGACACAACACTGGTACAGGTTAACGCGTGTTAGAATTATTTAACTATTTCTACGACTTGTCAATCATTTACAAAATGTGGGATCAGTATGGATACTTGATAGACATGTTTAAATTCTCCTCGAATTCATATAAATAGTTTTTGAAGCCGATTTTCCTTGGCTCTGGTATTTTTATAAAAGTAAGAAATGTGCTCTAAAATATTATAACTCTTACTTTTCTTTTTTAGACACAAACGTTTCTAAGAGTGTATATTTTTTACCCCTTAAGCAAGGTTCAGTAGTTTTTTGTTTTATGTGCGAGTATTTGTAGGAAAAATGTAATCGAAATAGCCCTGATTTGTCATTTTCCCTGACGAAAAATAGCAATAAACATTTGATGCCGAAATTGCGCAAAACATTATATTTTTCTTTCATACATGGATCACTGCATAAATGGAACGATCTTAAATACTCGCTATACTATATATGAAATATATTTGATTTCACTAGCGTCACTGTCTGAATATTGTGTTTCTAATTACAATTTAGTTCTTCAAATATTAACACGTTGAAAGTCAGTAGTGTTCATTTTTTTAGATATTCAATAATTAGTAAAATATTTCAAAATGTATAGTAAGTAAAAACCATTACGCTATATTAAACCTTAGTAAAAAGGACAATGCATAATATTGTATTGGTGTGGGCACCAAGAAAAACATAGCTGGATAAAGGGACCAGAAAGAAAATAAAGTACAAGCATGAATAGCAGTATCTTGTGCATGATGAGATGTATAAATGTAGAGGAGACGAGAGGTTTGTATTTGGATAAAAAAGAAAAGAGATGTTTCTCTCTAACTAGCCCGCGAGTGATGATATGTATAACACGAGTATCTACAAGTATGTAGGCAGTAAGATATTTCATAAAAGTTATTTACTAATTGGATTGTGATTGAAGACAGGATGTGACATGACATTTGGATTGATTAAACAGTTAAAGGATAGAATGAAAGTGATTATTTTGGCTTCCATTGTGTTGGTTAATTGTATTCAAAAGAGAACCAAAAAAAAATATTTGGCAATATCCACATTTTTTAAACTGACGGCAAATTTATATAACTCACATTTTGTGTTGAAAATAATTTCGTTATCTACTGAGCAATATAATTCCTTAATTTTATTTTACGCCAAATAAATAAAAATCGCAAAAAGGGCCCTGAAACATAAATCTACGTCAGATAGCTTTCGGATTTCTCTTTTGTTTACGTAAAACGTGTTTCAATTAGCAAATTTCGCGATGTTCCGTCCGATCTTCCGAAATAATTCAGCCTCAATTCAAATTCTCGACAAATTCATCTTATTTTCATGCTTTAAATTATAAATCAAATCCTCATCGCTGTAAATAAATTAAAATGTCTTCATCAAAATATTTTTTTTCAATTACCATTTTCCTAAATAATCTTTATTTTTCAAGTTAAAATTGTCACAAAAATTAAAGTTTTCACCATTGCCCTTAAGTACTCGTACTATGTTAAAAAAATCATATGGTACCCTTCAACAAATCCGAATTAGTGATTCGAATGTGTTGAAGAACGTGACCTGAAGTCAACACTGTATTTTGCGCCATTCATCGATCCTTAAGTGTTAATGTTTTTAAGATATGTATAAGTGGCAGTATCACAGCGGAAATGGATTATACAGTAAATGTAAACCATTACTTCTGAATGTACACCTTCACTAGGACGCTGGAACCTAACGATGCCTAGCAAGGCCACTGACATGTCGATTCATCCCTTTGAATATGTTCGCTAATAACATATTTGGCTGAATTCGACGAAGTATCTGGAATAGAGGGCGTACCCATAAATAACATAAAGTGAAGACAACTACTCACATACTTCTTCAAAGTATACATATAACATATAAACCCTCCACACAAACACAGATAACACAACAGTGGAAAAGGAAATTCCTGAAATCACTGACAAAACACGTGGGATACACGTAATTATTTTGAAAAATAAATAATAGGACCCTTTTGTACCTTGTAAGTAAGAAATGAATGTGCAACAAATCGTTCGTTTGAAAATAATCGATCCATATTCAATAATGATTGTACTCGCATACCATATCTGTATGTTTGTTAACGCTAGACAGGGTATACAATCACCACGTATTTTTTTAGGTAAACCAAGAGATTTAATCTCCACTTTATTCTATCCTATTATACAAATACCTAAGACACAAATCTTTCACGTCCAAGTCTTTACATCTCGTCATGGCTACTCTCTATTATAAAGGTTTTTCACTCATCACTCTTTTAGAATTTGATTTGGTTGGTCATGTCACGTCTTTCGAGGTCTCCTCAAATTTCTGGTACCTTTTTTATTAAAAACATAGACTGTTTTTGCAAATCTTGAATCAATTATTCCTTTTACGTGGCCAAACCATCTCAATGTCCCTTTCTTCATCTTATTATTTCAACATATTCTTTCAATGTTCTCATTTTTTATTCTGTCATACATTTTTTCCACACATTATATGCAACACTGTCATTTCTCTTACTTTCATCGCTTATTGACCACTTCCAAGTTTTGCTTGATTCTAATTTTGGGATTTAGATCCCAATACAAGCAGCAAGCTTTGCTTCACTTGAGATGCTCCGGTGAGTAAACAAATTGTATATTGTTATTTGTTTTATCAAACTTATAACTTACCATTCACTCTATTATCTGTAGTTTCTCATCTTTTAATATCACACTTTGCGCAGATTTCAAGACACATTTCCTCAGCATGCTCGTACTTGTCAATTTTCATTATTCTCAAATATCTCACATGAGTGAACGTCAAAATGTCAAACGTGGCAAAGATTTCTTTGAAAATGTATACCCATAATACGCATGCAAAAAAAGATAATCTATGAAGAACTCATATCAAAATATCTCTTAATTATCCAAATAGACTGCTTCGTGTTAACAGGGTTTTCAGGCGGAGAATTTATTCCTCAAATTATGGATTTTTCTCGCCCCTTGCGCGATTTCACAGATTGGGGAATACGGTAGATGTGGACATTTTCAGTTACTTTAAGGGAAAACTTTACCAAAAATATTTTAGATTTTTCTATGTTGATTAATTGTATTAATTTTTAATCAACATAATGAATTTAAAATAAATATTTTTACTTGTGCGATTTACATTTGTTCTCTTTCATATATACGAGTATGTTAGTTGTAAATGTCTTTCCATTTTGATAGTGTGTTCCAGTTTTGAACTTTATAAATTTTGTTATGTGATTTGTTTTAAAATTTATTTGACTATAGTTTTGATTTGAGTTTTGTTTTTATTTGTGTGCTTGTTTTGAATTTCGTTTTTCGTAAAACGGCGACAGTTAAAAATTAATAATTAAATATTCTTTATTGCGTGCTAAATGTTGAGCATCTTGTTCCTCTGCTATGTCTTAAAATCAGCGCACCACCGTCTCTATCCCTCCCGGTCCTGGTCTATGTTGAATGTAGCACTTAAAGAAGATCCTGTCAACTCCTTTATTTGATCCGTCTTTCTCTTAGAACACATTCCTCTTGCTCAGCTTCCTTCAACTGTCTCCATTGTTACCAGACTTTCACCATAAATTATATGAAAAGTTGAAGTGGCGAAAGATGTGTGTCGAAATAGGAAAGTACCCCCTGCCTACCCTGACAGGAGAATGGCGTGATCGTATGTATGTATGTATCTATATTATTCAAATATCGTTCACATGAACATCAAGCAGGATAACAAAAAAGAAATATGATAAAAACAATTAATAAATAATTCGTTTATTGTGTTATTCCGATTTCAATGTTATTAGCACTTAAAAGACTTTCCAATAATATTGTTACTATACAAAACATGTCCTCACTATCTCCTCTCGTTGGAATGGAGATGTAGCCCCAAAACAAAGGGTGATTCTCCTGACCGTTGTCCATGCATCCAACAAAAACTAATTAAAATTCTCTTCCATTTTTCATTTCACTCGGTGATTTTCAAAGCTTTTCTCACTATTTTTGCGACTGCATGCCTGTTTGCATTATGATCACGGAACTGTCGTGTCTATTGCAAAACTTCTGTTATCTTATTTTGAAAAAGAATTTTTCTTGTCTAGACAATTTAAGTCTTATTTTTTGTAAATATGTTCATTTATCTCATCGATTTTTTATTAAACATCTCAAAAACTTAATTATTACAATAAAATCAACAGAGTGACGCAAAGGTAAACAAAAAAGCATTGCAAGAAAAAATACTTACCATTTGAGACATTAGGAAAATGTGCCATTTAAAAAAAGTTTAATGACATACATATCATCACGCTGTGTCCCTTGTGGGGTAGACATAAAGGAGAGATCTCTTTTTTATCCAAGCACACAATTTTCGCCTCTATACATTCATACATCTCGTCATGCACCGTCTTCTATTAACCATACTTCTCACTTTACATGTTTTCTCAATCTGGTCCATTGAATCCAACCACGTTTTTCTCTGTATATCTCTTCCACGCATACCTTGTACATCTGATTAGTATATTCGCTTAGTCATTTTTTCATTGTTCATTCTCTCCACGTGTCTAAAACGTTGCAGCGTTCCTTTCTTCATCTTACTTAAAACATTCATTGTATCCATGCATGAAATTCTGGTATCTTCTCTCCGCCATTAATCTTACTTTCATTTATCTTCTGCCCAGTCTAAGATTCATCCCCACACGTCAAGGGAGACACCAAAAAACTATTATTTATTTTAATTTTTACTTATTTTGATATGACACGGTTGTTATATATTACGTTAAGTGCTGTGTTTGTTAAAATTTTATCAATAAATGACAGAGACAGTTTACGTTTTTCATCACAAACAGTATTATTTTTATACTTCAAACAAATTTGAAATTAATAATATAAATAATCAAAGAACAGTTTATTAAACGCCGTTTACAGAGCACACTTTCTACAAGGGCGTTCTAACTAATAAATAATTAATTAACAATTTGATAGAGATTGTAGACTTAGTTTTGTTTATCACGAATATAATTATTTTCATATTTCAAACAAATGTGAATTTTGTAAGCAATATAACAGAGACTGTAGACATACTTTGTTTTTTAGCAATATTATTTTTATATCTTAGAACATGACATAATTTTGTTGCCTGTAATGATCGTCACGAGTTATTTTTTATGTTTCTTTAAATTCTTATTTTGTTTGAAACGCCAAATATCAAAGAGAATTTATGAGTTCATATTAATCAAAGCATATAATTGATTAGAAGAGTGTCTCTTAATTCATTTGTCAGTTAAATTTAATTTAATTTGTCCGTCATTTAATCTCTTGAAGTTTAAATCCCTTCTAATGAATCAAGTTAATCGATTACACAAGATTCCAAAATTATAAGATGAAACGTAAGACTTTAAGTTTAAAACATTGTCAAACAAGGCTTGACGATGCCTCGAGTATCGGTTTTTGAAGACCCAAACTCGAATCGACTCGTTACGCAAGTGCTCAGGCAGTAAACTAACAAAAGTTGTCCACTTGAGAAGTCCTCAAGGAGATATCCCAGCGTCCTTGAATGGTTTTTGAAATCATGACTCTCCTCTGAGGAATAATAATAACAATAATGTGATTAAATGCAGAGACTACTTTAAGTTTATATTTGGTATATTTGATAATACGATAAGTCATATCCCTTTACCACTTACAAAATCAATTATTCGTGCACTTAAGTAAATTTGGCTAGCATCGGCAACAATGAGCAATAAAGATACCAGAAATGAATTAGTGGATAAAGTAGAAGTTTTTAATTAGATATTCATCTCCTTATCCTTGCACTCAGCTCATCTTGTTTTTGTAATGTTTTTTGTCTATCAATAAGAGTGGGGTCAATTCCCGAGTTAGTGTCCTTCAGGAGAGTATATTTTTTTATTTTATTATTATGTATTAAGAAAGGGAACTTAAGATGTTGAAGACATGTGAAGAAAATGAATGACGAAATAATTACTAAACGAATATATTATATAAGCCAAAAGTCCATGGTTTACGTAACTGAATCAAGGGGATTAAATTTTGAAACAAAAAATTAATTAACAAGTCCAACTAATAGAAGGTTTTGCGTGACGTGGAGGAATGGAAAGATATGAATTTGGGTAAAAATTATGAACTTCTTCTGTATGCCTGCCTACTCCGCAAGTGGCATGATATGTACTCGTATGTTTATATTAATCTTTCAAATGCTCTAAATCGAACTGGGTTAAATAAAATGTTGATTTAGTCTTTAAAACCAAAGTTAACCATTTATTTGTTTTAACAATTATTATAGTATAAAATGTATGTATGATACTATAATATATTATTGCAAAAGCAAACAAAAGGGCCAGATATTTTTATGAAAAATTTCCAGTCTAGTTTTCACTGAAGGCATCTATAATATTTTTTAATTCCTTGAAAGAAATTATCTATATACAATAGAAATAAACCAGCCAGTTTGTCGTCTACAGTCTACACTATGAGAGTGTAATATAATGCAACACATACGAGTATTTATCAATTATGAATAAACCAGCCAGTGTGTCGTCTACACTATAAGAGTGTAATATAATGCAACACATATTTATCAATTATGAATACTTCATATGAAAAGTTTATGTTCAAATCAAGCTTATTTTTCTCAATATATTAAAAATTTACACGGTTTATGCAAATCAAGAAAAAAAATTTATATTAAAAAGCACCATTCGAGATTTCGGGGTGTATTCACATTTGTTTGAACATCGTTTTTTTTTTTAATAATTCAGTAATTTAAAACTCGCGAACATCACAAGTCCCGATAAATTTGATGTGATGCATTATCCATGTATTCGGATTCCTGTTTACTTTTATTTTTCCATACCCACCCCTTGAGTGCCTAATGCGCAAACACAACATAAGTAAACATTTCTATTTTTTTACTCACATCATCAAATTTCCTTTACAGAACGTTCAACCATGAAGCTGATATCGCTAGGGTATTTAATGTAACATTTGTAAAAAATCTTTTCTCTGAAGGTATATTTCAAAATATCTCGGAATGTTTTTTTAATGGTTTTTATAAAAATATATTCGAGGATATATGGATACATACCATTTGGTATTTGGTAATTAATATAATGAGATATATACATCCCATGATTCCTGGTAAAAATTACTTCCGTAACTCGGTTGTTAAAACGCCTATCTTCAATCTGGGGGTTGCGGGTTTATTCCCGCTAGTACTCACTTTCTTAAGGGAGTATTCTACTCTAGTGGCGTGAATTTCGGGCGTTTTTTTTTCAGACTAAATAAAAAATGACCAAAAAATTTTTTTCCGATACATTTTTTACAGTTTTTTTATTGATGATTTGAGAATGTACTAAAAAAAATTGAAAATTCGAGATGTTATCTTAAAAAAAAGGGGGTAAGCTGGTCGACATGATTGGAACCTTTTTTTAAATTTAAAATTAAAATAATGCACAGTTTCTTTATAATAAATAATGTCGTTATAGTTGGTACCAAAAAAAAGTAAAAAAAATTGGAAAATGGTGGTTTCATGTTTCATGTTTTCTAATTTTTTAAATTTTTTAAAAATAATAATTAAAATAGTTTTGTGGTTTCCAAAGTAGGAACGATATAAAAATATTTATCAATGTTTCATATTTTTTCAATGTTTCATATTTATCAATGTTTCATAATTTCGAATTAAAAGGCAATCGGTTTGATATAACTTGAGATTTATGTCGACCAGGTCGAAAAAAGTAGTTTCGAGAAAAACGCGTTTAAAATTTTGAGATTATTGACTGAGTCATTCCGGTGCGGCGTAATTCCTGCCTCATTTATAACTATAACTTCGTAAATATTGAAAAAATTTAAATTCCCTTTTAAATACATATTTTTAAAGGTCTAAACTTTAAGAATATGCAAAAACAACAACAAAACGATTTTTTCAAATTTCTAAAGTTTTTAAATAAAGGTTTTCGGTCTAGTTTTCACTTAAGACTTCTGTAAAATCTTTCAGATAGATTTAAAAAGATATGACAATAAACGTGCCACATTTTACTTTATATAACGAAATTATAATACAACCAACACAACTTATTCCTCTTGGTATTACCAACGCATTACCGAAAGTGATATTTTTGAACGGTTTATGGATGATTGATTTACAAATGTCTTATTAGTAATTAACTTAACAAATCGAGTGCGAAAGATTTCGTAAATGACCTGCATTAAAATTTTAGAGAAACATTAATATAAAAAATCATTTTAAAATCGTGACAAGTAAATAAGAGAAAAATGTCGGAGAATTAATCGATATTTTTTTAATTAATCTTTTTTTTATGCATAATGTTATTTAAACGTTTGCCAGACAGCAACTTTGCTAACAGTTTATCAGCATTGCTCTCCCATTCAACCTTTATTTTTAAAACAATTTTTATATTTACATAATACAGGTTACATTTGTTTACAATTTTACTTAACTCTTTCTTCAAGTAGACATTTTAAATATTCTATAAATAAAGGTTTATTGATAGCAACATAGGATAAACATATATTATATAAATACATTCCGAAGTCGCACACATATCTCAAAATAAATTACAGAAAATACATTTAAGAGAGAGGCTATCAAAATATTTGGACTAGTCTCATAACATCTCCCCGGCCGATATACACTCCACCAATATAGAACGAGCCCGGCCGCGAGGATATCAGATGTTTTTCAGCTCGCACCCTTAACAATTTTTTTTATGTTCTTTACTGACATATTTCATGCTTTAACCCTGAGAGATCGGCGCACTGCTATAGCAGTGGAAGAAATTTGTTCTACCCTTGTATTCTAAATGAATATCATTCATTTAGAATACAAGGGTACATGTTCTAAAATATATTTATGTTGTAAAAATATTTTTTTTTTGTTTTTTTGTTGTTTAAAATAAATATTTATCACGAACGTCCGAATCGTAAATATATCTCAGCACTAGATAGACAATTATATTTTTTTCTCGTAGCGCTCTCAGGGTTAAGTAAACTTTTCCATATTTTTAGTAAATTGGAAAATATTACATTAATAATTGGAGGAGTAAAAATATAAATCAATTGAATTAATAAAGGCCAAATTCAATTATCAACTAAGAAAAAAAGCAGGCAATGTGTGTAAAAACCAAGATCATTCCATATAAATTTTCCGACTCGTTATCATTCTCATAGTGTGAAAGGAAGTCATAAAGCACTTGCTCGTTCTTTCCTGTGTAAATAAATCTAAATTTAACGCAAAGAAAAAACTTAATCAAATATTAATTAATTCTGAATTATTTATGAAAGTTAACAAAATTTATCGAGAAATTTCATAAATATAAAGAAGCTTACAAATTTGCAAAAAATCTTTACTTATAATATCTTAAAAACATTTTAGATAAATTTTAAAAAGACTATAAAAAATTGTGGACTGAATTATAACTGTTGTATTAGAAATCGTGTACAGAAGTGGTCTGGTTGTTAAAACACCGGTTTTCCGACCCGAGTACTGATTCCCCTCAGTTTCTTATTTTTTTTTCGAATACGGTCCCAGTAAGGATTTCACTGAAAGCTTCTTTAAAATAATTCTAGTAGGCTGGAAAAGGTTGCCACGTTGTAATAAACCCGTCAGATTGTATTGTTTGCAGTAATAAAGTAATACAAAATAAAAACAAACTTAAAAATTAAACAATTTTACTAACTGAATTGATTTGTCCCTTAGCAAAGAGCAATACAAAAGGATGACCTATCAATCATGCTGTCCGAAGACTTTTTTATAAATTAACAATATCTCGAGCACATATTTTCGAGACGTATAAAAACCCATAAATATACCATAGTGTACGATAGTTTGAAATGCAAATATTTCTTTTGTGCTTAATATCCAGCTAACAAAATAACAAAAACACAAAACCTTTTTCTTTTCAAATCCGTCATCTAGGATAATAAAAATGTATGTTTAAGAATATTTCTTTTCTTTGAACTTAAAAATTATCCTTTATTAGAATACACGTGCCCGAATTATTTCTCTGTAAAAACTTCTGAAATTTCTTTAAGATCGCACTACCTGTCTTAGGCATTTGTTTTTTTTTAATTTAAATAGACTTATTAAAGTACTGCCGAAAATTAGCACGGTCTGTGGTAAAGATTATTTAGTTACTTCGTTTAATATGCAAATTATTTAATTTCGCCTTGCCGTGTTTATAGAGAGAAGGTAATCTAAATATTATAATAGACTTGTAACCCATCAATTGAGTTGAGCTGGTTAAGTAAAGCGTTGAAATAAATTTATTTAAAAAAAAAGGTGGAAAACTTTTCGTTTTTCCTTCAATTTATTTCTAAAAAATGCTAAAAACACAAAATGTGGATTTTATTAGTGACCATTTACTTAAATGATATTCTAACCCAGGAGAATTTAACAATTGCTCCACATGGTAACCAAACAAAAAAATTACTGAACTGTTTGATTCAGACCTTTAAACATATGTTTTGTTATTAAAGTAGATAAGCAAGTGGCAATAAACCTACCCGATTATCTATTAACATTGAAAGTCTTATAATATGGTATAACTATAATATAATATGGTGACGTAAAAAACAGACATCTTGAGGGCGACCCAATATTGGAGTTGTCTGGCTTTTCCCAGCCCCAGAAGGAGTGATGTACGCTGATTAGGATCAGGATGCAGAGTCAATGGCACTACATATAATATGCACAAGTTTGGCTTAGCAGAGACAACTTTCTGTAAGTGCAGGGAGATACAGACCATAAATTACATCTTACAGCTACCCACTGTATTCGTTTTCCGGAGGTGTGCTGGAGCTTCACAGCCTGACTTTGGACACTGTGACCCGATTGGAGAATGCACAGTGCTTGTGAGGATCGCACGCAGATAAAAAATTATAAAAAGTAATTTTAGAAACTGAAGACTGCAATTTCAATTACTAATTAGTGGAAATTTTATTAAATACTCAATCAAATTTGATATTTTTTTCAATGAACGATCTTTCCCCCAAAAACCATGATACTTTCAAATAGCGAACAAAGGTTAGTTTTGGTGGTTCGTTTTCCCTTGGTAAGTTTTCTAATAAAATATGTGTTTCTGAATTTGACCGGTGACTGACGTGGAAAACCCATCTAAATACCATCGGACAGACGGGTCAACAAAGCATCGGAGCTTTTAGTTCAATATTCCACCGACGCATCTTCCTTTCACTCAAAACTAAACTCCCCCTCTGTAAAACCTTTATCCATCCCATCTTGACCTATGCTGCACCAGTTTGAGGTAGTGTGAGCAATATGGACCACTTGAAGCTCCAACGAATGCAGAACAAGGCATTCAAGATCTCTTTCAACACCCATCCCTGAACAAACCTCTCCCGACTTCACACTGAATAGCGTGAAGAGACCCTCTAAAACCACATCCTCGTCTGGACCGTGAAGTTCCATAAAAACCAACGGCACCACAGCAATCCTCTAATTGCTGCCTTCAGGGGTTACAAGAGAAAGTCCGACCTACCTTTCCGTTATAAGCGCAGGATTCCGAAGTATCGTCTGTTGCCTGACTAGTTCACCTACAGTATTAGCAGGAACGATCAAAGTGTGAATGAATGTGATGAAATGCAAGTAACCTGAACGAGTGGACATATACGTACTAAATAATTAGTATAAAAATAATCAGTTGTAAGAATTGTTACCTAGCTAGGTGTTTACTTTTTTAAGATATTATGTTAAATATTGAGATTAATAAAAATAAAATCACATATAGGAAATTAAATTAAGTTAGTTCATAGTTATAATATAAAAATTAGATTAGTTGTTAAGACATAAATTTTTATAAAGGTAAAGCCTTTGGCAAATGTTTGTACGAGTATTATAGATAACTTTATTAAATAAATTTAAAAAATGTTTTTTTGAATACATGCAGATGCGGGGAAATACGTAATCTAATGACGGCAGCCACTAATTTTTTATCGTTACTCTCAACTTATATAAATATTTATTTAATTGTATTGTTAATCAGTCAGTAAAATGGGATTAAGTCTCGAGTTACAGCACCCTTGAGGAGAGTTTTCTCTCTAAACTACGCTATATTAACAATAATTTTATTATTATTGAACACTAGCGGTTTTATACAATCAACAAAGGTAAATTTATAATGCATGCTTTCATGAAAATCGAATATTCAGAAAAATTTTGCGAATACGAAAAGAGTACAGTAATATGCAGTACATCTCTTTTTTAAAAAAAAAATTTTTGTTACGATGAGAAGAGGCACTGAAGGAGATCACATTAATCCTAAAGAAGGAGAGAGGGAAGTTAAATTCCCAGATAAAGCTAATTCTTTTATAAACAAAGCCACTTTGGGAAAATTAATTATTGCAGAGGATTATTAGGTACACAGGCAGTGTTTCCAAATATTCTGCAGTAATTACTCTCAACAGATGGTCACTTCAAGTAATTTAGAAAATTGTGCTTTCACACATTTTTTACGTAAAAACTTTGATGCTGGTGTGTTGGATGTAAAAAAATATAATTTTATAACTTGGATTTCTTTTACAATTTTTTTTCATTTTTTTATTATATAGCAATAATACAATAGTTAACATAGTACCTCTTTGGGACTCTTTGGACTATAACTTCAAGGTTCTATCTATTTCGAATATTTATGGATTTGCCCTTTCGTTATTTTCATTACTTTTTTTACTCGAAATATTATATATTTTCAAGAAGGAACCACCAGTATTTATTTAATTGCAATATAGTGGATTCAGAACCATTTGTGTTTTTTTTTTCTAAAGAAATAATTTTTTTTGAAAGAACTGCCCAAGGATATAATATGCGGCGTTTGTTAGAATATAGAAATATATCTCAAATAATATTGAAAAATACGATAGAAATTGAGCAAATTTTTCCCTGTTGTCAGTGCATTGATTATTATCTCAAAACCCGAATGATCTTCAGCACCAACTGTAAGAATTGGTCGAGGTCAGTAAAGAGGTTGGTTTAAAAATGAAAATATCAAAAACCATATATACGATGAACAGCGTTGCTACCCCAAAACCAATAAATGTAGATGGAAAGCCGCTAGAACTTGTCCAGGAATATGTGTATGGCTGCGAGACATGGACGCTCACAGTAAAGAACACACAAATGCTCTAGATCGCACAAAGATTCATCTATCCTGATTTCATGGAAGCATGGCAGCATCACATGGCATCAACGAGCAAAAAACTGAACTATTTGGAGTCAACTTGGGGAGACGTTCATCCAGCAGTAAATCAACCCTGGTTGACAATGATGATGATGATGAACAACACCCCTTCCAGTTTAGCCTAGATGTGTAAATAACAAAGAAAATAAGTAAATATACTCTGAGACTAAATTATGCTTCACTAAATCACAAAATCGTCCTCTTCTGGTATGCTCTAATATTTTTCTGAGAACTCTATATATGACGATATAGGAGCAGATAGTCAAACGTAAAAGTTGGTTTACGTAAAATCTTCCTAGGTGAAGTACCGGGTTCGATCCCCAAAACCGGAAATATCACATGTACAATGTGCGACTAGTAATGTCAAATAGTCCACATTAAATTAAAAGTGAATATAACATATATGTATGTACATATACACGTATTTATGAGAAATACACGCAGGTACAAATCAGGTAGGTACATTAAATTACTAGTTAGCAAAATGACAACTTCAATACCTAGATAAATAATTGACTCATCTCTTATATAATACTTGAAAAAAAAAGTAGTCGAGTATTTCGTCATGCGCACAACAACCCCTTACATACAAAACATATGTACATACACGTATGCAATATTATATGAGAACCTTTATGTGTTCTTAACTCCCCTCCACTCTACATGGCTTGCTTATGTCAAATGACACTTCCTGGGCACGGTCGGCATGACTGAAGCACGTCACTCTCTTTGCAGACACCCACGTATATTGTATGTGTTGCGAATTCTGGAATTTTTTGGTCCCCCTTGAAACACCTCCTATGTTTATATTTTTCCCCTAATAAACACGCTTTCTTATCCTGCTTCAAAATGAACCTAAACAAGCTATAATATATGTGTACTTATCTAATTCCTTTCTAGACCTCCTTTACGTTGCCAAGTGTGGGAGGTGTCAATGCATTTTTGCTAGACAAATCTCACTAGACGAAACAAACAAAAATGACTGTCTTTATACAAAATCAGACCTCACCCTCATTCTCTGTATTGATCACACCATCTGTATCAGAGCGATATAATGCGCGGAGGGGATTCTTTCCCATACAAAATAATACTATCAACCCACTACATTCATGCAAACTGTCTGTAACCACCTTCAACTGCAGATCACTTAGAGAAGAAGATCGACTACTCACACTAGAAGAAGAACTCACAAAGATCAAATAGGACGTTGTGGGACTTAGTGAAGTTAGAAAAGCTGGATAAAAACTCATCGAGAGACCAAACGGAAATATCCTATATCACTCAGGAACTAAATCGGGTAAACTTAGTGTAGTAGGTTTTATGGTAAGTAAAAAACTAAAAACGAACATTGTCGGGTTTACAGCAACATCAGACAAAATGACAATGCTGACTATTTAAATTAATAAAAAATGCAACTTTCAAATTATACAAGTATACGCACCCACAACAAGCCACATTGATGATGAAATTGAAAAATTCTACGATGACCTTATCTGACCTGAGATCACAGAGGAGATGGACGTAGAGAGGACCAAATGGTACATTAAATGATATCGATTATATCCTGGTTAACAAAAAAATGATAGAAGACTGTAAGGTTAATAACAGATGCAACACGAGAAATGACCACAGACTTGTACAGTCGACCATCAAAATAAACACAAAAATAGAGAAATATAAGCTTATTAAAAGCCAAAGGGCAAAAATTAACACCAAAACACTTCTCTTAAATAAAAGAGAAGAGTTCCGTCACCAAACAAAATGTAAACTGCAAGTTCTTATGAGAGGAGAAAACCAAGAAAATATTGAATCAGGGAGTTGAACAATAATGGACGAACTAAGAAAAATTGCAATAAATGTGGGAGGAAAATCGCAAAAAACCAGAGACTCAAAAATTTGGGACAACATAAAATAACTCATGACAAAGTGAAGACATTTTTAAAAAGGCAACAGCATACGACAATCAATCGAATATACCGAACTATGCAAAACCATAAGGAAAAAGGTAAAAGAAGATATAAGAAAATACAACACAAACATAATACCATTGAACAGAACCAAAGCTACATGAAAGTTTCTCAATGCTAAGCGACGGAAACAAATAAATAACGGCCCTGCTCAAAAAAGATAACAGCGAAACCGAGAATCGAGAAGAAATCATAAAATAAGTTCATGAATTCTACTCAGAACTTTTTCAAGACATTGAAAACACGAAAGATGGGTCGAACAACCAAACAAACGAACAAATCCCCGAAATTCATACTACAGAAATAGAAAAAACCACGAACGGTATGAAAAACGGAAAGGTGGCAGGAGATGACGGCATAACAATAGAAATCCTTAATGCAGCAGGAGAATAAATATATCGCATTTCAGCAAAAATAATGACACACTGCATTAACGACGGAAAATTTTCTACAAAATAGAACACGGCAAAAGTAATTCTCCTTCGTAAGAAAGGAGATAAAAATGACTTAAAGAACTATAGACCAATCAGTCTCATGCCAATCATGTACAAAGTATTTACAAAAATAATAACAACCAGAATACAAAAACAAGCTGGATTTAGAAGTGGATATAGTACCATGGATCGTATACTCGTACACACAATGAGGCTAGTAATAGCAACATCGAATGAATATCGCAGACCCCTAAGCATGTGCTTCATAGACTTTGAAAAAGTCTTTGACTCAGTAAAACACGAATATATATTTGAAGCACTCAGAAAACAAGAAATACAACCGGCTTATATAAGAATAATACAAAATATCTACCAAGAAGCAAAAGCAGTGGTACATCTTCCAGAAAAAATAGAGGAAATAATAATCACAAAGGGAGTGAGACAAGGAGACGCGATGTCACCCAAACTCTTTAGAGCTATACTCGAAGAAATATTTAAAACCTTAAACTGGGAAGGTATGGGCATAAAGATCGATGGCGAATATTTCTCTAGCCTGAGATTCGCAGATGATATTACACTACAAGCGAAACAAGCGAAGAACTAGAGAAAATGATTCAAGAGCTTAACTTAGCCAGCAATCGAATCGGCTTAAAAATGAACCTCGCTAAAACCAAAGTAATGTTCAACCAATATACCCGTGCATCAACGAGACAAATTAAGATTGGCGACATAGCCTTAGAAGAAGTCCCCCACTATATATATATTTAGGACAACAAATATCAGCAGACGGGAATATGATCAATGAAATTAACAGAAGAATAAAAATGGGCTGGAGCGCATAGCGAAGAAATAACAGGGTCTTCAGAGAAAATCTTCCGTTAAGTCTAAAAAACAAAGTCTTCGATCAATGCATCCTCCCGGTACTCCCACACGAATGTGAAACGTGGACCCTTAACTCAAAAATAATACAGCGGCTAGTCACTACACAAAGAAGCATGGAAAGAAGTATGCTGGGGATAACAAAAAGAGATAGAAAGACAATTCCATGGATAAGAAACCAAACGTATGTCTCAGACATAATGGAAAGAAAACTCAAAAGCCGATGGTAATGGGCAGTACACGTGGCGAGAAGGGAAGACAATAGATGGACAAAAAGGAAGACAGATTGGATACCACGAGAAACAATTAGACCGAGGAGAAGACCTCAAAACAGATGGGACAGACCCTTCGTAAAATTTGCAGGCGTAACCTGTCAAACAGAGGCGAGAGACTGCAAAAATGGAAACCTTTGAAAAGCGCCTTTACCCAGCAGCGATCAAATCAATACACAGAAGAACAATGAAGATTAAAATCAAACAAAATGACCAACAAGTAAACCTAAACCTGAACCTGAACCCAACGTATTCATCGAGTCGTTAAATCGTCGTCCAATCTTTATGCTAATTCATTAAAAAATAAATTACTATTTTAAATGAACATACTATTTATGCTCTCAATACATGTATAGTATAATACTAATAATTCTTTCTTTCCAGCATTTTAATACCACACCAAGTGTACCAATATGGTTAAAATCGAAACATTTCATGCTGAGACAAAATCACTAGGTGTCCTCCAAAGCTGTACGGCAGACAGAAAACGGAGGTAGCCAATACCCTTTTATGACAGAATTTGTCGGGTTTTACCAATACACCCAGTGAACAAATGTGAAGACCGCAGGCTTCAGTCATAGGGGCGCCGATCTTTTCTCTTAGCCTTCTCAGACTTTAGTACTACGATTCTGACTATGGGTAATCATACCCTTTACGTATATTTTTTCATAAACATATTTTATGTAAAGTATTTTCTGTGAATATCTCTAGAATTATTCTCAGCCTTATATTAAGAAGTAAAGATAAATTTTTAGGAATAATTCATGCATCACGTTTTTATGACAGGCGAAGAAAACTGTTTCGCATTAAAAAAATAAACATTTACCTACGGTAATCCATTTCTCTTCCTCTTTCCTTTTGCTTCGAGGAAAAAAGCAAGCGAAATGCGGCATAGCTTATTTTTTCCTTAGATAACGAAGAAAAAATGGGATTTTAACATTCATAAGTTGACATTGGATATAATAATTTTCTTGAAGGCGTAATACTGTAGCATTCAATAAAATATATTTTACTTTTTAATTTAAGTACAAAATATGATTATATGTTTGAATAAGTTTATTTAAAAAAATATGTGTTATATAATTACTCAGTAATTATTTGTAAGGAGAAAAATCCTTTACAACACAATGTTTTCAATTTACTCTTTGTGCTCTCAATTTTTCAGTTATTTTTATATTGAACAATTTTTTTTATTATAGTCCTTATTTATGGTTTTAAATTTACGTATGTTTAGTACGTTTTAATTTTAATGTAAGGAAAATATATCAAAGTAATAAAATATTATTATTTCCTTTTGATCAAGGGTTTGTTCAGTATTTATTTATATAATGCTAAACTTTTGAACCTTTTTAGATAAGCATATATGAATTGGAATATTATTTGTTTGAATAAAAACATTTAAAGTACCTTTCGCATTTTCTTTTCCTTAATTTTATGGATAGATTTTTTACCGCCAAATTGAGTAGCATATGTGCATCATATTGATATTACCGTCAGTCATATTCTTGAGAAACTCATTCCATCTCTTCCGGATGACTTAAAATTGTTTAGCTTTATGATGGTCGTTTCAACTTCCTATATGATTGTCTGGCTCGTCTAGCATAGATCCAATGTATTCTTCCTGGGCTTGTATGTTATACTGTCATCTTTATACAGTAGCAACAAAAAATGATTCCTGGTGCTTAAATTTTCATTTTTTATGATTACGTCAATTTAAACTTAAGTGTTTTACTGGTAATCCTCAATATTCCACGTTCGAGGATGAAATCTTTGAAGATAATTTTGACTCAAAATAACGTGTCTCAAGTATGACTGGCATGCGCACGACTCTCAATCTCTTCGCAAACTGAGTCAATACACCAGTTTTGTCTGCCCTACTACTCGTTTTTAGTCTCCTGTTCAGTTCAGAATATCGGCCTAGTCTGACGTGCTTATTATCCTAAGCTCTTTACTTTCTTCGATCATTTTTTGAAGGTTTTCAGAAATCCAATATTCTCAGTTTTTTCCCCCTTTTCTTGAGCCTGGGACTTCTTTTAATAGAATTCTTTTTTTTATCAGGATCATCAGCAACAGTAGCTTGGTTATCTTTAATTTCAGACTCTAGTCTTGTTTTATTTATTTTTTAGATTTCTGCAGATGCAACTTAATTTGGAGAACCAATGCCAGAAAAATTACTCGGACTCTGATAAGAAGTAACAATTAAGGGATTACGAAGAGGTCAACGAGTTTATCTACCTTAGTGTGTGCGTTTCGAAAAGTAGAGGATGTGAAGCAGAGATCCAATGACGATTTGTAATGGCAAAAATAAGTCTAACAAAGATATGGATTGACCGATCTATATTCAGGAAAACTAAAATCAATCATGTTAAATCTCTATTTTTCCCCCATAGCACTGTATGAAATGGAAACATAGCCGATAAGAAAAGGGGACGAAACATGATAGATGCCTTCGAGATGTGGTGCTAAAGGCGGGTGCTTCGTACCCCATGGAGTGCTAGACGCACAAACTTTTCCTTCCTCCAAGAATTAGATATCAAAAGACTTTTGACTACATGCAGGAAAAGAATCCTTACATACTTTGTGCATACCACCAGAAATAATAAAAATCTGGAAAAGCTGGTAATCACGGACACAGTTGGGGAAACACGAACAAGAGGAAGGTGTGTTATGACATGGATGGACCAAATAAAGAAATTAACAAAGTTCTCTTTAAGCGCTACATTTAACATGACCCAATCCTGGAAGAGATGGAGACAGGTTGACCACGACGCTCAGCAGTGAGCATGCGATGAAGAAGAGAAGACTTTTTTTATCGAACCGTTTTATGATTTTTGGACTTCCTTTAACTCAAAAATTAATAATTTAACTTTGTAGTGTTACAAATCATAAATTTATTTGATTACTAATTTTATTGATAATCCATTATAAAATACAAAATACTTGTATATCATATAATTTATATACTAATTATTTTGAAAAATCGACAAAAAAATACAACACTGAAAAACGAAACATTGGACTAAATGTATTCGTGTGATTAAATTAATTAGCTTTTGCTCGGATGGTGATATGTTACATCAAAGCTTTAATGCCGTGTTGTCACATCAAATAAACGCAACATGGATGAAGTGGAAGGTTCTGTCAGATATTGTATGACAAGAGAAACCCCACAAGGGTTGAAGCTGGAATGACATGCATTATTATATCGAGCTCATGCAGGCAAAATATTGTAACTAGCAAGTTACTTATTTTTAGTCAAACTGATTTCAGAAATATTTTTTTAAATATTGCATCAATTGTCTAAAAAATTCCCTGTTTTCATATATTTTTGTGAAATTGGTTTTATTTTGCTCAAATTGCAAATTTTTCAAATATTGTTGAAGACTTATATGATTACTGAAACTAAAAAGGGTTTTTTTCTCACGTCCTCAGTATGTTGGCGTTGCACGCGCTAAAGATTAAAAGCTTCTTACACTGTCATATTTCAGGTATGTAGGTCTTTTTTATACCGCATTTTACCAACCATCGACCCCTACACTTGCTTTGAACTTATTTTTTATTAAGTCATCAAAATTTTAAAGAAATTTTTATATTATATTAACCATTTATCGGGTAAATTTTAAAATCAAACAATTAGATTTTAAATTTTAAAATATGGTTATATGTTATTGAGACCCAATTTCAAATTTATTTTAAATATTTTTATGAAAATCTGTTACATACGTATAACATATACCTCAAGAGATTACTTTAATATTTATGTCAACAATTAATTACAACGATTGAATAAAAGTTCACAAAATCTCTACATGAAAATCAAATCAACAGATTCAGCTTATCTGATAAATTATGATGATAATCTGAAAGTCCTTCAATTGTAATTCTACACCAGGACCTTTGATACTAATTAAAACGTCTTTTTCCTGAAGTTGAATTTTCTTTTCTCAGTCCAGTTTTCTTAACGCTCTATTTTTATTTCATTGTACTTTAATTACAAAGGAAAGCAAAGTAACGCAAATTAGGCAATATTTTTTTTAAACACAGTGATAGCGAAAATAATAAACTCAATTTTCTTCAAATTTTATTTCAAAGGGTCTTATACAAATCCTTATACCTGTAGATATTTTCTTTTATCTTTTAAACAATCACAAAAATGTTGAGCATTCTCTAGATAAATAAAGTTTTAAGATCACTTTATTATAAACTCTTTTGCTCGAGTTTGTTTTAAATTTGCCATCATTTCGTTCAGATTTGCATTTAACTTATTAAATGTTTTTCTGGAGAAAAAAACCTAAAAAATTATACCAATGTTTTCTTGTTGATTTAGATAAATAAAAAGCTCTAAAATGTGCTGCCAGATTGAAAATTGGCTGATGGAGCATTTAAAAAAGCGTTGTCATAGAATTTAAAAAAGCCGAGAATTCTTTTTTAATATGTTTTAACTTTTAATTTTTTTCATTTTTTACAAAGTTCGCCCCTGCTCAACTAGGCGTATGCCGCCCCGTCCAAAAGCAAGTAGGTTTATAGAACAAAATGAAAAAAAATAAAGAAACATATACAGAATAATCATACGTATAAAAAATCCCACCGTAATCAACATTACACCAAAAAAACACTTAAATTAGAAACATTTATTTTACGAAGGATAATTCACTAATTTGTAGACTCAAAATAGGAAATAGTCGAGGAATAGGGAACAGCACATTAAATGCATAATTTTGATCCAATTAGAGTTATCATCTTGTGTTGACGTTATCTCTAACTAAATCTATTCTGATTCTTATCAGGCATTTGTTAATTCCGTTTTATATTTACGGTATATTTTTAGGGGCCAATTACACGAAACTTCTCTATCCAAAGACCGTTCGCATATATGGTATTTTTCTTTAAATTTTCAGTATTACAATATTTTTTAAATGCATATAGAAGATTTTTGGCGTAAAGTTATTGACATGACATTACTACAGCCTTACTGAAGACCACATAACTGTCCGTTTTTCGTTAGTATCTGCGCATAACATTTTAAATAAAAACTGCATTTTCTGCTAGCATAATATATTTTTTTTACTCTGTGTTGCAGCGCCCCACGCCATGTTAATTTACACTTTCTTTGTAATGTATCATACGGTACAGCCTCGTGGGTATATTGCCATGTGGCAATCTCTTCCAATCAACCAGAAATTTGTCAAAGAAGCTTTAAGTGAAAACCAGAGTGGAATCCTTTAAAAAAAAACAGAACTCCTGTGGAATTTAAACCCGCAACCTCCGAGCTTGAAAACAAGCGTCTTACCAACTAAGCCACGGATGTCGTCATCCAAGGAGCCATTTCCTATATACTTAAGTTAAAATTATTGTTTTGAATAAAATGGAAAATTATTGTTAAGAGAATTGATGAAAAATTAGTTCATAATAAATATCTTTTACACATACATATGTAACATATGTATATATATATATATATATATATATATATATATATATATATATATATATATATATATATATATATATATATATATATATATATATATATATATATATATATATATATATATATATATATATGTATATATATATATACTCGTATATGAATATTTTAGGTTTTCAGTTACTTCGCGGACTGTAAATGGATGTTAATGATTGGATTCTGACATCAGATCTACCTGGAGATCCATCAGCAGCTTACTTACAGTATTTTTTATTATTTATTTTTTGGCCTGGATGACTCTTTAATAACATTGTTCTCTGTTTTGGATATACAGGAGACGGTATCTATTTTAATTGGTATTTTGTGGGCTTATGACCACCTTTGAAGGTTTAGTTAAGTGGTCACTTTATGCCTAGGCAACATTCCTCATTATACCATAGATTCATCTCTATACATCAAGAATTGGCAGAGGCCAGCAAGGGAGTTGGTTTAAAAATGAATATTTCAAAAACCAAATATATGATGAACGGCTTTGCTACCCCAAAACCAATAAACGTAGATGGAAAGCCGCTAGAACTTGTCCAGGAATATGTGTATCTGGGTCAACTTATTTCCTTTGTAGGTGGCATATCGGAGGAAATAGCACGAAGGACAAAACTGGCGTGAAGCTTATTTGGACGTTTGAACTCAAAAGTAATCACCCAATATCCTTATTCACTTTCACAGCCTTCTGCATTTCTATTTATGGGTATCCAGAGTCGCCAGCTCCGTAGTATTAGCCTTCTGCCAGATATAGTCAATCAAGAGATGCAATGAAGCCAGGAATCTGGTAGACGCATTCATTGACTTTCGAATTGATTTTCGAATTTTTAATGTTTGCAAATTTGACGAAATAATCTGAACGGGGGAAGTATCCTGAATGAATAAAGTTTAACTTTTGACTTAAGGTATTCATAGTTTTACAGCAGTTTATTAAGTAATTATTCGTTAGGGAGTGACTTTTGAGAGACGTTCTACATTGAAGTCGTTCTGGATCTCGTGAATCGAGTGAACAGGTCATGCCATTTTGATCGATTTTTTGGAATAACTGGCGTATATACCTTCATTGGATTGTGTGATGGCATGGAAAAAGATGCTTAAGGATTTGAAAAAAAAGGCCTTCGTGGCCTGGTGGTAAGACACTTGTCTGCCGATCCGGAGGTTGCGGGTTCGATCCCCGCTGGAACCCATATTTTTTTAAATAGGATTCCAGTCTGGTTAACACTTAAGACCTATAAAAACATATTTCTGGTTGGTTGGAAGAGATTGCCACATGGCAATAAATTCGCCAGGTTAAAAAAAAAAGATGTTACATTGAAAAGTAGGTTACCTTGAAGTTATCACTAAATGGTGCCAGTATTTTTTTCTGACAAGTGTAATTAATAAATTGTCGCAAATATATACGAGTACATTAGTATTTGACTAACCAATCAAAAGTATAGGTTCTGAATCGTCCACCAGTTGACAAAAAGTATTCTTTTATATTCAATTCCTATATTAACCAATTCTTCGTATTGTAAAGAGTAGTCTGAGCCAACAAACGTCTCTAGAACTTTTTAGAGATTCAATTTGCTGATGAACCCTCAGTTTCAGGGTTGATGTAAATTTTACTGAAAACCAAGAAATATTTTATATCAACAACTAAAATCTACAACAGATGAGCATCCCCAGTTTCAGCTTTTTTCGAATAATTACAATTTACTGGAAATACTTTCGTATTTGATTATAAACAAATAATTCCGAGAATGTTATTAAATTGATGCAAACTGTACAAAGTAATATCCATTGATGAAAATAATGAGCCTCTGTTACCATTCTCTTTATTCTATTTCTCAATTAATGAAATATTTGGCCGAGAACGCTCTGAGGCAGCAATCATATTAAAGGAACAATATCCAGACCTTTGGCTAAGCGTGACCCTTAGCTTGTGGCCCCAAAAGTACTTTCTTCTGGACAATATAATAAAAAAATTGCTAACAGTCTCAGCTTACGTAATAAAAGAAAGAATGTGGTAATCCAAGCTTGATATTAAGATCACTTTGTAAGATTTTGTATAAAAAGGGAGTTATTTCATTTTTTACATCTTTCATTGGATTTTTCAAAAGTTTTTCTGTTAACTTATCGATTTTTTTATGAACATATTACTATAAATATTATTTTCCTTCAAGCAATTTTTTTTTACTGCAATCAAATAATTTCAAAAATATTTTCTTAAATTCTTCCTATACAGGGTGCGAGGAACCAACTGTTACTAAGAATAACGTCATAATTCTGTCATTTTTTAAACCTTATTTTATTTCATGAGACAAATCTCCTTTTTTTTATTTAATATAGGTAAATAGATAACAACTTTACGTTTGTTGAACATGGGGGTCACAGATGCACCAAAATAAGTGCTTTTAAGGTATTTTCGCAGTTCACAGTATTGTTGATATTGACACCTTGGTTGATGTAAACAAGCAAAGAGTGAGTTTCAGCGGTCACAGTGACCAAAACCATGACAGAAGTTCGGCCTTGCTTTCTGACTGCAACTCTTCAGATTATCCAGATTTTCGTTACCCCTCTAACCAAATACTGTCGTTTTTGTTTGTTGAATGAAAATTTTCACATCCAAAAAAAAAACGGTGTTTGGCAAAACTCACTTGCGTGGAAGTGTTTCAGAGCCGGCGTTATATCCTGTATTTTTTTTCTTATAGAATTTGAGTTGAAGTTTATTTTTCAATATCCGACGAACGCCTCAGTCCAACATGTTCAAAGCTCTTGCCAATTTTCTTGCGCTCTGGATCGGATTTCGTTTAATTAGAAATTTCACCTTTCGAACTATTATTGTTTCGGGCCACCGTTGTTGCGTCTTGCGATGCTGCTAGTAACATTATAATAATCAATGGTACAATGCTCAAACATTTTGTTCACGTTTAGATACTGCAGCTATTAAACAGTAGAGGATACTGAATTTCCAACCAAATATGAGGAAAACATACTGCTGCGCTTAAACTTAATAATCAATATTTTTTGTTTTCAACTAAGAACGAAATGCTTCCGATGGCTTATAAACAACACAAAAAACTGACATTGAAGCAAAAATGAGAAAAACTCAGCAGCTTAATAATACACAAAACTATATATTTGACTATTCTCATTTTTAAACACCTGAACTGGAAACCAGCTGCAAGGGCTAGGTCAAGTGCCTTAGGAGTGGAGATAGAAATTATGACTCGAGATATCAGCAACGATAGTGGAAAAATCACTCATAGAAATCATAAAAAATACGAAAATCTTAGAGCTTCGCAACTACAAGTGGGACCGAAGGTACTCTAAACAACAAAAATGATCTTATAAAGTCCGTCACAAAAGAAAAAAACTTTAATACACCCACAAAAAGTTGCAAAAAGCAAGTGCGAAGGTTTCGAAAGGATAAGCTCGGGATAAATAGCGCAGAGGTGAAAGACTTGGTCTGTATTCGAGAGCAGTAGAGACCTGCGCTGGCGACGATACGATCCCGACCTGAAAGAATATATGAAAGATAATGATAATGATGATCATTCTTAACATCTCATGATATATTTCATTCTGAAATCGTTCATTGTAATTACAAAATACTTGAAATAATATTAAATATCACTAAATTGATGGTTATTTAACTTACTTTATCATCGGTTTTAACTTAATTTATTACTAGTTTTTTTATCAACATTCTCGTAAATTTAATTATTGTCAACGCGACATTACTTTACGAATTCAAAAACTCCGAGTTTTCGTTTTCTTGAATAATATTTTGTATCCAATCTCTTTTATTATAAAAACATTTCTTCCACTTTTTCCAAGTCATTGTGGAGAAATCTAAACTCCTATTAAAGAATACGAACATTGGAATTTGATCAGTTGTTTTCTTTCAAAAGTAAATTCGTTTGTGTCATACAGTATGCGTTGGTTATAGATTTTGTCACAATTTCTATTCAGTTGTAAATGTGTCTTTATTTTTGTTTCAGAAAGAGAGTTCAAAAATTTCAATCTTTTGTATATGTATTTGCTTAATTGAGATAGTCAATTTAGTTCTATAAACAAGGGTTTAATCACCAACAATAAATATTTTTTATTTTAATGTGCAATTCCTTATTTTAATGGAAAACTTACTTAATTATTTTTTATTCAACACTTCGTTGTAAAACAATATAGGGAGATTATTTCCAGGGGGCAATCTCTTCCAATCACTTAGACAAAAGTAAATAAAGGAAGTTACATGGTCGCAAAAAAATATTCAAATGATTATTCACCCTTACGAAATTTAGCATCAATATACATATAAAAAAGTAAAAGTGAGATATTATCAAACAATACAAAAAGGAATGGTAGAGATCAGGAATGAAACACTTTATATTACCGAATTGAAATTTAGAGTTTTTTAGTCACTTCTTAAAGCACGCCAATGACGAAGCGAGCATTACATTGGTTTTTAACTGATTCCAGAGTCTCACTTCATGGACAGCAAAGGACGACGTAAAAAAGGAGAATCCAATAAACAATCGCTATTTGACCGTAGCGCAAGTCCGTGATCGGAAAGACAATGAATATTTTCGGCGACATTAGAGTGAAAAGTTAAACAATTTTATTGTATTTGTGTAATTAAATATCACATATATAAATTGAATATCACATAATCATTCAATGGAAAGAGGTATTAAAAAATCTTCATTCTAATTACTAGTAAATCAAATAATTTATGTTTCTAAGAGACCGTCATAATATAATATTTTTGACTCAAATATTCTGAAATTAATGGTGGCGTAAATTATTTGAATTTTCTCATGTTCAAACTTTCCAACATTAAATCAAACATAAGATAAATCAAACTATTTGAAAATGTTGATATTTTGAGCCTAATCTTTCAGAAATCCATTTATTATGCGACCTTGATTATTAATTCTCTCAAAGACAACGATGTTGGGTGAAATGACAATTCTGGGAGTTTCACTAACCCTTTCGAGGAGCGAGACTCGTCTTGAGAGATGGTAAGTGGTTTTACAGCTGTGGAATGTGAAAGGGTGACATGGTAAAGCTATGTCACCCAGAAATATTTTACTAGCACCTTTGCCACTATAACGAGATTGGAACTTTACGGTAAATTGCTAACAATTTAATTATAATTTGTAGTAACGATTTCTATCTAATCACGTTCTCAAAATTAGGCGTGGGAGAAACGAATACACACATATAAAGTAAGTTTTTTTAATAAGTAAAAACATAATAATGTATAGATTTTAGGGAAAGAACTTTCAATTTCAAACACTCTTATTTTAATTTATTATTTTAATTTTATTTTTTATTAAATGTCAAAAGCCTTCAAGAACTTTCCGATTTTTTTAAAGAAATTCAAATGTGTGTGGAGAAATAAATAAATATAAATACTTTTGTAAAACGTAAAAAAGAGTATAAAACGTAAAAAACGTGTATGGAGAAATAAATATAAATACTTTTGTTAAACGTACGCAAAAAAAGCATTTAACCGATAATTAACTTCTTAGGCAATTTTTTGTGATCAAAATTATTTTATGAGTGCCTCCATTTTGTAACAGCATTATTCAAAATACATTTTTTCAGATTTTTTGGACACTGAAAGAATGCATTTCGGTTTATGATTCGGTTTACTAAAATAGTTCAAAGACCGTAAAATTTACATACGGTAATATTAACTAGACTTCACCCCATCTTGAAAGCTTACGGTTGATAATTAACAGAGATCGAACCTTAAATTAATGTGATCTCAGGGGTAGGTCAACCTTCAAGGTAAATTCTAAATTGTGAGTAGTCAAATCAATAACTTAGTTAAAGGCTGAAATTCTTGGAAATATAACTTTTATTTTTAATATTTGTAATAATCTTTTTCGAGTGATTTTTTATCAATATATTTCAGTGTTTTTTTTTCCCTTCAGGCATATTTTCAGCTGGGTAGAAAAAATCTCACCATTCAGGATCAAATCCAAAATTCTTGAGTGAAAGACATAAATTATACTAATAAGCAATGAAGATTGTCATTAATAACACACTCTTGTTAAGGAAAATCAAATGGCATTTTTCATAATTACTAATTATCTAAAAGACTTAAAGTTTATTTTATATATAACTTAAAACGTACGTAGTCATTTTTGTTCAAAATATAGATTGTTTCAACTGAAATAGTTGTTTTTTTTCATTTAAGTGAATTTAAATTTTTTCATTCAATATGGTTAATTTGATTTTTCATATATTTCAATCGAATTATTTTTTAATAAAGACCTTTTCCTTTTTTATGCCAGAAATGGTCATTTTTTGTTCTTCTCGGTAGACTCTGGCTCCAATGATTTCCTCAGGGATTTCTTCTACTTTATTCAACTTTCTTTATGTAAAGTAATATGATTTTTTACTTTTTGTAGCGAATAAATCTTATAAAATGAAAGTTTTTTTTTGGATAGAACTGACAAAAAAATTAATTTAAATAGTAAATTTTTTTTAACTTTGTGATGAAGTATAATTTTTCTATTTAATGCTTTGGTTAAAAATATCTCGTATTACATGTCAAACAGTTGTTGAAATATATTTGTTTTTAATATTGATTTTTTTTAAATAATCTTACAATATATGTTATTTTAAAAAAACAAGTAGTAAAGGTGGATTTTTACAATTTTGAGTCAATTTTATTTTTCAGCAGGTTTTGGATTAGAATAGAAGAAAAGTGAAAAGGTTATTTTTTGTTATAATACTCCATGGACTAGTTAGTAAGACACATTTTTTCAACACGACAACCTTTTGCGGGTTTAATTCCCGTTGGAACCCATTTTTTTAAGGGAATAAGTCTACTTTTTACTTCAGACCTCTTTTATATATTTCTAATTGAATGTAAGATTTTCACATAAAAATTAACCCACTAAGTTGTACTGTATATAACAAAAGCGCAATATAATACAATACAAGACTCGAAACTTTTAACTGAAACTATCAACTTAAATCTAAACATTTTTAAAAATTATTCTGAAAGTACTTTCATATTTCGAGCATATATACTTTCATTTATCATAAATTCCGCTATTGAGGTAACATGTTCTCAGATTATGGAAAAATTGCAAGTAATATCGAACGGTTTGTAGTGATAAAATAGTCAATAAGACACTAAAACATTGACACTCGAACTAGATGGTATCGAAATATCCTAAGATGATAAAACTCAACAGCGTTTTAATACGAAGTTTTATCCACGGGAGTGAAATGTGGACTTCACGTTTAAAAGACTAAAAGGAGTAAGATAAATACTGTAAAAAGGCTGAGAAGAATACATATAGTGATTAAGTATGGCCAAATAATGAAGTGGTTAGGGGTGAATGTGAACTTAAGGCTAATTGTCTTAAGAAAGATGAAGAAGGACACTGTGAGATGATACGACTATATAACATAAACAAAACAAATATACAGTGCAAATGTGATTAAAAGGCGTGGTAGAAAAAGATATGTGAAAATATGCTTTGGTCAAGTGCATGGTATTGAAGAAAATATAAGAAAGCAGAGAAATTTTAAGAATTTTATGAATGAGGAGAGTGAAAGTATGTGGAAGAGGCGAAATATATGTGTCAAGATAAAAAAAGTCTAGCGCTTTGTCCCCTCTGTTCTGTATTGTATTGCACTTTCGTTGTATATAGTACAATCTGGTGGACTTGTTGCCATGTGACAATATCTTCCAACCAACCAGAAAGACGTTCAAGAGGCCTTAAGTGAAAACCAGGCTGGAATAGTTTTTTTTAAATCTGGGTTCCAAAACCAATCTAACCCGCCACCGCCGGGCTGAAATACAAGCGTCTTACCAACTAGACCACGGGGGTCGTCCCTCTGCATACTCCAACACGAAAAAGACGTAATGGTATGCATGTGTAGTAAATTAATAAAAAAATACCTTTATGTTTTTTCTTAACAAAACTTTTCTTTGTGTTTTTTTTAATGTAATTTACTGTTATCCTCTATGATGGTGTGCAGAGCAGTAATATTATGCAAAATTTTAGAGAATTGCTATGTTATGGATCACACTTTTTAAGTATGTTCCATAACATTGCTACGAAAGTTTTTTCTTTTGTTTCAAAATCCTTTATATACCCTTCTATAATTTGAACGTGATCGTAAGTTTGTTTCCATGCGCAACCAATAATGATAAACTTATCATTCCCCTCATTGAAATATTTTTCAGTTAAAAAAAAATATGAACTTATTTTATTTCAAAGAGGGTTTCAATCTGGCTTTCACTAAGGACCTTTTAAAAATATTTCTGGTTTGTTGAAAAAAATAAACATTGTAATAATCCCTTAGGTTGTGCAGTGTACAACGAAAGCGTTATAAGTACGTACAAGAAAACAATTTGCATGGCCGAGTTTTAATTGCATAGAATCAGGAGTAGTACGGTGATTTCATTTTTCATGCCAGGAAATGTATTTTTAATACATTTTTCACAGAAATCTTATGTAATGTGCTTTGGTTATGAATGATTTTTATCAAACGTAAAAACGAAGTTCTCTAAATATACTCTAAAAGAGACAAAAATTCTCAAAATTTTCTTCGAATAAGGGTTAAAATTATTAATAAATCATTTGGTTTAGGTGTAGAAATAATTTTGCTTATTGATTAATTAAGGTGTGTTTACTGAACCAATTAATATTACAATATATTTAAGGGAGTTTAAATTGGTTCGTTTTTAGTAAAGTTCATTTTGAATTATTGATTTTCAATAAAACTGAAAATTGTATAGTTCAGGAACCATTTAAATGTATTTGTCACCTCTATTCCAAGTATGAAAAAATCATTCAATATGTTTTAAGTTTATATATTAAAAATGACTTATTTCGAGCGAATTTTTCCTTCCCATAGATTCATATAAAATATAATATCTGAAAGATTCTTCGAACTTTCTTTGTCTTTTTAAAACCTCAGTACGCCTATTTAAAAAAAGGGATTAACATTGTTTTTCCGATGAAAATTTTCTTTCAGACAACCCAATAATATATTATTTGAATTTTATGCGCAAACTAAAGTGCGCAGATCATTGTGAAGGAAGAAAATTGGAATTCGATCATCGTCGCGTATTGGAAAACAATCACTACTATATGTAATATCTACTCTTTTGAAGTTTATATCACATTTATTTACAATATTATACAGATTCGGTACGAAAACTGGAATTCATCATTTTAAATTGTTTTTTTTTTTAATAAAAATATGGGGCATTATAAAAATGAAAACTTTTACTTGCGTTAACGTTTATTATTTTATTTTCTGAAATCAGATATCGAAAATAAGGATGATTGACAAAAAGTTGAATAAAAAATCAAGCGCAGCGTGGGTCGTTTAAAAATATTTGACACATGCGCATCTGAATTTTTGTCCAATGAATGAGATCAAACTCCATAAAATGTCCCTCTCACTTAAAGAGATTTTTTTTTTCAGAATAAAAAGAACGACACACATGTGCGCATTGCCACATATTTAATATCACAAATAAATATTAAAAATAAAATAACACCTCCACAAATAATTTTTGCTGTCCATTAAAGCGTGTATCGGTAATAAATTATAGTTACATGCACGCTGCTGTTTGTATGTAAACAGTTTTTACCTCATTCGCTGGCGTGAACGGCAACAGTTGTCGCATGGCATTCAACAGTTATTTTTTACGACACCTCATTCTGATCGGAATTACGGTCGTCTTCCACCCAATATTACCATTATTTCCAGTAAACTGCCTTCCGGGAATATTTTGCGGCGATCTGTTTCCATAACAATTTTCCCAAGAACAACTGAAACTGTTGAATATAAAAGAAAGATGGTCTTCAAACGATTAGAGTTTTGAAAAAGTTTAGATGGCATAGTTTTTCTTGATTTTTTTAGAAGGAAAAAATGGAATGGAGATGGGAATCTATGAGTTGGTAGTTTTAAAAAGTTGGTGACTCACCTCTTGTAAAGGTGAGCAGCAGGATGCCGAGAAGCAGGTGTGCCCTCGCAGCCATCCTCCGCTAGCGGGGTGGAGCGCCCCCGGACTGGTCCGTCATAACAGCTCAGCGGGCGAGGCGACCACTCATCGCGCACACAGCTCGAGCACGCGCGCACTGACTTGCTGGGAGCGCGGGCGCGAAACGCACGTCACTTGCACACGCGTCTGACGGCCGGCGGCGGCTGGCGGCGTCTGGCGGCTCCTGTCGGCGTCTGGCCTCTTGGCCGCGCCGCGAGCCGGGCGCGCGCTCGCCCGGGCCGCGCAAGCGCCCGCACCCCACCCAGGTGTGCGAAGCGCGCGCGCCGTGCAGCCACCCGCCATCCGCCATCCGACCCACTATCCGACCCGCCATCCAGAGGCAGGGCTGTCACTCGCCGCCTACCGCGTTCCACCTGCTACGTGCCAACAGGGCCTCCGTTCCTGTATGTAAAATTTGTGCAGTGTATGCAGGTGTCAAATTCCATTGTTATTTCCCATATGTGCAATGCGTACCATACATGGTATACAAGCGACCAAGTGACTGCCTTAGGATATCACTTAAGCATTTATAGATACACACATTTCTTTAAAATATTCTTCGGTCTAAAATGATAAGGATTTACATGAAAATGGACCTTATTAAATCCTACCACAATTGAAAAACATATATATTTTATCGGGGTATTTTGTACATTTTAGAGGAACTTTTCGGAAGTTAATTTACAGGTAGAGGCTAATAGCAGCAAAAATCTTGCTAAAATTAAGTTGTCTCATTGTTATGATTTTACAAATCGTCTCAAATGGGCTAAAATAACCATTTTTCAATTAAATGTAATCATAAACTTTATAAATTATTTGCAAAGTACAAAAAAAGATGGAATAATCATGATAAAAATTGAAAACTAAATATTTTTAACCTTTTTGCAGAAGATTCTGATGTAAGTCCCTATTAAGCATCTTCTTTGGCACTACAATCTAGTGTGAATCTTGCCCCCGTCCTTATTTCATCTCCACTGATTTCGAAAATTCTACTCGGACGAATAAGTGCTTTAAATATGAATAAGTATATGTGTGCTTCTCTCACTTTGTTACTAGTGCGCTACATTAGTTCTTGCAAACAGGCGGCACAAATCCAGATTGCCACTTGCCTACTTCCACCTGCCGAATGGTACGTGATCGCTCAGAACATTGCCGCTTCCAAAACTGCGGGCTGACCCTAATTATGAGGGACGAAAATCACAACATCGGTCAAAAAAGACGACCTCGTCTAACCCAATAAAACCTTTGTTTTTGCTACTTTATGTTAATTTCCCTTTTATTATGTACATTATGCAAAGTTTACTTATCTATATCTCTTTATAATTATTCCCTTAAAATTTATATAATTTACCCTCTCGACCAATGTAAAAATAAATGGATTTCTTTCATATTGGGTTGTCCGGAATGTACGAGTATGTTTGTACTTTTAGGTCAAATTCAAACTCAAAATGGCACCTAAAGCTCGTGATTGGTAATACTATAATTTCCAAAATAATATACATTCAGCACGTCTGAGAAACAGTTACCAACTAAAATGTTATTCATACGATACCTATCCGAAAAATACGAAATTACTTTCCCGACAACATATTATTTAATCGATTTTTCATTATATGAAACCAAAAAACATACCATAGATTAATCGTTTCTAGCCTACAATTAAACTATGAAGGCTCTGGCCTAGTTGGTAAGACGTTTATTTTCCCACCTAATTATTTAATGAGCTGTATATACTTGTATTCATTTATTTTCTTTTAGACAAATTTCAATAAGTATTGTTTAGATTCACCACTAAAAAAAAAGGCACTGACAAAATGCAACAATAATCTTCCCTTAAACCGTCCGTCCATCTTACTTTACCTTAATTATGAGTTTTGAAGGTTCTCGGCCAGCATTTGTTTGTAATAAATTAAACTTTATTCAATATAACTAGTTTAAGCAGCACTAAGAATAAAACGAGTAAAAGCAAAATTTCCGCTTAGTTAATTTAGCTTTATTGTTTAACTTATCACAACTTAACATTTTTTTATGAAATGAAACATAAATTTCTTTTGATAATTTTTATCCTTCATTTATATATTATTTTCTAATATGATAATGAATGTAAATTAAGGTAAATATTTTGTGTTTAAAAAGATTTTCATATTTTTAAACATCTTTTTGATGGGCATACTTTTTTATTTATATTGAATTCGTTAAGAATATAATGTATATTCTTAACGAATCCGATAATATATTTTAATACGAGTATATTAAAATTATTCTCAGTACCACGTCTAATAACCCGACATTGTCGATCACCAAAGCAAAAACCTTTCTATTTTAGGGCAGACGAAAGGGATCTCTTATACTCAGCTCTCTAGCCCAGTTTCTGATGCTATAAACCCAACCAACCTGTATTTTCCAGCATCCCGTTGACTCTCGTTTGTAATCAATTTTACGTATTAAAAACTTTTATGTTTATGAGAAATTTCCATTAGTCCAAGCTCTAATGTAAATATTAAAATTACTCATTAAATGTATTGAATAAATGTTTAATGTTTCCACATTTCATATATCTACAATCTTCAAAGTACATCTCTTCAGGTTATATATTTGATTCTACCTTACGGTATCGAGTATAATTGCGTAGCACTTGGCTATTCCTTTTTCTTAACTTCAATATTAAATCACCTAATAAAAACTGGTTTTAAATTAAATTTTTAAATATTATTTTGGCATTAAATGTTTTTATTTGAGTTTATTAAAAAAAATTGTATCCCTCTAAAAAGCTAAAACTCAAACCGCTGACAAGTTAAATTGGAGTACCGAGTCAAAACTGTACATCTCGTTAAATTTGTGTGACAAATGATAACTTAAAAGCAGATTTTAAGGCTTGCTCGTGGAGGCGTAGCTAACCCTTAGGGGCGAAGGCAAAACTATGTCCTACGATCAACATAATTAGGGGAAATCGTTTTGCTTTTCTTTTTGGTCTCAGATCTCTATATAATTGTTTGCGTAATGCTAAATCCCCGGCTATTATTTTTAACTTCATTGTTAAAAAAATATTTTGCAAGACATTTGAAAAACCGTTAATTCTAAGAATTATTTAAACAACGTATTTATTCTGAATTAAGCAAAAGGCAAATATTTTTTTTAAATGGGAACAAATTTACTGTAGAAAAGATATATGAAAAATAAACTTTTGAAAATTTTACTAAATTAAAATTGTTTTCCATTTAACTCTCTTCCATCCTTCCATCAAATATGATGAGGGTTTTTAACATAATTGTGTTGAAATTTTAACAAAGCAATTAGGTTATCGTTAGATACGAAACATGCATCAACTTGTGATTTGTTTTTTAACAATTGATAACAGGTTGTCCAATGAATTGAAATATCTGAATCGTACTTGTTATTTATTATGTTTCTTAATAATGGAGTGAGAAAGAGAAGATTTTTATTTCAACAATAAGTATTGTACAGGGGCCGTGAACGGCTTTTTAAATATGGTAATCAATGTATTTAGTTCTCACACTTTGACATCACTCCTAAAGTATCTTAAACTACAGTCAGAAGATAAAATAGTTGATGAATATTAGTAGATTTAATGTAAGTAAGCGATTCACAGTCAAAATACTTAATCAAATAACAAACATTTGAAATTTAAGTATACAGAAGTTAACTATACATTAACTGAATGAATAGATTTGATAATAAGATTCTTTAATACGCAAGGTTATCCGAGACTCCGGAGGACTACAGGGGTCCATACAACTACTGGCTTACGCGGAAGATATAAAATTCAACATCATAGCAGGGGTCTCGGGAGTCTCTCCATTACGCATTTGAAGCTCTCGAAACCTCAGTCAAGGATATTATTCTTGTAATAAACCAAAAAAGACCAAATATATGTTCATTTGGAAGTTTGTTACACAGACGCCTGCATTTTTTTTGGAAACTACATGTTTAAAACTTTTGGCAGATAAACATATATTATATTTGCTCTCTTGCGACATCCATCAGTGAGAAATGACGCTAGGGAAAAAAATAAATCGAGAATTCGTACAAATCTGTACTAGAATTGTGACCATGAAAACAAAAATCAGCATTTATAAGACGTGTTAAGACAAATGTGTCAGCAACTTGGGCTGTGACGAAAGCTATTATATATTGATGACTTCGAGAGAAAGGTACTCAGAAGAATTTTTAGAACTTTGCATGTGAGTGGAGTTTAGCGCAGACGCTACAATTGTGAACTTTATCGGTTTCCGAAACATATACTAAACAATAAATACGACGACTAATTGATAAGCCGAGATGGAGTGGAAAAATTAAAATATTTTAGAGGTGTCATATCGAGATGTTATTTCGATATGTAGAGAGTTACATCACACTCCTTACACATGTACTGGAGGTCTGACTTATCTTCTTATGCTTAGCACATACCTTACAAGTTCTGCAGAGTTTTCTCTTTTGTCAGTTAATGAAATACATATCAACATTTGTTTTAATACGCTCATTGATAACATGTTTGGAGATCCTGCAAATTTCTTATTATATTTGGACCTGGAGGATGTAGTTGTTTTCAGATTCATATGTCAAAATCTTCCAGACACATTACTGCACGTTGATAACGCACCGTCAAACCCTACATCATAAATCAATTTATGCATGTTTTCATTATCTAGGGTGTTGTCCATGTTAAAAATTAGGAGACTGTCATTGAAAGGTTGAATTGAAATGTTTACGACAATATTTGTGACATGCCAGTAATATGTCCTTTTTTAAAAGATGTATCGATCACTTAAAAACACGGGGTCGGAACTTATTCTTATTTAGGGATCGTGATACGAAGTTTTTTATCATCATCCTGTCGTGTGGCTCATGACAGTGCATCGTGACTCTCATGATAGCCGTGTAACAGTGTAACATCGTGACTCTCATGATAGCCGTATTAACAGTGTAAATGTCTTACGACTCCTCTAAATCCATCCCTGCACTCCACGACTCGAAAGGCAGTTTTTAAGGGTAGTCCAGTTTCATCTCTGACTTAGTCAGTCCTACGTATGTATTGGAACTCCTCCTCTTGTCCGTCGTCCTTTCACGCCTTTAGTAACCACAAACCTCTCCAAACTATCTCCTTGGTCACGAGCAATGTGCAAACAGAATAGGACTCGTCGAAGACATATTGTCGACTACCTGTCGGTGATTCTCAGTTCTTCGAGAATGGAGGCGTTGGTTGGCTTTGCTGTTCATAGAATTCGTAACATTTTTCTCCAGCACCACATTTCAAATGCATCTCAGAGTCCATGTCTCTGCGCTTAACATGAATATTGCGAAGACGAGAGACAAAAGAGATAGGCGCATTTTCGTCGTGATTGTGATATTTCCGCTATTTCATATCAATTCCAGCTTTGAATTCGCATTTTTAGCCATTCCAATTATTTTTTTCACCTCAAGTGTTTAATGGTGGTTGATTAATTTTTGTAAGATTAAAAGTTATCATATATTAATGTTTGGACTTATGTGAAAAAAAACAGTGGAGGTTCTTAAGTAGAAGAAACAGGGTTTTATTGAAAAAAATACAATATCTTTAAACCTCCACAGTGTAAATGTCTTGCTATAAATAGTATAGTAATTTCAAATTTTATTTTAAATAAATTAGTTTCGGTTCAGTCACTCCCCAACTACACCCATAATATATCTTGCCCCCTAAAATAATGTAGTTCAGTTTTCACAGCAGAGTCATCAGCAAAGATCATGATTCTGCTACTGTCCTCTATATCACACATAGATTATTTATACAAATGAGAAACAATATAAGTAGGTCCCTGTACACTACCCTGTGGCACTCCGAACCTACTTAAAATAGGACTGTTTGTGTAAATCTTATTTTTAGATCATTAAAGCGATCTTTCCACGATCCAATTCATAAACGCTTAGATAGGATTTAATAACTGTGACAAAGGCCTTTGCTAAATCTAAGATTATGGCCAAATATTTTTTTCCATCACCCAAAGAATTTGTTATACATTGAGCTACTTCGATAAGGACAATTTCAGAGTTCTTTTTCTTGGGGAAGTCAGACTGGTTTTCTGACAGTAGCTTGTGTTTTTACAGAAAATTCATTTTTTAACCATTTTATTTGTCTTACTCAACATATTAGCCTTTGTTCTACATTCATCCATAATCCCTTCATTATGTATTCTGTCATACACTGTCACCCACATGTGTTCTCAGTGCACGCATATTTCTACAACATTTATTCGACTCCTTAGTCGTGTTTCACGCCCACGTTTCTTGTCCATACATTAAAGTTGGTACTAAAATACTGTAGTGGACTATCGTCTTAGAAAAATTTGATATTGTTCAGCTCAAGTATAAATATTTCAATAACAATTAGAAAATATAAAAATCTATATACGAGTGCTATCTAGGAAGTGAATTACGTTTTAACGAAGCGTGCGAAGGAGTGGGGGGTAACGATGCCATCTTATCGCAACAGTGCGGTTTGACTCAATGTGCATCTAGCGGTGGTAGAGAGGTATTTGTCTCACTGGAACTCGTTTAATAACAAGCGTTTATAATATGTGCTACAATTGAGAATCCCGCCAGTTGCGAAGTACGCTCAGTAATAAGATTTCTGTTCGCTAGAAACTGTAAAGCAGTTGAAATTCATCACTCATCATCAACTTTGTGAAGTTTATAAACTGGGCATAATGAGTAAGGGTGGTGTGAGACAATGGTGCAATATATTTAAAAATGGTTGGTTCAATGTTCATTATGAAGAGAAAAGGAACTGGCTGATTGTCGTGAATTATGGACTGGTTCAGAAGATTGAAGATAAACTTCGAAACAACCAGCGATTCACCATTTCAGAACTTTTTGATTCGTTTCCTAAAATTTCTCGGACAGCTCTTCATGAAGTGATCACAGTAACGCTATGCTAACGGATATGTTGTGGCCGGTGGGTGCCTAACTTTTTTCGGAACTACAACTACACAAGACACAATGGATGGGGTCGGCGTAAACCTTTCTTGAACATTACAGCATTGAAAATATGCTTTTTTGGAGAAAATTGTCATAGGCAATAAGACTTACGAGTAGGTTTCATGCATAAACATACTCACTCACCAAGAAAACAAAAAAATATCGGCAATTTTTTTTCTGCCAGGAAAGTCATGGAAACTGTCTTTTGGAGCAGAAAAGGAGTCTTGTTGCTGGATTTTATGAAATATGACACCACAATCAATTCGGAAGTGTATTGTGAGACATTAAAAAAATAGAAAGGTTATTCAAAACAAACATATTAAGCTCTGTTATCGTTTTATTGGACGACAACACCCGCCCACATACTGTCGAGCGTACTCGAATTTTGTTGCGACAATTAAAGTAGGCGTCCCCTAGGGGACGCCCACGCCGAGAGTACCTAGAGGACCTGTTGGTGGACGTGCGCTGCTCAACATATACAGACTTAAAAAGAGCCGCACAGGACAGGGGGGAATGGAGGAGAAGAGTTCAAATTGCTGCAAACCAGTCTTAGGACTGCAACCACGGAAGGAAAACGGAAGGAATTAAAGTAGGAAGTGTTTGATCACCATCCATACAGACCGTATTTGGCACCTAGTGATTACCATATCCTCATGAACATGAATGGGTTGGATCTCAATACTTTGATAGCGATGAGAAGTTGCAGTACAGCGCGAAAGGGTATCTCAAATCACAGGCAGCAGAATATTACGGCGATGGAATTCAAAAGCTTGTTTAACGCTACAAGTGTCTCAATCTGGCTGGAGACTATACAAATAATAAAAAAAGTGTATAATAAAATGTAACTCCAGCTTTAAATGGTGTATAATAAAATGTAACTCCACTGGTATATTTCTATAAATAAACGTTAGTTACTTTCCGGATAGCCCTTGTACTTACGACCAAAATATAATGCTTCAAAACAGAGTTAACATTATACAAGTATATGTATGCGCGTTTTCCAAAATATTATCTGAATTTTTCATACCTGGTTATATTTACATAAACTCATATCTAACACTCCTAATTCAAATAAATTCAATAAAACTCGCTCCACTCAGTCCATATCTCTTTTCCACGTGTACAACCCAACGGTTATTCATTCAAGAGTTTAAAAATGACATTTTTCGACGTGGTTATTTAACAACTATGGCCACACATATCCCGGGATGAAAAAATCAATGGATTAATTCTTCCTACCTACAATCATTAATAAAGATTAATTAACGTACTTTCAGAAGTATTCGCTAATTTCAATTTTGTAAAAATTGGCACAAATCTTATAGAATATTTTAGTAATGTGCTTTACATGAGGAAGGGATGATTTAAGTGGAAGGGAATTGTCCTAGTTTCCGAGATCAATTAAGCAAATTATGTTAGCACAGTCAATACTCCAAATCTAATTAGGGAAATAATTAAATTTTCCTGGTTTGCCATTAAATTTAAATTATATCAGAGTTTATACACCGAACGATATACGGATATAACTATCCCTTTTTTGTCCAAAGATTAAAAAAAAAAAACAAAGTTTACAAGTCCTTTCTTTGTCTCGTAAATATGATTTATTATTTTCGGGATGCTAGTTAGTCGTGATAAATCATCAAATATCTGCACAATGTTTTTTCGCGAGAATGTTAGTCTGAGAAAAATAAATAAGCGTCAAAATAGGGCGTTTTTCTACAAATCACAAAGACTACACCTTTCACCCAAGTGGTTTTGTTCTTCATCCGAAAATAATGTATCTATGATATATTAAACAATATTATTTATGTCATTGTTTTTTTATTAACATATATTTTATATTTGGTTTTTTGACGCATATGGCCTAATTTTTAAGTGAGGCTTAGTAACCTGGTATTCTTAGATTTATATCTTTGCATCTTTATCTACTTACCGAATGCAGAAGCCTATTTAAGACTGTCTGAGGGTGTTTAATTACAACCCTTTTTGACTTTATGTCTTACCTCAAAGTAGTTTATTATAATCTAAGTATATATTTGAATATCAGAGGCATGCTGGCTCCAGTTTTAATGGTTTGGCAAATACGAGTAGTGACTCGTTAAACATCATTATTTTTTTCTTGTTATTATAAATGGTCAGACCTCATTTAATCCAATTTTATTGATTAAAATGATTAGCTGTTTTTACAAAATAGTTTATCCAACGAATTTCTCGTTCCGTCACGAATATAAGATCATAGAACAGTCCAACTCTGAACTGTTAGCAGATAGAATTCTTAATACGTAACCCAACATCCTTCAGCCCCTCGTTCGAATTGTGTTGGTTATATGCTGTTGTTGCGTCCGAAGACAGTCTTATTTCTCACATGGTCATACAATTTGACACCGATAATCCTCTTAAGACTAAGGAATTTTTTTCTCTTGGACCTCGGTACTATACCAAGATTCAGATCTGTATAGGCAGGATACAGATCCCAAATACAGGCAGGATGAAGACGCCAAAAAGCAGACACTTAACCCAACGGTACATATCCTCGTATCTCAGTCGCTGTAAGAATATAAGGTCTTTTTTGATAACCCTGAGTACTTTGACCTTTTAACGATCATTGATAACTCCCCACGTTCCAGTTTCTACCCTAATGGTCTTCAAATGTTGCCTCTGGGCTTTATTAACCAGCCTACATCATTATTATGTCGTAATAATCTAAGTCCCAACACCAGAGACAATAATAGTATCGGTGTCAATTATCTGACGAAGTGTTGACTTGCTTTTCATTATTGTCATCACTCCATCTGATTCTATTTAGTAACGCTTGTGAGATACCTTTTAAAAATAAAAACTGTGCGTTCTTGGGGTGATTTTTTATAACAAAACAGCACTAAACCATATTTTTATTATTATTATTTCGCTACGAAATTATTTTCTGTAGCTTAAGTTATTTAACTTGGTTTTGGTTTTTAAGTTTGATGAAATAAATTTAACTTTGTTTTGGTATTCACCACTATTGTATTGAGTGCACTATCAGTTTCAAAGACCTCTGTCTTCTTCGTCAAGTTATTCATCGCCTGACGAAGAAAACAGAAATCCGCAAAACCGGTAGTTAACACAATTAATAAAACAGTGATGAATACAAATAATAATGGTACTTTATTAATTTTATCAAACTAAAAAATCAAATAACATGGCACCACAGAGTGAACTATATTTTTATGATATAAGATATAAATATTCACTCCCAATTTGAAATATTCACTCCCGATTTCAAATATTCACTCCCAATTTGAAATGTATATGATTATAATATTCGCACAGGAGTACAACAAACATTATTTGAGTTTATGCTAATCAAAGAAAAAAATTTATAGCACAATATGTGTATTAAATTTAATAATTGAAAAACTTAACAGTGAAGCTGTTTTTAGAACCTCCATCAGTTCGCTTTGTCTCGCAAAACTTTTTCCCGTAGCATTTGTGTACAGTACACTCGAAAAAATAATTGCATGGTAACTTCCACACTCCATTCTTTTTTTCTTTGTTTTGTAAACCAAACTATCACCGCGCCTTTCCACTATTCTGCTGTATTTGTTTCGAGCAAGGACATCAATCAGGTTTAATGTTTTTCACCGAAGCCGTTTTAAACTATATCCTTTCAATATAATGAAGTATGACAAATTCTGTGGCATAAACACCTTCAAGACTTTAAGAAAAAAATACAGGCAGGGCTATAAGAAGATATATGACTTGCTAATTTTTGACAGTTGGAATTCAAGAATAGAAATGTACAGTTATGAGAAATTAGTCATGGAATCTAATGAAGTTCGTGAATGTAACTTTTTGCAAAATAATGCTCACCACCAATTGTTGTTTTTTTGTAGCTTAAATTATTACCCAAACGTATTGTACAATTGTGCCAACGAATGAAGTTAAATTAAAATTTACTGTATTTAAAAGTAACATAAAATTTAATATCTCGAATAAATAAACTCGAAAATGACTCATCGTTATCCAAATTGTAGAAAACTTGAGGAAAGAAACACAAAAAAACAAAGGTCACGAATATTTGCGGGAATTGCCTAGACGCGTTTAATTGAGCTTCAAGGGTTGAATATTAGATGAAAATTAAACGTAACTCGAAAACTGATTTGCTTAATAGTTTTGGATTTGAACAAATCGAATGACATTATCTTATCGCATCATAAATTTAATTGCTTAATTGCATACAATATTGGATTCAATTTGAACACTTTGATTCTTACGATTACTTCCAATTCGACAAAACCCTTGCATTTAATTGTATTTGACTTTAATGCAAATATAGAACAAGGAATATTACAATTATTAAAATCCAAATATTAATTTGTCTTAAACCTCACAATATTATTTGAATAGTGTCCAAACACTCTGATTCCATACTTTATGATCAAAGAAAAAGAAAACGCTCAATCTTCTTCTCTCCTGATCAAAGTTCTAAGTGAGGAAAATTAAAACACTTATATGTATGCTGGTTAACAATTTGTTAAAAAAACGATTGATTTTATATTTTTTATTCATAACAAATTAAATATTCAGTGCGAATAAACAAAATCGTATTCGAAATTCCTCAAGTTTAGCAAACGCCTCGCCAGACGGAAATCTCAAATTATTATTTCTCAAGTTTATCTTCCAAACTGCTGTGAGATCTACTAGAATTTGTTCTCGGAATACGAAACTTTTCCCTGCTTCAACCTTCACGTACCACATGGGAATATTTCCCGATGCCCAGGCGTATTTTTCCCTAAAACTTGTCCAATATTTTTTATATAATTTATCCTTTGAGTATTCACAAAAAAGTTGTGAAACAAATTTACAATAAAGAAATTGCCGATCCGAAGGTGAAACTTCAAATGTGGCTGATCGTATTTATACACGCAAAATTATTGAAATAAATATATTTCAAATGTATAAGTTAGTTTTTTCCATCAATATCTGATCTTTCAACAAAATATTGTTTTTCTCAAAACCTCTGTGAAAACTATTATTTTTTGACATTTCCAATATTTAATATTAGAAAAAATAATCATTTTTTTATATCCCATCAGGTTTTTGCATAGAAATGAATGTACTAGGCGTATCCAGAAAGTAAGTGTACTGAGGCTCTCACGACCGGATGGATTTTATTTTCGACATGTTGGCTACACTTCCGTGTAGCCTGACCCTTCCTCTCCGCAACGATACTGGTTCGAGGTCAGTACGTTGAGAAGTGTCGACGCGACAACACGTTTCATGAAAAATGTCAATCCAATCTCCCGCCAAGTGCGAAATAAATAATGCCGGGCAAGAGTTTTTGAGGCGCTGCAAACTCCATGGAGATGAATTTCTCCACTCCATCGTTACTGGAGATGAAACTTGGGTTGCACACTACACGCCTGAAACCAAAAGGCAGTCTCAACAGTGACGTCACACCTCTTCACCCTCCGCCAAAAAGTTCAAAACCACAATTTCAGCCAAGAAAATCATGGCATCCGTGTTTTGGGACTGTCAAGGCATAATTTTAATTGAATATATGCCTCAAGGGGAGACCATCAACTCTGCAAGATACTGTGAGACCCTAAAAAAAATGCGGAGGGTGATTCAGAACAAGAGGAGAGGCATGCTGACAAAGGGAGTCCGCCTGCTGCACGACAATTCCAGACCACACACGGCCAACGCCACGAAGGAACTGCTCGCCTCGTTTAAATGGGATGTCCTGAACCATCCCGCGCATTCCCCTGACCTAGCACCTTCAGATTACTATCTATTTACCTCCCTGAAGCTGCACATAGGTGGAAAAAGGTTTTCAACCGACGAGGAGGTAAAGGAGGAGGTGGAGAAGTGGACGGAGGGGTTGGCGGGAAACTACTTCGAGGAAGGCATCAAAAAGTTGATACCCCGCTTCACCACCTGCATTGAGAGGAATGGCGACTATGTCGAAAAATAGTTTACATATGTACTACGGTAACCACGTAATTTTTGTGTTTAAATATATAAAAAATTGTAACCTACAAAAATTCAGTACACTTACTTTCTGGATATGCCTCGTATATGGTATAATGATAAGTACTATCAGTACGCTCAGGTTTTAGCAAATGTGTACGAGTATTTATTTAATGTCCATTTTACATAAAGAAACCAAAATCTTCAATTATAATCTTTATTTTTTTACTTCAGAATAAATTGCAATAATATATTTTTTTTTATTAATTTATTCAGCCACTGTGCAGAATGATCCAATACAACAGAAGACGTAATAATATTATCCATTAAATAGTAAAAATAAATCTGAAACTTAAACTCTAGTTTGTTCTTTTAAATCATTTGTATTCTGAACCTTGTCGAATAAGATCATTTGTATCCTGAACCTTGTCGAATAAGATCATATTTTGCATCGATACGGTTACTGTTTCTATGTTCTTAAAAGTTTTTTTTGCTAGATCGATAAACCTTAATAGACTATTTAATGGTAAGGATACTTTTGAAACTTCAACTCTAGTTTAGACTATTAAATCATTCAAATCCTGGGCCGTGTCAAATAACAAAATATTTTACTTCGAAACGATTCTTGCCGCTTAGTTCTTGGAAGATATTATGTATTAGAACGTTAGATCATATTATTTTCAACCATTGGTGATCTACGAGTAGTTTGAACTGTTAAATCATTTGAATCCTAAACTTTGGACATATTTTGCTTTCAAAAGGTTTGTGCCGCGGTATTTTTAAATGTTTTTATGAATGAACAGTAGACTATAATATACGCTTGTATTTCCTTTCGATTTGCATATTTGAATATTGATTTGTTTTTCTTGTGATTTTATAAAAATGTAACTTTTCACCAAATTCATGATATTTAATATTTTACTTACGACATTTTTGAATCGTAATGCTCATAACTGTACTTATAACTCATGTTTTATGAAACAATGTAACATATTTTCTTATATCTACAGTTTATATATCTTGTTGAAAAAATCGCTAGAAACATCAGCGGCGTAAATTTATAAAATATTTAATGGTTTAAAATATGAATAGTTTTTTTATAAGATAAACTTCTCATCAATGAGTATTTTATTTTTCTGTGTTCAATTGGTCCATGTGAATTACGTAATACGGGTAAGTCATTAAAATACTGCATATTTGAAAATGTATAATTTTATTCCGACAAAGATGACAAGATGTGGTGACCTATTTAGAGTGCATATAATGAATAGAGTATAAGTAAAAATATCAAGGAAAGGTTTGGTCAAAAAGTACCAAACATCGTTACGGGAACGATTTGTAGAACTTTTTGTTCATAATAATATATATGACATATATTAAATGTTCAATATCCATTATGTTGAATAGCCACAATATAACGTGGAGAATTAGTGTACTTGGCGTTGGTGCCACTGAAGATGACTATTTACGTTGATTTTGTGATAGGAACATGTTGTTGCATATATGACAATGAACTTCAGCGCTTGGAGCTTGGCTGTGTCTTCTTTCTCCACTAGCTTCCTGATAACTAGTAAAAAATTACGCATTTTGGTTCAATATGCTGCTGTTTGCTTCCAGTTTCTCTAAGCACCCATGTGCTTTAGTGTGTCGTGCATTGCGTCCTTATATATGTTGTACTGCTGATCGTGCTTTCTTCTGCCCTCCGTCAGCACACCACAGAAGATATTTTTATAAGTCTAAACTTCACTCCACTGTACCTCCATTTGGCCTGAACCCAAATTGAGAATCTTGTAAAAGTGGTTCCAAATCTGGTATGAAGCGGTACACTATGACATTCTCAATTTTTTTTCCAGATACTGAAAGAAGAGAGAAATCCCTCTTTATGTGTTACACTCGGAATGCCCTTGTTTTGAATCAATTTCAAATAAGTTGATAATTATGGCGTTTCAAAATGTTATGGTATTTCAGACGCCTCCGCTATCTTGTAAAAGCTCACCATAAGCGAGTCAATAATTTCATTCCATAGTATTTTAGTGCTTTATTATCCCTTAGCAGAGTACCGTTTCTATCAAGAATGGAGCAAGAATTTTTGTTTTTTAAGTTCATAGATTGACTTCACTGATTGGAAAAAAAATCTTGAGATTATTTTGATCGGCAAGTTTTGAACCTCATGGGTTTTTTAGCCCACCAGTCGTTTTTGACCATACTTATTATATTCCGTTATATATTCGTATTAAGTTTTCGCTGTATACAGTAAAACCTAGCGAGTATATTGTCATGTGGCAATTTTTCACAACCAACTAAAAAGCTGTTAAAGAGATTTGAAGTGAAAACTAAACTATTTATCCAATTAACCGATATCCTTTTTGAAAAAAAAAATCTCAACAAGGATGAAACCCACATCCTCCGGGTCGAAGAACATGTGTGTTACTAACTAATCCACGGAAATCGTCATGCTTGATATCATCTCAAAACAAGATGTGTATTTTTTATTAATCGTGATCTAATTAAGTTTTATAATTTATAAGCATCGTATCATTTTATTCAAACATACGGTTTTATTAAATCAAACCTTATTCTGAGAAATGCAATAAAACATGAATCAAACGTATATTTCATTTATTTCACCTCTAAAAAAAATATTTATGAAATTATTTAAGACACCACAAAAAGTTAATTTATGAAATTACTTAAGTACAGATAAATATTTATTAATTTCATAACAAAATTTTTAATTTCATACATTAAAGAAATAATATATTTAAGATATGAAAAATATATTTATTATTGACGTAAATACACAAGAAATACATTAAAATTTCTGAGAACTCTGTCGTTTAAGGCGGTAAATTTGAAAAGTGATCGATAATAAAAAAAAACTAAATACGCATGCGTTGGTGAGATGTCTTCTTCACACAGCGGACTAAAATGAAATATTCGATAGGAACGAAAATTTATTTTAAACACAAAAAGACACGTTTCGAATTTAGATGGCTTCAACCTTTTTTTTAGATTAAAAATATTTGTATCGAACTCAAATGGTTATTTAAGTACATAATTTGAAAATCAATTTCGAATTCTTAGTTCTTCTTTAGTGTATAATTAAATCAAATACACCTACATGTTTAATTTAACCACTTGAATTAATTTATGGGATATTTCATGAAAAATTATGGAAGTAAATGTCATTTATTGTGCTTAAAATTCAATAAAGACATATTTTAATGTTCAATTAAGATATTTTAACAGTAAGTTAATTGTGCGACGTTTACCTTAAAAATAATATGATATTGTTACGTTCCTAACAAAAAAATATCTCAAATTTATCTAGACTTCAGTTAAAGAAATTTTGTTACCACGCGTATCGCAGTTTGCTTTTTACACTTCGGTCATAAATGTATTGTCCAAACCGTAGGAGACCTGTATTTTTTGCTAAAAAAATAGTTTCAAGAATAGGTAGGTGGTTTTATGATGTAAAGAAGCGGGTATTTTTCAATTTGAAGATGACTTCAGATGAAATTGGTCAATTCGTCACTTTTTACTGATCAAAGCCAATTGAGGTCACTTTGGTTTTCGGCCAGAAGAAAGGTGGAAGGTTCGTGAAGATGGCCGACGTAGAAATGGATTCTCCGAGTGAAAACTTATCTTGCAGCGCTGATCTATTCCTAACAGAACATTTTTTTATCCAGCCGCCAACAATCTGGTTCCTGTGGTGTTTTCCTCATATAACTCACGAACTTTGGGATGTAAGTATTTTTCATCATCCTGGCTTGTTACACTGGCACCAAAGAAGCCAAGAGTCTACTGCGCTGAAAAATGGAACTCGGTTAATTTGGAGATCCTCCAATCCGTCGCACCACTAGATATAAATTGCTCGCGTCCTTGCCTACTATTCCAATTCACCAAAAGTTGAATCTATAGATCCTTATCAGTAAACTGATTGGAAATATTCTCCCAATCTTTTAATTTTATTCTCATTCTTATATTTACGTTTTGCTTTGTCCTTGAGAAAAATCATCCATTCTCAAGTCAATTACCAGAACAATCATCAAATTCTATGAATTAATAAAATAATATTTTCTAAAGATTTTTAATAATTATTGTACAGTAAAACAAAGTGACGGTGTGCTTACAAAGCATCTCTATTTAAGTAGGGACCATTCATCATTTACTTTTTCGTATGATTAAATCACAGCCCCGAAGCGCGATTGTTAGTAAACTTTCGAATATCTTTTTCTCTCTCTAGTCAGTTAATTTTCAAGAGAGAAAGATTTTTTTCAGCGCGCTAACTAATCCACCCGTGTGATCACTTGACACGCTTATGTGTCTTCTTTTGCTTCTTGAATAATGGCCGTGAACTCTTATATATGAAGGAGTATACGCCAGTGTCAAGTGAGAATACTCCTTCATATAAAGGAGTTCATGGCCATTATTTAAGAAGAAGAAGAACCCACCCGTGAGAACAGTTTAACAGAAACGTCAAAAATTCATTTAATTTATAGGTTATGTATATTTATTTGAGTGAGCGGTTCAGTTTAAACAATTGCAAATTAAAGAAAAATTGACGATCATCCAAAACTTTATGAAAAATTATATTTTAACAAAAATTAAGATTCTACATTCACAGTAAAATAAACTTGAAGAAAGCACATTATAAATATTGATAATGAATTTTATGCAAACTCTGTTTAAAACTAGTAACAAATCAGTGCAAGTCATTAGAAAATGTTATTTCAAGCAAAAATCTTATACTTCGTCAGTCGATTCACTTCCAAGTAAGCTGAATATATTTTTTAATGCAAATGAATACTAAACAAGCAGAACCCTAGGTTCCGATTTTCTTCCGAACTGATGTTGCTCTTAGACCATTTAAAATCTGAATTTTAGTTTTTCAAAAGTTATATGCTATTTATCATCAATTCCTATAGTACTATAAAACAATACAATAAAAAGCGCTGTATAAAAAAATCTGCCTAACGAAAGACTGCAGCAAATCTTGATCTTCCGTTAAGCCTATCGCCGTTCATCATGGATCTCCTTGCCATCGAGATTTTGAGTTTGATCTGTCAAGATGGATAAAGCAATACACGCACAGGCGTCTTCCATCCACAGGAGGACTGAGAATCATACTCCATCACGAGGGATAGTCTATCATATCGTAATGCAAATGGGATACTCTAATTATTTTTTTTTTCTTCATTTCCTATTCAGTGACAGAAAACCAACTGATGATCATTGGAGACTTCTCCCTGTAACTTGAACGAATTATATGAATCCAAAATTTACTTAGAGATAATTAAAAAACTCAATGTCAACATAATTCTAAAATGATCTCTTAGTTTTCGTGTAACTTTTGTTCTCAAAATTGTATTTATTTACAGAAATGAAACTAATTTATTTTGAATATTTTCAAAGCTTTTCAGTATCCTGCTCCCAAGACGTCAGATCGGAGGGTTTATGTTTGTGGTTTGGCAGAAACTGGAGCCCTTGGTATAAAAATGCCTGAACAATATCATCCAAATAACTGTCAACGTACAAAATATCCACGAAGAATGTCATTTGCCGAAAACCACAAGGTATGTTAATATCTTCCGTAAAGCATCTATAAGGAACTATCAATTTTTTTTAATTACATAAAAGTCTCAAAAAAATTTAGGCCCATATTACTATTTTCAGAACTCACAAACAGAATTTTAATACAGGAAATGAAAGGAACTAGGATTATTTTCTGAAACTGCCCCCTACAAAATTTTCCAGTAATATGCACAACACAATCTAGAAATAACAGGTGTGGCTCATCTTTATGAGTAATCAGACCTGACCTATTATTTTGGTAAATCAACATAACTTTCTTACAAAAACTATTTAAAGCTTTTTAATAAGCTAAATATGTAATATAAATTTTTGACCGCTTGCCATTTACAATAAATAATTGTTATAATATTTGTTCTGCACTTGGGGCCAGCTGTGCTATACCTTTTGGTAGATAACAAAATATGCAATTGATGTTCATATGCACTTTATCATCATATTTTAGAATTCCATAAAATTTTAGTACCACAATTGAGATAATATGCTTCAAAATTGCCACAATTATTAAATTTTCCTGTGTGTTTCCAGTGACATTTTTATTTTTTAAATAAAAGTAATCAAATGTATAGCAGAATATCTACATAAAAGGCATTTTATTATATGCATTCCTTATAGTAAAATAATCAAATACAATATTTATTTAAAAAAACTAATTTTAGCCTAGCTTCACCATTTTGAGTATCCACGAGATACTATTAGCTTTTAATAATCTCCAATGTAAGGATAATAACTGGTAGACAGAAAATATACCATACGGAAATATTTTCAAGGCTATCTGTATTGCAGGAAGTAGAGAAATTGGGGAACTAGCAGCTTGGAAGCTGTTCAAGATAGATTATAGAGGAGACTCGTTTGCTTGAGATGATATAACTTGAAAATATCAAGTGCATAGATATTAAAATTAATGTGGATTTGAATTCTTAGCGTTAACAATGATGATGAATATATTTTTTTATTATATTAATGTTGATATATACATGGTTCTTTCCATGCAAACTGTCAATAATGAAGAGTCCCGAGAACTAAGTATAGTTTTTAATATCGCTGTGTTGAGGATCCCGCCTAGTAGCTGGTCAAGAGCTGTGTCATTTTATTGCCGACAAGAGACTTGACAAATCCAACACCCATCCTACCTCATACACCGGTGTTGTGATGTAAATGATGAAGAATGAGTATGGACTGACCTGGATGAATGTGTTTTATAGCATCCCTGTATTCCTAATAAAATGTAAAGGGTGATGATGATGACAGTATATTAGCAGTTAAACTCAACTTTATGACAGATCAAATCATAACCATTATGATATGTACTTATTGAAATTCTTGTCCATTAACTAGCCCACAAATAGGTTATAGCTATGTCTTCTATCTTGATTTAGGTAACAGATGTCACAACAGGATATGGATTTTCTGTATTTGCTGTGAAGAGCGATGATTGCAATAAAGTATTTGGTACTGGACTAAATACAGACTCACAGCTAGGATATCATGCTCCTCGAAGGTTAAATCCATTAGAAATACTACTGGCACCAGCACCAATTAGTCTTCCACTCCAAGATCCCACAAATACAAATATATTAAGTATTTCTGCTGGCAGAGCCCACCTTGTTATAGTTTCAGATAATGAAGGAATTTTTACTTTAGGAAACAATACATATGGACAATGTGGTAGAAGAATAATTCCTGATGAAGAATATAAAACTAGTATGATCATACATAATATAGAAAATATAGAAGATGAAAAAGTTATCAAAACACAATGTGGACAAGATCACAGGTAAATGAGATGTCTACATTTACTAATAACATAACTGTTAATACATATCTTCAAATGTTAGCATGTACAGGTCAAATCTCACTATAACAAAAACTGAAGCAACTCATTTTTCAGAAACATCAATATTTTTTGTTGAATCAAACGAACATATACAGTCAGTTCTCGACTTACGACCACCTCGACTTACAACCATTCGGACTTACGGCGGAGACCAAAATTATAAAATAATGTGTGCGCCTTAGTGTAATTGGTGCGTGCACCTTAACGAATATGACGCAATCGATTGCATCATCTTTATGTAAACACCTTCAGTTTGTCACCTTCTGTGCGCCCGAAAGGTTTGACAAATTGACGGTTGATTACTCTCTCTTTATATTTCGAGTTATCGAATTGTTTGATTTTTCAATCCCAAAATGTCAAATAAAAATGATTAATTTAGAGAAAAAAATTAAAATAATGAACCAGTATGAGTGCGGCAAAACAATGTCGAACTTATCACGGGAACTTAAATTGTCCCATTCAACCGTATCAACTATAATAAAGGACAAAAAACGAATTCTCGACGCAGTAAAAAAATCGGTATCAGTAAAATCGACGATTATTACTAAACAACGAAATGGACTCATACATGAAATGAAAAAATGTTTGGAGATTTGAATGGAGGATTTATTACAAAAGAATGTTCCACTTAATTTCATAACCATCCAAACTAAAGCACGTAGTCTTTTCGAGATTTAAAGAAAATGAACGGTGATAACTGCAACCAAAGTTTTAATGCAAGCTCCGGTTGGTTTAAAAGATTCAAAAGACGTGAAAGCTACCATAATGTAAAGATTTGTGGAGAGGCAGCAAGTGCAGATCTAAAAGCTGCCGAAGAATTTAAAGATAATTTGGATGCGATGATCGAAAAAGAAAAGTATTCACAGGAGCAAATTTTCAACATCGATGAGACAGCCCTTTTTTGGAAGAGAATGCCAGAACGAACATATATACATCAAGAAGCCAAATGCATGCCCGGATTTAAAGCATTCAAAGACCGTTTGACCCTTCTGTTGGGTGGAAATGTCGCCGGATTTAAATTGAAGCCACTTTTGTTATATAATTCAAAAAACCCAAGAGCCTTCAAGAGAATCGATAAGTCTACTTTGCCGCTACATTATCGTTGGAACAAAAAAGCATGGATGACACAATATCTTTTCCAAGACTGGTTTGACAAATGTTTTATTCCTGAAGTAAAAAAATATTGCGAAGAAAAAGAAATAGATTTTAAAATATTGCTGATTATTGACAACGCTCCGGGTCATCCTCCAAACTTAGTTGAATCCCATCCAAACATAAAAGTTATTTATTTACCTCCCAACACTACAAGCATTTTACATCCGATGGATCAAGGGGGTGTTGCTAACTTTAAATTGCATTATTTATGAATTACTTTTGCCCAAGCAATCGAAGGAATAGAAAAAGACCAGACTTGGAGAGAATTTTGGAAAAACTATAACATCTTTCAAGCAATTAAAAATATCTCAGAACGATGGTCAAATGTAACGACATTATGTATGAATGGCATATGGAACAAACTATTAAAACGTAATAATAATATGAATTTTAATAGAGAAAATGAAGTAGGAGAAGTAACTAATATCATTGTACAATTTGCTCAAAAACTTAATCTGGAAGTTGAGAGTGAAGATATAATTCAACTTTTAGAAAATGATGATGAAGAGCTCACAAATCAAGATTTGATTGAGATTGAGGAGGAACGTGCTATAGAAAAAAAAATAAAAGAACTAGATGAATACAATGAACTACCTAAAAACTTTGTGCTTAAAGACATGGCTGCAGCTTTTAGCCAAATCAACAATGGAATCCAACAATTTGAAAATATGGACCCAGACACCGATAGATCTTCGAAGGTACGCCGCCTGATTCAGCAAGCATTGGGCTGTTATAATGAAATTTATAAAGAAAAGAAAAAGCAAACGTGTATACAAACAAATCTGGATATGTTTGTAAGAAAAATAAACCCCACTACTACAATCACTGAGTCACCTATGGATATTAGTATGTACAGATGATTAAAATACTACAGAATAATTTTGTAAATATATATTTTTCATTATTATATATTACATATAGTACATATTCTGAAATAAATACTACTAACGTACTACCCACTTTTTATGTCTATTATTTTAATTTTTTTATTATTAGACCATTTCGACTTACGTCAAACTATTAGACCATTTCGACTTACGTCCTAGGTGGCGGAACAGAACCCCGTCGTAAGTCGAGAACTGACTATAATATAATATTTTTTACGTTTTTAATTGATCATTAAAAAACATGTGTAAAAAGCTATCTCTTTTGAACACACTTCTAAAAGTATGTAACCAGTAGAAGTAGTTGAAAAGGATGATTAGGGTGTTGTCTCACCCCCATGTTTAAAAAGACTCCCAACAAAGCTCTAAATTCTTCTTTGTTAACATTTCTCCAAGAATACTATATGGAATTTTTACTTGATTGAGATTTTTTAATAATTTTTTTGCAAATTCATTAGTATTATTAACTATGAAGCTTATCAGCTCATCAGTAAAAAAACTATTGAAAAAATCAAGCGGATTATCACAATTTGGTGGAATATTGGGACCAACTCGTCGACCATCAATTGAAAAAAATTTAAAATTTAATTGAAAATATTATTCTTAAAATCAACCAATTAGTCGACCACTGTATATTACGCTCATTTTCATCTTCACTATCACTTTCAGTAACATAGCGCCTACTTTTGCTTGGTCAGAGTTGTTACTTTCACTGTCTGAATCGTTACGATTTATAACAGATTTTTTTTCAACTTTGTCAACATTATCAAATAAAAAAAAGTCATAATCACTCTCACAGTAATCTTGGAAGTCTTCTATATCTTCAAAAAGTATCATTGACCGAAATTTCAATGTTGCTATATAATATTTTAATTTATTATTTTACCGTATGCGATAAATGTATTACTTAACACATCGTAATCACTATATCCTGTAGAACTTTTATTTAATTGATATGTGGTGAAAAAAAAAAAATTTTTTTAAATTAGCCTTGTTTTTTTCGTTTGCTTTGCGAAATGATGGTCACCACACTGGAAATAGCTCTGTAAATCACAATGTACCGATACAGACTGTCCAAATAAAACGACCCACTCAAATGCACCTGTACAGTACAGGTAAAGAATGCAAATATTAAAAACAACATAGAAGCTAACACTTTACTGCAATTTGCCTATTAATGCATTATATAGCATATGTAATCCTTTAAGTGCTCTACTGTAAAATAATATCTTCAAAATACTGTCAGTAAATATTAAAAATAAAGCTTCAAAGTTACCGCTCACCAAAGCCACTGTAATGACTTTCGGAGCTGGCTACCAGTCGCCTTAAAGTCAATATATTGGCTTTCAGAGTGGTTAAGGTTAAGCATTACAGTGTGACAGTAGTACATATATTACAGTAAATAATATTTTTTTTAGCATGTTTCTAACTGAATCAGGAAAAGTATTTGCTTGTGGCTGGGGTGCTGATGGCCAATTAGGAAGAGGCAATTATCAAACAGACAGCCAAATAGGACAAGTACGAGGTGATATTGAAGGGGAGAATATTATCAAATTGTCTTGCTCAGCTGATTGTGTTTTAGCTCTTTCCGGTAATTTTATTATTTATTTATTGACAAAAAAACTACACTTAAGTGCCCTGTACGTAGCTTAGTAATAATTATTAAACAGAAGATAACATATCAACAACTTCTAAAAAAATCTAACAATTCAGGATACATATGTGTATATCTTTCAAAACATGATGCATATAAATACCAATGTATAGTTAAACATGAAATATGTTGTATATAGTTAAGGCATTAACATTGTGGAGGTTTAAAGACATTGTAATTTATTTTTATCAAACACTGTTTATTCCACTTTTTTATGACGGTATAACCCTACCGGTTTCAAGGCTTTCACCTCATCTTCAGGGGAGCGCAAACAAGACTAAATGCTGGAGGTTGGGCTAAAGGTTGGAGATCCTTAGAGCTCGCAAAAAATATCATAAATGACAATAGTAAGGACCTTGTTAAAAATTCGGAATTGATTTCACTGATGGACTTATGCATCAAACAAAATTATTTTAACTTCAACAATAAAATATATAAACAAACAAATGGTTTAGCTATTGGCTCACCGTTGTCTCCCCTCCTCAGTGAAATATTTATGAACTATTTTGAAAAATGTATCTTTAGGAGTAAGTTTAAGTTAACCAAAAATGTTTTGTGCTGGTTTAGGTATGCAGATGACATTCTTTGTGTTTGGACGGGTACCGATAGACAACTAAACCAATTTCTTAAATATTTAAATTCAATAGAAACTTTTATAAAATTTACACTAGAAACAGAACAGGACGGAAAATTAAATTTCTTGGACCTAACATTATCTCGGAAAAATGGCACATTTGTCTTTGATATATATAGGAAAAATACTTATTCAGACTCTATAATTCCAGCAACTTCCAACCATCCTAATAACCATAAATTCTCTGCCTTTAACTGTATGCTTCATAGATTGCTCAGTGTCCCATTAACCGACGAAAATTTTAAAAAGGAATTAATAACCATCAAAAAAATTGCTACAAATAATGGCTATCCTGGAAGCCTCATTGATTCACTTTTAAAAAACAAAACAAAAAAGAAACTTATAAAAGATTATATATTTAACGACACCTATAAGCATACCTATAAATGGAGCAAAGTTCTATTTTTAAAAAACATATATGAAATAACCAAAAATATTCCAAGTCACATAAAGCCAGCTTTTTACACTAATTTTAATCTCCGGAAACTCTTATTTAATGGGAAAGGCAAAAATGGAATACTTAGCAACAGTGGTGTGTATAAACTTTTATGTGCTGACTGTGATCATTTCTATATAGGAAAGACAGGAAGATCTTTTGAAAAGAGATTTCGTGAACACAAATCCTCTAATTTATTCTGAAATGGCTAATCATTGTCACCGCGATAATCATACTTTTTCTATCGATAATGCCAAATTCTTACATATCAGTGGTAACGGAAATAAATTGGACAGATTAGAGGCCCTAGAAATTTCTAAATCAGTACACCTTTCGGAACATCTGTTGAACAGTTATTTACCCAAAATCTCTCCGCTCTTGGCCGAAATTGTTCCGTGCCTTTCTCACCCCCCAGCCCCCAACCGTTGAAGTGTGTATATCGGTACCAGTTCGAACAGCATTTAGTCTTGTTTGCGCTCCCCTGAAGATGAGGTGAAAGCCTTGAAACCGGTAGGGTTATACCGTCATAAAAAAGTGGAATAAACAGTGTTTGATAAAAATAAATTACAAAATAAAACACGAAATGTAAAAAAAATCACAATTAACAATATAAGACTTATCTAGGAAAATATGCAATAAAATATCTCAAGGACGAGAAACAAAACAAAATTATAAAGGAAATTTCTGTTCTACATACTCATTATTGTAAGGCAAGTTTTTTTATGCTCTTAGTGTAAAAATTCATCATTTGGTAACTCAGCACTGCCCCTTTCAACTCCTCACTCTCTTCGAAGCATTGAAAACCAAGTATTTTCTAGAAGAACATTTCTTAGGACAAAATTTAATCTCCGTTTCTCTCATAGTGGTACAAAAATACATATCAGGTATCATCTTGAAGTTTTGTACGTCAATTAAAATTTTCACAACCTTTCTTGTACACAGTTTAGCCTAGTTTTCAGTGTCAATTCTTTACACTGTACTTATGTTCATAAATTCCATTGCAAGAACACTGGCCATGAAGAGATAATTTTCTCGAATTCTTGCCTGAATAGTAAGCCTCCCATTATTATCTTCACTCTGAACTGACACTGTGATTAGTACAACATCACTGTCTTATCTTTTCTTCAATCATTACTGTAGGCCTATAAATTTCACTCAATTGACAGTGAATTTATGACCTTTTGCATTGAGAAATTTAATCATCAAGTGTACTTATATCTAATGAGATTGTTTTATTATTTCACCAATCATAGATTTCTGTCATGAAAAAGCAAACAATAACGACCTAGCAACAAAATTGCCGATAGGTTGCCAATAAACTAGCTGAAGCGCCAGAGCTTCCTCTTCATTCTTGCCTATCACTTGTTATTAGTGATTGGCCCTTAGTTATGAATCACACTTCATAGATAACTAGATCATTCTTTCAAAATATTTGAAAGATTCGATGCTAGTCTAGTATTTATTGTGGCTAGCCTAATTCTTTAAAAGGCAGTTAATTAACGATGAGCCAGTAATCTTTATGACTTATTGAAATCCGCTCTTTTTACATTGGATGAATAATTTTTGGTTTAATATTTTTAATTCGATCTTGATTCTTTTTAAATCTTTTAAATATGACTGTAATCTTACCCGTATAGGAAAATGGAAAATTGTTGCCGTGTAATAAACCTAGAAACGCATAGAAAAACCATGGGAAATGATTGCTACGCAATCTAATATTTTGTTCCACAAAGCTGATAAAAAAAATAGAGGGGACATTGCCACCAGGAATGGTCACTCCTGGATCAGTTTGTATCTCTTTGCAGAATATACAATATTTTGTAATTTTTCCAATTCTATGTTAATTTGATTATGTTTTTCAGTATTAATATGCATTTTTTCAAGTTCTTTACTTTTCCTGCTTACTAAACCATTTAATTTTAATATCCATGTGTGTAGAAATTAATTGAAATAGTATAACATAAAACAAGCTTATAATAGTTCCCAATTAATCTAGCTGTAAACTTTAGAATTAGTTTTACCTTTAAAAAAAACGTTGATATAATAAATAATTCATTTTTCAAATAAAAATGTCCTTCACATTTAAAATCAAAGTCACACTAAATCCATCTCTATTTTATTTTGGTTTTAAAATATAACACATCGATCAAAAAGTCCCGGGACTAACTAACCAACAGATGGCATCTCTAATAACAAATCCATACCATTCTCAGTTAGTACCAACCTTTAGAAATTACGTGTCAAACTTTCATGACATTCCGACATTGTGTCATTGAGTTACAGTGGTTTCAGTGACGACGAAGAAAAAACTGAATCTCGTGTGTTGATAAAACATTGCTTTTTAATGGGAAAAAATACCGTTCAAACTCAGCGATGGCTTGAAAAGTGTTATCCGGGCTCTGCTCCGTCGAAAACAACCATTTGTCGATGGTATGCTGATTTCAAACGCGGTCGTACAGACACAAATGATGCTGAACGCTCTGGTCATCCAAATGAGGCTGTTACACCAGAAAACATATAAAAACCCTCAAAATCGTGATGGAAAATCGCAAAGTAAAGTTGCGTGAGATAGCTGACATCCTAAAGATATTATTTGGTATTGTTGATACTATTTTGCATGAACATTTGGTCATGAAAAAGCTTTTTTCGAAATGGGTGCCGCGTTTGCTCACAATGGAACAGAAACAACAACGCATCGATGATCCAGAGTGCTGTTTGGCACTGCTGACGCGAAATAAACAGGAGTTTTTGCGTCGCTATGTGACAATGGATGAAACTTGGATCCACCATTATACTCCGGAATCAAATCGGCAGTCAGCTGAGTGGAGAGCAGCCGGTGAAAGTCGGCCGGGAAGGTTATGCCCTCCGTATTTTAGGATGCGCATGGTATAATATTCATCGATCACCTTGAAAAGGGAAAAACCATCAATAGCGAATATTACATAACGTAATTGGAGCGTTTGAAGGCAGAAATTGCAAAAAAACAGCCCCATATGAAGAAGAAAAAGTTCTCTTCATCAGGACAATGCACAGTGTCACAAGTCGATGGTAACGATGGCCAAATTGCATGAGTTGAACTTCGAATTGCTTCCGCACCCACCGTATTCTCCAGATTTGGCCCCCAGTGACTATTGGCTGTTCGCAGACCTTAAAAAGATGCTCCAGGGAAAGAGATTTGGCTCCAATGAAGAAGTGATTGCCGAAACTAACGCCTATTTTGAAACCAAAGATAAATCGTTCTACACGGCTGGCATAGAAAAGTTAGAAAAGCGTTGGAATGAATGTATCGCTCTTGAAGGACACTATGTTGATGAATAAAGAAGAATTTTGGCAAACAAATGTTGTTTTAGTAGTTAGTCCCGTGACTTAATGATCGATGTGTTAAGTCATAAGAATTACCAATAAAGCATTGAGAAATCATGTGAAAAGATTTTTTATACTAAATTCTTACATTAAATTTTTATACTAATTTTTTTTTTTTTTTCAGATAAAGGAGATGTGTTTGGTTGGGGAAATACAGAATATGGTCAATTAAATTATGACAATAATAATATACAACAACTAAATGTAGCAAGATGCCTAAGTATATGTAGAGACCACAGTAAAATTATAGATATCGCATCTGGAGGATCATTTTGCTTAATGCTTAACAGTAGGACTAATATTTGTTTTAAAACTTATCATTCAAACTCAAGATTATAGGTGTTGAAGGCTATATGATCAGAAAGCATATAAAAAATATATTCTTTAAAAAAACATCTTTCCTCATGGTCAGCAAACAGTAATAGAAAAACTAAAAAAGAAAAAAAGCTTAAACAATAATTCTGTGAGTTTATTGTAAATGCAACTAAACAGATTGTCATTGTTTTTAACGCAGCTGTTAAGATTATATTATATGTCAGAAAGTCTTCCCATAAAAGATCGTCCTTATTAGTTGAGAAGTCATTAAATGAGTACTTATAAAGTTTGTTGCCATGCAAGGTAATTCATAGAGCTGCTCTGGCAAACATGGAAAACTTACGTAGAGATCTTTCCATACAACAGTTCAAAATCGTCTTGTCAAGCCGTCTCATGTTAGTAGGGTGTGTCTGCATTTCTAGTCCTTTTACAAAAAAACAAGACTCCTCCACTGATGATTATTGAAAATTCGATTGACTTTGATAATAATTTAAAAGCGGAGCTCTTAGCATTTTTTTTATGATTTATCTTATCAACGCCTTGAAATGGCTTTTGGTTATGAAACAGCGATATGTAAATTATCTATTTTATTACAATTATCAAATTGTAATTATCAATTAGGTCAAAGAATTATATATAGGTAGTTTGAACCTGAAATCAAACTTTACATCAATAATAATGCAGGCTAGGTCCAGTTAGTAGGATCTTCTTCGAAAAGTTTAATTAGAGTTATTCAAAACAACTTCACTGTAAGATCGATGTAGCACATATATTGATCAACACAAATTTCACTGTGATCAAACAACATCAAAATTAATGCCGTAGGCAGCCTGACAATCTAACTTGAAGAGCTCTAAAAAAAATATGTATGCATGCCTTATCATTCTTATATCATACCTTCAGACTCCCAGAGAAAAATCTTAATATTGACTGCTTTACCTATTTTAATTTGAATCCAGATAGTGGTTTTAATTTTACTCAGAGAATATGTGAGATTAGCATTTCAAAATGATGAATATTACTTTCAAGATATTTTTTGATTTGATCAAAATGTGTTTCACTTGTTTATGCATTATGTCAGTCACTGAATAAAAATATACTCAACTTATCGAATTTCTACATTGATTATGGTTTTATTAATTAGATAATAAAATATTTGATATCTTTTCGCTAGTTTCAAAGTGATCTGAAGATCCTCATTGAGTGAAACGCATCAGTGGTCTTAATAAAACTAATAGTATTTATTATTATCAAATAAATAAGACAATAATCAATATAACATTATCAATTTCCACCGTAAACCGACAGTTGAAAATTTCAAAGAATGTGTCACTTACTCAAATAATGTATATGTCATAGAAATAATTTTTTTTTTTTTTACAGATAAAGGAAATATCTTTACATGGGGTTATGGAATTCTGGGAAAAGGTCCACAAGTAGAACATAGTTTTACTCCACAAATGATACCTTCAACTTTATTTGGAAGAAATGAATTTAATCCAAATTCTAGGGTTCAAAAAATATCATGCGGTATGAGTCACATGACTGCTATTTCTGATGCAGGAGATCTTTATACATGGGGCAAAAATAAATATGGTTGTTTAGGACTTGGGCATGAGAAAGACCAATTTTTCCCGTTAAAATCAGCAATAGGTGCCAAAGCTCTCAAAGCGGCTTGTGGAATTGATCATACAGTAGTATTGTGCCAGCCCTTTTAGATTATTAAAATTGTGAACATAAACATTATTGTTATTCATCTTCCTTTTCTCCATCCATTTCTTAATTAAAACCTTTTTCAAACAAACATAAAAAATATCTTATTGAATTAGATTTTTATTTATACTATATTAAATGCATAATGCTTGCCTTAACCAATAGATTTTTCAATGAAAATAACCTTTTTTTTTCTATTAAGAACGAAAAATTGAACTAAGAAAATGAAAAAAATCTGAAAAATAAATTTATAATCATTATGATAAATACACTAGTTTGTGCTGTATATAATGATAGTGTAATATAATACAATATCATAAATTTGCATCTAGAATCATATTTGAGATATTCATATATGATGTGGAGATAGACAAACATGAAAAATATGGTTCTAAACTAATGTTGGAAATGACTTGATTTAATGTAGAGATGCACAAAAACCTTGATCCTGGAAAAACTGTGTGCCACTGAAATTGACTACAATTAGTTCAATTATTTTAACACATTGTAAGTGGCAGTTTAGAAACAGGGTTCTTTAGCGGTAGCGTGGAAGGCCAGCCTACAACGTAAACTCTTCAATATGCTGAACTGACCAATTTAAGTAAGCAAAAAGATTGTAGGGTATGAAGATACATAGATAGGAATTGTCAAAGCCTGTGACGATTACATACTCTGATAATGTATCACAAATAAGAAGAGAAATACTACCTTGATCAAAAAGTTTTAGGACCGGCCACCGTGTGGCGCTGTCAGTCACCCGATTGGAATTCTTTTTTTTTTCTTAGATTACCACATCTATCATTGACACTTCCCTCCAAATTTCAGCGTCATAGCTTGACATTTGTAAGAGTTACGCTGTACTGAGTACATCTACCTTTGTGCGTGTTTTCGATTTTTTACAAGTTTGAAAATGGCATCAACGAGTTTGCATTAAATTTTGTGTGAAAAACGGATTTAACGGTCCGCAGACCTTGGAAATGTTGAAGAAGTGTTTTTTGGTGGCACGAACGCTTTAGAAGTGGTTGTGAGTCGGTCGAGGATGACAAACGCAGTGGCAGTCGAAAACCGATGAAAACATCGATAAAATCAAAGAAATGTTGGTCGAAAACTGCAAATTGACCATCAGAGAGCTGGCAGAGGACTTGAACATCGCTTATGGATCCGCTTAAGACATTTTGATTAGTGATTTGGGCTTTAGACGTGTCACTGCAAAACTGGTGCCGAAAGACCTCAATTTCATGCAAAAAAAGGACCGCGTTGAAATCGCGAAAGACATGATTTCCATGAGTTTTTGACCAAAAACAACACAACTACTATCCAGCCGTCTTTGAATTCACCTGATCTGGCTCCCTGCGACTTTTTCCTGTTCAACCGACTTAAAAAACTGTTTCGCGGAACGCGTTACAGCACCCGAGAGGATGTCATGAAAAAATCGAAGACGGCTCTGATGGACATACTGAAAATTGAGTACCAGCGGTGTTTCAAGGATTGGATCAAGCACTGGCGAAAGTGCGTTGCAGTCGATGGGGAGTACTTTGAAGGGGACCATATCGATTTTGATGAATAAACTTGTATTTTCGATTTTATGAATAAAGTCCTAAAACTTTTTGATCAAGGTAGTATTAATAAAATTGGAACCTAACATTTTGCCAAGTATTGGGTTAATTGAAGTGCACAATCTATGAAGCTCTGCTTGACATATGGATAGCCAAATCAGAGTTTTGCCCTCTATACGTGATGATTTATTCTACACAATATATTCTCGACAGCTTCAATTACATTGCATGAAAAAAAATTATATCATTTTAAGGTCGGCTTCAAGTATGATTGAAATAAATATTAATGCGTGCTCTACAAAATGAGGATATTATGTGGAAAATGCCTAGCATCCATTGTTCTACTTGAAGAAGTTAATATACGAGGTGTATCCAGAAATTAAGTGTACTGAGGCTCTCACGACCGGATGGATTTTATTTTCGACATGTTGGCTACACTTCCGTGTAGCCTGACCCTTCCCCTCCGCAACGAGACCGGTTCGAGGTCAGTACGTTGAGAAGTGTCGACGCGACAACACGTTTCGTGAAAAATGTCCATCCAATCTCCCGCCAAGTGCGAAATACGCGGCATCATCCGTTATCTCGTTTGGAAGGGAAAACCTCCGGTTGAGGTTTATAATGAGGTGAAAACTGCATATGGTGATAAAGCTATGAATCGTACGAGTGTGTACAAGTGGTGTCACGAGTTTAAAAACGGTCGTACGTCTGTGCATGATGATCAGAGAAGCGGAAGACCTTCAATTGTGACTGACGAAATTGTGGAAAAAATCGAAAATGCGCTCCGTGACGATCGCAGATTGACTGTGAATGAACTTTCTGCGATGTTTCAGCAAATCTCCAGATCTCTATTACACGAAACCATCACAGAAACCCTCGGATATCGGAAACTGTCCGGGAGGTGGGTCCCAAAACAGCTGACAGACCAACACAAGTTGAATCGAGTGGAGGCCGGGCAAGAGTTTTTGAGGCGCAGCAAACTCCATGGAGATGAATTTCTCCGCTCCATCGTTACTGGAGATGAAACTTTGGTTGCACACTACACGCCTGAAACCAAAAGGCAGTCTCAACAGTGGCGTCACACCTCTTCACCCTCCGCCGAAAAGTTCAAAACCACAATTTCACCCAAGAAAATCATGGCATCCGTGTTTTGGGACTGTCAAGGCATAATTTTAATTGAATATATGCCTCAAGGGGAGACCATCAACTCTGCAAGATACTGTGAGACCCTAAAAAAATTGCGGAGGGCGATTCAGAACAAGAGGAGAGGCATGCTGACAACGGGAGTCTGCCTGCTGCACGACAATGCCAGACCACACACGGCCAACGCCACGAAGGAACTGCTCGCCTCGTTTAAATGGGATGTCCTGAACCATCCCGCGCATTCCCCTAACCTAGCACCTTCAGATTACTATCTCTTTACCTCTCTGAAGCTGCACATGGGTGGAAAAGATTTTCAACCGACGAGGAGGTAAAGGAGGAGGTGGAGAAGTGGACGGAGGGGTTGGCGGAAAACTACTTCGAGGAATGCATCAAAAAGTTGATACCCCGCTTCACCACCTGCATTGAGAGGAATGGCGACTATGTCGAAAAATAGCTTACATATTTACTCGTACTACGGTAACCACGTAATTTTTTTGTTTAAATAAAAAAAATTGTAACCTACAAAAATTCAGTACACTTACTTTCTGGATATGCCTCGTATTATAAAGATATTATAATTCAAATAGCAAAACTTTATTTACTCACTTTCATTAATGAGAAATCTTTCCTCTTATCTCGTATCCAAAAGGTATTTTTTAGTATTTAACCCTTATAACTCCATCGCACTGATATGTCAGTGCACTAATTGGTGCGGTGTCTGACCGCATCAACAAATTGGTGCGGTGTTGGTTATAACAAAAGCAAATAAAATAACATTTTGCCAGTAAACTAGGTACTTATACTACTTGGCCACTATCTGTCCTATGCGAAAAGTGACTGATGGGAAATGAAATACAAAACATAGCTTATTTTTAGTTTACATTAACTTTTATTCAAAATACACTCCTTGTGAGTCAAAACAATACTGGAAGCAGTTGTAAGATTTTCTGAAGCACTCCTGAAGCGCATTCTTCAGAATTGCCCCCAAAATCACGGTCAAAACCTTCCGAATGTCTGAAATCGTGCCGAAATGCTTTCCTTTTATCACCAATTTCAGTTTCGGGAATAGCCAGAAGTCGCATGGAGCCAAATCAGGTAAATACGGGGGTCGATCGATACTTTTTTGGCCAAGAAATCGCGTACAATCTTGCTTTTGTGCGCCGGTGCATTGTCGTGCAACAAAGACCATGCCCCTTGTTCCCAGTATTCGGGTCGAACTCGAAGAATCCTGACCCATAAATGATTCAGAACACCCAAGTACACATTGGCGTTCACCATTTGACCTTCTGGCGTGAATCTTTTGGAATCAAAGAAAATTGTGAGCAGTCTCTTCTGCATGTGCTTTTTTTTGTTTCGGAGATTATGGACCCTTCCATTCCGAGCTCTGGCGCTTTGTAAATGGCTCATACTGAAAGCACCATGTTTCATTACCTGTTACAATGCTTGACATGAAGTCTGGATCCATATCAGTCGTTCTTTTCATGTCTCTGCAGTGCTCCGCTCTGCAAACTTTTTGACCATCAGTAAGCCTTTCGTTTGCCCAAATTTTCCATTAAAATTTCAATGAGCTTCTCGATAAGCCTAGTAGATGCACAACGATCATTTCAGCCACTTTTTCAACATTTTCTTCAATTCGAACTGTCTGGCGCCTGAGAAGCGCTGCGTAAATTCCCCTAATAATTTAAACTTATTTTTTATATTTTAAAAATTTCTTTTGCGTTCTTTTCTGATGAAACGTTGTAATTGAAAATTCATACCCTAAATGTTTACAATAGTATTTATAAATTTCATGTTTAGTTCAAAACTCCGGCACCCGTCGACTTAGCGCTTTAGCGGCGTCCAGTATTTACTTATCTTTTGTAGCGTTCTAAAGTATGAGCTAATAAATTAAAATTTTTATGTTGAAGACATTTTTTTCTAATTCAAGTATAAAATCTGGAAAATCATCATTTATTATTCTGTGATAATAATGAGTATCTAAAAGACAATAGTATAAATAAACATTGACAATTTTTATATTTAGTGAATATTTTGTAAGCATTTTTTATACGACTTGTTATCTGCTTAGATATTTATTATCCCCTACAAGATGTCTAAAAAAATTTAATAGTGAAGAAATTCGTCAGCTTGGAGATGCCGAAAATTCTGATAAAGAAAACATTTCTGATGGAGATACTGATGTAAATTCCAATCACCAAAGATTGGTATCATTCTCCTCAAGTATCTAGAAGAACACCATCTCACAATATAATTAGAGGATCTCTGAATAAAGTTATATTGTATCCAGGTGTAACAGTTCGAGTATACACAGAAGTGCGATATGAGAAATCCTGGAAACTTGTAGACAATATCGAAATGAAAGCATTTATAGGACTTTTCTTAAATGCTGAATTTTAAAAATCCTCAGATGTAATCGTTGATCCTTTGTGGAGTAAGAATATGTACCTCCAATCTTTCGAGCTACTATGCGAAAATACAGATTCAACGAGATACTATGTTTTATGAGATTCGATGATAAAAATCCTAAACCACAGAGACGAGCAACTGACAAACTGGCTTGCATAAGAGGCGTTTGGGAGGGGTTAAATAAAAATCTTAGAAAGTGTTATATGCCAGGTTTTAACATAACTATAGATGAACAGTTAGTTGGTTACGATGGAAAATAACCATTCAGACAATATATGCCCCCAAAATTCCAAAACTATGACATGAAAATATTTTGGATCAATGATACAGAAAATGGATACCCTCTAGGTGGGGTTCCTTATTTAGGTAAATAGGGTAACAAACGAGCAACAAATCTCGGAGAAAAAATTGTTGAAAAGTTGAGTACACCTTATTACCACACCAATAGAAATGTGACATGCAATATTTTTTTTACTACAAAACAATTGGCCCTATATCTTAAAAGTTCTGGACTTTGATAGGAACACTACGAAAAAATAAGCAACATATATTCCAAATCGTTCCCGGGAAAAATTTTGCTCAATTTTTGGGATTACCAAAACACTCACTTTAGTCTCTTACGTACCTAAAAATGGTAAAGCAGTTATATTACTATCTTCTATGCATCACGATAATGCTTTAACATAAAATGAACAAGAACCTGAGATAATAATAGATAAAAACAAATCTAAAGGCGGAACTGATCTAATGGATCAGATGTTACGATCGTATGGTATACCTGTAAAATAAAGTGTAATAGATGTCCAATTGTTTTTTTATAAACTTATTGGATATAGCTGAATTGGCAGGATATATCATTTATAAAAAGTGGAACACAGGAAAAAACGATAGATGAAATATCTACCTGGAAGAATTGAGTAAAGAATTAATCATGGTTCAAATTCAGCAATGTTTCTCAAACATACGGAGTTAATCCTTGAAGCAGAATATTGCTGCATTAAGTAGCCTGGACGAAAATGAACCTTCAACATCAAACTCACAAACAAAAAAGAAACACCAAGCACAATGGCATTAATGTGAAATGAAAACACAAATTTTCCAACATTGCGCATATTGTATGAAAATGTATGTAATGATCATTCAAATTTGATATGTAATAATTGTGTTAATAAAGAATTTTAATTTTAGTATATATATTTCGTGTATTATTTATTATAATAAATTGAATGACTTTTTTTATATCATGACACAAAAATAATATAACGCCTTTACTACAATCGCTGGTGAGACGCCAAGCCAACTCATGGCTGACAAAATCCATATAGTGGGTTAAGGATTCAAACAAAATTTAATATTGGCACGTTGCTCCATTGTTCCTTTTCTGACCGAGACTCAGATAGTACTGCCAATTGTTACGTCATTACGAATGAACCAGTGCTTTGAAACTTTTACGGAAGATAGTCGAAATGTGTCGCTAGTTAACTCATTTCTTCATTCACAGATGGCGCAGGTGGTTACGCAAAATTAAAATTTGTTACCTTTCCCATTGGCCAGACTGTACATCGCTTTAACATATTTTTTCCACCGTTACATTTTGACCTTCCATGTTTATATTACTTATTCCATAAAGGCTATTTCATGTATAACTCATGTGTTATTTGTCTATTTGAATATTTTTAAAGTTTATAGTATTTTTGTATATGTATGTAGTTAAGAAAAAAGTTGTTGAATAATTTATCACATATTTTTTTCTTATCGTAATTTTAGGCGTACTTAGTGATAATTATTTTCTCCTAATAATGGCTGGACCAAATTCAAGGATGAATGTAGAAAGTGAAGAGCAGCAAGAAAGCACATCTTCAAGCTAGGAATCCAACATCAAAGTAAAATGGAATGGCAAACAGTGAAAATGATGATCATGAATATGATAAAGTTTTCTCTCAAGAAAATGTTTTGCCACTATCAAGAATTGCCAGCCAAAGCATATACCACTATTTAACTAATCTCCCATATCTTATTTCAATTTGAAAGCCTGATTGATCAATTTAAAAACAAAAAGAAACTTATAAAAAATCATATATTTAAATATACATAAACAAATCTATAAGCAGTAAACATCAATTCATGAATAACATAACATATAAACTAACAAAAAATCCAGATCACATAAAGCCAAATTTAACATTAATTTCAATCTCCGGAAACTTCTATTTAATAGTAAAGACAAAAATGTAATACTTCGCAATAGTGGTGTGTAATCAATTTTTGTGCTGACTGCGATGAATTCTATATAGGAGTCAGGAAGATCCTTTGAAAAAAGACTTCGTGAACACAAATCCACCTTAACGACTCCTCTAATTTATTCTAAAACGGCTAATTATCATCGTGAAAATCACACATTTTCTATTAATGATGCTAAATACTTGCATTTCAATAATAATGAAAATAAATTGGACAGATTCGAGGCTCTGGAAATATAAAAGTCAGTTCAGTGGGATGAACATCTGGTAAATACATACATTCCCAAGACTTCACCGCTGCTTGCTGAAGTTATCTCCTGTCTCCCTCCACCAACAATCCCCAACCTAAATTTTTTCCGTTAAATGCATGTGTATGTCAGTACCAGTTCGAATATAATTAAGTCTTGTTTGTTCTCCCCTAATGTGGTGAAAACTTTGCTACTAATAGGGTTATACCATTATATTAAATGAACAGTGTTCACTCCTTAGACTAATGGTAACAAAAACAAACCGGAACGCTCAAAGCTTTATTGCAAATATTTCCAGTAAATGGAAATATGTAACAGTAGATAAAATGAAAGGACTCGTGGCCTAAATTTTAAATACAGGAATACAAAATGTTAGAATTTCAAAGCTGGCAAATACAAATGAGTCTTGCTGAAGTAGTGTTGTTTCAAAATCTGTCCTTGACCAAATTGTATATTTTAAACATAATAAAAAAGGAACAATCCAATACATAAGTTTGAATGACATCAAAATAAAATCCAATACATAAGTTTGAATGACATAAAAATAAAACTTTTTGTTATTTGAAAGGATTTTATTTTAAGTAATAGTCCAATACTTGATATTTAGTTTAATAACAAAACAAAATTACATGGGATTTTCTTACAATACTAAAAAGAGATTTATTGTTTACATTCCTCGTGAAATGGCTCCAAAGTTCTAAAGTCACGCCAAGTAGGTGGTAATGCATTATGTAGGTGATTTCCACATCTTTTACAAGCTTCACTGAACAAGTTAATAAAACTATGAAACCAAGTCATAAAAGACCTGACAGCCAATTCCGGTAACGTTGGAGAGTAAAAATGAAGCATAGCAGCATGTGCATTCTCGGTGACTTTTCTAAAAACTTGATGTCGGGACTCAGTCCAGAGGTCCAAAGCTTCTCCGTGACCTTTGACTACAACCCATTCAATCATCAAACCTTTGAATGCTACAACTGCTTTTAGGACTTGGCCAAGGTTTATCTGCACCACTGCATTAGTAGCAAACGGCCGGGATACAGTTATCTTCATATCGTTGAATAATCTATCAATGGTGTTAATAACATTGTCCACATTCTGTGGAGGCACATTGTGACTGCTTGTCTGTGTTCTTCGTCTCTTAGCACTGCTAGAATTTATATAAGAGCGTTTTAAGGAATTTTGGCTCAATAATGTCTGTGCCAAACCACTGTACTCATGGATTTTATCAGTCCATTTGTAACTATTCACCAATTGAGTATATAAGGCCTGACGATCTTGTGTAATTTCTTGACTTAAATATGTTGTATTTCCCAAGTTAAAAGGTCCAGGAGGCGCCGTAAGACTGCCGATTGATTGTTCCACCTCTCTCAGGTTTAAGTTTACGTTACTTAAAAGCTCTTGAAGCTCCAGAAGAAATTTCGTTTCTTTTCCATCTTCACCATGTTCAGCTCTAACCCCATTTCCCAGAGTATCAAACACTTGCCCAACACTCGATCTTAAAGACCTAATGGCATTCAAAGAGATATTCAATTGATCTATATTAACTGGTAAAGCCATTTTACACCATTTGTTTTCCACTTGATTTAGCCAGCGTTTTACTATCGCAACAAATATTCTCAATCAATATAAACTTCGTCAACTCATAACAAGAACTATTTCGATTTGATAATTTATATCTCAGGCTATACATCGACATTCATTTTATAACTGGGTTATCACAACACATAATGCGGAGATAATACAAATGACAACAAACAACCTAAAATTACACCTAATCAAATGACTTACATAGACGAAACCGCAAATAAAATTGACCAGAGACAACATTGATTAAATATTGGAAAAAATAAATGTAGACATAAGTGTGAGCCATAGACAAAATATTGGTAATCGATGAAAAATTGTGCCTGTGGTTGGGATTGGGAATTTGCCATAATATACTTGAAATGTTATTGTCATTATTTTTTAAAAAAAAGTTAACGAACCTTTCAAGTCTTTACGGAACTTGTAACTTTTAAATCTTAATTACCTAAATAAAATAACGAAGTAATAATTTTGCTTTCGAAATATACAGGTGTCCCGTAACTAGTGAAATATACTTAGGGCGATAATAGATTGGGTCAAGACCTACCAGAATATTAAAACTTGACTCCAGTAAAAACCTTACCATTTTTAAGTTATTCGGACTTTTGTAAAATTTCGTATTCCTACCTTGCATCATATATTTTGCTGCGTTATGTACAAATTACAATTTTTGTAATTTTTTTAATGTAAAATACCTTTGAATAGTAGCTTTATCTATCGCATACAAAATGATTTCCAAAATTATTAGAGTATACAAAAAAATTCCTTGGAAAAATAAAAAAAATCTTAATTAAATTTTTTACGCTAACCTTGGCCTTCTGTGGTAAAAAATGTACTGGGCATTTCCAGAATACTGCTTTCAAAAGTTACTCATTTAATGGAGATTTCAGAATGGTGCAACACTACTTGATTTTTTTATAGAAAACGAAAAAATACTTAATTTTATTCAAAAGGGGCTGATTGTGACTAAAGTTCAAGTGAAAGGTATTAATGCAAAATTTACTTCATTTTGTTTTTGTCACATATTAATTGTTGTTTTTCATGTTAGCGATATCTAATTATATCGCAAGATTCCACTACCTACCACAGACCGGTTCAAACCGAACAAAAGGTGAGGTAGAGATAGCAAATGGCGACCATTTGCTATCTCGCTCTTTTTTCGTGTCAAAACTTGCAAGTCATGACTTGAGCAGTACGATACCTGACGCTGTACGCGTCGCATCTCCTTTCTCGCAAGTCATTGTTTTTATACCTACTTTTTTTTTTGCTTTGGACCCGGACTTTGTTTTATCTATCGATTTGGACTTGTTGTGTGAACTTAATATTTTGGGGTTCCCCTGGATTTTGTTGTGCTTATCTACTTTGTCTTTTTTGTGATCATAACGTCCTAGCTTCCTCTTTGACTTTTTGAATCCTGTGGTGACAAGCAACTATTACTGACATGGCGAACCGGAATTTTGGGTACATTCCACGTGAGTATGCCAAAATGCATTTAATGTATGGTGAAACTGGTCGTAGTGCCAGAGCAGCTGCAGCACAAGGCCAAAATATAACACTTGAATTTTGCCAGAATCAGCCCTTTTTGAATAAAAAATAGTATTATTTCGTTTTCTGTAAAAAAAATCTAGTATTGTTGCACCATTCTGAAATCTCCATTATATGAGTAACTTTTTTAAGTAGTATTCTGGAAATGCCCAGTACAATTTTTTTTTACCACAGAAGGCCAAAGTTTAGCGTAAAAATTTTAATTAAGATTTTTTTTATTTTTCCATGTAATTTTTTTGTACGCCCCGAATAATTTTGGAAATCATTTTGTATGCGATAGATAAAGCTACTATTCAAAGGTATTTTACATTAAAAAAAATACAAAAATGGTAATTTGTACATAACGCAGCAAAAAATCTGATGCAAGGTTTTATGAAATTTTACAAAAGTCCGAATAACTTAAAAACTGTAAGGTTTTTATTAGGTCAAGTTTTGATATTCTGGTAGGTCTTGACCCAACCTATCATCGCCCTAAAGATGATTCACTATTAACGGGACACCCTGTATGAATAAATCGAAAAAATCGGGCATATACTCGTATTTTAGCCCTGATGTCCTAGAAAATGTTTTTCAATAATTATGTGGTATTGAAAATGCAATTTCGAATGCTGCTTTAGGAACAGTTGTCCTTAATGGAGAGATGATGAGGCATCTGCCACGGTATTCTCCTTCCCTTCGATGTGTTAAATGTCTCTCGTAAATTCGCTTAAATATGTTATGTAGCGAGTTCTTCGTGATGTTTCGCTGTCCGATGATTTTTTTGAGAATGCGTAAATGAGCGGCTTGTGGTCGGTGAAAATATTCATTTGTCTTCCCTCGTGAAATTTTCGGAAATGTTTTACTGCCATGTATATGTCCGTTAGCTCTCTGTCGTAAGTATTGTAGTTTTTCTGAACTGCGTTGAATTTTCTCGAAAAATATCCGAGTGGCTGCCAGATATTATTTACCCTTTGCTGCAAAACTGCGCCTATCCCTATGTCCGATGCGTCGGTTAAAAGAGATAATGGGGCGTCGTTCTGAGGGTGATTTAGTAGAACTACGTCGCGTATAGTTTGTTTGCATTTTTCAAATGCGGTTGTCGATTCTTGAGTTGTGTAAATATGCATGTAGCGGCGCTTGAATGGATGCGGCGTGTGGAATGCAGTCTCGATAATAGTTCAGCATTCCGAGAAATCTACGTAATGATTCGACGTTTCTTGGCCTGGAGTACTCGTCGATTGCTTTAATTTTCTCTGATGGCGGTTTAATCCCGTTTTTGTTGACGCTGTATCCGAGGAAAATTACGTTGTTTTTCCCTAGTACACATTTCGTGGGATTTATTGTGATTCCGTATTCGTTGAAACGGTGTAAAAAATTTCGTATATGTTCTTCGTGTTTAGCTTCATTTTCGGAAGCTATTATGACGTCATCAATAAATGGGAATGCGAAGTCTAGGCCAGAGAGTACTTGATGTATGAAGCGTTGGAAGGTTTGATCTGCATTTTTCAATCCAGGGCACATTCGAGGGAATTCGAATAAGCCAAAGGGTGTGATTGTGGCTGTCTTCTCGATGTGCTTTTCCAAAACTGGTAGTTGCTGGTAAGCTCGGTTGAGGTCGAGCGTGCTTAAGATTTTCTTTCCCGCGAGTTGGTACGTGAAATCTTTCAGGTGAGGTACTGGGTACCTGTCAGGTTTGGTGACGGAATTGAGTCATCTGTAATCGCCGCAGACTCGTAGTTCCCCGTTCTTCATGGGTACGATAACGAGTGGGCTCGCCCACGGGCTCTTGCTGGGGCGGCATATTCCTTGGTGCATCATGTCTTCGAATTCTTTCTTGATGGCTTGGTACCGGTGGGGTGCGATAGGTCTGGATTTTGCGTATAATGGTGGTCCAGTTGTTTCTATATAGTGCTCCACTTGATGTTTTGAGCCTTCCTTGAATGGTGATGGTCTCGTGACGTCAGGGAATTCGGCGAGAATTCGGTGGTATTTCTGCCCCATATCAATCGTTCGTACGGTTGGTTGTGCAGAATTGTACATTGGCGCCTTGATAGAAATGTTGGTTACTTGATCTATAAGCCGGCGACGTCGACGAGGAGTTTATGCTGCGTCAGGAAATCTGCTCCGAGTATTGGTTTTGTGACGGCTGCCATAACGAATTTCCACCGGAGTCAATGGAGTCAAGCTCCATTGTTTTTTCTCCGTATGTATGGATTACTGTGTTGTTAGCGGCGTAAAGATCAAACGGAAGAGGCTTCGCGTAACTTGATGTCCTCGGTATCACGGAGATATTTGCTCCGGTGTCGACTAGGAATCTCATTCCTGACCTTTTATCGGTAACAAATAGGCGGTTGGTGGTTCCATAACCGCCGGGTTCCGTCGCAGCCAGCGTTTTTTCTGGTTTTCCGTTTCCCTTTGTTGTTTTAAAGGTACACGGTGACCTGCAGCGGAAGGCATTTTTCCGAATTTGTTGTGGTAGTAACAGCATGGTGATGCAGCAGTAAAGTGTGAGCGGGAACGTGTGGTGCGTGCTTTTGATTGGCTGCAGTACGGCGATCGTCGATGCTGATAATCATCGAAGGTAGTCCTCGATTTTATTTCCGCAACTTCCAGGCGGAGCCGCCTGATTACGTCGCTTAAGATGCGGATGGCATCTGACATGGAGGGTTGCGGCGGTACCGGTGCTTTGGTCATGGTCGCCATTTCCAGCGTCTGCTAGTAATCGCGTCGGTCAGAATCACGTCGGGGTCACCACTTTAGGAACAGTTGTCCTTAATGGAGAGATGATGAGGATGATCGTTGGTTTAATAAAACTCGTTTGAAATCGGAATATGCAAAGAAATATTTTATTGTTAAACGTCGGTATTTATAATATTTGGAATATGCGTGAGACAGCGCAAAAGATATGTCGCCGTCTCGTTTCCGCCGCACAATATGTTTATTGTTATCAAGTCGGGTATTCGTATGATTTGTAGGAAAGCGCAGGAGATATGTCGCTGTCTCGTTCTCGCTAAACAACGACAGCGACTCGCGCCCGACCACAGGGACAAAGGTCGCTACACTGTTAAGAAAAAGTCAGTATTGCAATACTGACTTTTTCTTAGCTTTTTGTTATTTATACAGTATTGCAATTAATAAAACTTTTCATTAAATTTAAATCGTTCAAATAAATCGAAGTTCTTGTATTTTAATTCACATAAAGAATTTATGTTTATATATTTTTTTCCGGAAATATACCTCGATGTTTAAAAAAATCGTTGTTTTTGTTTTGCTCAGATATTTGTTTGATTTAAATAGATCAATGTTTCATTACTCAAGTTCTAATTATTCCCTATACAACTATTATTTTAGGTAATATATCTTAACGTTGACAAGAGTTGATTGAATTATGTCACAAATGTTTTTAGGTCGTTTTTATTGAGGTGTTGGCGGTTAAAGTAAATATTTAAAACTAAATAAACGTTTTGTTATCATTTTACAAAACATTTTTCCGATAAACGAAACGTAATATTTTAAATGCATATTTTTTTAATTATGAAACGAACAATTCATATTGAATTTTAACAAATTTATGTATACTCATATTCTCTGATTATGAAGATATTTTTTCTTATGTTCTATTTTTGTAATTTTCAGATTGTTTCATTAATTATTTATTCTAATTACAAAAAATACTTTTGTTTTAAACCTCTTTTTATTTTTGAATCTAGTTTTCAATTAATTCAATCGAACACAGAAATTAATTAATTTGCTTGCATAAAAAAAGATTATTTCAAATTTGAAGTTTTTAATCAGTGGAATGTTATTCATCAGTCTACGAATAATTTTTTTTAACATTGTGGTAAAAGGGACTAGCAAGTAATAGTAACTATTTGACATAATCACACATCTGTACAACTTGATATTCGTTACAAAAACTATCAAAGTACATTAAACTAAAAATTAATGTTATTTTCTGTTACCGTTGGTTAAAGGAACGATTAATTTCACCAGTCTCTCTCTCTCTCTTTGAAAAATGGCCGTGAACTCCTATATATGAAGGAGTATACGCCAGTGTCGAGTAATGTCAGCTTCATAGTATCTAGGTAGTTCTATTCATATGGGCGACACGGCACATCAAGCAACTCGGCCCAGGACTACTGTTATCTAGTGAGATACTATGGAGTTAAACTATTTTACAACTAAACTACATAGTTTAAAACTAAATGAATATTTACAATAAGATGATAGTTAAATGTATGTGAGCGAGCGAATGATTTAAATTTAATTTTCTATCGATATTTATCATATATATTATACATATATTTTATTACAGGTTAATTTTGTTTTTGTTAATAAAATGAGTGATGCTATTCAATATGGAAATTTTATTGAGGCTCAACAGGTAGGGAAGATTTGCGGGGAGTAATATTTTTGTTTGTTTTTTAAAGGTCAAAGGGAAAGTATTCAGAGAACAGGAGAAGAAGATATGTTCAAGATCTCCCTCCTCCCGGCCACACTCACATAAAGAAGAGTTCCTTATATGTAGTCTGGCCAGGTGGACAGGGGAACAGCAATGTCCAAAGCGTATTCGGCTTATAGTTGTCGCTTCTCTCCGAGTGCTTCTATAATTGGAAAACCAGGGTTTGATTGGAATGTAGGGTTGAATTGATGCATATCTTTTTCCCCTAGTGCGGTTCGAGGCATTCCAGTAATTTGTCCACTCCTCCATCATCGAAGAGCGCGCCAAAGGTAATAAGTCTTGTGCAGATGTGTAATTATATTTGTCTGTATTTCCTGTAGAGGTTGCCTCTTTAGCTAGAGTATCTGCTTCTTCGTTACCCGAAATGCCTCGATGACTAGGAACCCAAGCCAGGGCGACATCAAGGCCCGCCTCTTCAAGGTTGTATATAGTTTCCCTTATATTAAGTGTTATACTATTTGGGGATCGAAATGGGTTCTTTCCTATTGCTTGAAGGGAACTTAGACAATCGGATACAATTAAAGTGTTTGAGATACTTAATTCTAAAGATGTTTGTAATGCTTCCAAGATTGCCAATGTCTCACCAGTGAATGTAGTTGAAAATTTGGGTAGTTTAATTTTTTTCTTGATATTTAAGCTTTCGCAATATATTGCTATTCCTACATGTTCCTCATTAGCAATCTTGGATGCGTCTGTGTAGAAGACAGTCCAGTCACTCCAATGGGTGTTAATGTGGTTGATGAAATCATAATTGGCGTGATAATTTGACTTATCAATACCAAAGGATTCAACAATGCGTGGATTTATAATTAAAGCTTGAAACGGGGTGCAGTATAAAGGAGGAATAGGGGTTTTTTGGACTACCACATTCAATGATGAGAATTTACGATAACTTTGTATTAAAGGGGGGAGTGTTTTGTTTCTCCAAAATATGTTTGTGGGAATGAGATCTGAAAGTGATTTCAATTTACGCAGAAGGGGGTGGGATGTTGTTTTGTATATATTGAGGAAGTATCGGGTACCTAAGAACTGTCTTCGGAAGCAGAGTGGTGGGTCCACACATTCAACCTGTAGGGCATTTGTCGGCGTAGATTTCATAGCTCCAACTATAATTCGAAGGGCCTGAAATTGAATAAGGTCTAGTTTATGGAGGATATATTTGAAGGTAGGGTCCAATAAGAATGACCCATAATCAAGGTGGCTTCTGATGAGGGCGGTGTATAGAAGTCTCAAAGTGGTTGGGTGTGCCCCCCACCAGACTCCTGATACTGCGCGAAGAATATTTATGTTTTTTTGGCAGGTTGATGTTATGTTCTCAGCGTGATTTTTCCAAGATAACCTGGAGTCGAATGTCATTCCGAGGAATTTGTGTGAACTGTGGTTAAGAATAGGGGCATTGTCAATATAAATATTAGTGGTAGGCAGTTGTCTTTTCCGCGAGAACACGACAATAGAACTTTTGGAGGGGGAAATATCTAATCCATGGTTTTTGAGCCACTTGGAGAGAGAGTGGAGGGAATTGTTTAATATTTTTTCTGCTATTTTAAAGGATTCATTGGACGCGTAAACCACGATATCATCTGCATATTGTAATACGACGGTATTGAGGGGAACCAGGTGAGCAAGATCTGCCGTATAAATGTTATAAAGGAGGGGGCTAAGGACTGATCCTTGCGGGAGACCCCTCCAAACGGTTCTTGTGAAAGACACCTCCTCCACTGATACAAAGATGGAGCGTTCTGATAAAAGGTTAAATATGAGGTGGGTGATTTTGTTGGGTATTTTTTTGTGTAACATCTTTTGTTTTAAAATATGTAAAATGACATTGTCATAAGCTGAGGTAATATCTAAGAAAGCGGCTATAAGTGGTTTTTGATAAGTAAATGCGGAATGAATATCAGTAGTGAGAATAGCTAAATTATCCATAGCACTACGTGATTTACGGAAACCAAATTGATTAATATCCAGAATTTTATTGTGTTCTACAAACCATTCAAGGCGGTTTTTAATAAGATGTTCTGTGATTTTTCCCAAAGTTGATGCAAGGGCTTGGTCTATAGGAATTTCCATCTGAAAGATCTTTACCCATTTTAGGTATTGGGATAATTTTAAATATTTTCCAGGGCTTGGGAATTTTTCCTGTATTAAAAATGCAATTGACCAGTGCTAGATAATATTTCCTGGTGTAGGGTAGGGTTTTCACTAAAAAGGAATATGGGATGTTATCCAGCCCTGGGGAGGAGTCCTTTAGGCTGGACAAAACCATGTTGAGTTCATTTTCTGTGAAGGGCGCATCTAGAGGATGATTATGAGAGGGGAGAAAGTATGTATATGGCACGTCATATTGGGTTGGCGATGAAGAAGGAGCAATTTTATTCAAAAAGGTGTGAACCCAACACTCTGTTGGTATTTTATGTAAGCGGGTTGAGTAGATGGACCTAAATTTCTTCACATTCTCCCACACTGTTGATATTGGAGTTTCTGGCGAAAGGGTGTGACAAAACCGTATCCATCCATCTTTCTTCTTCTTAGAAAGCAAGCGTTTTGTGACGGCTTGTACTTTACGAAAAAGGAGGAAGTTTGTCTCTGTCATGTTATTTTTATAGGATTGGTATACTTTTTTCCGGGATTTAACTGCATTTGAACACTCTTCATCCCACCATGGAGGGGGCTGTGGCTTAAAGAAGTGAGGTTTTTTAAGGGGGATCGAGTAGTGAGCCGCCTGGATCATCAACTCCACGAATTTATCATACTGAGTATGAAAATTTTTATGTGTCGGCCATTCTAATTGTTGTATTGAGGCATCGAGGGAGTGGGAGAATTTGTTCCAATTGGCTTTACGGGTGTTAAATTTATAACAAGTGGGGTTAATGAATGGGGGATGAGGTGATGGAAATGTAATGATTATGGGGAGGTGATCACTCCCGTGGGGATCAGGCACTACATTCCACGATAGCGTAGGGGCTAATGTAGCTGAACATATGGATAGATCTATTGCGCTTGAACTTTGATTCGGGAGTGTTAAGCGGGTGGGTGATCCATTATTCAGTACGCAAAGTTGAAAATCGTCCAGAATATTCATAATTTCAGCTCCAAATCTACATGCCCTAGGTGATCCCCATAGCGTGTGATGGGAGTTCATATCCCCAAGTAAGATGATGGGATGAGGTAGTGTTGATATTATATTTCTAAGTTGTGAGATGATGATGGATGACGGGCGCGGGATATAAACTGATATATACGTAATATTCTGGACTCTCGCAGCGACTGCATTGAAGCTGGCGTCCCGAGAACCCAGAACCACTTGCGTATATGGAATGGATGATAAGATGAAAAGGGCTGCTCCACCCCTTCCATCCGCCCTATCGTCCCGTAGCCACGAGTACCCGGGAACATTAAATAATGCCCCCGGAGATAGCCATGTCTCCGAGACGGCGGCCAAAGATGGGCAGAACTCACCTAGCATCAGGAGAAATTCAGCCTTGTTGGAGGGGAGGCTACGACTATTCCATTGCAATATTCCTGATGATAGGTGAGATTTTCTTTCGGCCATTTTTAATATTTAATTAAGGGAGGTCGGTCCGGACCTTCCTTGTATTGCATCTGTTTCTTCAGATGTGTTAATTTGGTAAGTTAAATTTTGTGTTTCGTTTAATATTTCTTTGGCAACGTTGGACGGTATATGAGGAGAATTGTATAAAAGACCAGAGATGAGTGAGATGAGTTTATTTAGTGTTGAAGAAATGTTTGTATCTAGTGATTGTGCAGTGATTGGAGTGTCTCGAGGGAGGCCACATCCATTAAGAAGATTTGTGTTTGGACGCCATAAGAGGCTCTCAATCTCCCTCTTCGTCGAGGGAGTGATATGAGGGCGAAAAGTGGGACCTGATGGTTTGGTGGCATTTATCATTTTTGGTTTCCAGGACTTATGGTGGTTAGCAGAGGGTGTATTTTGGGAAAGTGGGTGCGAGGTTTGTTCACCGTGTGCCGTAACTTCGGCGAAGGATTTCACAGAGGTTGGGGTGGATTTTGATGCTTCCTGGTAAGACATGTTCTGGTCAGTCATAAGGCGTTTTATATTTGTTTGTCTAGTGAACTCCGGGCAGGATCTATCCACTGCCGTATGACGCCCACCGCATGTAATACATGATGGAGCCGTTACGGAGCAGGTTTCACCGAGGTGAGATTGGCCACATTTGAAGCAACGTGCAGATGATCTGCATTGTTGCTTCGTGTGTCCAAAACGGAGGCACTGGTAGCACTGTATGGTTGGGAAATAGTACTTTTCTACCACTAAAGAGTTGTAGAAAGCATAGACCCTCTGAGGTAGGACCTGTCCGTCAAAAGTTAGTACCACTGTTTGTGTAGGGACCCATGTCACACCGTCTGAATTGGTTATTTTGCGGTTAAGTCTTCTGGCTTTCTGAACTCTTCCATAGCCATCCGGTACTTCCAGGTTTTCTATAATTTCCTCCTCCTTCCATTCAACCGGGATTCCTCTTACGAGGCCCATTTTGGTGACCATGAAAGAAGGAATAAATGATTTAAATCCATACTCGGCAAGGGCTCCATTTTGAAGGAAATTATTAGCTGATGGGAATTTATCGAAAGCTACAGCCAATCTATTTCGGCCTATTAATTTTATGCCGTTTCTTGGCGAAATGTCCGGAATTTTATTTTTTTTAAGAAACATCCCAAAGGAAATTGAGTTGATGGATGTTCCTGGTGACTCTGAAGTTTTTTGTACATGTACCACATAAGGGGATCGGTCATGTTTGCCGTATTCCCTTACCTGGAGATGAGACGGGGTTGTAACGGGTATAGGTGAGGATGTTGTAGGGGTTGTGATTGTTTGAGGTATTTCGGATGGTACATTAAGAGGGGTTATCTTTCTTTCCGGCGATTCTTGGCGGCTCCCTGGCTTTAGGTTCCTCGTTCTCTTTCGTTTAGTTTTATTTTTCACTTCTGTGAAGGACGAGACCGGAATTTCCTCTTCAGTCAACAGCTCACTATCAGAGTTTAAATCTGGTGGTTTGGGATCAGGAGGTTTGTGTGGAATCATTTTGCCTACGTACTAAAAAAAAAAAGAAAGAGAAAAAAACGACACGAGGAAAAAACAAATTTGAAGAGAGAAAAAACAAACTACCTACCTTTGGATCTACGATGAAATCAACCACAAATATGTACACAATCTAAGTTAAAATACAATACGTATATGAATAATGGTAGTATGAACGGTTATTTGTTATATGATCTAAATTAAGATGAATTTAGTATAAAAAAAAAGTTAGTATTTTTTTTAACCAAAAATGCACAACTTTCCCGGGCCGACGACCAGAGAGAATCTCTCACCAGTCTCGCTACTTTTTTTCACAAGTCTATGGATCTGTCAAAATCTGTCATGTCTGCTGTCATTTTTGTCATGTGTCCAAAGTGTCGATGTGTATAGTTTTTCGATGGAAAGCAGGCTTTGCTTATTGTAGTTCAATATTTTAATAGAACTACTGAGTTGCAGAAAATGAAATATGTCAGAATCGTTAGAAAAAGATAAAAAAAACGTCGATACTAAAAAAACAATTGACGATTCAATTTTAGAAAAGTAGGTACATTTTTAACGTAACATATTTACATTTTGACAACTTTTACATTATTTATTTGTTTAGGAGCTTTTTAGAATATTCTATCGGGAATCTCTAATTTTATTTTGTTTCCAATCTCATACTATATGCCTAAAATGCATTTTCATCACTGAGTTATTTTGTGCTTGCTAATGATATTGTTAACAAGTACAACATATATGTATATTATTGATTATACTGTACAAATTTAAAAAAATTCAACTATTACAAAACTTATGTAATAACGTCTAAGAAATGTATTATTTTAATAGCAGTTCTCGATTATTTATATTTTATTTTCTTTTAAGATTGGCTACTGAAGAGTTGTTAAGAGAAGCTTGCCGAGGAGCTATTAGAGCAGAAGTAGTTGGTCCTTCTGGATGGCTAAAATCTCAACAACTTAAAACAAACAAAACATTTTTAAAAAATACTTTGAAAAATGCTCTCAGTTCTAATAACTACCGTTTTAATAAGAGAAATGAGAAAAATTCAAAGGATTTAAGAAGAGATGTTAGTGAAAAATATAAAAAAACGAAAGAAACTAGATCAGTACCTTACCGCAAGAAATAAAAATGGATATAGAAGCTATTTTGAACATTCAAGATGGGGAAAATGTTATTGATCCTCATGAAAAAATGAATACTGTTATTGAAAAAATCTCACATTTAAAAAAAGAAGTTAAATCATACATAAAAGATGAACAAGTAGATATAGATAGCATTGTTAATAACTGCGAGGATCAATTGAAATCTTCATCTGGATTGCTCAATGATATAACTGTTTGTCAAAGTCACATTGAAGGTGAAGCGATTCAAGATATTTTAAATTCAACGCACGAGCTTCAGGAAATATCCTCTAATCTAGAAGAAATTAATTACGGAGTTAATATCATACAACAGCTAGTTACGTGTGATATTCAATTGAAAAAGTTCCATGAACTCAAAAGCAAAGACAAATTATTTGGAGCTGTCACATCTTTGTCAGTGTTAACTGACTTGTTGAATAATCCTGTGGATGGATTAGAAGCTTTGGGAATTTTCAAAGTTTTAAAAACAGATCTTGTTCTTTGCTGGGAGCAATTATTGAATGACTTGTCAGAATTATGGAATCAGTATTTAAAATGGACAGATGTTTTAGAAAAAGACTACAGAATTGTGACTATTGAAATAAATGATAAGTTTACTAACAATAAGAAAGAAATTTTAGATGCATTGATTTCATCGAAACAAATACATATGGAAATGAAAAATTTGGCCAGTTTTTTGTTAAAACATGTAATCAATCCAATAATTCACACCACATCCAAAGTAGAAGTATTACCTGGTGAAAGTGATAAATTAAAAATTACAATTCACTGTGATGATAAGTCCCAACCTTATTATGAGACTGTTCTCTCTAATTTTATTATCTTATTCCAATATCTGCATTCTCATCTAGATTATGAAATGCCGGATGGCAGTACCTTGCTTAGATTACTTGGTTCAGTTATTTGTGTTGATTTTAGTGATATATTAATAAAAGATTGCCTTGTTCATACAATCCCAAATTGTATAAGTGAGTTGCAAGACTATGGACAAGTCACATCGCAAGTAGAAAACTTCCAAAAGTTTTTAACAAATATAAATTTTTTTGAAAATGAAAACTTTTCCATTTTACAATATGCAAATAATGTAGACGTCTTATTTGCAAACAAGACAAGTCAATATTTTTTAGAAAATGCACGCATCATTATGAAAAAAGATTTAGATTGTGTCATGTCCGTTGGGACAGATTCTTCAAGTGCAGAAAATGATAAAAATATTTTTAGTGATATTTCGAGTGAGGAATATCTTAAAACATTTGATAAGGCTTTTCATTTATCTCCGTTTCTGTTTCCTCGCTGTGCAGTATCAAAATCAACGCAAGAACTTTTGGACTTAGTTGTTGTTATGATGGAACAAGCATCTCAAGCATCAGAATTCTGTGCTAAAAGACTATACTACACAGCACGAAATGTTTTTGAACTATATATGGCAGTTGTCCCTCTTCACTTCAAAACAATATTGGAATGTATGCCACAACAAATAGGTATGTTGTAAAAAAATATTTAAAAAATATTTATTTTCTTTCTATACTTCGGAAAGTCTAGGATGAGTCGTGCGATGTTTAAAACGTCATGTCTCAAAGAGATGGGGTAAAATCGTATTTTTTTACAAATCGAATAGTTTTTTTATAAATTGAACAATTGTTTTTCTCTAAACTGACGTTTTAATTCCTAATTTTCATTATACTGACTTTCTAATTTTTTGTATAATTTGTATATATCTTTAAATAGGCCAAGATCCACTATGAATTAATACTAATTACGAACATTTAATTAAAATCGATTTTACTCAAGTCAGTCACTACTAACGTGACTAACTTGAGTAAAATCGATTTTTTTATAAATCTAATCTTTTCGAATTTAATCAAATAGTAGCATGAATTTTGTTCAATTAATTAAATAAAAATATTGATACCATACGAAAATAATGATTGTCAAAAAATTACATGTACAAAACAATGGCAACTATAAAATTTGAAATGGCCATTTGGTGTAGCGTCTCCGTATCTATCAAATCAGTACGAGTGCTTGACGCCTTGTATGTGCCCCGTGTTTTAGATCGTTCCGTGCCTTGTTGCTGTCGTTTTTTGTTAATATTGTTACTGTTACTGTTTATTTGTTGAGTTTTACTTTATTGTTTTGTTATATTTTGTTATTGGTATTCTATCATGTCGAAAAGACAAAAAACAACTATTCTTAACAGTGAAACGCGTGAGTTTGTGGTGCGTTTGCGCGATTATTTTGAATGCTAAAACCAAAATGGCGGACCATTGCTGCCTCTAGAGAATGTTCGTGATCGCGTGGCTGAGGCTCTGGGGATCGGAAAATCTACTGTATCTCGGATCGCAAAGGAGAAGTACGTTGAATCGTCGAAGGAAGAGAACAAATTATCAACACCGAATAAGATAAGACAAAGACGATGCCCAGTTACCAAACTGAATTATTTTGATTTGGTAATGATATGAAATCATGTATCACTACGAACACAATGAACTACCAACACGCCAAAAACTGATGAGATCTCTACAAGCTGCCGGAGTATTTCAAGGCAGCGCGCCTTCTCTCAGTAAAGTACTGAAAAGCATTGGCTTCAAATACTAGTATAAGAGATGTGACAAAAGGAAAATTTTAATGGAGCGCACAGACATTGCCCTCAAGAGATGCGATTTTTTACGAAAAACCAAGAGTATTGAGAACTGGGAGAAGGTCGTTTTTCTCAATGAAATTTGGCTCAACGCCAATCACACCGTAAGTAAAAATTGGACTGACGACACGGCTAAATCCAGCACCAAAACGCCAGAAGGAAAAGGCCAGCGGCTCATTATTTGCCATGCTGGAAAGTCCAAAGGCTCCGTACCCAATTGTCTGTTTGCATTTAAATAGGTCAAAGCGACGGAATATCACGAGGAGATGAACTATGAGAACTTCAAGCAAATTAGAAGACGGCTCTGATGGACATACCGAAAATTGAGTACCAGCGGTGTTTCGAGGATTGGATCAAGCGCTAGCGTAAGTGTGTTGCAGTCGATGGGGAGTACTTTGAAGGGGACCATATCGATTTTGATGAATAAACTTGTATTTTCGATTTTATGAATAAAGTCCTAAAACTTTTTGATCAAGGTAGTATGTATACGAGTATGTTTTAATCAAATTAATTTTGTTTGTTTGCAGCTCTATTTCATAATAACTGTATGTACTTGGCCCACTTTTTGCTTACTCTGGGTCCTAGGTGGTTAAAACAACTTCAATGTAAAGAAATTGACTATACTATTTCATTTTGTGATCAAGTTAAGGAATTACGAGACCTCGCTGTTGAAAAGCTTCTTTATCATATGAGAATGCAAAGGAAACAAATTTTGGATACCATCAGATCATCAGGTTTTTATTTTATTGGAGTATTATTGCATTTATTTTAAAGTGAAACTTTAATATTGTGGTTTGTTACTTAATTATTTTTATTTGTATTTTTAGATCTATACTACATTGCAACAAAAGATGTACTCAGTGAAAATGCTGAACAAAGCATTCGTCAATGTTTACGGCAATTGCAACTTCTTAAAACTGTTTGCATAGGCATTTTTCCTCCCAATGTATACAAAAGGTATTATTTCTTGAATACAACAGAGTAACAGTTTAAAAAATATAAATATGTGCATGAAAAAAAATATGGATGCACGGAAGAAAAACATGAATATCAGAAAAAAAACGATTTCCTAGTATGTGTTGATTTCCATTACCAATTGTGTAATGTTATAATATTAGAAATTCATAAGATTATTCATATTTGAATTATGTAGCAAATTTGTTTCTTGTAGAATCGATTTATTTTACATATGTATGTATTACTGAATTTTAACTACAAGTCTAATTATATTATGAATTTAATTACAGATTATCCTATTTCAGGTTTTTAAAATTCCTTCAACACCCACTTTTTATATGTAGTATATTCTGTATTGAGGTTAATTTACATACATATAAAAAAATAAAATGGCTAAACAGCCTTTAATAAATTTTTGCAACAGATTTGTAAAAAAAACTCTTCCTACTTTGCTGCAAAAAAGCACTATACAAGTAATTCACTAAATGAATTATTATTATTATTCTATAAAACCTATGAGTTTAGTAAATGGCCTCTTCATAATATTTTATCATTTACAGGCTTATAACGTCACTTGCCAATTTATTCATCGAAGAACTTTTGTCTAAAGTTCTTGTACAAGAAGACATTACAGCTGATGTTGCATCCCAGTTATCAGAAATCTACAAAATTGTCTTAAACAGGCTGCCACAAATTTATCAGGTAAAAAACAAACAAGAGTCAATTAATGTACCATATCAATAAACAACTCAGTTATAATGAGCATCAAAAGACCAACAATATTTTCTCACTATAATCATTACTCATCTTGTGAAGGAGAGCATAGCTTAGTGGATAAAACTGTAGACTCCATGACTGGATTGAGGTAGCCGAAAATCTACATTCAGGCTAGAAACTACCCTGGAAAAATTGAGATTCCACTAATCAACTACAGACATTGGCAGATCTAGGGATTAATTACCTCATGTGTTATAAATACTGCAGAATGGACAATGTCCATGCTATGGACAATTAGACAAAAAAAACTTTTTGAAACACAAATCATAGTATAAATAAGCCAAAACCCATACGATGGTTGTCGTCAAAGAAAGAATACAAGAATTGAATTTTGAATACAAGAGAGCGAGAGAGGAATACTTGGATTCTCTCCGAAAGTAATTCGAAATTTGAATCTCGGTGGGTCCGTGATACTGAACGAATTTTAAATACCTAGCTAATAATTTTTGAACCGGTGCAAAAGGGGACGATGTATAAATGGTATATAGTATATAAACAAATTTTACATTTATGAATATATATTTTCATAAATGTAGAATTTGTTTTACTTCCATGAATATTTCACGGGTTGCAACTAGTATAATATTAGTTCCACTAACACAAAAAGTACAAGACTACTAAAATGTAGGCTTGTTATAAAAGTGTAATTTTATGGACATATGAGTCAACTTAAATTTTGACTAGTATTTGGTCATTATCGCTATCTATTCTATTTTTTAAGTTCAATTTGAACTTATGATAATTTTCAAACATTCCTACTTATAATTTTTATCAAACTCGTAATCTTATTACAATTTTCTCAAATTATTGATATACTAGGTTAGTCAAAAAGTTTTGAAAGCGGAAATGAAAATACATTTTTTTTGGGGGGAAATCACTTTTATTGCTCAGTATAGTCTCCCATAAGATCAATACACTTGGTCCAACGATCTTCCAACTTTGTTGTCCCATCACGGAAGTGACTTTCTGGAAGGCCTGCAAAATACTCCTCTACAACGGCTATAACCTCTTCGTTTGATGAAAAATGCTTTCCACAAAGGAATTTTTTGAGGTGTGAGAACAGCCAGAAGTCAGAGGGAGCTAAATCTGGCGAATAGGGTGGATGCTGCAACAATTCGTACCCCAATTCACTGATTTTCGCGATGGTTTTTTGAGCTGTGTGAGCAGGTGCATTGTCTTGATGAAAAATGATTTTTTTCTTCTGCAAACCGGGTCTTTTTTCACAAAGTTTTTCATCCAACTGGTCCAAAAGGTCACAATAATAATCAGAGTTGATTGTCTTACTAGTTTGGAGATAATCTATCAATAAAATTCCTTTTGCATCCCAAAAAACTGACGCTAACACCTTCTTGGCCGATTTCTGGACACGAACTCGCTTCGGAGCTAAAGTGCCTGGTTCACACCACTCCTTAGCCTCTTGTTTTGATTCAGGACCATGGTGGTAGACCCAAGTCTCATCCATAGTGATGAATCGACGCAGAAAATCCTTTTTATCCTTTCGAAATTGCTCCAAATGTTGCTCAGAAAGTCGCATTCGAACGTGTTTTTGTTGCATTGTTAGCAAATGCGGGCACCCATTGTGCACACAGTTTTTTGAAACCCAAAACTTCAGCCAAAATATGCCATGTTGTTCCATGTGAGATGTCTATGGTGTCAGCTATCACATCCACAGTCGATCGATGATCTTCCAAAACCATATCCTGTATTTTCGCTATGATTTCTGGTGTTGATGCACTTTTTGGACGTCCTGAGCGTGGATCGTCTTCAACGCTTGTACGGCCACGCTTAAACTCCTAAACCCATCGGTGAACGGTTGGAAATGAAGGAGAAGACTCCTTTAATACTTTCACCATCTTTGCATGGTTTTCAATAGCCGATAAACCTTCCAAAACAAAGAATTTAATCACTGCACGATATTCGGATTTTTTCATTGTTAAAAAATACACTGACACGTCAACTTCAAATGGCTTGTAAACAAAGAATGAATTGACAGATCGAAATGAAATTTTGAGTACGTTCTTATGAAAGATGAAATATTAAAATGGCGTAGAAATTTTAGTTTTTCTACTGCTCCATAGATGTCGCTTTCAAAACTTTTTGACTAACCTAGTATAATATTACATTTCAAACAATAATGATGCAATGTTTAATATCTAATTTTCTATTATTAAAAATATCCTAATTATTTTTTAGGATGAACTTGAGACACATAGAAATATTATACTTTGGGAAAAATTCAAGGAACTTATTTTGGTTCTTGGTGGAACTTTGGCAGATATTGAAGAACGGTGGTTTAATGGAATGGGCCCATTAGCATTACAGTTCAAGCCAGAAGAAATGAAAAGGCTTATTAGAGCCCTCTTCCAAAACACAACATTTAGAGCTAATGTTCTTTCAAAAATAAAGTAATATTGAAATTTCTTCACATAGAACTTGTATTTTAATGTTTTTTTTTCACAATAAAAAGTTTTGTTTTATTATGTTATAACAATTTTTTTCATCACATGCGTAAAATGGTACATTGAAAACATAAATGAGAGAATGTTGAATATTGAAACCTAAATTACAATTGGCAAACAAGTGTGTTACTATTGGCAAGAGTTATACTTTTTTCTTCGTCTCATTCAACCCTAACATGTACTATCACTGCATACTACAGGGTGGCCCAGAATAAAGCGCATTTTTATTTTCTTTCTTACTTGAAAAAGCAAGGAGGGAGAAGGTGTCATTTGTTCTATCGGTTCTGGTAATTTTAGTCATCATGAGTCACTTCATGGGGCAATATCGCACATTTTGCATTTCTATGTTTTACAAAAACAATGGTTCATACATAACTGTCAGATGATTATTTCGAGTTGAGTACCAAATACACAGTGTTGGACAGTGTCCAAACGACAACTTAATCAAGCAGTGAGTTAAAAGATTTGAAGAAACTGGTTCCATGTTAAAATCTCGGCCCCATGGCGACCGCCGACTTCTCAAACAGAAGAAATCAATAAGTCTATGCGCGCTGATCCAACGCTATCAAATTGCAAGTGCTCGTCAGCATTAGTAGTCGCCTACGACCTTGCAGTGAATTTTATCGCTTGACTTAAAACGCCATCCTTATAAAATTCAATTTGTTCAGGATTTAAACGAAGCATAGTTTTTTAAAGGTGGGAATTCACGGCTAAAATTTTTAAACAGTTCTCCGGGCTTAACAACATACTCTTTTCAAACTAAACAAATTACAATATGAATAGCTTCATCAATAAGCAAAATTGGTACTATTGGAGCAATGAAAACCCATGACTGAAACACCAGAAACCACTCCATTGTGCACAAGTAACAATTTGGGCATCTGAGTCAGCGTCAGGAATCATCGATCCTTATTTCTTTGAGAACGCTCGCAGCCATGCAATTAATAGTTGTTTCGGAACGTTACATTCAAATGTGATGAGAGATTTTGACTGAAATTGAAAAAATTTCTGGGGTAAAATTGGAGGATGCGGCTTCAACAGGATGAAGCCACTTGTCACATGTCCAATAACTGTTTGGAAGAGGTTCAAGAGATGTTCCTGGAAAATTGATTTCACGAAGGGATGATATTGTGTGGCCACCACCAAGCCCTGATTTATCTCCACTTAATTTTTTTGTGGGGATACCTAAAAAGTCGAGAATTCACAAATAACCCAATGATTCCGCTACAATTGAAACAAAACATTTGTCAAGAGATTGAAGGGATACAAATAAGACGAATGCTATTGACAGGATGGTGATCATCTCGATGATTTATTTTCAAAATATAAATTCCCAACTTTTTATTACATGTTTGCAGTAATGAAAGTTGATTACAACAAACCATAAGTCCAGCTCGTAGCAGCAAGAATCTGTGCATGTTATATCAAGTATACTGTACAGTACCACAAAAATGTGAGAAGTCTTAAATCACTATAAGACTATTTCAAAAATAGTGAAATTCAAAAATTATTATGCAGACACATTATGAATTTTTCAAAAATGACCTTTATTCTGTGCTACCTTTACTTTTGTTTTAACTGTTTTGAAGTATTTAAGCTCATAGTTTCCCAAAGTGGGTGCTACCGCCCCTCTGTGGGAGTCGCTGGCCACAGTAAGGGGGGTCATTGAGAACTAACTGCAGTAAGAAAACGCTTAAAAAATTGGTTACCATAACATTTTTTAACCCTTGCCGATCTGTGAACGGACAAGAGTGACCAAGACTTATATTTTATTTAATTTCTCGAAATATACTGCTTGCAGGGTCTTCATACTTTATGTATTCCTCATCGAAACCTCTATGATTTGAATGATGTCATTACGAAATAAAATCATTCATAAATATCAACAGAAATTAATGATATTAAATCGAGAATTGACGAAATGTCAAAACACTCCGTATGACTCATTTTTTTTTGACAGTTAATATTTTACATTCGTTCCAGGGATTGGTTACCAGTTTTATAATCCTATTATTTTTTATCTGGTAGGGTAATACTGCGGCATCGGACATCGGGGCAAACGGTACACCCCCTTAACATTTTACTCATGCCAAACCTAGTTATACATGTTGGCCACCATTGTGAGTATTTTTCTCAACGTCAGTAGTGTTGCGCTCCGCATAAAAACAGTAATCTGGTAATATCTCAATCATTTTTGAGATATTTATTATTCTTTGTGCCTGCCGTCTACCTACTGGTAAGGACCAATACACAACAACTACGAGGCATATCCAGAAAGTAAGTGTACTGAATTTTTGTAGGTTACAATTTTTTTTATTTAAACAAAAAAATTACGTGGTTATCGTAGTACATATGTAAGCTATTTTTCGACATAGTCGCCATTCCTCTCAATGCAGGTGGTGAAGCGGGGTATCAACTTTTTGATGCCTTCCTCGAAGTAGTTTCCCGCCAACCCCTCCGTCCACTTCTCCACCTCTTCCTTTATCTCCTCGTCGGTTGAAAACCTTTTTCCACCCATGTGCAGCTTCAGGGAGGTAAAGAGATAGTAATCTGAAGGTGCTAGGTCAGGGGAATGCGCGGGATGGTTCAGGACATCCCATTTAAACGAGGCGAGCAGTTCCTTCGTGGCGTTGGCCGTGTGTTCTGGCATTGTCGTGCAGCAGGCAGACTCCCTTTGTCAGCATGCCTCTCCTCTTGTTCTGAATCGCCCTCTGCAATTTTTTTAGGGTCTCACAGTATCTTGCAGAGTTGATGGTCTCCCCTTGAGGCATATATTCAATTAAAATTATGCCTTGACAGTCCCAAAACACGGATGCCATGATTTTCTTGAGTGAAATTGTGGTTTTGAACTTTTTGGCAGAGGGTGAAGAGGTGTGACGCCACTGTAGAGACTGCCTTTTGGTTTCAGGCGTGTAGTGTGCAACCCAAGTTTCATCTCCAGTAACGATGGAGCGGAGAAATTCATCTCCATGGAGTTTGCAGCGCCTCAAAAACTCTTGCCCGGCCTCCACTCGATTCAACTTGTGTTGGTCTGTCAGCTGTTTTGGGACACACCTCGCGGACAGTTTCCGATATCCGAGGGTTTCTGTGATGGTTTCGTGTAGTAGAGATCTGGAGATTTGCGGAAACATCGCAGAAAGTTCATCCACAGTCAATCTGCGATCGTCACGGAGCGCATTTTCGATTTTTTCACAATTTCGTCAGTCACAATTGAAGGTCTTCCGCTCCTCTGATCATCATGCACAGACGTACGACCGTTTTTAAACTCGCGACACCACTTGTACACACTCGTACGATTCATAGCTTTATCACCATATGTAGTTTTCACCTCATTATAAACCTCAACCGGAGGTTTTCCCTTCCAAACGAGATAACGGACGACGCCGCGTATTTTGCACTTGGCGGGAGATTGGATTGACATTTTTCACGAAACGTGTTGTCGCGTCGACACTTCTCAACGTACTGACCTCGAACCGGTTTCGTTTCGGAGGGGAAGGGTCAGGCTACACGGAAGTGTAGCCAACATGTCGAAAATAAAATCCATCCGGTCGTGAGAGCCTCAGTACACTTACTTTCTGGATACGCCTCGTATATTTTCGTTATAATGACATGAATATTTCTGTTTCACTGCAAGTTTTCTTTTTGAGGTTATGTTTCTCAATATATACAAACGGTTCAATATATACAAACGGTTGATAGGTATGAATGAGTCTTACGATGATACATGACTGTGTGTCTAAATAGTCAAATGGAAGTGTTTGTTTAACACTTCCCTTACTGTGCTAAAAAATCACGCCAGTAACGGTGTTGGACACTGAGGGTACAGTAAACATGTATGTTTTAAATTAAAATTATGCAAAATCTATTAGTTTTTTTTGTAATTAGCTATAAACATCATTTTATTATGTAATAAAATGTCGAATAATATAAAATAAGTGTAAGAAATGATAAAATAAGAGTTGAAACAGAGAGGTGACATTTCTATAAGAATATCATTTTCCCACTGCATCGTTCGGTCTGCGCAACGTTCAGAATGCGCATGACTGAAAAGAGGTCTCCAACCTTTTAAAAAAAATTCACAAAATTATACAATAAAATGTAGCGTGTATTTTTTGGCAATAAAAATATAATTCGAATTAAGACAATAATTAACATATTAACAAAATATAAAATGAATATATTGTATAAATTCAAAAATAATAATATAAAAACAAACACGAAATTCAAATCAATAAAATATGCCATTTGGAAAATATAAACACTTTGAAAATAGGTCAAAATTTGAAAATAGGACAAACATATCATAAAATCAAAATTTAATCCTGTGGAGAAAGTCTATCGCAATTGGGGCACGAAATAACTTCTATGTACTAAACACACAGGTGTTTGATAAAACTGGTAACCAATCCCTGGAACGAATGTACATACTCGTAAAATATTAACTGTCAAAAAAGAATGAGTCATACGGAGTGTTTTGACATTTCGTCAATTCTCGATTTAATATAATTCATTTCTGTTGATATTTATTAATGATTTTATTTCGTAATGACATCATTCAAATCATAGAGGTTTCGATGAGGAATACATAAAGTATGAAGACCCTGCAAGCAGTATATTTCGAGAAATTAAATTAAATATACGTCTTGGTCACTCTTGTCCGTTCACAGATCGGCAAGGGTTAAAGACTGGAAGATTTTGACAAAAAGATTGGTTGAGGGAAAGAAGACGAAACTTAGAAATGAAAAAGTCAGAATGTTGAGTATGAATGTGGAGATAACTATGAAAATATTTTAGAAAGAAGTAAGTAAAATGCGAGGAAAAATTATACTGGTGATTTAAGTGGAATCGAAGATAAGAATGGAAGGATTTTGTCAGAAGGAATGGTTCATTTGAAATGGAGGAATATTTCAAAGAACTATACGAGAGTGGTAATAACAACAGTTTGCCTGATAAAGTTGAGAATAACAAGCGGCTGGAAAATTTGAATGGGATTAGTTTAGAAGTACTATAAAAGACATGAAAAAAGAGAAAGCATCACGTTGTGATGAAGTGAGCACAGACTCAATTGTGTGTAGAGGTGAGCGAATGTCAATGGGGCAGTAATATATACCATCACGCTATTTCCCTATCAGGGTAGGCAGAGAGGGCACTGTACCTGACTTTCATATTTCGACACATCCTTAGCCTTTTTTACATAAATGCAAATTCTACTACACATATTTATTTGACTTTCTATGTTTCCTTCTTTCAGAATATCAATCATTTGATCCAACCATACTTTTCTTGGTCTGTCACTCACATTTGCACAATATCTGTTTTGTTACTCTTTCTTCATTAATTCATTACATATGCCCAAACCATTTCAGCATGCTCTTATTCATCTTACTTAACACATCGGCCTTAAGTTCACATTCATCCCTTATCACTTCATTCTGTATTCTGTCATACACAGTCACTCGATGTATTCTTCTCAATACACTAATTTCTACGGCATTTATTCGACTCCTATTAGTATTTTTCCACGTCCGAATTTCACTCCCATACATTAAAGTTGGCACCAAAATACTATTGTATACTATCATCTTAACATATTTGGATACTGTCCGGTCCTAGTATATATGTTTAGCGCCCCATAGACTTTGTTTCCTATCACCACACGCCACTCGATATCTCTCTTAACTCTTACCATCACCTGAGAAAATACCCAAATAGCAAAATTCCTCCACTTGCTCCAATCTTTCATTATTCACTTATATTTCGCATTTACTTTTCTTCACACTTTTCTATCACTATTAATTTGGATTTTGCATCATTCATTCTCAGATCTTTCTCTTCGCATATCTCATAAAATTTAGTTATCAAACTCTGCAGTTCGTCTTCCCTCTTCGCCAACACTACAATATAATCTGCTTACAGTAATCCCCATACATTCCCATTCGAGATTTATATGCCACCAATTGACCTCTATAGTTCCTTCATACACGAATCTATAGAAATATTGAACAACCAGGGTAACATATGCATCCTTGATTTACTCCTTTCGAAATATTAAACCTTTCAGTTAAGGTACTATTCATTCTAATACATGCTCTACTGTTAGCATATAATGACGCAATATCACATATTAGTTTACGTTCAACACCATATTCATTCAATATTTTCCATAGCTTGCCTCTTATCATGCCGTCATATCGCTACCCTTATTTGTAAATTTGCTAACTCCATAAATACAAACTTTACAGGGCGGCAATAAAACTGCATAACTATTCTAAATTAAATCTTATTAGTATTTTTTTGTACTTAAATATCAAGATGGCCAAGAGATACACTCCGAGTAAAAAAAAAGTTAAATATCATTATTGCATCATGATTTTATGGATAATTATTGGAGTTAGCAATTTTGCGATGGTGAATATTTAAAAATTATTGTAGGAGTTAGCAAAATTGCATCTTAATATGAGTTTTTACTGTGGAGGTCTCCTAATATTGAAAAACAAATAACTATTTTATTTGGATTTAAATAATGCAAAAGTGCTGATAAAATACACAAATCAAACAATATAAAACAAGTTATAAAAATATAAATTATAAAAACAAAGGTTATGTGTGCACAATTTTGTTTTGTAATATAATGTTGAAACATTAGATTTGGGGGCAGGACAGCTTATTATTATAGATCCATGGTGAACACATCATTTTGTTCTTCTTTGTCTTTGGTTTTATCATTTCTGGCTTCTTCTTTCTTCCGTTAGTGTAGTTCGTACTCAGTGGCCGAAAAATGATTTTGTTCATAAGTAGTACATTTGTCACATGCATCTTTTTTAGGTTGGAAACCCCCTAAATTAGCCCTTTCAAAATGTTTGTGAAATGAAGTAGACGAGAGAGATGTTGTAATATCTCTTGTTGTGCACCATTCGGTTTTATAAAAAATATAAAGTTCTGATTTTGACCTCCATTTGGGCAACAAGTAATTTTTGGAAGTTCTTTTTCGGCAGAAATGGGACTCCATTTTTGGCAACTCATTAAAAAAGTTTCTAAGATTTTTATAAGCTTCCACAAATCGGTTCTTGTTGTATTTTTTAACAATAATTGCCATTTGTAATTCTAAACTACCGCTTTTCTTCTTCCAGTTTAATATTGTCATCTTATTTAAATCTAATGTAAGCAAAAACATCGTTTTGCATATCCGTATGTCAGAATCATTCTTTCTTGGAAAATATGTTGTAGACCAGTGTTCCCCAACCTTTTTAGACCTGTGGACCGGTAAAAAAAGGAAATATTTTTCGCGGACCACTAATACTGAAATAAAAATGTTTTATTTTATTTAATATTTTTTTAATCTTATATTGTGACAGATGGACATATGTAACTATAATTAACAAATATACATATAACAGTTAAACAATTTTAATTGTAATATATTAAGGTAGGGTTTTGCATCCGAGTTCACTATCCAAGAGCAAATATTTCCGTTCTCCCTAAGTGTATCTGAGAAGATTTATGACTGTCCATTCTGAGAAAACCAGCAAATATCATTATCATACCAATTATATTTATTTAACAATTACTAAAAATACAAGTCAACGTACTATACAAGCGAAAAAATCCTATATTTAATATTTTTGCATGGCGAATTTCTTGAAATTTGACATACTGTTTGCGGCCCGGCACCGGGCCGCGGACCACCGGTTAGGGAACACTGTTGTAGACGACACTTTACTGGATTTTTCCGGATCTGTTCTATCCCTTGATTTTTTTACCGGTAAAACTTTCATTAGCCCATCTACATAAATTCGTTGTTCTTTCCAATTCAAGTTCCAAAATTGGTTAAAAATGTTCATTCTGTCATCTGATATACTCGTAGAATAACATTTCAAGACACCTTTTTCAGAAACATGACATTTACACCTTTTTTTTAAGCTTTTTATCATTCTTCGGTATTTTATTATTCCATGATCCATTGTATTTCTTTTTTCTGCCTAAGTATCTTTTTCCTTTCTCTTTGTTTGCCTTATTCTTAGTAGAGAACCAAGAAGAACTATCTACGTCACACCTTTTCTTTCTTACTTTTTTAGTAGGTTGAAGTGGTCCATTATAATAATTTGAATCTGAATTATCTGAATACGGCACTAATGAAATTTTGACTCCTTGGCTTTCATCATCACTTATAATGTCATCAATGGTATTAAATACCATATCGGATTGTGTTATCAGTTCAGTCGAATTTTGTACAATATCCGTATTATCAACACTTTCCATAATTATAATATGGTTGTAAACCGTGTCAGGTTGTGTTTCTATAATTCCTTTTGATAAATCTTCTGAGTAGTATCCGTATTTATATAATATTATGTGATTTCTACATTATCACTATCAACGACTAAAATTGGCAATTCCATGAATAAATTTGGACTTTCTTGAAAACTCGTACGATTTTTTTCATCACTTTTACGATTTTCTTGATTACTCCTACGATTTTCTATCACTAATCCAACCATAATTTTTCATCTGCTATTCATCTATAAAAATAGACAATACTTATAAAAGTATTTTAATGCTTCAAATATTCATATTAATTTAAATAAACACAATTTTGTTTAAGCCCACCCAGTAATAATTAAAATGCAAAGTTGATGTCATAATGCAACACGATGTTTTACATGTGTTGAAAAGTTGCTAACTCCCTTAGTTGAATAAAATGAGATATTGAGTCATAAGTAAGGGGAAAAAACTTAAAATTATCTTAGCAAAATAGTGCTTATACTTATATTCATAGGAAATAATGCTTTTTTTTCAAAATAGCGTAACCGAACTCACCTTTTAAATTAAATATTTTGACCGGTACCACAATGCTACTTGATTCTAATGGATTCACATACAAAATGGTGGAGTTACACATTTTGCAGTGTTGGAATTGGTAGCATTGGAGTTATCAATTTTTCTTGAGGCGTTTTTTAAGGCACTTTCAATAATTGTAGACATGTCAAATTTTTATAGCATGTGTATTTGAATGTCGAGAACAAAATGCAATTGTTAAGTCATTTTTCGACAAAATTGGAGTTAGCAAATTTACAAATTAGGGTAGCGATATGCTTTTTCCAAGCTCACAAACGCACAATATATTTTTTTATTTTTACGATATTTTTTTCTACAAGCATATGCTAAGAGTAAATCTGATCCATATAGTACATTATCTTCCACTTAAAAAGGTACTCAAAGCATCATATGCTTTCTTCTCAGTTTTTCTATCAGAATTTTTCCGTACAGCTTAGTTGAAAACTTTTTCAGCCACTCGATTATTGGTTTACCCCCATACATTATTCGTTCTGTGCTTGTTGAATCGCAATTTGAAACTTTTATTTTTTTATGTTTTCACTAAAAACTCGAACCGCACAATATCAAAATTTGGCGAGAGATATTAGTAGCTCCATAATATGAATTTTCGGAGCACTCGTGAGGTAACCGGTGATATAAAATAAGGTTATATATTTCCTAAAAAGGGTCTAGTTTTTAGTATCTGGAATATGAATATTTATCATTTTCAAAGCGATTATTAATGCATCAAGGATATGCAAATATATATTTACTGAAACATTAATGAAATTAAACTTGTTTACTTTCATATTGGTTTAACCATACTCAAATTATAAGGAAAATAGAAGGTAGAATATATTTTACATTTCATAAATGTTTTAGTGATTGTAATTGGGTCCTTACATTGGCTGTTTTGTTTGTGGTTATGTCTAATAAAATGAAAATGAACCTTGTAACTCATGATTTGTACCAATGAAATTATCAACGTAATCAACAACGTATGGCTGTATTCCTAAACTGACTGGAAGTTTCTTAAATAGCAGTTAACATGTCTTATATGAGGAAAATATGCAATTCACGCCTTGAAATTTTTGATTGAGTTTGAACATTAAATGTTTCCACATCTTTCATATATATATAATATATATATTAAAAATGAGACAGCTTTAATTTGAATTTATTTTCAGACAAATTACTCAGTGATAAAGTTCCATTTAAATTCGAATTTACACACATGATAAAGGCTATATTCCATAACCAGAATTAAAAAGTGGTAACATTAAAGCAACATTTTAATTTTCTCCTCTCGACGTGGCATAATGCTGGCAATAATTTTGACTACGTAGGGAAACGTCAGCCACGCAAGTATTTTAGTGACAATTCGGATGGCTTGTGTGGATTCGTGTTTGGTCTGATCAGTTTGAAATATTTCGTAAGTTTGTACAGTTAATTACTCCCATTAATTGAATAAGTTCGTTTGATTTTCTACATGTGTTCAGTTTTATTCAAGAAATTCGCGTTATTTATTTATCTTAAGCATCAATATTTCATATACTTCTAGTAACCTATTTTTTCATTACATTTCAGAAAATGAATTTCTTCGGAGTTTTATCAATTCTTTTTATATTAACCACCTCCTCGTTTTGCGATGAGGACACTCCAAAAGCCCGGCTTCTAGTTTCTAAACAAATTTTGAATAAATATCTAGTCGAGGATATGGATATTTTGGTGAAATATACTATGTACAACGTTGGAAACTCAGCCGCAACTAATGTACAATTAGTTGACAACGGCTTTCATCCAGACTCATTCACTTTAGTCGGCGGAGAATTGTCAGCTTCTATCGACCGAATTCCACCTCAAACCAACGTATCACATGTGGTGACAGTCAGGCCCAAAAAGTACGGATATTTCAATTTTACCGCAGCAGAAGTTCAATATAAATCGTCTGAGGACGTTGAACAAGTAAGTCTGAACAATTGTATTCTTTTAAGTGCATGTTCTTAATTTTGCTATTTGTAGACATTGAAGCAAAACGGACACCTGCTTATGTAAAGCAAATATATTTGTTAAAAATAACAACCAATATAACAATCAATAACAATCACATATTTTTTTAATTTATCGGTTCAGTATTCTATTTTTATTTAATGAATAACGAAGTTTTCAAAACTTTCACTTTTAAATAATGTATGCACTTTCATTTTTTTACATTTCAATTTTATTTTTATATGAAACATACCTTTGATTTTTGAATGCTTTCGTATATCATCACTTGACACTTACGTATACTCCTTCATATGTAGGAGTTCACGGCCATTATTCAAGAAGAAGATTTTTGTATTTAATTTAGTTTTAAAATTGTATCATGAAATTTTTTTGCTTTTCTTGGTTTACTGCTGAACATAATTCTTTCCACAATCTTTAAAAATTGTATCAATTGCTTGCACCATGTTATGCCTTGCATTTTAAATATGTCAGTCACCCAGGTCGCTCTCTAGACCTTTTAGTTCTTGGGTACCTTTGAATGAGTCTATACGTCGATCTAATGCTATAGTCGTAAGTCCTGCCCAACTCTGCTTCAGACAATTTATGATTTCAATTATGTCTTTGACCTTTTTTTGAAAGTTTATCAATTTCTAGCAACATAAGTGTGCACTGACCCATTGTCGCACAATAATCTCATGCCTTGTGACAGCTGCAGACAGACATCAGTCCTCAGGAGTATTGTTTTTAAGGCTTTTTTAATTTGTATATTAATGACGCATAATATTTGCCTTGTGTCACCTTGACTTATTGTTTGTATTGTTTCTCTCTTTGAAGTCAATTAGTAGAATTCCCTAACAATTCCAAAAAATTGTAATAATTTTTTTAGGCTTGTGTCACCTTGACTTTTTTGGGTCGCGATGGTCCCGGACGGTTTTACTCCATCGAGTCCCTTTTTTACAGAGGATCATGGTACAAAACCATAGTTTCACCCCCCCTGACAATTTATTAAATTATTTCTTTTTATTTTCCACCGCAGAGCATTATAGATTCATTGTAATATTAAATGCGTTGATACCTTTGTACAACACTTGAGAATTTTGGCATCCATCTTGCCCTCACTATATTCATGCCAAAATGATCGTACAATATTTGAAGCACCATCGATAATTTTTGATAATATTCCATGATTTTGTCATCCTGAAACCATACCTGTATTACAACTTCTATCATCTGCCTCTTGGTGGAGCAATCCATTTTACGTATCCTAGCCCTACAAACTGCCCACAATATTTCAATAGGATTTAGACCTGATGAATTTCCAGGCCTGTAAAAGAGTTATCCCCTTATCTTGGAAATATTTGACCATGACCTTTGATGTGCAACATGGAGCCGAGTTTTGTTGAAAAATTGCACATCCATTAGAATGACATTTTTCCGATTGCAGTCAAATATTTTCAACATCCTTTAAAACAGATGTTCACCCCAGAACATCTGTTTTAAAGGATGTGGAACAGTCGGGTCAATATGAGCAACAGTAAGTTTTTCATCTCCACTTTTTCTCACAAATTGTGATCGACGTCCCTCTTCTAAAAAGTGAGTCTCATCTGAGAACACCTTCCTCCAATTATCCGTATTAGCATATTTTCTGGCCCAAATCAACCTCTGTTTCGTCATACGGTCAGTTAGGAGTTGTTTCTTCTGTGGTCGAATAGCCTAGATTCCAACAGTCTTCTACACACAGTTGAGTCATGAATATTCACACCAGCGTCTGCTAAATCTTTTTGAAGTTCATAACTTGTTTTTCTGGAGTTAAGTTTGCCTATTTTTGATCGAAAAAAATTCATCCAGAGGGGTGGTCTTCCTTTTCCTTCCACATTTTCCTATCGGTTTCACTTCAACTGACCCTGTCTCCCCTGTGCTTTAAGATCTTGCTTACTGCTACCTGACCCACACCACATTGTCTTACAATATTCCGATGTGGTATTGAAGTGTATTTATTTAATGTAAAAATCTTTTCTCATTTCTTCGGAGTGATATCCATGACACAAGTCTGATAAAAATTACAAAAAAAATCAAAAATTAAATGTCTGTCATCCCATGAGGGATAACGACCATTGTTGTTGCCAAGTTGACAACTGGGCTTCTAGACAGGCTTTAAGAAACGCACGAGGGTATTATCAATCAACATTAGAAATGCAATTTTTGTCTAAAAACAAATTCCAACACATTCACATGAGCGATTTGATTTATCAAGAGTCTGTCTGACAATCGCCACAGACAATGAGTAGCAGACAGCTGTCGGGCTACAATTTTCTCTATAAATTAACAAGTAATAGTTTTTAGAAATCCTCGGACAGTTTAGTGTATAATTTTGTTTCTTTTCCAGATTCAATTAGCTGTAAGCAGCGAACCAGGCGAGGGAGCTATTGTGGCATTCAGAGATTATGACAGGAAGTTTTCTTCACATATCTTGGACTGGGCTGCGTTCGCATTGATGACTCTGCCTTCCCTCGTTATTCCATTCGCTCTGTGGTACAAATCAAAGAGCAAATATGAAAAACTTGGAAAATCGAAAAAAGCACAGTAATCTCTATCTTTAAGTGCATCACACTCGTTGAGTTTTTTTTATTTTCGATGTCATCTGAAAACTGTGATTTCATCCAAGGTTGTCGTCATCAACATCATTTTTTTTAGATAACTTATTGTTTAAAAATAAACATTTTTTTTTCATATTGCATACTGTTTTATTTTCCTTCCAACCAATTCTTATTTTAGTAAAAAAAAACGTATTTTTAAGTCGGCTATTCAAGGGAATATGTACCACCATGGATAATAAGAGGATAAATATCAGAAGCTTATTATTCGCGTCGACATAGTGATAGAAAGATGGAAGTAGTACTGCATTGATCTTTATGCAGATGATCAAAATATCATCAATTGTAACTTAACTCTGAAAAAAGAAACAAATCCTATGTAGTGATGCAATCCCAGCCAAAAATCTAGAACTGGATAAAATCAATGTTTGTTCTAATTCACAAAATAGGATCAACTCAATGATGTGATAATTACAGAACTATATAGCCCTTATTTATTTCACATGCTAGTGAGATCTTAGAAATTATAGTAGAGTCTGAAGCATTTACACGTCATGACATTCCTGTTAAACAAGAGGATTTTGTCAAAGGCAGAGGAATTTTTGGAGAAATCTTAAATATTAGGAAGTTATAGTGAGTGTCATGAGAGTTTGCACTTTTTAACACATTGACAAATTTTGTGTGTAATATACAAAATGTGTCAGTGTATTAGTAAATATCTTGGCCGTGGTTGGTTGATGCGTTCCGTCAGTATGAACTGATGTTTGAAGCGTGCGCGCGCAGTGTTTATTTGACGAAAAATACGGTGACCATAATGTCTGAAGTTAGGAAAAGGAAGAGCATTGTGTGGACAGACTAAAGAAGTGGTTTTGAATGTTTATAATTACATCAAGAAATGACGGGAAACTAGTGAGGAGGTAAATATTCATGATTTTTATTTATTCTTCAGTGAATCACCTTAGGAGTAGTTAAAATTTTTACAATATTTATAAGTTCCTAATACAATAAAAAAATGTTTAGTTTAATTTATTTTTAAAAGATAATGAATTAAATAGACAGTAATATAATGTCAGTTTAGCTTGCGATCACATTAATTTATGCCATATTAGATATATAATAATCATTTTCGGCTATATGAAATAGTTATTGTGTACGAAATATGTTTTTGTGTACGAACATTTTTTATCAAGAAGTTTTAATAATATTTTTTTCAAAAAATGAATCTTATTAACGAAGTTTCGATGGCAACTGGGGTATCACCAAGAACTATCAAAACGATAACATATTCCTTTAACAAAAACGGAAAACGTGATGCCATTAGGTCTTAAAAAATCGACAAAACAAAGTATCTGTAAACAGTTTTGATGAATGTGTAATAAGGAGGTGTATATATATTATGAGTTTCACATTAAAGAAAAAATGTTGCCTACAATACCAAAATTATTTCCCATGTTGCAAGAATCAATTAATTTTAATGGATCTGAGTCAACCCTGAGAAGAATAATAAAAAAATGGATTTCGCTGGCATGCAACGCGAGACAATTTAAATATTTTGAAGGAAAAACCAGACATAGTATTTATGGTAAAAAAATATATTTAAGAGCAGTCAAACAGTACCGAGAAGCAGGTAGAAGAATCGTGTACACGGATGAAACATAACATATGTTCATACTAGCCACGTGTCATCGAGAGCATGGATGAATCTGAAGAGGGACTTCGAAAGCCCATTTCAAAGGGATCCCGTTTCATTATTGTACATGCTGGAAGTGAAAAAGGTTTCAAACCTAATGGTCTACTCATATACAAATCTCACAAAAAAACCGGAGACTACCATGATGACATGAACTACAACTATCAGAAATGGCTTACGGAAAAACTTATTCCCAACTTAGAACCGAGATCTGTGGTGGTAATTGATAACGCTTCATACCATAATAAAGTAATGAATCCTGCACAAACATCAAAGTCCACGAAGGCCGATATGATTCAATGGCTGACTCAGAGGAGTATTCCTTTGTCAAGTTAAATGCTTAAGCCAGAATTATATAGGTTAATCTTAAGACACAAAAGTGTATTCAAGGAATACGCCATCGATAGGTTATTTCAGAACAATGGACACAATGTTTTACGGCTTCCACCCTACCATCCAGATATCAACCCAATAGAAACGGTTTGGGCTTCTATCAAGGGATATGTGGGCTCTAGAAACACTGATATGACGTTGAGTTCTGTCGAAAGGTTGGTCAAAGAGAAGGTTTCTTTGATTTCGAGCGACGAGTGGAGTAATCTTTGCCGGCATGTACAGGAAACGGAATTCAAATACTGGAAAAATGAAGTAGCTGTGGACAGTATTAGTGATATCAATCAATTTTTAATAAATATCAATTCAAGCGACGATTAATTGGTCTTAGTATTTATTAGTGTTGTGTTATTTACCTATTGAATAAATTTGATTTTATATTGACCATTGATTTCATTATTGTCATTAGGTACATACCTCAATCTGATATTTTATTATTATTATGGTATTTTATTGTAATAGAAAATATCAGAGAGACAATATTTCAAAATATATAATAATATATTACAAAATAAATTAAAATATGGTTATCCTAGACTAGCAGTGCAAACTATCGTGAAACCCACTCTAATTGAAAGGTGCTGAAAATTTCATGTGTCAGCCATATTATGCTTTATTGACTATAAAAAAACTTTGGGTGAAATGGGACAAAATGTGGGAGATCCTGTTGGAAATGGGAAAACCAGCACATCTTGGCATAGTACGAAATCTATATGAGACACTCGGTTATAGTGAGAATTTTATTTGCTCTTGACAGTTTTAACGTTTCTAAAGGAATTTGACAAGAATGCATACATTCACCTCAGCTATTCAACATCTGTGGGGAATGTATCATGAGTACAGGATTGCAAAGGTGGAATTGCTGTTGGACGAAGAAAACTTTGAATCTCAGATTTGCAGATGGCACTACTTTCATTACAGGTTCTTTTGAGAAAATTGGAAATCTCAGACAGTATGGAGTTAAAGTGAGAAATTCTGGTCTTGAAATAAACAAAAGATATGGTTATTGACCTAGGAAATCAGCTCCCAACAGCCAATACCCACCTGGATCTTGAGGTGGTAAAGGAATTCATATATCTCAGATCTTACATAACAGGTGAAGGAAATCGCGAACCTTATTTTATTAAATTTGAAGAACTCGAGCAAAACTACAATGAATATTGCAGGATCGAAACGTTTCAAAATCAACCAAAAAAAACTAATGCATTCCCAGATCTTCTCAATTTTCTCATATGGAGCGGAGACCAAGGATATGAGAAAAAGGTAGATGGATTCGAGATGTGGTGCTGGAAATATTCAGCAGAACTGTTGTGGAGAGGCTTGTCAAGGTTGGGTGTTGGGCTAGAGTCTTTATACTTGAGAAAATTATTAAACCTTGGACCTACTTATTGATTTAGTACACTTCCATCACTTATGAAGATGTTATATATACCATTTTTTATGACATCATTGTGGCAATTTATTGGATTCAAAAAACTTTGTTTTTAAATTATTACTGCAAAATTTCTGTCGAATAGTAAAACACTGAAAATATTATAGTCAATTTCCTCAAAATATTCCCATTATCTTTTGCTCATTTCCACCCTGTACCGACATTCGCCTTCTCACATCTGGATTTTGTCAATTTAGGGGTTTCTGGTGTCAGATACCATTGAATACTATTGGTTTCCTTATCCTACCAACTTCACCAGCCCATTGCTACGTCAATCTCTTTTACTTAATATTTTATATCAGGAATCTTTTTTTTCCTTTCTCCATAGCCTACTGTGCTTCTCCGAGTTGAGTCATAATGTATTGTGTTAAATTCACATCTCACAACCATATCTTATTATAGGCTAGACGCATTAATTGAAAATTTTCCTACATACAAGCTGTTTCATTCACGTCAATCTCCCTTTCTCCATTAAAGAGGTGAAAAACGATTTGGTATAGCTTAAGTTCAAAAGTTTTCACCGTAACCAGAATGTACAAATAGAGACAACTTGTGCATTCCTGGAGTACTACTTTATTTAATAAATTACGATGTCATCTACAAATTTTAAGTAGCTTAGGTTTGTTAATTAGGGTAGAATTAATCTTCCTGTTCTTCAATATGCAAGCGTTATAGAGGAGTGTATATGGGACCTTGGCAAATCTTTTAATATTATTTATAGACGACGTTTTTATTGTCTTAGTTCATCATATGAATTTTATGTAAGTGGACTCTTTCAAGAATAACCTTTTTTAAGTGTAATTGATGTTATGAATCCTCAATTCCCTAGCTGTAAAAAGAAGCAAAACTGAATGAAAATAAATATGATAGAAAATATAAATATGATAAATCTATAGTAGACTTTTGAAGCAGTCGTAATAAAAACTTAAGATTAACGCTGGGTATGGCAAATGGAGTTTAGGAAGTACATGTTTGACTTTGAACTACCTATGATGTATATCCCATACATTCTATGATGAATTAAGGGTTCGATGAGTTCATTTTGACTGTTGAGATACTCGAGATAATGTTTTTCTTGTTCTGAATAAGAATTAAATACTTCATGAGAATGAATATCTGTGATATTCTAATGTTGATGGTTTAAATTGAAATAAAATTGGTTGAGTTATAAATTTGACCCAACTTAGAGCATTTATTTTATCTTTTGCAAATGTTGGTGAACCATTGGTGAATTGACTGGCTCTTTTCAGCTAATTCCTCCACCATTGTAATCTGACCACACTATAATTTGCCAAGATCATAATTTAACTTATAAGGATGACCTGAACTTGGTTAAATTTCAAAGCTGTTTTTCTCAGATTGGACCATTTTTGTTCTTGGCTTACAAATAAAAAGCGCGATGTACAATATTTACACTCTTTGCATAGCTACTATAGTTTCAGAGAAATATTATACAACTTATGAAATGACCTTATAATCTATAATTATATTACCCTAGGGGAAATCCGTTATAAACACTGTATTATCAGCAAGAAAAAACACCAAATAAAGAAGCATTTTCATTGAATAAAATTTAATCATATGTATTATATACAGATTATTCTAACAAATGTAGCAAAATATTATTACCTACTAAGGGCTTGCTTGCCACTCGCAGCCCCATCCCATATTGGGGGTCCGTGCTCCCTTCTAAATGGTAATAGTATCTATGTGCATCCATTTATTAAATAGTATATATAAAAATATCAATTTGTAGGCTATTTCAGAATACTGAATATGATTATTTAAGTAAATAGGATTCCAGTAAAACATTAAAACCATTTACTTTGCGATTTAGAATACTCATTGCAAAATAATTTGAAAGAGGGTTAATGGACAACAAAAACCATGAAATAAAATGATAGTTTTGTCTTATTAAAATTACTTATTGAATGAATGAATGCCCATAACCTGTGATGAGTATAATATTGGGTGTTAACATAAGTGGTGTCCGTTTTTTTCCAAAGTTAAAAATGAGCTTAAAAAGTAAAACAAAATGGTAAATGTTATACGTCATTCGAAAGAAAATTTTCTGCTCTATAGGATATTGTTTGCTTTTACGTTACATATATTATTTTATTTGATAACAAGCCTTCAAAATGGAATGTCAAGTAGACGAAAGTGAGCATTTTCGACCCCTTCTGTTCGCGTTACATCGAGGGAATAAAGCTGCCAAAGCTGTTCGCGATATTTGCAAAGTGTACGGTGAAGATGCTATGAATGAAAGGACAACTCGTCAATGGTTTTTGTGTTTCAAAGATGGTAATTTTGACCTGAAACACATGGAGCATTCCGGACGACCAGTAGACTTCGATGAGGACCGCTTAAACCATATTATTCATGAAGATTCCGTTCAAACCACCATCGAATTAGCTGAGCAGATGAATTGTAGTCACATGACTGTACACGACCATCTTAAATCAATGGGAAAAGTCCAGAAGTTCGGCGCTTGGGTTCCCCATGTTTTGAGTGAAAATAACAAAAATCCACATTCGACAATTTCTGCTGGTTTGCTCGCGCGTCACCGAGCTACGCATGGCCACCAGCAAAGGTTCCTTTACCGCATCATTACTGGTGATGAAAAATGGTTTGAAAATGGTGATGATAAATGTTTGAAGGGGATCCTCATGAATAATATAATTTAAGCGGTCCTCATCGAAGTCCATTGGTCGTCCGGAACGCTCCATGTCTTTCAGGTCAAAATTACCGTCTTTGAAATGCAAAAATCATCGACGAGCTATCCTTTCATTCATAGCATCTTCACCGTACACTTCGCAAATATCGCAAACAGCTTTATTCCCGCGATGTAACGCGAACAGAAGATGTCGAAAATGCTCACTTTCGTCTACTTGACATTCCATTTTGAAGGCTTATTATCAAATAAAATAATACATGTAACGTAAAAGCAAACACAATATCTTGTAGAGCAGAAAATTTTCTTTCGAATGACGTATAACATTTACCATTTTGTTTTACTTTTTAAGCTCATTTTTAAATTTGGAAAAAAACGGACACAACTTATGTTAACACCTAATAGAATATACAATAAATGTGTACAAAGTGGGTGATCAGGGCACCTGACGTTGGTGCCACGAGAGATGGCTATCCAAGCCAATTTGTGATAGGCATATTCTGTTGCATAAAGGGCAAGGAGCTTCAATACCTGCAGCCTGTCTGCATCTTCTTTCTTTATTGGATCTCTGATAACTAGCAACAGTTCCACGCCATTTGGCTCTATCTGTTGCTGTTTGCTCTCATTTGTGCTAAGCATCAATGTTTTTAAGCGTCTCATGCAATACATCCTTAAATCTCTTGCACTGACCTCTGTTACTCTTTCTGCCCTCTGTCAGTTCACCAAAGAGAATATTTCCTAAAATTACTCATTAATACCTTAGGGAATTAAAATATTAGTAAAATGATAAATGCTATGTACACATACACCTAGTTAAATCTGAAAATTGATTCAATAATCCTCAGAATGTTATTGAAAACATAAATATGAAGAATATATCAAACTAAACGAAATAAAATAATAGTGACAGGTAAAAAAAAAAACTTAAAATCTCAGTAAATATGATATTCTGTAAAACAACAGTTTTGACGTACTCCAAGAAAGCGTCCAACGCCAATACGGAGTGGGACTGCAGGGCAGAACCTCTAGTAGGACTTATTTTATGTTTACATTGTATACAGTATAATTTGGCGGACTTATTGCAATTCAAATTTTGTAATTTTCCTAATTTAAGGTATAAAATTTTTTCTTTCGAGCTTTATTTCAAACTTAACTTTGCGCTTATAAGATGATGATCATTTCTACCATACAATTATGTTTACAAAATGAAGAGATCTCAGGGTATTTTGTCATATTGATATGTTCGCAATTAAGCTCCAATGTGTAACATAATTCAAATTGCTACCATTTATGATTCTTGTCCCTTTACTGACTCATAATATGTGCTCTAGTATTGACTTTGTTAAGTTTAGTCTTCAATGATTTTTCTTTTGAGATTATGGAGTTCTGGATGATAGATTAAATATTATATTTTGTTTTATTTTCTTGGCATAAGGAAATTCATTACAAAACTGTTTGTTTGGATTCGAAAACTCAACTAGAGATGTTCCTTGATTGACTTTTCTCGATAGAAAATCTCATATTAACATTCTTAAATCTATCTGCCTAGAATTAAGTCAAATAAAAAATATTAAAATAAAAGGGAAGTAGTATTTTACTGATTACCAAAATTATCAATCTTGGATTAAATGCCTGATTTAAATTATTCAGTCGACTTCTATACTATTTTTAATAATTATTATTTTTATTAATTCTCAAATATTACAAAAAAACATATTTAACTGACATTCCTACAAAAAAGTAGTGTTCTGCATGAAAACCCCTAGCAAAACAGAGACATTGATGTCCAATGCCATGTAATTGAGTATTTTGTAATTTTTGTATCTGGGTCATTACTGAGGATGGAAGTTTTTTCAGTCAAGGCTTAAACCATGATTTTTTGTAAAATATTATCTTTTATAAAAGAAACAAAACTTTTATTCACTTTAAAAACTTTTAAGTTTTGAGTGAATTATGAAATATAAAATTAAAGTACACAATTACAAGAAAGCATAATTTATTCTTACATATATACAAATATTTATAATTAGGATCCTAATATATTATGCATCTCTATAATACAACAAACAATATATTTTTACACCAGTTTTTTTAAATATAAAATACATTAATAAATAAAAGGCAGCATCTTATAACAAACAGCACAATAAATATAGAACTGAATAAAACTTAATTAATTGTTGGTGGCACAATTCTGATAAAAACTTTAACTAGATTTTATTAAGAGCAATTAAACTTTTGGCTTCATATTCTTGTATGGTGTGCTTTCATTGATTGCAACAGATTTTATTTATAAAAAAAATTAATAGAAAATAATTCAATTAAAAGTACACTGAACTTTTTTTTCTAGCTCATAAAAAGTCTCTGAAATTGAAACAAACCAAAATTTATGTTTATATATATATAATTTTATTTTCAACTGTTGAAGTTGTGTATCATAAAGAAAATAAAAATAACTAATATTTTTAGGCCATGTATTTTTACTTAATGTTTTTAAATTTAATGATGAGACTCAAAACTACATGAAATTTAAAACAAATTGTATGTATGTACATAGAAATCTTCCATCATCAGTCTACAATCCAGTGTTGGACATAGGTCTCCCTTAATGACCTCCCTATTTCTGGCATTCTGTTCTCAATTCTTCTCAGCTATCTTCCAAATCTTATGTTATGATAGTCAGTTCTGGAAATGTTTTAATAGGTTCTGAACAGGAATTGGGAAAACTAAGGACATGTAGAAATGGAGAATGTTGCATAATGGATTGACTTTCTCTATCTGCAGTGAAGAGCAGCCCATGCGACACTTGCTGCAATGTCCAAGAAGCTCTGCTCTTGCACTAAAGAGAACACAATTTATGGAAGGCCCAGTGCTGTCCATGTGGCAGAATTCTGGAAAGAAGTAGTATAGTGACACGATAAGATCAGTCCCATTTTTGAACAGCAATTTTTTCCTCCATATCACACTCTGGTTCGCTATTCTTACAATTTTGTAGGTATTTCAATTCTGCAATGTTCTTCTTTCTATGGGTTCTGAGCATTCTTCAATCCATAGTTTACGTATCACCATTAGTTTCTGCATTTGGTGAATGTTGCAGACTTCTCTTAAGGTATAGTGTATAATTCCAAGAACTTTAGATATGACAGTTTATTAAATGCTGCCATAGAAAGTACGCACCTGCTTTCGATTTTAGCTTCTTGATTATCTTTTTTATGTTGAACAGTTTGTTTCATATGGTTGAATTTTTTCAAAAGTCTTTCCCTCTATCACAATAGCTGGAAAGACTTGAAAAAAGTTTTTTTTCCTTAACAAGTATTGATATTTTTTGTTTCAGTAAAATTCATCTTGAGGCCAATATTCTTCGACGCTTTACTGATTTTTTAATCAATGTATTTTTTCTTTTAATCACCTACAAAAAGGACATTAGCAAATTGTAGATCATTTAAATATTCACCATTTATATTTACTTCCATTATACTATTTTTTATGTGGAAATAATTTTGAAAATTACGTCCCTTCTGTTTTTTTATCCTTTTAAATTTGGATTTTTTTGGATGGTTCTCGGTGTTGAAAAATTGAAGTAAATTATTGAGGAGTTGGGAATATTAATGATAATCAACTCTACAGTATTCCAGTCCTTTTAGGACTGTCAATGTTTCCACAATTCCAAACGTCTCTTCGAAGTCAATGCATTGCAAATCTCATAGCAGATTATATTCGTTATGCTTCTGAATTATATTTTTTAGAATATGTTGGTGATTATTTGATACATTTGTATTATCTCTTCTTGAAACTTACTTGTCATATTGGCTGGTAATAATCTAGTTTGTTTGTTAGTCTGATATCTATGATTCTTGTGAAAATGGGAAAGTAAACTAATTAGGGGGGGTACTGTCAAACTTCTGATCTCCTTTTTTATGCAGAAAGTGAAGGTTGCATTATTCCATTAATTTGATATGGTTCCTTCATCCAAGCATTAGTTTAAAAATCAAGCAACAGCCTTTTGCAGATTATTTCCATCCAGTTTTATCACATATCTGATAGTGCCAACAGTATTGTTCCAGTCAATTTGGGTAATTCTACTTCATAACTAAAGTAAGCTTGTCATAGTATCATTATCATATCATACACTGCCTTTTAACATGTTAAAAAAGTCTGTGAAATCGGCGAAAGTTTAATGAATACATACATAATAAATTACTATTCTTTGAAATTGGCAAAGTACAAAGTAATAAAAAAACTATATTTTCAAGGTTGTTTGTTTTGGAAACTAATTAAACCTTACAGAGAAAAAAACATATTCAGGGAATTTCTAAAAACCTGTGATAAATTTTTATGGGCAAGATACTATACTTAAACTTAGCTAAACCCGTGCACACTTAAAGTAAATTATTGTTCCAGTAGGGAAAAACAAGAGAAACAAATAAAATTTTACAATTTATCTTCTTTTTGGATTTCACAAACTAATTCATAATTATTTAACACATTTTATCTTAACGCTCAACTAATACTTATATGATTTGTATAATCATTGTTATTAAAATTCAATAAAACTATTCTTCCATATTACTTTAAAATGTGATTAAACAATGTTAACAATAATCTAAAATAAATATATACAAGATGTTTATTTATCCTTTCTTGGTCTAAACTAAGAAAATTGTAACTGGATCCAAAATGGAGTACAAATGATGACATAATAATGTTTTCTATTTGCAAAATATAGCTAAAAATCAAATATCTTTTTACATAACAATAAAGTTTTACACCCTTTTTAACAAAACATTAGGAAAATTTGTTTAATTACATTTTTTTTAATAACCTATCTGCTGACTTTGATACAGTATCCTTCCTACCTGTTTCTGGGGTTACTGTGTAACCACTACTGTGTTCGTGTTTCAAAACACGAAAGTTAACTTGGTTCTGAATAAACATCCAAAAACTACTGAAGATATAAGTCTAAATTCACAAAAAGTAATAATAACACAGAACAATTAATAATAACATCCAATGTAGATAATTTCAAATGCATAAAAAGTAGTAAACGTAAAAATACATAAAAAGTAGTCAACATTTGGATTCACATTATTTCGAAATATGACAGAAATTTTGCTTCAAAACATGAGAATCTAAACTGGGTATATTGAAGACAATATAATTTATAATTCTCAACATTTGAGTATGAATGAAAAAATAACCACATGATTTTTTTTGTCAGTACTTTCCTTAGTGTTGCATCAAAGATATAATAAAATATATAACTTTTTTTTTACGTAAACCACTATTGTTCATAATATGTACATGAGTATATCGAAACAAACCAACCATAAGCATACATAGTATGATATAAATTTTTTTTTGACGTTTATGGTAAATGTTTATAGTTACATACAGGTTGGATTTGACCATGGTCATACCATGAGCTGCTTTTGGGTCGACCGTAAGTTGACCTAATCTTGCCCACGGCTTCCACACAAAAACGTTAGATGGTCAATATCATTTTTAGGTTGCTTACCTATAGCTTTTTAAATTTATATGGTATGACCACAGTCAAGTAAGAATCCGTTCTTACTCTGTACAAAACATTATATAGGTACAATTTCCAAAGTGATAAGAAATTTAAAAAGTACTTATGCATATTGGTTTTATTTACATAAGGAAGAAAAATCTATTGCATAATTTAAATTTTCACAAAGCTCTTAAATAAAGTAATAACATTAAAATATATTTAATTGACTGCAATATTTTGAAGGAAATTAAATTCAATGCATGATAGTTGTATGGTTACATATATCTTTAGTACTTTATATAACGGCTTTAAATCCAAATCTTTGAAATCAAAACAGCTTTTAGTATTAACTAGCTAAATTAATGTTATCTTGCTTAAGTATAATTTTACTGTAAGATTTGATATATGCACAAAACATGAAATAAAGTGAAAAAAAAACTTCCATAATGAAAAGTCTTAAGAAACTAAATTATTTAAAAAAAATCATTGACCAAGTTTTACTCATAACATAAACAAAAGAAATGTTTTATTCCAATACACTTATAATTTTCATAAAGCAGAATTAAGTCTTTACCATTTTCTAAGAATGGAAAAGCAGTCAATGAGGATGGTAAATCAATAATTTTCAAATAGATTAAATTTAGATCTGCACACATCAAATGGTAAATGGCGAGCTATTAGTAGGTCATACAGGCATTTTCAGTTGCTCATGTTGGAAATGTTTTCCTTTTTTTAATAATAAATTAAGAATAAGTCATAAGAATCCTTTTTGTAACTTGAAACATAAAATATTTTGTTTATCTGAATGGATTAGCTCTAAGTACACTAACTGTACCCAACAAGTATCTCTTGGACAGTCTACAACCAAGGTTTGAAGTCTTATAGTAGAATCACTATCTCAATTGCTACTATTTGTAAGATGTGCACTGTGGTTTAATAGTTAGCTAAGTAATTAGGCATCCCAGGTTTGATTCCTGGCAGATTCACTTCCGGAGTGGTTTTACTCTTAGACTTTATTACATTTCATTGATGTTTTCTTTAAATAGAAAGTGTTTTAAATAAATTCTAAAAATATCACTACATATATATCTGCCATATGAAAGATTGTAGCACACAGAACCTACCAATTATTTTGGAATTTTGATTTTTATACCATCGGAACTTTGGATTTGATTCATAAACAGATTGTACAAAAAAAAACAAAATATGCACGAACATTGTCCATCCATAGGGATGGATCTGCAGTAAGATCAAAATAGGTGTCAATTACAATAGGCACGATATAACGATTACCTCAAATAAAAATGTAAATATTTACTATTGACTGTTTACTTTCTTTTATTCTATAAATAAACTAAAACGCTTTGCTTCACGAAAATTAAATTATATATTATAAAAAAGTAAAAATTAAGAATAAAAAGGTATCAGTACTTAAAAAGAAAGTTGAAGTAAAAGTTTATTAATTATTTTCTTTATAAATTACAAAATGCATAACATTTTTTTGAGCAACAAAATAAAATAAACAAGATTAGATAGATATAAGGTGTTCTACTGATCTGAGATATATTTTTATCACATAATTTGTATAAAATTTATATTTTATGATTTTTTTATATACTAGGTGCGTCCAGAAAGTAAAGAACGATTGCACACCACGCCCTGCGCCGATCACCCATAACTGCGATCGTATGCGCGCCAGTTAGCTCCTTCCCTCGCTTCAGTGCGAGCTGAGTTTTGTTGCAGAACGGTCTTGCGTCTTTGTTCTGTAACCTTTCAAAATGGCTGTGCCCATCGAAAATCCCGCCAAATGTGAAGTGCATAGTGTCATTCGTTTTCTGAATGCACAAAATGTTCAGTCTATCAAAATTTATAGGCAACTTTAAGCACAGTACATGAATCTTTCCCAGAAATTTCACGATCGCTCCTACATGAAATAGTGACAGAGCACCTTGGCTACAAAAAAATGTGTGCTCGGAAAAGAAAAATCGAATCTCAATACCAGAAAAGTGATGGCAACAGTTTTTTGGGCCCGAAAGGGTTTGATCCACGTGGAGTTTATGCCAAGAGGACACACAATAAACTCAGAGGCCTATTGTAAAACTCTTCAACGACTTAGACGCGCCATCTAAAACAAGAGACATGCAATGTTGTCGGGAAAGGTGGTTTTGATTCATGACAATGCGCGGCCTCATGCATCAGCATGAACACAGCGTGAACTTCAACGTCTTAAGTGGGAAATTTTTGGACATCCTTCTTACAGCCCTGACTTGGCACCAAGTGATTTTCCCTTATTCCCGAAACTAAAGGAATTTTCGGATGGAAAACAGTTCGCAAATGATGAAGACTTCAAACAAGAAGTGACATCCTGGCTCAAATCTTTGGCGATAGAAGAGTATAACATCCGAATTGAAAAATTGGTTCCACATTACAATAAGTGCCTTGACAGCTATGGCGACTACATTGAAAAATAGAGTAAGGTACTGTGACTTTGTAAATAAAGTTTTGTGTTGATATCTTTAGTTTTTATTTAGTAATGCCAAAACGTTCTTTACTTTCTGGACGACCCACGTACATACCATATATGTGAGAAGTATTACAGAAGAAATATCAAATTCAATCCAAATAAAATTAAAATAATACTATAGTATTTCTTTATGTATCATTCGCTGCCATAAAAAGTACAAATTAAAATAATGTATAAACATAAATAAACAAGGAACGTTAAAATATTGCCATATGTAAAATAATAAGTACCTGTGAGAGTTGAAAGAAAAATACTGCACCTGCCATTGTGATCGATGCCGATTCCTTTATGTGTAAAATGTACCCAGATTTAGCATTTAAAATAATATAATTATAAGTTTAGTGTCAATATTTTTTTTTTGTAATATAGTAAAAGGAAATTTAAAAAGAGAAAACAAATTTATTCTATATGGGTTAAAATTCTAATACAATATCTATTTTATAATAAACAAATAGAATATATTACACATGTTAAGTTGTTAAAGTAAATTAATAATTACATATTTTCAGTTAGTATAAACAAGTAAATCAGAAAATTAAGCCAAGGCCTGAACGTTCATACAACCATTTTTTTAGCCATCATCTTATTTTACACTTAGAATTTGCCAAACTACACGGCAGTTTATTGGCATCTATTTTAAGTATGAGTTTTAATTTTTAACTTTGATATGGAAATAAATTTTTTGTTTTGAAAACAATGTCAAAGAGATTTTAGCGTATTTCAGTTATACCTGTTTCACGTATTGAGCACAATGACAATATCTGAAGAAGATTGTCAATTAACCTTGTGAATATGTAACACCTGTGGCTGTATTGATTTATTGTATGCAATCTGCTACACTTCTGCAAGTACGAGTACACAATATGAAAGATCAAATCCAAAGTGCGTAAGAAGATCCAAGTTTCAAGATGATTGGCTGGTTCTATCTGCTACAATATTTATTGGGCATGTAGAACTATTTTTTATCGCTTCAAAAGGTTCTTAAAATTTATGTGAAACAACTAATAAGCTACAATAAAACAAATTTAGATATAATATTTAGCATCATTAGTAGCACAGCAATCTTTCAACTCTCTTAATGTAAATAAATTTAGTCATGACTTAGAAACTAACGTCTACTAATATAAATTTATTATAAAATGAAAACATACATTTTTTTATACATAACATAATACACATTCATTAATATTGCTTAAAAACTTAAATATTTTTTAAACAAGAGTGTTAATTAAATCTAAAAAAAATTATATTTTAACACATGCAGAAATAAGTTTGAATAATATAATCATGTTTCACTGCAAAATAAAATATAATTGTCAAGTTGTATTTAAAAAATGGGTGCTCAATAATGCTTAGTATATGGACCATACTTGCTAGAAATAGTCATAGGAAACAATGTATAAGATGATTTTGTACTGAAAATGAGACTATTTAGATTTTTTGACCGAAGAAATGCGTAATGTAAAATTTGCAATATATCTATTTTTGTATAAAAGCTATTAAATTATTTACACATAATTCATTTATCATTTTCTTTATACAAGTATTTTGCGCGAATTTCGTCTTTTCATCATGTGAAAAAATAAATTTTCTAAAATGTGCATTAATAAACACCTATATATGTTAAAATAAAAACTTATACCTTGTTCACTAGTTCTTGAAAATGAAACCTGGCCAGTAAAAAAATGTCGCCAGTTTTATTACTTGCAGAATGTAAGTCTTACAAGTGCATGTATTTCAAAAATAAAATCCATAATTGTTTTTATTAAGAAAAAAAATATTTATGTTCTTAAAAAACAAAATTGAAAGAATATAATTAAACTATTGACTGGCTGAATCAATGTTATAACCTAGCTTCAATACAATTTTGTTTTGAGTATTGAAGTGTAAATTTAAGCAGTAAAAACTGGAATAAAAACATACAAAAAACACAGGTTCCTTATTTTTTCGTGAACTTTCAGAATCAGTAATAAAATAACACAGGAAAGGCCCATTTCGATCCAAGTAATAGAACTTGATTTTTTCAAAACTACCAAAATATCTAGTTCCAAACATTTTTACACCTTGAATAGCTGTGCAAATCAAAATTTCGAGATTGGAACCTCCATTATTTAAACAATATTTATCTAATCAATGCTTATAATAAAAGGTGGAACACTGATGCAATATTTCACAATTTATTGTGTTAACACAGAAGTAGGAGATTTTTACTAATCTGATTATGGGTCAGTCTACATTAATTAGAATTCATATTAATGGAAAAATGATATTTTTTTAGATGAGACTAAATCTGCTTGATAAAATTTACTGGGTCAAATAAAAATATGAAAAATGTCATATTAAAACAAAAATCTAATGAATGGTATTGAACAAAAATTTAAATGTTGTATTTCATATGAACTTGATATATTCATAGATTAAAGAAAACAGTTTGTATTATTTATGTCCATTTTTTTTTTCAAATTTCAAATGTTCAGAGAAATACAAAAGAGCAAAATTATATGCTTATACAATAATATAATTCTTAGCAAAATAACAGTTTTATTATACAGCAAATTAAATTTACAAAAATGAAACATTGACTACATAAACTTTTTTGAATTATAGTGCCACTATAAAGATCAAATGATAAATTTTGAACAATTATCACATAAAAACAAATAAAGGTGACAACAATAGCATTATCATATTTTGGACTCAAACTAAACAATCTAATCAGTAAGGAATTTTACGCTTCTCTAAAGAACTCAGATTATCGACATTTTAAAATACATCAACATTTTTGCACAAAATGCATATTTATAATCAAGAAAAAAAATGTAAATATGCATTTCAAACTTATGTTTGGTTTATTTAAACAACATTTTTAGATATGGGTTAAATAACTGTTCTTAACCGTCCATCTTTGGATATTCATTTATAAGAATTTAAATATGTACTGAAACTTTTTAATATTTGTTTTTCAATCAAAATTTAAGAAACCAAAAAACTTTAAGAAACTAAAAAACGCCATTTTTGCTGTCTATTCTATAAATCAGCATTAACCCAATCGCGTCCAAATCAGTGGCATACATCAATTTGCTTTTTAAGCAGCTAACTTTCAGTTTTTGTACAGCCAAATGTAATTATTCCAAATTTAATTAATTTTACAAATGTATACATTATGAATTATATGAATAAACAAAAAAAATATTCAGGATTCTAACCTAAAAGATCTTTTCTTTTTGAAGAACAAGAACTATTAAAATGCAATAAAAAATTTATTTATAAAAGTTGTTTGCTATATTCCAAAAAATTATTTCATTATGTACAAATATGTAATTGACCAGTGTTTTTAGATTTTTAAAACTCATTGTATGGCAACAGTGAGGTTTGTTATTTTAGTTTTTTTAAACAATATTATTTCAATACATTGTGATACTTTCAAAAGCCAGACCAACATGTGCCGAATAGTTCACTTGGTCTGTATAAACCATACCTTTTAATAAATAAGCTAATAACATTTAGTACTCAACCAAACACAAATAATGTGTAAACAATCAATCAATGAATATCATAACTTTGCTCAAGCAGAAAGCCAAGTACTAGGGCAAGTATATGTCACGAGTAAACAGTGTATTACATTGTAATGTAGGGGTGATAATACTTCTCTAATTATAAATGTAAAAATGATATTTTTTTTATAAAGTAAGTAAATATTAATAATGAAGAACAATACTAATCAAAAGTAAATAAATCAAATCTTTACATAAAACTAGTGTATGAGTATTATTAAATAATGTTTCAGAATAAAATTAATGACCCAGTTTTAAGGAATTATATGAAAATATACCTTGTTGCTTAAAAAAGTACATTTCTTCTCAAATACATGGGGTATTAAAAATCCATGAAATTAAGAAAACACGGTGAGTTATTAAAAACAATTTTTCGCTCAAGGATAAAATGATCTAAGATACTATTATGAATATTCCACAGAATTTATGGAGCAATTCAATTTTTACTCAGGATGAAAGCTAGCTGTTGCCCATACCTTGTTCAAGAGACCAAGTCTTAGTATAACTAAGAAATTTTTATATGAGATTACAATAGATTATTAAATATATATATATAATTTGTAAACTAAACACAGTATAGTCAAATGTACTACAAAACTGAAAAAACAACTATATTTTAACTATTTATTTTATTAAGTGTAAAATATTTTTAGAATCCAGAGTTTGGATGTGGATGAGAAGAAACTTACTAGCCCTACTATATAATATACTAATTAATTTGATTTCCTTTTTTTACGAATAATATTATTGTATTCACTCACTCACATTACAAGCCAGCAAGATATTCCTTACTATATGTCAACTAATATGTCTATATACTGACTATAAAAAGTCTTGTGTCTGAGTGAAATGAAAAATAATATAGGAGTTTATTTTGGAGATGGGGTTCAATACACCTTGTCAATATAATAATGAGACATTGTTGTTATTTACAAAGCACTTTGAATATAGAAAGGTGTGCACCAAGTTGTATCCTCTCCAGAACTTTTTAATATGAATAGTGAATAAATTGAGCAAATCACTGACAACTGGGAAGAAGGAATTGCCATTGGTGGCAAAAAATATCCAACATTAGATAAACCAATGATACGACCAAATCAGAAGATCAATTGACTGAATTGTTTCCCAGTGCTGAGAACGAAAACCAAGCGATTGAACTTAAGATAAACAAGTCAAAAACCATGATAATAGAGCAAGCCAACAGACTTCCCTCTAGCAATTAAAGAGACTTTAAACAGTTTATAAGTTTGTTTACCATGAGTCCTATATAACCGATAGTGGACATAAAGTTAAAGTCAGAATAATAATGGCAAAATCGGCAATGACAAAGCTAGGGAAAATTTGGAAATGAGAACAATTATGCTTATAGACAAGGCTCATCTAGTCTGATCTTTCATGTTTTCACAGTGCGGAAATGAAGATCCTGAGGACAAGTGAATAAAAGAAGATAGATACATTAAAAATGTAGAGTTACAGATGAACACTGGGAAACGCACAATCACCTTTAGCTTAGAACAATTGAAGATCTAATGCAGAAATTCATTGGATATATAGCTCGTAAAGAAGACAACAATCTGTAGAGGTTAATGGTAATTGGAAATGTATAAAAAAGAGGAAGGGGTAGATTCCGACCCAATGCACTGACCAGGCGAAGGATATAAAGAACTTTTATTTATAACGACTCTTTGAAATGTGATGTGTAGAGTATGATGGAAGAGAATTATCAAGGGTGTTTCAATCAAACCTGGAATCCTCGAATTACAAGCCAAGCATTCTATCAAATAGATCACGGAGGTAATCTAGTTGTCAAGTATAGCACAAAAGAAGACTTATAGGTTCCTTATACTCCAAGAGTCAATACTTTTTTGTTTCCCTCAATTTCTGTTTCATCAAAAAAATATGTAAAAATTACCTACATTTGTCACTGACCAATCTTTATAATATATTCAACATAATGTTTGATTTTTGATGCAATGAACTAGTCAAAAAAAAATTATCTCACAAACTTAATATTTACCAGCTTTACTTTTTATATTTTAGTTTTTTCAAAAAATATTTATTCTTAAACATTCAATTTACATGCATCTTAGACAGTTAAAGCAATCCGAGTAATAAAAAAATCTAATCTTCACAGTTTTACTTGATTACTGTTTAAGTTAGCAGCTAATGAATTACATGATTCATGTGATTACTAAACTTTCCAATCGATATTCATAACATATTGTCAAGTATAAAAAATATTGCATACTTGAAACTTATAATACCGAAGTAAAATTATTTGCTGCTCTTTGATGTGAACAGATTGAAGATCAAATTTTTAACCGAGTCAAATAAAAATTGCAGATAAAAAATGAGTGTAGAATGTAGCACGCTTTCTCTGAAATCATTCAACTAATTGTGGCTTTGTTTAAATGCCTTGAATTTTTGCATACAAAATCTACTAACTAAACTACTAATGAGTCGATTAACTAAAAATTTGATAAATATATAACTATGGAAAAATAGAAATTTAAAATCACTAAATGTTTTAATAGTTTATTAGTAACATTCATACTTGAAAAGTTTAAAACTTCATGAAATATATATACATATATATATATATATTTACACAAAAGGTTATGAAAAATTTGATTGATTTAATTTTCAAGTTTTATAAGGAACAAATCATAATATATGATTATGGTGCTTTACTAAAAGAAATTACAAATTGACTACATTACTATTTACCCTATTCATATGATCAGATACATCCGATGACCCATAATCATTAATTGGTGGTATATTTGATGTCTGTACATTAACTGTTTTTAATAGCACAGGTGCTATATATTTTGCATTAGTTTGTATCTGTCCCTCTTGGGGAACTGGTACTGATTTGCAACTAGGGAATGGACTAAGCATTAATAACATACCAAATGTAACAAGGGAGAACATAATCAAAACAATGGTTCTTGGATCTAAACCTCCACGCAAACCTGCCAAAGCAGCCATGCTTACTTGAAGAAGTAAAACAGATATTCGAACCATTCTAACAGCAGTTGCGTGTATTTTACCCCCATCGACACCACTCATATCGCTTGAACCATAAGCGAAGTATAGATTGTGTTTATCTCCAAAGTGTTTTAATAACAAATAAACCAAACCAAAAGGAGTGATGAGAGGACATGCTAAGCTATATACAGTAGTAATTGTGAATACAACCAATGTCCATGCATAATGAACACCAAATGGAAATTCATACAGAATAGCTTTTTGAACTGAAGCTTTTTCGGCTTTAGATTTTGTCAAACACAGATACCAAACATACATAAATAATTCAGGAAAACGAATAAGTTCTAATGCAGTTCCAATAAAAGCAGAAGTAATAACATAATTTACAAAAAATGCTCCCTTATCAGGAAGAAATACACATTCCCACCTATATGTGCTATTTTCTGGCTGTAAAGTCCATTCGACAAATGCCTGCATACTAGTCAAACCTAATGAAGGTAAAATTAAGGTCATCATTAGCAAGAAAATAAATGTTTTCATCATAATAGAATAAGTCTGTTGAGAGCGTGTCCAGTGAGATAGCCATTGATCTGAATAGGAAACAATAACTGGTAGTAGTGCTGCCATGGTCCAAAGTAAAAGAGTTGGCAAAAATTCAGAAATGAGAGGACTGATCTTAATGATAACCCCAGGTTTCATATAAAATGCATCTATCATACTTACAATTATAGCTGGTGTAGACAAGAAAAACAATACTATAAATAATGAACAATTTATAAAAAATGCTTTTGTATACCAGACGCCTGGATCAACATTCAAATTTTCCCAAAAGATATCTGTAGAGGCTGGAGCTCTATGAAGAATCCAATCACGATAAGAACTCGGTCTGAAATGTGTGATAATATGCTCCACTTCCTGATGTGACGAGAGAGTGACAAAAGCTATTCCTAGAGGCTCGTACAATGCTTTGGCCTTTCTTCTTTCTGTCTCTCCCGATAGGCGAGATTCCTCTCTCGAATAATATTCGATTCCATCAACAGTTTCACCGCACAGTTTTGGTTTGACTAGTATTGGTTTTCCTGTTCGCCGTAAATATACTTCAGAAAACATTTTGGCTTGAACTGCTACTTCTCGCTTGCTATCAATTTTTGTCAACTTTCTGGTGTTATAAGCCAATTGGACATCGAGAATACCAACTTCAGCGAACAGCTGTCTAATGTAGCTTTTGATAGTTGTATGATTTCTATCGACTTGAGAAATATTTGTTATCATTAAAGTCCTGGTTGCATAATCTGGTGGAGGTTTTCTTCCTGTACATCTTTTCATCAACATAATGGAAATTGGCAAGTATGCAATACCAACAACTGCATGAACCCAAAGCCACGATGATGTCGGCTCCAAATTACTTACAGTTGTATGGCCAAATGTTTTGGTGTCTCCTTCTAATGTTCCATGAAAATTAATAGGGAGTATAACAATTATTGATAACAATGTTATGATGAAAGCCAGAACTATCAAATGTCTCTGGAATGATAAATAATGAACAGCATCTGGGCCACATCTCGATTTTATTTGTTCTCTGGATAATTTAAAAATAGCTGGAATCCACGAGCAGTATTGAGCATCTATTGTAGAAAGCGAATCAACCGCTGGATCAGTTTCTGAAGAAATTTCACCATCTGAGTGATTGTAAAACAAATGTGTCCATTTATTTGTTCGCTGAACAAGAGCTAAGCGACCATAATTCCAAGCAGTTCGTCGTAAGCCAGCAAACAATATTAGTAAACATAACCAACTTACTACGTTAAGTGTCAATGTTTCTGGAATGCCTTCGTAAGCATTGGTAATTATAGTAGTGTTGTGTTTTTGCGTTGTCATACAACTCGCCTTATCAGGAACGGGGTTTCCGACACCAGTATTAAACATACTATTAAAATCATCCATTTTAAATTTATTTTCACATATAAATGTTTATTATAAAATAATCTAGAAAATATTTTCGTCCAAACAATGAAAATATTATTCGTCCCGTTCACTTTAGTCACTTCAGCAGTAACGATGACACATGCAATGACAGCATCTGTCACAACACGAACAATTGCCAGAATGAAAATTAAATATTGGAAAGTTAGTTATAGAAAGTAGATGTTCTTATTTATGGCGAACTTTGAATCCCATTCGTCCATAAATACAAAGAAAGCGCCATAAATATGTGGCTCATTTTTCATATTTCTCTAGAAAATCTTTTGTCTGATATTTCCATTACGTGCCTCCAGTTGTTACGTTTTATATTTAAAACCGTATACACTGTAAAGCTCTATCGAAGTAGAGTTATATGTGAAGTAAATTGTTGTATCATTTTTATCGCTTAGATTACTTTGTTTTACATAATGGGATTTTTGAAAATGGACAATTTTTATATAAAATTTTATATAATTTGAAAGGTAATATTTTTTCACCAATGGATAAATATCCAATTAGTAAAAAATATTACCTTTCGTATTCATTTAACTTAAAGATTTTAAGTTTCAGAAATTTTTATCATCTTTTGAAATAGAAATAGAAACTTGATACTCTTTTTTAAATCAAGCCAAATTATTATTTCTGTCAAAAAAAGTGATTTCACCGCAAATATGTTCTGTTATCTACGTTACGCTTTTTTTATGTGGTGATATCATAATCAACTATGGATTATTGCATGATTTTCTATAAAAAATAGAAAAAAGTATAATTAATATTTTTTTCTGAAAATAACAAAATAGACAAAAATAATATTGATGCCTTCGTTACTATTTATGATATTTAAGGCATAGCGAAATTCGAGCTAGCTGGTAACATTTTAATTAAATATTTTCTGGTGGGAAAAGTCTGTTGCCGTCATTCGAGTGTGTTTTTATATCTTATACATTTTTCTCTCATTGAAAACTGAATGTTAAGTTGTAATTAGTACTCGACTGTTTTGTTATTTTTTTAACTAAATAAAATTGACATTGTTGTTTTTTCTTTTCGAAATATTTTTTTCATTTATATATTTGCGTGGGTTTCATAATATTTTAAACATGTTCAATTATAATTCATTCCTATCAATTCTTCTGTCAAAATTACTCTCTCTTTAATTGATGAAATTAGGTATTTTGATACAGTGTCAATTAAAATTGATAATTAATCTGTCATTTCACAATCTCACGAAAAATAATGGAGTCGTCAAATCCTACACCTCAAACTAAAAATGAGGAAGTTCCTGAAAATTTGTTTTCTCACGTGAGTTTATTTATTTTGTCTACAAAAATGTTTTTTTTTCATTCAATATATATTAAATTTAAACACAAAAAAAAAACATATTTTTGTGCTTTAATTTGTAAGCTAACAACGTTATTTATGCTTCAGGTAAAAAAATACATTTTTATCCTTTAATTCTTAAATGAGTCATTTTTACTTGTATAAATGTCTGAACATTTTAGATAAGCTGTGTTATGCTTTTTTCTTAAAGGGCTTTGAAAATTTGAATGAATAATCTGATTTCGAATATTTATATTATATCCTTATTTTAAAATGCTCATGGAAAATATGTTCTAATAATAATAGAAAATTTTATTCTTCATCAAAAGGGCTTTATTGATTAAGTCCTGTGTAATGTTATCACCAAGAAATGGTATTTTGTCCAAGTTTGATATACGAGGCATATCCAGAAAGTAACTGTACTGAATTTTTGTAGGTTACAATTTTTTTTATTTAAACAAAAAAATTACGTGGTTACCGTAGTACATATGTAAGCTATTTTTCGACATAGTCGCCATTCCTCTCAATGTAGGTGGTGAAGCGGGGTATCAACTTTTTGATGCCTTCCTCGAAGTAGTTTTCCGCCAACCCCTCCGTCCACTTCTCCACCTCTTCCTTTATCTCCTCGTCGGTTGAAAACCTTTTTCCACCCATGTGCAGCTTCAGGGAGGTAAAGAGATAGTAATCTGAAGGTGCTAGGTCAGGGGAATGCGCGGGATGGTTCAGGGCATCCCATTTAAACGAGGCGAGCAGTTCCGTCTGGCATTGTCGTGCAACAGGCAGACTCCCTTTGTCAGCATGCCTCTCCTCTTGTTCTGAATCGCCCTTCGCAATTTTTCTGGGGTCTCACAGTATCTTGCAGAGTTGATGGTCTTCCCTTGAGGCATATATTCAATTAAAATTATGCCTTGACAGTCCCAAAACACGGATGCCATGATTTTCTTGGCTGAAATTGTGGTTTTGAACATTTTGGCGGAGGGTGAAGAGGTGTGACGCTACTGTTGAGACTGCCTTTTGGTTTCAGGCGTGTAGTGTGCAACCCAAGTTTCATCTCCAGTAACGATGGAGCGCAGAAATTCATCTCCATGGAGTTTGCAGCGCCTCAAAAACTCTTGCCCGGCCTCCACTCGATTCAACTTGGCGGGAGATGGGGTTGACATTTTTCACGAAACATGTTGTCGCGTCGACACTTCTCAACGTACTGACCTCAAACCGGTCTCGTTGCGGAGGAGAAGGGTCAGGCTACACGGAAGTGTAGCCAACATGTCGAAAATAAAATCCATCCGGTCGTGAGAGCCTCAGTACACTTACTTTCTGGATACGCCTCGTAATTGATTTCTAATTGTTGGCATATTATTGTCGGTTTATTGATGTATTTCAATAAAATATATTAGTCAAGTTTTTTTTCTTCTATATGCTTCAACTGTATAAGATACCCAGGTAATAAATAATATTGGAACATTCTTGTTATCATGTAAATTGATGTATTTAAAAACTTGATGTGTTAAGTCACACACTTAAATTCTTCTTAACTAATTTTATAAGCATTTTGTATATATAAGATGGACCAGGATATTGATTTCATTTAATATTTATTTTACAAAGGTAAGGGACGTTAAGGGATAAATTTTGAATAGATTATAAATACTGAACATAACCAAATATCATGCTTTCTCTGCAGGTAGAACGAAGTCTTGATAGTGGAATAAAAAAAGAAATGCTTCTAGAAGTACGGTACAAGATAAACCCTGACACTTACTGGATCGGAAGTATCACAATGGTGTGTGGTCCATTGCTTAGAGTACGTTATATTGGATCCAATTCTGACTTTTGGTGTGATATAACCAAAACTGTAGTTCATCCTCTTGGATGGTGTAGCCATTTTGATGAAATAGTCGACCCTCCAGAGGGTATATCAAAGGGAGATGACATTGTTAATCTAATGACAAGTATGGTTGCTGTAGGAACTTCAGTGCCAAATGAATCTATTGTTGGCAATGGTTTGACCCCTATAGATAGAATGAAACCAGGAATGAAAGTTGAAGTTCAAAATGGAAAGAATCCATATATTTTTTGGTTTGCAACAGTAAGTTTTTTGTTTTATTATTTAAAATCTATTTTGAGAATATAAATTTTTACTACTGCAAATCATTATAATTATTCCAAAAATAAAGATTATTAAAAAAAAACATCATTGGCCGTATATTATATCAAAATATTTTTTCTTTGGTAATATTTTAGGTAACTTAAAAATTACAAATTTATCAAAAGGAATTATGCAGAATTTTTCCACAATATGCTGTTCTGTAACATATTTTAAAAAATCAATTTTTATTTTTATACAACATATTTACACATATTATTGCTTGAATTTAAAAAGAAATACTATGATTTCATAAAAATAAAAATGTTTATTTTAATTTCAGATCGTTGAAAATGTAGGAGGACGTTTACTTCTACATTATGATGCCCCTGAGGACGTTTATGAAGATTTTTGGTTATTTTACACAGACAACCGCCTTCATAGGGTTGGATTTTCTGAAAGCAAAGGTCTTCCTTATAAACTGAACTTTCCAGATAATTCTCAAAACGTAACCTTTAGTGAAAGCCAATGGGAAGCATGTTATAAATCTGCATTGAAGAAAGCTAAGGAGAAACCTTTCCCATCTGAGCTTCTTAATGTAAGTTTTGCACAGTTTTCTTAAATCCTCCAGAATATATTTTTTTCTTATAATAGTTTTTTAATAAATATTCTTATAATAGTTTTTTTCAATTTTCATAATGAAAGTTTAGAATAGTGTTTATACATCTACTAAAGTTTTTAAAGCCGAATGTGTAATATCACATATTGGAAGATCTGCAAAGGTTTCTTTGTAGTTCGTGTTCTCTTGGTAAGTTTTGTGCGGTTTTCTTACCAAATATGTTTTTCTGAACATATACAGATATGGGGAAGTGCCTAATATAATAGCTGTAGCCACTACCTTTCTATCCTTACATTCAACTTATATATGAGTATATATTTATTTTTAATATTTTAAAGCTCAATAATAATAGTGGGTCTGAATCCTAAGTTAGAGCCCCTTTAGGAAAGTTTGCTCTCTAAACGGTGCTATATAAAATGTAATTTTATTATTATGAGTCATTCTCAAGAAATGAAAATCTGCATCCAAACCATCGATCAATCTTAATTTTGGTCTGATGTTAACATTCACATGATGAAAATGGTGTAGCTATTTATTTGACAAAATCTTAAATATTTAACCTGTAAAGGAATATGGCCATACGGTGTATGGCGAGCGAATTTTTACCTCTAGAGAGTATGGACGTATACGGTACGTCCAATGTTTTTTTCCCGAATACATGAATTTATCCATAAAACGGACAAGGCTCAAATGTTTTTATCTATTCAATTATTTTGGCGGCCGCAATTACGTTTTTTATATTACTACAAAATCTATTTTTTATTTTACTTTAAAATCTCACTCACTTGGAGGTTAATAAGTATTTTAGTATCTGTTTTGCTCCTTTGTATTTATAACTCAAATTGTTCAGGATTTTTTTGAACCATAAATTCAAAAGGAGCTTCCTGTCTATTTTACCTAAGTTACTTTTATATTTTACCAAGTAGAAACTCCATGGTGTACGGAATACATAATAAAATATACAATTGTATGTATATTTTTCTAGAATAATTTAAGTCGTATATTAACAATTGCAATTGACTTTTTTGTTTGTTTTCTTGTGTTATTTGTATTTTTCTCCAATGCACCAGTTTAATTGACAAACATTCATTTGACTGGCTCAAATTAATTTGGAAAGTTATTAGTTTTGTTATCTTTTCACAAGTCATGCTTATATTCATCTTAATTTAAAAAAAATCTTTTTTAACTTGGTTATCATATCAAATCAAATTGAAAAATTTCTTTGGTCGATAGATTTCAGTATTATTAGCATATTCCTAAGTGTGTTTGAGTACAGAAAAATGTATAAATAATTGAAAACAAAGTATACCTAGTACATTTAATATTTAAGCAATATTAAATGTTTGTTCATCTCATATTTCCTACCATTTTTCATTTTAACCTTCAGCAAAGAAGATAATTCTGTGTTACTTATTTTGAGCTTTATATACGTTTTATATAGAAACATTTTTTTTTTGTTCTAGAATGACACAAAGCCACACTTTCATAAATTTGAGGTTGGTATGAAGTTAGAAGCTTTAAATCCCTCTAACATGTCAGATATATGCCCCGCTACGATTACCAAAGTTTTTGATAGTTTCTACTTCTTAGTAGTTCTTGATGATTATTTAAATGACTGTAATAATGATGGAGGCTTTTGGCTGTGCACTATGGCACATCCCTACATTTTTCCTGTTGGTTGGTCCGATGCAAATAAAATTCAAATTCAGCCTCCAATGTCATGGGACAAGAAGAAAGAATTTGATTGGGGAGAATATTTACAAATACATTCGTCATTATCAGCTCCAGCTAAGTATTTCAGAAAAACAACGGATTCTATTGCATTGGGATTCCAAGAGGGGATGAAGCTTGAAGTGGTTAATCCTCTGAATTCAGGAAATATTTGTTCATCCCATATTATGAACATAACCAAACATTTGCTACAAATCCGTATTGAATCTTCAAAAAAATCTCATTGGTTTAATTATGAAAGTTTAGATATTTTTCCATGTGGCTGGTGTGATAGCAATGATTTTCCATTAGAATCATTAGATTCACTGATGCAAAACACAAATCAGATACTCAGTAGAAGAAACATGGACCGAAACCAACCAAATAACAAGGATGAATGGTGTGATAAAATATTTTTCAATTACAAATGTTATTCTGGACCATTTATAAGTAAAAATAAATTATCACAACTTCCGAAAAATGTTGGACCTGGGCCTTTGCAATTAGTGATTAGAGAGGTGCTCAACATGATCATATCCGTAGCTTATAAGCCAGCCAAACTGTTGAAGGATTGGGAACAAGATGAAAAAACAGAAACTGGTCAGACATTGGAACTTTTGAAGGCAAAGTGAGTATAATTCAATGTTTTTCTTTTGCACAAATTCAACAGTAAATCCCTCTGTATTTGCAGGGGAGTACTAAAACCCCCTGTATTTGCAGGGGATTGGTACTAAAACCTACCTCCTGTATTTGCAGGGGATTGGTACTAAAACCCCCTGCAGATACCAAAATCCACAGATACTCAAGTTCCTTATTTAAAACAGCATAGTTTAAATAATTTCTCATTTACTTATACCTTATACAATACAAATGCTATGTAAATAGTTGTTATACTGGATACAAGTAGTTGAGGGAATGTTAAGAATACATAGTCTGTACAGATACAACCATTGTAGCCTAATTACATAGTACACGTCAGCAACTATATATACAAATGCTATGTAAATAGTTATTATACTGAATATGAGTAGTTGAGGGAATGTTAAGAATGAATAGTATGTACAGATACAATAATTGTAGCCTAATTACATAGTACACGTCAGCAACAATGTAACATTTTCCTTTCTTTAAAATTTGTAGACTGCTTTCATTTAATGACCTGAAAGAGAAATTCATAGAATAAAACACAATATTTAAAATACAAGTACATATAGAAAATATAATTACATAATAGAGTTATACGAATTATTTTTTCTCTTTTCTTTTTATTATTTTCGATTTGCAGTTGGTTAAATCCGCAGATGTGGGGAGCTGACTAATACTTTTTTTTCTTATCTGATTATTGTAAAGTTGCTTTGAATAAATGGATTTTTAAAAACCTCAATATGTTAAAATATTTATGAAATTTCGTTAAATTAGTATTACTTTATTTGCAGCTCATATGCACATATATATAATATATATTCAACATATAGTTGAATATATAAGAATCAATTGGAAATGACCATCAAACATAATTTTGAGAGAGAAAAAACAAATGAATTGACAACTTTTGCATTGAGAGGCAACATTGTTTTTGATATTTCTTCAGTTTCACTCAGAATCATCAAGTTATATAATAAATCATATAATTACCAATAAAAAATTGTTGTTTACTTAAAAAAAAAATTTTAATTTGTAGGTTAAAAATGTCAACATATCATGCTACAGTTCAGGTTGTCAGTAAGAAAAATGAAGTGCCAGCTTTTTGCAAGGAAATCTGTAATAAACTACAAGCCTGTCCATATCTCTTCGGGCCCATGGAAATAAGCGACCAATGTCCAGAAAGATGCCTACAAGTTGACAAAACAAAATTTCGTAAGTTGATGTTATTCAATAAAATATTAAAATAATTTGTTTATAAAAATTAAAGGTGTCAGAGGATCCGAAGGATTTGGTTTTTAAAGAGTTTCCTTATAATGTAATAAAAATGAATGGCTTGAAATTATACATATTGACATATGAAAAGCATTATGACAGGGCATCATGTAAACAGTATTTGATGTTTGACTGAAGGGAACCAATATAAAGAGATTTTGTTTAGAGCTGACCCGAGATAGAGCAATATAAATCCGTCCATGGGAAAAGCATGCTCCGCTGAGGTTGATATACGAGGCGTATCCAAAAAGTAAGTGTACTGAGGCTCTCACGACCGGATGGATTCTATTTTCGACATGTTGGATACACTTTCGTGTAGCCTGACCCTTCCCCTCCACAACGAGACCGGTTCGAGGTCAGCACGTTGAGAAATGTCGACGCGACAATACGTTTTGTGAAAAATGTCAATCCCATCTCCCGCCAAGTTGAATCGAGTGGAGGCCGGGCAAGAGTTTTTGAGGTGCTGCAAACTCCATGGAGATGAATTTCTCCGCTCCATCGTTACTGGAGATGAAACTTGGGCTGCATACTACACACCTGAAACCAAAAGGCAGTCTCAACAGTGGCGTCACACCTCTTCACCCTCCGCCAAAAAGTTCAAAACCACAATTTCAGCCAAGAAAATCATGGCATCCGTGTTTTGGGACTGTCAAGGCATAATTTTAATTGAATATATGCCTCAAGGGGAGACCATCAATTCTGCAAGATACTGTGAGACCCTAAAAAAATTGCGGAGGGCGATTCAGAACAAGAGGAGAGGCATGCTGACAAAGGGAGTCTGCCTGTTGCACGACAATGCCAGACGGAACTGCTCGCCTCGTTTAAATGGGATGTCCTGAACCATCCCGCGCATTCCCCTGACCTAGCACCTTCAGATTACTATCTCTTTACCTCCCTGAAGCTGCACATGGGTGGAAAAAGGTTTTCAACCGACGAGGAGATAAAGGAAGAGGTGGACGGAGGGGTTGGCGGGAAACTACTTCGAGGAAGGCATCAAAAAGTTGATACCCCGCTTCACCACCTGCATTGAGAGGAATGGCGACTATGTCGAAAAATAGCTTACATATGTACTACGGTAACCACGTAATTTTTTTGTTTAAATAAAAAAAATTGTAACCTACAAAAATTCAGTACACTTACTTTCTGGATATGCCTCGTACATTAAGTATTTGTTTTTGCACTTTATTAGTCGTAAAGAATCAGACCAGGAATTGTAGGGGTTAAAAACTAAGTAATTTAATGGAATCATTGGTATCTTGATATTAATACTCTAATATTGCATCCAGTCAAAATAGTAGCCTCATTTAAAAAAAAGTATTTACTTGTAGGGGTGTACCGTTACACAATATTTTTGGATTTAAATGGCAATACTTTTTTTCTTTATTTGTCTGACTATAAGTCGTAGGTTTTTATTGCAGACAATTTATTCATTGCTATTCATATTTATTTAAGAAACAATACATCTCATATGGCATAAGCCCATCGCATAGTTTCTTTAGAAAGTATATTTAAGTTAGATACATTTAACAAAATGAGATAGATTCAGACAAATGCCACAATTCATTTCATAAACAAAAGAGTGTAGAATAAAAAAAAATCATGAAAATACATCATGAGAAAAATCCTTGATAACCCAATCCTCAGTGAACTCCTAAAGATGTTTGATACTTCTCTTAAAGGGTTGAAATTTGCACATGCTTGATTCATATATTATGCACGCAGTTAATATTTTCATGAGTGCCTCACGCAAAAGAGATAAGTTGATCGCACAATTGTTATAATTGACACAGAATATTATTTTACTTAATGTATACGAAGACCAAGTTATTTAGAAGCACGAATATATAAGAATGTCTTCGGTTTATTAAAAATATCCCATGATCCCGTAGGTTAAGTCCGTAACTTGATCACTTTCCAAGCTGTTTTATGAATCTTTGTTGAATTTTTTCAATTTGAACATCATAACTTGGATTCTGTGTGGAAGCTTTAAACTATGAAAGTTAATTAGAGATCTTTTAAAATATACACTGTACAGAATCTCAATAGACTGCTGATCTTGAAACTACTTTCTGAACATTTTACATAAATCTGAACATTTCACAGATTTTTGGCACTGTGGTCTAATTGGGATTTGTATGTCAATTTAATGTCCAAAATTACCTAGAAGTCCTTAGCGGCACTTTTCGTTTCAGCAGGAACACTATACTGTAGCAAGATTGAGTGGTTAGTTTCTTCCTCGAAAAGTCTATATGAAAGCATTTATTTATATTTAAGTAAATGTGTTTGCACTTCCAGTAATTTACCAAACTATCTTGATCAATCTAGAGGTAGAGGTCCATGTAATCTCTAAATTAGGCTATCATGAACAACTTTGTTCTTCAACAAATAAGATAATTGTAGAGTACTGGATGAATGAGAAGATATAATATAATAGGAGTCCCATTGGAAAACCCTGAGAGACTAGATATAATAGGGATAATGGTAGATTTAAATCCCATGTAGCTTTCTTGTTTGGAAGGCAATTGAACAAAAATTATTAAAGATCCAAATTACAATAATATTGTGGCAGATATACTACACAAATTTAGGTTAAGATTTAGGATGTATATAAATCACAAACTACACTTTCTTTATAATCACCTTGACTTTTTTCCATCTAATCTTGGAGACTTCAGCAAAGAACAAGTGCTCCACCAAGATATTAATAAATTTAACATTGGTTTTAAGAAAGATGGAACGTTTATATGACGTGGGACTTCTGTCGGTTGTTAAAAAGAGACAATTCTTCAACCCACCTATTTTTTTTTTAAATTGAATATTTGTTCCCGATGAGAGTATGGTGTATTCAATTTGATTAGATTTGTGGTTTTCGTTTTTGTAAAATTCATAATTTTATGTTAATATTTCAATCTTTATTTATGTATTTGGTAAAAATTTAATTTTACATAATTTTTTTTGTCTAACGAAATGTGGTTAACGTAAAGAAATATTTATTCATAGTTGTACTTTATGAAGACCTCCATACAAGTGTTATTTCCAAAATATGAAAAGTTTTTATTTGATACATATTTTTCTATGATTTAGTAATAAGAATGCATATTAAAAAATTAAAGTGCAAAAGCGCCAAAAAAACTTTTTTTTGCAGACCCTTATTGTACCTTATTGCTGTAATACTCGTATGTATAATACCTTAAATATGTTCCATGTTTTTTTCGTGATATTTAAATATTTTATGGTTATTAATTTTGCTTACCATTTAATGAATTTTTTCCTTTACAGATAATATCATGGACCGACGTGGACGACCTAAAGGAAGTTCATCGAAGGGCGTTCCAAAATGTTGGGCTAATAATAAAAAACGGAAAAATAAAAAAGGTCTTCATTTTATGACTGTTCGTGCCCTTGAGAAACGTGCAGCTTTAGAATCAGGTACATTGCCTAAAGATGGAGCCGATTCTGCTAATGAGAGTGATCCAAGTCCATCATCGACTCCGCAGCAGTCAGAAAGTGGAACTCGGCCAAATTCTCCTGATAGTAATTCTGACACAACAAATAAGAAGCAGAGGAAAAAACGTGAACCGAGAACTAATTTCCCTCCTTTAGAAATGAAAACAAGGGGTGCTAAATTACCAAATTTCGCAATTCAAATAAAAGAAGGTCACTGGAATAAGAAAGATGTTCAAACAATATATAACAATACATGTGTTGTACCTAGAAAAAATTTCGATGATTATAGTGAATCAGAAGGTGACAGTTCTATGTCTAATTCATTAGATATAGGAAATAATGAAGATAGAGAAATATCTGACGTCTCGGACAGTGAAGAACCCGAATTAAAGAAATTAAGAGTAACACCACAGCAGGATCCATCACCAACAGATTCTAAAATATTTAATTCAAACAGTTCAAAACAGTTGTCTCCTAACCCTTGCGAATGGTCTACGTTGGATTTATACGATTACCTTAAAAAGTACAATGAATGCAGAGACATCGCTGAGAAGATCAAAGAAGAAGAGATTGATGGCACAGCATTTATATTGCTTAATTTTCCTACAATGCGAGAACACCTAAATATGAAAATGGAACCTGCACTCAATCTTTGTAAACATGTTGCATTGTTAAAATGGTCTTATTTATCTCGATTTTCAAGTATAAAATGTGATGGATAATAGATTATTTGCATTAAGTTCTTGGTTTTGATCTCTTATAAGAAAAATAATAATGTTTTAAATTTTTGATGAAATACTAATATATTTACTGTAATTTTTTGTCATTGTCTCTTTCTCATGTTTTGAAATCACAAATGTTTTTTACCAAATAATTATTTGTGTAAAGATGCAAAACACAAGAAAGTTGATACTCTTATTTGGATTATGTAAAATTTTAGTTCCTACATTACCTGTGAAAAATGAGTTTATGTAAATAAATTATCAATAATATATGGTTAACTACAGTAATGTACTGGTAATAAAATACCAAGCATGCTTTTGTTTGACATGAAACTTTTATTTTTGCATTTCTATATATTAAGTAAAAAATGTGTGATACTTATTTATTTTTAATTAATGTAAATAGTATTTTATAATATTCCTAATAAAAACATACGAAACAAGTAGTTCAGCCCGTATGGATGACATACTTTCCGAAATAAAGACTCAAAAATATTTATTTTCAATAAATATTTAAAAGAATATGTGGTCAGCCAAAAGATATCATATGTAAATCATGTTTATCAAAAAATAGTTTTAGTTGACCTTTCACACCTTGTACTTTGAAAATTGTAATTGGGTCTAAAATTTATATTAAAAAAAAATTCCTTTTTTTCAATACATCATTCTTGTTTATCATTTTTTAACCAAAATATCTAAGAAATCTGAATTCTTTCCATTTTTCGAGTAATTTATCAGTCCACATTGTCGAGTGGATCGCTTTTATCTTTTTTGGGGCTTAAGTGTATCCCATTCCGGCACGGGAACTGTAATGAAAGTGTGCCATTTAGATGGTCTGAATTATTTTTGTTCATAATTTATATTAGTTGTTTTAATTACGACGTACACTCGCAGAAATGTTGAACAAAGAACGATATATAATTTTAAAACTTTGTCAATTTAAACATACTCTATTAATGCATATAATACGGCTTAGCAATCAATTTTAAAAAATCTATACAGTATCCAAAATTGATTAACACTAAAACTAAAAAAATAAGTAAAATTAATCCCAATGACTGCTTTAAGAAATTTGAGAAAACCTTTAGAAACACATCAAGAAATCTGAGAATGTCTTTAGAAGAACAGTACATATTATAAAATCTACACATTTGTACAACTAATTGATGATTTGTAACACATCGATCAATAAGGCCCGGGACTAACTATTAAAACAACATTTGTTTGCCAAAATTCTTCTTTATTTATCAACATAGTCTCCTTCAAGAGCGATACATTCATTCAAACTCTTTCCTAACTTTTCTATGCCAGCCGTGTAGAACGATTTATCTTTGGTTTCAAAATAGGCGTTAGTTTCGGCAATCACTTCTTCATTGGAGCCAAATCTCTCCCTGGAGCATCTTTTTGAGGTCTGCGAACAGCTAATAGTAGCTGGGGGCCAAATCTGGAGAATACGGTGGGTGCGGAAGCAATTCGAAGTTCAACTCATGCAATTTGGCCATCGTTACCATCGACTTGTGACTCGGTGCATTGTCATGATGAAAAAGAACTTTTTTCTTCTTCATATGGGGCCGTTTTTTTTTGCAATTTCTGCCTTCAAATGCTCCAATAACGCTATGTAATATTCGCTATTGATGGTTTTTTCTTTTCAAGGTGATAGATGAATATTATACCATGCGCATCCCAAAATACGGAGGCCATAACCTTCCCGGCCGACTTGAGTTTTTGGTCCCTTCGGATGACTCACCGGCTGCTCTCCACTCAGCTGACTGCGGATTTGATTCCGGAGTATAGTGGTGGATCCAAGTTTCATCCATTGTCACATAACGATGCAAAAACTCCTGTTTATTTCGCGTAAACAGTGCCAAACAACACTCTGAATCATCGATGCGTTGTTTCTGTTCCATTGTGAGCAAACGCGGCACCCATTTCGAAAAAAGCTTTTTCATGACCAAATGTTAATGCAAAATAGTGTAAACGCTACCAAATGATATCTTCAGGATGTCAGCTATCTCACGCAATTTTACTTTGCGATTTTGAGCGTTTTTTTATGTTTTCTGGTGTAACAGCCTCATTTGGATGACCAGAGCGTTCAGCATCATTTGTGTCTGTACGACCGCATTTGAAATCAGTATACCACCGACAAATGGTTGTGTTTTCGATGGAGCAGAGCCCGGATAACACTTTTCAAGCCATCGCTGAGTTTGAATGGTATTTTTTCCCATTAAAAAGCAATGTTTTATCAACACACGAAATAAATTTTTTTCCATCGTTTTGAAAATTGCAAAAATAGCGTCACTAAAACTACTGTAACTCAATGCCACATTGTCGGAATGTCGTGAAAGTTTCACATGTAACTTCTAAAGGTTGGTACTAAGTGAGAGTGGTATGGATTTGTTATTAGAGGCGCCATCTGTTGGTTAGTCTCGAGATTTATTGATTGATGTGTTATTTAATGGAATTTTATAATATGATTCTGATGAGCTTCAAGGGGTGAGCCACTTCAACAATAACCAAATATGATACATATATCATATGTACATATCATCACGTCGTGTCCCTTGCGGAGTAGGCAGATAGAACAGTTTTCTATCCAAGCACAACTTTCGCTTCCTCCACATTCATACATCTCGTGCAGAATATTCAATAATTCATACCTTTGAAAATCTAGTCTTATTTAGTCTAGCCACGTTTTTCTCTAGAATGGATTGTCTGTGTAGGATAATCTAGACTTTCAAAAGAATAAAAACTCCTTTTTTTTAGATGGAATTAAGATGTCTTTGGACTAACTCAACTTTATTAATGGCACTGAAGAATGAGTCATCATTTTCAAGTGGAATTTGCAGATTTTCAAAAAAAAATTATCAGTGAAAATTTGACAAATCTACTATTTAACAAACTTGGTGGCCTACTTAGTAAGACACCTTCCAATGTGGGGGTTTCTGGTTTGATTCCTATTATTACCCAAATTTATTTTTAAAGGGGGTCAGTTTTATTTTCATTTAAGAATATCTTTCTGGTTGGTTGGAAGAGATTGGCACATGGCAATAAGTCAGCTAAGTTGTACTGAATACAACGTAAGTGTAATACAATGTGACACATTTCATTATTATAAAAATATTTTCGACATCACAGCATATTTGTTTTTGAGAATGACTATTTGAAACGAAAACATACATTTGATTATATTGGTCATCCTTAGCCATATCAAACCTAAAAAAGGCATTTTTAGAAATTCCTGTTATACCAACTTGATCCTTCCTCTGAGTGATTTGGTTATATTTAACATCAATTCCTTTGAAATTATTTTTCTTATGAGTATTCTGTTATCAGAATTAATTATATTTTTAGTGAACTCTGAACATAGTGGTAAAAATGAGCTTATTTTGAGGTTGATCATTTATTTATTGTACAAATAATAGTTTTTTCATATTTTTTATGCATGATACATAATTTATATGAATAAAGAGATTGGAAAGATTTTTTATTATAGGTCCTCACTCAACACAATTCATTTGAATGGTGCCATAATTAAACTTCAGACTACTCAATAGAAAATTAAATATATGATTCGACTTTTTCTTTAAAAATCCTCTCTTTGGAGATTGGCAATCATAATGGATGACAGCAGTTATGAACAAAAATATGATATAATAATAAAACTTCTATAAGTTCTTCAATCAAAAAATTCATCTTCTGCTCGCACTTCTGTTTTGAAATATCACCTGCGATATCAATTGATGGATCTCATATTTTTTTCTTCACATTATGTATCTAAAGTACTCAAACTTTCTCATTTTGATGGTGCATAATATTTATCTTTATTCATCCGTTTCAAGATATCATTAGAAGTGTGAACTCATGTGAATTAAGTATTCGTCAATAGTAGCACATTTCAAAAACCTTTAGTTTCTTTGTGGTGGTCTGAGTAATGATTCAACACCATAAAGAGATGCGAAGAAGTAGCAATGCAAAATTGCATACATAAGTGGATATTTAAGTTTTTTTTTAAATATGAAGCTATTTAATGAAAAATAAATATTTATGAAAGTAAAATTGAAATATAGTTTTGAAGTACAGGAAAATGTTAGCTGTGGCCTTCAACGTAATATATAAAAATATTACAGTGTAATTTAAAAAAAGTTCCGAGTAAATTTTGTTCTAATAAAGCAAAAACTGGTTATACATACTTTAAAATAGACCAAGGTAAAATGAAGAAAGAATATATCATGGAAAAATAAATAATGAAAATGTGACTATCATTTATCATGTTTGCCCACTGCTATTTCCATTTAGCTACATATTTAATAATGTGCATGACTTTGTCGGTCGTTTCCTTCCATTGCATATTCTATTGCGCTTAGTGTCTCTTAACCAAATTGTGTCAGTTGGTTGACTGTTGCCGGAATGTTCAAGACTCGTAATTTTATGATATTTTGAGTATAATGTATTTTGAATTTTCCTAAAGCAGCTGGTATCCAAAGTTATTTATTTAGGATTTAATGGTTTCAAATAAGATATTATTTAATACTTATGAGAGAAGTTGATAGGTCTCTGGGGATGAAACCGAGGAAGACCCGAATCAAGTCAAAATACAATATTGTGGCTGTCAAAAATTATAACAATGATTATTAAACAGAATTAACTAAGATGATAATCATATATTCAAATGCAAACAAAACACATTGAGTATCACCTACCATAAAGTCTCTTAAGAAAGTGCGATTTCACATTTACTTCCAATTCAAATTTTCTATTTTCATTGAGCATCTAATTTTTTGTTTTTATTACCTTAGATAGAACTGTATTAATCTAAAATAAGAATACTGCATGTCTCTCGAAAAATTGCTCAGGCATAAACAATAGAAATGTTTAATTTTGACAGGTTCTATAGAGTTACACATAACCTTAATGTTTCGTTCTTAATAATTTCAATTATCAGCCAAAAATAACTCTAAATTCATTCACAGGAAATAATACTTAATACATTTTAGTGTAGAATATTTTTCTATGATGGAAGATGAAGTTTGGGGAGACTTAGCGAATATACCTGCAGATCCTCCAGAGATGAGGAAAGTTTGTAAACAGTGTGTGTAAGTGCAATAGTTTTCTATTTTTTATAATATATTTGAATTGTGTTGTGAATAATGCACTTCTATATTCAACGCAATATTTTTTAAATCTAACGATTTCATTTTAAATGGCTGAACATGGTTTTTGAAAATATACCAATGAATATTTTCATTACGTTTGACTCTTAATGACGCGCGACTCGAAAATAATAAACAAATCATCACCATAAACGCTTTATTGGCAACACAGGGCTGCCATAAAATGCCTGCATTTAGGCTGGTCCTCCCACGTTAGCCCAAGTCTGGATTGTCCTATCGTAACGCTAGTGTATGGTGCAGGCTGGACCTCCAATTTATTAAGACATTTGTGGGTCATAAAACAACGCAATTCTTGACCAGCTACCAGGCGGCATCCTCAATACGTGACCTAACCACCTCCAGCACCTCACTAGGCTGCCTCGTTTCATTCATTATATGGGCTGACACCCATCATCCCATTACACCTGACATCCATCATCTTCCGAAGCCATCTTCTCAAAACTTAGAAGTCTTCTCTCTTGAGTACTGGTAACATACCAAGATTCAGAGCTGAATATTAAAATTGGCAGGATGCACATGCCAAACAACCAATGCTTTGTCTTCAGATTAACACAGAAACAGTTCCATATGATCTTCATATTGTTACAAGCGTCACTGGGAGCACCACCTATCCTAATCGGCAACTTATTTTTGTGACCCACATTCCCAGCAACAGTGGCACCCAAAAATCTCAATTTATGAACTCTATTGACAGGGATGTTATTAATGTACAGGGGTGTCCTTATAAGGTATTAGTCAATATATATCAGCTCCGTCTTCCCTGCAGGTTTTATATGCAGGTTAAGACGAAGAGTTTTCTGATAAACTTTGTGCCGTACGCTGCAAGTCATCCACAAAGGCTCGTAACAAGCCAGTATCATCACATATTCAAGGTCACCCAGCTCCTCCATCATCTCATCAGTTGCCAACCTTTGTAGCATTGGGAAGCCTCACATACCCTCTATGAACTTTCATAAGAATGATAAATATAAAGCGATCCAAGACTCAGTTCTGCCAGATTCGAGTAGTGTTTCTGAAGTATTCAAGATGGACCATCAGCTGTCCTTATACACCATTCAGTCCTGTTAAGGGTCTTGCTCATAGCTACAACCCTGGGAGGCTCACTGTAAGAGAGGAGCACTTGCCATGTTAAGGGTCTGTGTAGATTGTTAAAGGCTTTTTCAAAGTCAGTAATGCAGCAAGCAACCAGTGAATTCATGTTGGTAATATTATCATACACTGAAATTTAACAATAAGATTGTCGAGGATCATTTGAATCAATGTGGCCCTTTTTTAACATTTTGGGTTCTATTGGTAATCTAACTTTAAACTATTGAAGAAAACAATTTTATTACTAGACCAAGAGTTCCCAAAGTGGTTGATATTGACTCCCTGGGGTCGATTTGATTTTTCTAGGGGTCGATAGTTTCAATAAAAAAATTTAGAGGTCGACGACAGCAAAAATAGACTCCTTACTACTGCTATTTGTTTGTTACTTCAAAATATCTATGATTCCAATAGGTACCTAATTAAGAATATTTGTACTTATTTTGAATGTACACGTTTAGTTCATAAATGTCAAAAATTAAAAGAAACTGCTCGTATTTTTTAGCTTTAAAGTATTGTCCATCTCTGGCTACTACTTTTTCCCATCTCTCAGGCAATTTTCGAATTCCATCTCGAAAAAATGACTCGTCTTTTGAGGCGATCCAAGTTTGGAGCCAATTTTCGGTTTCTACGAAAGAAGTGCCAAATCGTGCTGCATCCTTCGGAACAACCAGTGAACAGAAGGAGCAATGTCCAGGGAATACAGCGGGTGCGGTAAAACATCCCATTTGAGCGTTTCCAAATATTTTTTTACGACTTTTGCAACATGAGGCCAAGCGTTGTCATGAAGAAGAATAATTTTATCATGTCTTTGCTCGTATTCCGGCCGTTTTTCTCGCAATGCACGGATCATACGAATTAATTGTAGCCGATACCGATCGCCCGTAATGGAATCGCCAGGTTTCAGCACCTCATAGTAAACAACACCCCTTTGGTCCCACCAGATACAGAGCATGATCTTCGAACTATGTATGTTCTGTTTTGGTTTTGATGTTGAGGTTGATGGCTACGATTGACCGGGCTTAGCGTAGTATTTTTTCTTCTTGGGGTTGTCATAGAATATCCATTTCTCATCTCCAGTTACAATCCGATGCAAAAAACCTTTTCTTTGTTGCCTTTGAATCAGCTGCTCGCAAGTGAAAAATCGCCTTTCAACGTCTCGGTTTCAGTTCATAAGGCACCCTATTTCCTTGTTTTTGAATCATTCCCATGGCTCTCAATCGTACGGAAACGGCTTGTTGAGTCACTCCCAATGATTCTGCAAGCTCTTCTTGCGTTTGACTCTGATCTTTTTCGAGTAATGCCTCTAATTCTTTGTCCTCGAATTTTTTTGGCTGTGCAGAGCGAGGCTTGCCTTCGACGCTGAAATCTCCATCCTTGAAACGTCGAAACCATTCCCTACATGATTTATCAGTTGGAGCAGCGTCACCATAAACTTCGACAAGCATTCGATAGGCTTCAGCTGCACTTTTCTTCCAATTAAAGCAGAAAATTAAAACCTCCCGCAAATGCTGCTTGGTTAACACAAAATTCGACATTTTCAACACTGTACAAAACAAGGTTTTTGCATGAAACTCAAAGCGATGTAAACTGAATATTATTGGCAGATGTCTAACCTCTCTGAAACTGCCAAAATTGGCTGTCACTATGAACCATTCATAAGAGCCAGAGCCATCTTTTGGAAACGGACCGATCTAATTTGTACTCCTAATAATTTGAGTAAGTAAAGTAAATGACTAGGGGGTCGGCGGTTTTAAAAGTTTTTGGTAAAGGGGTCTGCGGCCAAAAAAAGTTTGGGAACTCTTGAACTAGACTATGGGTGTTACCATTTATAACAGAGTTCTAATATTTACTCTGTTTGATGATACAAAGGAAGTTTCACTTGAAATTAACTTATGAGAAATATTCTAATTAAAAAATTATGATTTTAGCCGACCTAGTGTAGTTTGTTGGTGTTCTGCACTGCCACAACAACGTTTAGAGCCCTCAAGTCGTCTTATTTTACTACAACATCCAGCAGAAGAACGAAGATGTCTGCGTACAGCACCTATGTTGAGTTTAGGATTAAAAGAAAATAAATGTTTGATTTATAAAGGAAAAAAGTTTCCTTTACCAAAACACGAAGGTTTAATGGATATATTATCAGCACCCAATACAATACTGTTGTATCCCAGTAAAGAAGCAGTTGATATAAAAACTTTAGAATCAGTAAAAGATCGTAAAATTCCTTACAATATAATACTAATTGATGGCACATGGCCACAAGCCAAAGCGATATATGCTTCGACTCCTATGTTACATTCTGTTAAGCAAGTTAAGTTACTTTCAACGGAAACAAGCAGTTATATAATAAGAACACAACCTACTGATGGATGTTTGAGCACTTTGGAGACAGCAGCTGAGGCTTTGACTTATTTAGAGGGTGAAAATATTTACAGGGAGTTGCTTGTTCAACCACTTCATGCATTATGTAGTTTCCAATTGAAAAATGGTGCAGTGACTCATCAATCGAAAGAATATCGAATCAAAAACAATACGTATCCTAAGTTAATAGGAAAACGTTTATCTAAATTATTACGATCTACAGAAACCGATGATTCAAAAGAATCATAACATTTATTGTATATTATTTATAGTTAAGGCATTAACACTGTGGAGGTTTAAAGACACTGTAATGTGTTGAATAAAACACTGTTTATTCCACTTAATATAATGGTATAACCAGTGCTTTTTTGCGGGTGAGTGTCGCTCCACCACCTTTTTTACGGCATACAAAAAGTGAGCTCCGGCACCTTATTTTAAAAAAAAACCAGTCTTAGTGCTATTTTTTGGTGGAGCAGTGGAGTGGCGCTCCACCACTTTTTTTACGGTTTGCAAAAAGCTTAACAAGAAGTGAGTTCCGGCACCTTGTTTTAAAAAAAAGAAGCACTGGGTATAACTCTACCAGTTTCAAGGTTTTCACCTCATCATCAGGAGCACAAACAAGACTTAATTATATTCGAACTGGTACTGATATACACTTGCATCTAAGGGTAAAAAGGTGGGTTGGGGATTGTAGCAGTGACTTATCGAAAATTATTATATAAGATTAGTTTTTGATTCCAAAAATGTATTATTATACATCTTCAATTTATCCCGATGTTAGGGTATGAGAAAATTTATAGATGTAGAAGATGCAAAAGAACAGTTGAGCTTTTTGTCCTTTCTCCTTCCCCGGCAGGAAAATGGCATGATGGTATGAAGAAATAAATATTTTGCTTAGCAATGTTTATTATTATTAAATATTTTAAAGCTCTATGTCAAAATTTATTCAAGGAGTCATTATGAAATCTAATGTGATAATGCTGCAAAGAAAAAGCTCCTTAGCAAACTGAGATAAAAATCTTAAGAATGGAACAGGAATAAGAACATGACAGTATTAAAACTATAAAAATATCTAATGGTACCTTCAACAGTGTCAATTTAGTTATTCCATTAGTTGACATAAAATTCGCCTTCAATTATGCAACAAATGTGCTATGGATAATACTAATCAAATAATAGAAATCAAGAGTGTAGTTAAAAAAAATTCAATTTGATTTTAGCACTCCATACTAAAAGGACTTTCAATCAACTCTGATCATATAACATTTGTAGCTATAGTATACATATTTGCAAATCAAGAATTAATTCTAAAAACACAAATGGAGAAGGAAAAAATTACTTTTAGAACCTGAATGATTTTTTTATTGATCTATATATTTTTTTTCAAATTTCTAATGCTTCATTTAAACTATATCCGTACACTTCACCATATAAGAAAAACGCTTGCCTAAAGGCAGTTTAATATGACCCAACACATTGAAAAAACAAATTGAATTTTTTGTTATAAATGACAAACTGAGTATATCGTCGCCGATATTGCAGGAACACGTTACTAGATTTTTTGTATAAGTAACTTTCTTTATTTTTTGTCATCTCTTGTATCATTGACACATTTTTGCATTAACACATATATTTATTTTCAACGCGGAACGCATTTATTCGTAACTGCAATACCAAGTGATGTTTTTATTTTATTATATTTTTGCAGTAAAATCGTTTTTTGTCTCCCCTGTAAAATTTGGGTAATCCTAGATATGTGTTTCTGCAGTATCGACGACGATATGTTCTATGATAATAATTATAACTCATTGTAATTTATTTTAACAAACACTGTTTATTCCACTTTTTTTTTTTTTTTTTTTTTTTATGACGGTATAACCCTACCGGTTTCAAGGCTTTCACCTCATCTTCAGGGGAGCGTAAACAAGACTCCCCTGAAGATGAGGTGAAAGCCTTGAAACCGGTAGGGTTATACCGTCATAAAAAAAGTGGAATAAACAGTGTTTGTTAAAATAAATTACAATGTCTTTAAACCTCCACAACGTTAATGCCTTAACTATAAACAACAAATTATAACTCAATATTTACTGCTGGTATTTTACTTGTAAATTTCATATAAATAACATAAAAATATAGCTTTGACTCAGACATTAATTGAATACATTGAGGCCATAGCCTTGCTAAAAGTGATGTCTTTATAATCCCAAGTTGCCTCTGGCTCATTATAGGTCAATTAAGGGATAAGATAAAGTAGTGATTTGATCTGTTTCATATTTTTGAACTAAACTGCTAGCTAACATAGCGATACAAAAACACAGCGAGATCTGAAAACCCTTACTTTTGATAGTTGATGTAGTTACAGTTTGTGTATATTTAACCCTTTGGATTCCAAGGTTTACTTAAAAGCTTGTAGTGCTGATATATTATCAATGTGGTCAACAGTGTTCTTACTGAATATTTGACTTCTGTAAAATGGTTTAATATTTTCATTTTCTGTCTTAATTTTCCATCCAACAATCATTGAGTATATCAAAAAATAAATACCTATTAAAAATGGGTCTAAATAGTTAAAAAAGCTACCGTTGTAGCTTATTTTTTACACTTTCAGTTTTTGACAGTTTTGCCTAATTTCACATTTTACATTTGAAGAATACATCTGAGCCTGTGAAGAAAGTAAAAGGTTTGCATTTGATTTAAATGAAAGTAAATGATAAATATGTATATTTTCATATAAATATATTTAATTTCACAACTTTATAATTGACATGAACACTTAATTGGAAATATTTCTAGTTATATCAACTACAGCTTTTGGGCGATAGGCTTTCTTGAAATTTATATTTTCATCAGGCAAATGCTGAGCATACAAGTATGGGGTTAAAGGAAATCGATGTCCAGCAATGTCAATCTGATATTCAGCATTTCTGTCCATGATGTATTGATCAGTGATTATCTGATGGTGTTCTGGTACAGTGTTACTTATATGGTGTCTGTTGTTAATTGTATCAGGCTTTTGTATGAAACCCAAACAAACTAGCTTCTTTGTGGTGAATCCAAATCTAAAATATAAAATATTGAATAAATACAACGCATTCTCCACACGTGGGGGATTTAAGCGGTAGTAGTAATAATAGTTATAATCATATTTATTTGCCCTTTTCATATAAATAATATGGATAGGAAAGCTTATATTTTTCCAATTCGAGAACATACTTCACAAATAACAAAATTCTTCTTTTTGCTTTAATTTTTCTTTATTCACCCATATTTAATTTTTCTTTCACATTGTTCAATCACAATGCTTTTGGATTTTGCAATATTAATGATGTATGTAATTACAATATAATAAATGTGATTAAATAAGGATATGATCCATAAAATAAGTGTTATATTGAATATTTGGCATGCAACATGAAATTGATAGTATATGTAAAGGCAAATATCTCTTGAAGATAAATAACTAAGAGATGAATATATTTTTGATTATCCTATTTGAAGGATTTTTATAATTTGAAAGTCAATAAAAATTCTGGCTGCCTTTCCAAGCAACCAAGTTTTCATTAGTTCAAGAGGCAATTGATCAGTTTATCAGGGTTTAGGTAGTAATCACTATTGTTCTTTATATATCCTTTTTCATACTTATACAATTTTTATGGAATATAAAGATATTGCATAAATAAACATAGATTACTTCACGTGTTTCGGTAACTTAAGATTAAGAAAACATTGATATTGAATTTTCTAGTAGTGATTTTTATTGATTATATTAATATTATGCTAATAAAACTGTTCATATAATGAAATATTTATTTTTTTAAATATAATATTTAAAAGAAAGACTTGGACCAACTGGTTAAAAATGTTTTCAAGTATTAAAATTTTTAAAACTATTAGTCAATGGTACTTTAAACCCATAAAGTATGTAAATTTTATTAATTGTTTTATTCCTAATAGCTTTATTTAATGAATTTGTGCTTACCCAGCCGATGTGACAGTTCCAACATATTGATTGTTCCTGTAAAGAGGTTCACCACCCCAAGGCCAAATATCAGATTCGGGATCAAAATTATTCAAATGAAACATCACTAATCGTTTTGTTACTCCTCTTTCTTTTTGATGTTGAAGAGCGTACTTCCCAATAAAGTATTCTTTCTAAAATCAAAAATGTTTTCATGGTAAAGAAATAAAATGTAAATTTGTTTTTTATTGTCCAAGTCACTTTTTAAATAGGTAAATTGAAATCCAAATAAAGAATTATTCCTACACTATAGTGGTGAAATTGATCTTCTTTTCCATTATCATATGTTGCTCATGTTGGCTACCTTGACTCTTAATTTATCAGCCACTCTCCTTTTCTTTTCAAAACCTTTCTGGGTCTAGGAAGAAGACATTCTCAAACTGAAGAGAAACATACTAGGGTAGTTTGAAAAGTTTGGTAAAAAAGCAAGTAAAATACATCCTTCATAAAGTGACATTACTGCTGGCAAGAATAATTTCTTAAGCGACCTCGGTCAAAATTTTGGTCGGATCTACGCAAATTTAACATCTGACAGCAACTGAATTGATCGCTTTGACATTTGTCACAACAATGGAAAAAAACAGAGTTCAGATCAAAGCCGAGATGGCTGAGGTTCACAGGGACTTTGAACCCCCCATTGACGACTATTTATTTCTGGGCAAATGAGTTTAAACATGGCCGTACATGCACCGAAGACGAATTGCACTTCGGACGCCCAATTGCATCCACCACGGAAGAAATCATTGAAAAAATTCATGGTATCGCAACGGAAGATCGGCGAGTGCATGTGTACAACATTGCTGAGGCTGTGGGCATCTCAAGTGAATAGATGCACATGAATAATTGAATAAGAAAAAGCTCTCTGCGCGATGGATCCTGCAATTGTTGACTGTCGATCAAAAACTCACTTCAAAAGACATTTCAATACTGTATGTCTATATTTAATCGCAAACCTAAGGACTTTTTGTGTCGATTCGTGGCTGGTAAAAACTTGAATACATTATTACATATCCGAGTCGAAACAGCAGTCAAAACAATGGACAATCAGCAGTCAAAATAACGTGAAAATATGCCGAAGGTGATGACCGTTTTGAAGTGTCCTGTACCATTTATTTTATTTCAACTACGTCTTCCTTTCTAAAATTCCTCGACTCATATGTCATAAAATATATGAAATTGTATTTTTCTGGATGATGTATGATGTGATTAAATTTATTTTTACAAATTCTATTAACTTTTTCATATGCAAAATTGTTCTGTACACCCAGATTTCAAATGCTTTTAACTTTTTTACTATATTTTCTGAGTCGAGCGTCCATGCCTTAGAACCGTACAAAAAAAACAATATATATAAATCTTACCATTTGCAGTTGGAGTTTAAGATTGAAGTTGTGGCCACTCAAAAGAAAATATTTAAAAGATTTAAAATTATATTATAGAAATATCCATAGAATACTTTTGCCTCATAAATAATAAATAAAAAAACAAGTAACATGCCCAAGTTTAATTTTCTCTAAGGCTTTGAGTGATAGATTTTTGTAAAAATATGTTAGTTAAAATTGCTGTGCAACTTAATGCTATTGGTTAGAAAATAAAAAAACTTACATCCAATTTAACCCTGTATCCATTTCCAGCTTCAAAAGGAGTAACAGCACTTGATAATTCTTCTGCCCAGAAAGGTATAAATCTTTCTATTCTCATAAACCTCTGAGTTAAAACTCCCACATCTCTAACACCATAATCTCTGCCAGTCTATAAAAAAAGTGTGGTGCTTAAAAAAATAATAAATTGGGGAAAAAATTATACCAAAATCCTAGAATTTCCTAACAAAATCAAAGGTTCAAATATTATTTCAAGATTCCAAAAAAAAATATTATTCAGTGTCCTTTAATTTGTTTTTTGTTATCCTGTCAATCAACAAAGTGTACTCTTGGTTGGATTTCAACTTCATTAAGGTCATACTACAGATTGCTTAGGGTGCCGTTTTTTTTTACCTTTGCAGTATGACCGTGGTTAAAGTAACCTTAAGGATATGTTTGATGGGATCAAGTTTCTGATTAAATGAAATTAATAATTTGATTTTTCTGTATAATTTTCAGTTTTATAATTTAATAAGTTATGTTGATTGAAAATATTTCATTTCATATTCGTCTTATTATGCAATATATGAATGTTATAACACCCGTGGTGTCACAGGGCAAGGAAACTATGACCTCTTTTTCACATAGTTTATAAGAGGTAGATATTCCCAAATAAGACTCCAGGATGAGTGCCCCTTAGGGTTCCCCTAAGCTTTGGGGGCAGTTGAGCCAATTCCCCAATGCCATTAAAATAAACAATTTCAATAGTCCTTGATCATCTGAGAGCTGGTTAAACAATGGCTTCAAGGGACGTAATGTACCACAGCATGGACTGACTTGGATGGAGGTATTTTAGAGCATTCCTGTGTTTGGAAATTATAGGGTGATAATTAAATGAAAATAACAGTAAATAAGACAATACTTACAGTCATAAGTCTGTCATAGACGTGCAATGCATATTCAGATGGCACATACAGACAGTATCCTTGCTCACCGGTGTGCGTAAATCCCATAACCATCACATCTGATACATAACCCATATCTAAATATTGAAATGTGAATGGAGAGAGATGTACTTTTGTATTAGATAATTCAGACAATAATTCGTTAGCTTTTGGACCCACAGCATTTATTACTGTGTACATAGATGTAACGTCTTTCAAATTGACTGAGTGATCACTTGGAAGATGTCGTGACATCCAATTGAATATTCTTGTTTGTTGACTAGTTGGAGATACCATAAAGTAACTACTTTGCCCCAGTCTTACGAGCATGCAATCATTTTCATAGCCTCCATCTTCATTTTGCATGCCGGTATGAACTAGAGACCCAACAGGTATATTGACATCATTGGAACACAAGTTTTGTAAGTAATCTACGACTTCACCGCTACCAGACTGTAAAATTAGTAAAAAAAATATTTTCAGTGAAAAAAATTACACACCATTTTTAAAACCTTATATTTGTTTTAGATGGAAAGCATTATTTACATTTGAATTTCAAAATACCTTTCAAAATTAATTCAAACAGGCAAGATGTGCAGTAAAAATATTCTCAGAATAATATGATTGAAGATTGACACGACATACAGACACATTTTTCTGTCTGCGGATGTCTCTTTATGAGGAATGCAAAAATTTGTAAAATGATTGAAAATTCAGCTTGTATCTTACACAATGAATTAAAAGTTAACAGTTTTTCAATGTGTTTTTGGGTGAACAGATGATGAAATATAAGAATTATAAAAAATATTAATCGCAAATGACCACTCTCAAATTAAGATTTTTTCAAAAAGCATTTGAAAAGATATGTTTTTACTTACATGTTCAAAGCCCAACTGTAAATTAAAAATTAAGATTTAAAAAATGACTTCATTTTATTATAAGCCAACTATAGTACATTATTTAATTAGAAAAGTTTTTCGGAATTATTTGCTCACTGTGTATTGCTCATTCTTCAACATTTCAGACTGATTGCACATTCCATCTTGTTTGTTCGAAATGTTGAGCATCCAACTATAAATTGATAATAATGAGAAAATAATTCCCAAAAACTACTGGATTTTTTTTCCATCTTTTATTAAGTTACTTGACATTAAATTAGTTATTAAATGAAATTACATATACAGTAGGTTGTTTAAATATCTAATAATAAATTAATCACTGAAATTTTGTTTTTATTACTTGTATAAAATGGACCTTAAAATATGAGAAAGATTGGTTAAGTAATATGAAAACAGATTTAAATGTTATAAAAACGAAAACATCTTTAATGTTTTAAGGCAGACTTACATTTATTTCAATTTTTGAAAATGAAGACATGTCAATAATTCCTACACCTTCTCTGCAAGCGAGATATTCTTTTTGCATGAAGTCAAAAAACTTCGGCTTGTAAAAGCTTCCTTTTGGCATCTCGGGAAGTTTATTACCACCTACAAATAAAACAAAATAAAATAAATTGTATTTTTAATAATATGTCAGCTAAGTGTTTAGATCAAGAGGTGTGGAGATTTGCCATCTCAGCTAACTCCAAAAAGGACATTAAGTGAAGGTATGTAATATGGAATTTGTAGATATGCTAAATCTAAATGTGGGCAAAACAATGTTTGTGCCATTTAGTATAAAAATAGTGGACTACCAGATGCTGAATTACAATTGAAATTACATTACTGTAAAAGAGTAGAGAGAGACCAATGTGACTGCACACAGATTAGGAAACCATCCAATGCTAAATATCTTGGAATAATAATTGATGCACAATTATCATGGAATATCAGAATGAAGTACAGCTGCTAGAAAAAAGAAATTGATTTTCATTTTTCAAAACCTAAGTCGAGTGACTGATGTAAATTTATTAAAACATTGTATTATGGCTTATGTCAACCGATTTTAGAATATGGGAATATGGCTTGTGGGGCTGCATTACACAATAATATAAAAAGAGTTATGCTAGCACAAAGAGCAGTTTTGAAAGTGATGTACAGATATCAACGGAGAACAAATACTGATTTGGTTTTCCATCAGGTTAAGTCGTGTCTTGTCAAAAACTATTATATATGCACATCGTTGAAACAAGAGGAAGAAACTTAAGATTGAAAAAAATACCAAACATATGAACGAACTTGGGACAGAGAAATTTCGTATATTTAACTCCTATATTATTTAACGCATTACGAAAAGTCATATAGATATTAAAAGATATGATAAATATAAAACTGGAATTAAAAAATGGGTGGTAGAATTCAGACTAGATTTAGTAAGAGATAATATGAAAACAAGATAAAAACTAAAATGGAATCAAAATCATGCAAAAAATTGAGAAATATTTCTTGAACTTTAATTTTCTTTGATTAAACTTTTGGTTAAACTTTTTTTTGGATTGATAAGTGCCATTTTTATTAATACCAATAAGTGAATGATCATTTGAAAAAAAATCTAATTTAAATACTCTATAATAGGATTGTGGTGAGATTTTTTATACTTTATACATGTTTCTTTAATTTTTTATTTTGTTTTACGTGAACTACCTGCCCTAGGATGGGCATACACCTAGTTAGCCAGGAAAGTGCTTTGCATATTTAATTGTAAAAACTTAAAAGTATAAATAAAAAAAAATAAATTAAACAGCGAGATTTAAAAAACCAATAAATAGTGTTTGTTATAAAAGAAAAGATTTTTCCTGAAAACATACATTTAACACAAACAAAATATTTAAAATAAAAAATGAAGTTATGACAATTGGATTTGTATAATCCCAAAGCAACACCCTGGGACACAATTAAAAGTAGTGGACAACTTTAAATACTTGGGAGCTCTGTTTACACACAATGAGTGTCAAGATGATGAACTCACTCACAAAATAGCAACAAGTAGTGTATTAAGAGTGATGTGTGGTAGTGACAAAGTCAGAGCTTTAATTTAAAACCATGTAAATTTTAAATAGCTTAACAACCAATCCTGACATATGGCTATGATTATTGGATATTTATTAAAAGGGATATAGGCAAGAAAACAATCAGCTGAAATGAGATATTTCTCTGGGCTCTTGCGAGTTATGTTAAGGAACAGATGCCGAAATGCAGATATATGCTAGGAACTAAGTGATGAGCCCCCTAATTCTATGGATTGAAAAATCACAGTTGACTTAGTTTGGAATGTCAGATGACCTCGTCATGAAAAAAGTGAATGAGGCTGTATCCAGAAGTCTGATTTTGAATAGGAGACTGTTCCCAAGAGGGCCCAGGGCAGATTTGCTTGAAAGAGTGTCATGGAAAAGTGTTGCAACTAAAATCCTATTGGATAGAGAAGTTGAATATGAAATAAGACCATTATTATATTGTTAAATTTAGAACTTAAAAACAGTGTAAGCGAGCAAAATACGATTTATTGTTTCCACACTATAAATCTTGAAATAAATTATTTCGGAAACAAAGCTTTTGTAATGATATTTGATTAATTTTTTAGTGTTACATTAAAATAAGTACTAATTTTGGTAAAACCAATCAAATACTTTCTACTTGTTAAAGCATTAACTGAGTCAATCATTGTCATATCCTTAACTGAGTTTGATTTTGGTGATCTAACATTCTGTATTAAAATTGTATCTTACTTTCATAAGTGGTGTCAAAATACAAAGCTCTTTCGTAAGCCATCTTGATGCCAAAAACTGCTCCTCTTTCTTCCAGAACACTGTATAAAGGAGAACAGCGCAACTTTCTTGCATATTTATACTCACATTGATGGGGGTAAAGTATTGAATAATGTCTAGAAACATGAGCATACATGTAAAAAAATAATAAAAAACAAGAATTAAAAAAGTCTTAATAATTCTTATTTTTAAGTAGTAGTAACTATTTTACACAAAATATATTTTTACAAATTGAAAATTTTCTAAAACAATGATTTAATGCTTCAGTTATTTAGCTAGTCAGATTCACATAACTAATATTTCTCTAAGATATGGTTTATATATTTTTAAAATACATAAATAAAAATTAATTATGGCTCTCCTAGTTTATTTTATAATTTTTAATTTAAAACTTGACATATTCGGAAAAAAAGGAAATATGCAGTATTGTTTATTTCCTATCTCATCTTATATTTTGTCAAATATTTGTTCATCTCAGCTCGTTGAAATGTAATTTTATATATCTTTTTGAGAGATCATACAACTAATCAGAGGGGCACTTGGTCATTAAATTACTAATTGCCATAGACAACAATTGATTTATTAATATACAATTTGCGGAATCATTTTTTTTTATTATGAATTATAGCGGTTATAAAGATGGAGAAAAGTAGGCTCAAAGAACCAAATATTGATCGTTATATCATCATTACTCTATTTTTTTTTATTGTGAATTATAGCGGTTATAAAGATCGAGAAAAGTAGGCTCAAAGAACCAACTATTGATTGTTATATCATCATTACTCTATATATTTTTTTGATTATGAATTATAGCGGTTATAAAGATGGAGAAAAGTAGGCTCAAAGAACCAACTATTGATCGTTATATCATTACTCTATATTTTTTTTTATTGTGAATTATAGCGGTTATAAAGATCGAGAAAAGTAAGCTCAAAGAACCAACTATTGATAGTTATATCATCATTACTCTATATATTTTTTTTATTATGAATTATAATGATTATAAAGATCGAGAAAAGTAGGCTAAAAGAACCAACTATTGATCGTTATATCATCATAACTCTATATTTTTTTTATTATGAATTATAACGGTTATAAAGATCGAGAAAAGTAGGCTCAAAGAACAACTATTGATCGTTATATCATCATTACTCTATATATTTTTTTTATTATGAATTATAACGGTTATACAGATGGAGAAAAGTAGGCTCAAAGAACAACTATTGATCGTTATATCATCATTACTCTATATATTCCATCAGTAAAACAGGGACGCCATAAAACTTCTTAATCCAGATCGATCCACAGCCCGGCACTCCACGTCTTTCCACATTAGGCTGAAATTGCGAATTTCCTTATGATACTGGTGTATGGTATATGGAAGGTTGGGTGCCCTATTGGTCTAGTTCCTTGCGGATGATCCAACTACCTCCATTGCCTTACAAAACATGAAAGGTATGTTATATATAATCAACACATATTTCATATCTTGTGAATTTTACAGTTTCTCAGTTTATAAGGATAATTTATCAAGATATTAATATATATTTCAATTTTAACAAAAAGCAGTAAAAACCAAATTAACTTAAGAGGTAGAATAATTATAGTACATTAAAATGTTTGTTGTGTTAATAGTTCCAGCTATTTGCAAACATTGTTATTATATTAATTATATTTACCATTATTTACCTCCCAACAACTTCCTTAACTCTCTGTTGTAAGTACTGTCGATTATTATGAAGATCCAAAAACCTTGACACATAAAAAGGAAGCAGATCATTCATTGGTCTTCCCTCTATAATCCATTCAGCAACTTGTTTCCCAATGCCACCACTTCCTTGTAAAGCATTGCCATTCATTCCACAAGCAGTGAAATAATTCTTTACTTCTGGAGATTCTCCTAAAATCCATCGACCATCAGGAGTAAAACTATCAGCACAATTGGTAAGTTTTGGCTGCAACACATTTTTCAAAATAGGAAGTCTATGGACAGCTTTTTCCCACAGTGGCACTGAAAAACACAATACATATTTAAAATTGCTTGTAGATATTATTAAAAACATTATTTGTTATTTGTATTAATTTTAATAATGCTATATCTACTTTTAATATTCAAAATGAGGAAGTTTTCAGTAGAAAGTTATGGTAATTGAGAGAGATAATAAGAATGTGTGAAATAAATGTGAAGAAAGAAATATATGAGGAAAAAGACTTTGAAACATTATGACATTGGATGATCATGTGACATGTGATTGAAAGAAGTGTAGGAGCAGGCAACAGAGTAAATGGTGGGTTATACAATGTCTTTGGCGACCATAGTATTTCCAAAAAAGCAAACTGGATGCTCATATATCTTTAGAATTGCATAGAATACATCACAAACACAGCTTCTTCCTTTTCTATATTCATACATATCATAATACATGCTCTTCTGTTTCTCATTCTTTTCACTTGTTTCTCAGTAAAAATTTCTCCAACTATCTTTTTCCATTCTTTCCTCAGTTTACTTCTTCCTGGTTCTCCTTAATTTCAGACATACATATTTGCTTTGTAAGTCTTTTATAACTGATTATCTCAAGCTGTCCTGATCGTCTCAAGATTAATTTCTGTTTGCATTTTGTTTTATTTCTCCTACTCAAACTCTATGAAAAATGTGCATTACTACATCTGTTCAGAATAGTGCAATATTTAAGTAGAAGTGGGCGTGCTCATTGATGCGAGTGCTGACAAGTAGACTCAGGAATATGTGGAAAATATTTTTATTTAAAAATATGGGTATTGAAAAAAAAATTCTACAGTTACTCTGATATAGTAGGATGCTACTTGCTACTTTCCTATGTTTTCAAAAGTAAGGCACTGCTGTTTCACTAAGATGCTACAAGTAGCATGCTACTAAACAATATTGAGAATTATATACTACCTAATATCATCTTTAGTTTATATTATGAATGAAAACTTATATTATTAAAATTCTTTGATTCGTTAAGTTTATTATAATTTTTCATAATAAAAACAAGAGTATCCACTTTATCAATTTTACACCATTAATTAGCAGGAAAAAGGGACATTTTTAAAGGCTATATTGCTTCTAAAGAGTATTTTCAAGATAAATGTTTAAAACTGGTATCTCAAATAACTTTTGGAAAACTTACTGAAATGTTTGTAATCATGCCGAAGTTGACTTTTCCAATCCTTCGGAACTCCGGAATCACCAAAAGCTGGCTTAGCATCTTCTTCAAACCAACCTATCATAAAAGTTCCATCCCACACTCTTGAGTATGTGTGTCCATCATAATCTCGAACACAAGGTAAATTGGTATCAATTATTTGGTCAGTCTTGACATGAAATTGTTCTACAGGATATGCTGGAATTCTCACCTAAGAAGAAAACTACAAATGAATGCACAAAAATTTGAAAATTATTTTAGGATGATGTTATAATTTTTATTAACACAACTAACAATAAATAGTCAAGTAAATTTTTCTCTTTTTTTATTTTTATGTTTTTATAGAAATCACATTTAAACCAAAATGAAAAAGAAATATAGAAATCAATAAATATTAATATATGAAAATAAATAAAGATTTCTACAAGGGGGACCCACTACTTTCTTCTTGTTAGGAAACTGCTCTAACAAACCGAGCTTTTGTATACAACTTTGAAATATTCTTATATTTTCAGCGTCTTCTTTGAGGCACGGTATAATGTTTTCTCGGTTATAGAAAAATTAAATAACAAAGAAAATAAAATTTCAAACTTTGTAGTAGTGTGATTTTGTCCTATTTTTCATGTTTGTAAAGCACTGATATAATAAATTTTGATGGAAAAAGTCTCAAAGCAAAACTGGAATTGAATCCCGAAAGTCTTAAGTGTTAACCAAGCCTCCTTACCTCTAAGCCATAGCAATAAAAGATTTTTATTTAATTTCTTGACTCAAAATGTGACACAATTCAATAATATAAATAAATAGATGATCAGTTTGAAAGTAAAATTAAAATCACAATGTTAATCATGAAAAACAAATGTATTAACCAGATCAGAGGCAGAGGCAATTAATGTTTGGGCATATAGCATTTGGAAAACCCTAATGTAGATTTTAAGGGTCAAGGTTCTTGGTAAGCGCTTTCATGTTATATTTTAAATTATATCAGGTTTGAACATATTTTTTGTTATTAAATTACTTCAAATAAAATTGATCACTGTATATAATATCATATTTTTATACATGTTATCAAAATATTTAATTTACAATGTTTTAAAACCAAGGTTTTTTTTTTATATTGCCATGTATATTTTTTCTAGTTTTTGTTTATTGACATATTTTAGTCTGTTACTGAATGGAGTTTCATATCATCATGCAAATGAGTCATTACATTTTTCAAAATTCCCGTTAACTAAAATATATTGCTACAAAGGGAAATCTTTCAAGACATTTATTTTCCAGTTATGAAAAATAAAAGCTATTCTTCCTTATGGGGTTAAAACTATATTATCTCTGGAAAATATAACTTGCAATGAGATTATTAGTAACATATACCTTAAACATATTTTTTTCTATAAATTTCATTTGATACCAAAGAGAAACTGAAAGACAGAAAGCAACCTAAGGTACACTAGATGCGTGCTATATGTAAAATAGTGTTAAGTGGCAAAAATAGTAATGGATGCCAACTTTGAAGAAGTAGTGGAAAGGTCACTCTTGTATACATTTGACGATGATTTTTTTATGACAGGGTATTCAAATTAACAAAGTTTTAAAAGTCCTCTTGTGTATCACTGAAACGATAAACAATTATTTTAACTTTACATAATGATACATGACCTCTTCTGGTTTGTCTCTATTACAGGATGAAATGCCATGCATAGCCTGGATTTTATTTTCTAAAATATAAAAAAATTACAAGACGCTAAACACAGCGAACATAATCAAAACAATATAAAGGAAAATAAGTTATAAGCTTACTTGTGGGTTGCAACGAAGACCAAGTTCTCTCGCCCATATTCCAGCACAATTGACGAATATTTCACATTTAATAAATCCACAATCAGTGTGCACTCCATATACGTGCCCATTTTCTGTGTGTACTTCCAAGACTTGACAGTTTTCAAAATATTGTACACCTCCCTGTTTTGCCAGTTTAGAGAGTGCAATACAAATAGCATAAGGGTTTGCCGTGGCATCTTCAGGCACCCACACTCCTCCTTCCAGATCATCTACTTTTATATATGGGTGTAATCGTTGCATTTCTCCAGCGCTAACGATTTCACAATGCAGGCCAGTCGGTATATTATATGCCATCCTCCTCTTGAGGGCAATTATTCTGTCTTTAGTCTGTGCAAGGTTTATACTGCCAGTTTGTCTCAATCCAATGTCAAAACCTAATTCTTTGAGTTGAGTATATAATTTGATACTTTGCATTATAATATTCCGCATAGCAACGGGTTTAAAGAGTCCTAATACGCCAGATCCAAATTCCGAGGTTCCGCTGCCGATTTTATTCTGTTCCAAAACGATGACATCCCTCCAACCGTGTTGTGATAAATGGTAAGCGATAGAATTTCCCACAATTCCGCCGCCAGCTATCACAACTTGAGACTGACTCGGGAATCCGGTCTGTTTGATAGAAAAGTTAGCGGAGCATTCTTTTTGAATGTGGAAATTATGTCGGCTATACGTTTCAGATAATATTGGTAATTGTATTTTATTCAGATTGTTGCGCCGGGTGAAAATAGAGATTTTATTAAAATTAGCCATTTTGATAGTTAACAAAAACGTAACGTAATCACATTATAAGAGTATAAAAAGATTATGTATGTAACCTGCCATGTAATATTTACATTCAATTTAAGATAATAGAAGATTTTTCTCCAACTGACATAAATGTTTTCTTCTTCTTCTTGAATAATCTCTCTCTCTCTTTGAATAATGGCCGTGAACTCCTATATATGAAGGAGTATACGCCAGTGTCAAGTGATAACTGAACTATATAATATGAAGGAAACTTCAATGTCAATGTAGAAAATTATTATTATCTCTGGTCGTATACTTGATACTGTATTATAGTTCGGAAATTCTAGGATGAGTCCTGTGACAGCTCACAAATTTGCCCCAATACAACCTTGTAACGATGTTCAGTAATTTTAATTATTTTATCAACTTTAATATAAGCCTCAATTATAATAAATATCAAGTTATTTAGGTAAATACACTACATAAGGTTGTATTGGGGCAAATTTGTGAGCTGTCACAGGACTCATCCTAGAATTTCCGAACTATAGATTATATATTATAATAGACAGTGGATACTGAGTGTTGGATTTCGACGAGTCGAACTTTATATTTATTATTTAATATATAGTTTGTGTTAATATTTATCTAAATATGTGTAGTATCACGATTTACTGGATGCTTTCTTTATATGCAGCAATGAAATGTGGGTGCTAGCAATAAAAGGACAGAAAATTACAAAAATAAAAATACGGGGGAAAAAACTCTTTAAAAATCTTTTCATGTCAAATTTATTTATTAAAAACTTACCAGTCAGAAGTGGAATTCCAAACTATAAAAATACATATAGTGATCGGAAACTCCAGAAATCCACAAATTTTAGCGATGTCAAGCGACAGTGGTGTAATTTTAGACACAAAAGATTCATCTTGCAATTTGTTACCCATTATTACTTTATGCTGTACAATTTGAGTGATTTTCTTTTGTTCGAAAAAATAAACATTTTTATTATCGTGTAAGAAAAAGTGCATTCTTTCTAAGACACATTTTTATACACATATAAAGTAATTGCAAATATTATTAATACAATAATTCATCTTAAACATTTCTATGAAATGTTTATCTTGTCCAATATATGATAGTAAGAATTGAGCGAATGAATTATACGTAGAGTTAAAAATATATTAAAATAACGAGTTGTGGAAGACTTGCAAAACATATAAATTTTTCAGAAATTAATGAAAAGCAAGTAAGAGGTAGACTGAGGACGGAAAAAGAAGATAGCTAACGGAAAATAGAAGATAGAGAAGTTTTAAATGAGGGAACGATAAGATGTAGGAGAAACATACCATTTATGACGAGATATATTAATTTAATGGAAACAAAAGCCGTAGACGGACACTGAGAAAAATTATCCTCTATACCTATCTCAAAAGGAATATGAAATGGTAGCATATATTTTTAAATAGTTCAGTGTAATCCCGCTACTAACCATGCTGTTATGGAGAACAAAATAAATCCCTATCTACACACGACTATATATAGTACAAACTGCATAAGTGTTTTTTTGATAAATTAATGAACCATAATATGAATAAACTATTGATTTGGGAAAAAATCAAGGAATACAATTTTTAAAACCTTAAATAAAGTTGACGAGTTAATATAGGTATCCAATTTGAGCGTCCATGTGGAAATTATTTTATATATCTCAGAGCATTGGTATTGTTACCTTTAATTGTTAACACATTATTTATTTACCAATTTATCACTTAGCAGTATATTGCCGTCATAAGCAATGAGGGCAGGGCAGTATACTGTGGGTGGATTAATTAAATAGGTCTGGAGGGGGGGGGGGGTAGCTATCTTGTTTTAGCACTATACACTAACTTTTATTATGTAAAATTTCAATATATGTCAAATCTTTGAAGAAATTTTGCTAGCGCACTGTTAATACATTTACAACCACGCTTCAAGGTTTGCCTCTAATTAACCTCCCACGCACAAATTTTCTGAGCTTTACTTGATATTAGTGTATACGTCTTCTTCTTGAATAATGGCCGTGAATTTCTATATATGAAGGAGTGTATGCAAGTATCAAGTGATGATATACACCTTCATACGGAGTGTATGCAAGTATCAAGTGATGATATACAAGTTCATGGTAATTATTCGAGAAGAATTTTTTGTCATCAGTTGACGTTGACGTATACTCCTATATCATAACTTGACACTGGCTTATAATCCTTCATGTATAGGAGTTCATTGGCATTATTCAAGAAGAATACTCCTATATATAGGAATTCAACGTCATTATTCAAGCCAATTTATTTATCCTTTCCTGTTTCCTCAAAAAATCAAATCTCAACCTAAATTTCATAACAGTCAGAATTTATCCGATGAAATAGTATGGCCCCCGTTACACGCTCAATCTGGATCGCAATCCGCGATCCAAATCGGCGATCACGGATTGACGGATCGCGCGACTGCGTACACGATCAATCCGATTTCCATCAGTCCACACGACGCAGCCGCCGCGTCAACATCTTTCATCGCATGACACAGCCGCCACATCAACTCAAAATGGACGTAAATGAAGTAAAAGCTGTTGTAGCCCTAGTTCTGGCCGTAACTTTGAAAAAGCGAGTTCGAAGGAAACATTGGGTTAAACAGTAGCTACGAATGAGAGAATTGTATACCCATTTAAATCTACTAAAATAAATACGATTAACTGCTTAAAAAGATGACTATAAAAATTACTTCAGGATGAGTGGAAAATGTTTTGATGAGTTGTTAGAAATGATAACTCCATACATATCTAAACAAGATACTTGTATGAGAAAAAGTAAAACACCTGAAGAAAAAATAGCAGTAACATTGCGTTATCTTGCTCCAGGCAGAAATATTGAAGACCTTAAATTTTCTATCATGTCTCCTGCATCTATCAGTTAAGCTTGAATTTGTAATTTTTTTTATTTTCTCCTATAATTCGATCTCAGACATTTTTTTTTCTCACGTCAACTTGTTTATTTATTTATTTATCGTCAATTCAGCCGATTGCGGCTTTATTTTCTTTAAAATTCCCGATAGAGAGCATACGTCCATCTCTATCGGTGTGTAAACGTCGACTGACGCGATCTTACACGACCTCACACGAACAATCCCGATCGCGAGCAGCGGATCGCAAGCGTGATTTCAAAATATCCAGATATTTTGCGATCCGATTGATCAATCCATCAATCCGCTCCTTACACGGTCAATCTGGACCGCGATCATTGATTGCGATCACGGATTGCGATCCAGATTGACCGTGTAACGGGCGCCTAAGGCGTCCTACTATTGGACCGAGACTCGTAACAAGTTATCCACCACTTGGTATTATTCAAGTCATCACTTGACACTGGTGTATACTCCTTCGTATATAAAAGTTCACGGCCATTTTTCAAGAAGAAGTACCTTTTGTCTATTAGATGAACTGTCAAAATAAAATATGTTTGGTTTGAAAACTGGATAAAACAGAGATAATACATAGTGTAAAATGCATTATTTTAAATATACACATTTACGTTGTTTAATAGTAAGAAATTTTGCTTGAAGAGTTAATGAAAGTTTACCTGGATTATGAAATCATTTCGAATAAAATAGAATACTCCATTCCTGAATTTATTTCAAATAAGCATTTTTTTTTGTTATAAAATATTTTGACTATCTATAAAATAAATCACTGACTTTTTTCTTGAAAATGAACAGCAATATGTCTGAATCATTTTGCCGTCTTTGTATAAATCATAGTTCTGTACTACTAGATATTTTTAATACAAAATATGATAAAGTCTTGTTTCCTGATATAATCGAGCAATTTCTTTCGATAAAGGTAATGTACTTATTACTCATAATTCCATACTTTCTGATTCAATGACATTGCTTTTGTAAAGACTCAACAGTTTGTCATTTATTTATTTACATTTACTTTCATATTTATAAGGATACTGATAAAGGTTAGCATTTTTTTTAAATTCCACGTTTTAAGTACTTGTTTAATCCTGAAGAGCTTACTTCGTTGAATCTATGAACACAATGCTTAAGCTCCTATATATCTTTTTTTGTTTGTACAAATATTCTCAAGTATTTAGGCTAACTTAAAACATTATAGTCAATCAGTTTTGTGGGTAATCATTTTGTGTTAGTTTTCTTAATATTCTTGTACAGATTATTTTCATTCATTATTATCCTGTACGCCCCATTAGGAACATATGGATCCCATAAAATGCTTTCATCCAGGTCGGTCCATAGTCGTGACTGAATCAACTCCGAGGAGATCTATGGCTTTTGTAATTGCTTATTTTAAAGGTTTTAGGAGATTAACTTAACCACCCTAAGGCCTGGGGGAAACCCTAAAGACAGCTTATCCAGCAGTCTTATTTGCAAATCTCTGTTTCTTGCAGACTACTGAAAAATATAGAGTTTGTATTCTTCTAGCTCTGCAAGCCCACAGGGTATTGATACTAGGTGATTAACCATTAAACTTTTCATATAATTTACCGCTGTCTAATATTTTTCATAGCTAAATGTCTAATATTCTAATGAGAGTAGTATTCATTTGCAAAATATCAACATGCAATATAGATTTCTCCCAATTTGTTGACTCATTTGTCTTAACATAGATGAGATTATGCATATTGTCAATTAATTGGGTTTGTGTGATTTTTGGCCTTGTGTTCCGCCATAGATCCAATATTTGTTTAACATTGAGATGTTAAGACATTTCTGTTAAAACATTAAAAGAAAAAATATTTTATTTAGATTTTTTATGATTTTTGTGAAGTAGACCGCATCAATATTTTTATTGATTTTCTCTGCCAAGTTTATCCAATCAAATAACTCTCCATTGTATTATAAGATTAGGAAATATTTATTGAGTGAACTGTTGATGCTTCATATTTGGAATGTAATACTATTTGAGAAAGTTGAAAAGTTCAATTAATACTTAGAAAAAAAAAAATGATATGTGCACAAACAGCTTGTGCTCCCCTGATGATGAGGTGAAAGCCTTGAAACCGGTAGGGTTATACCATTACAAAAAGTGGAATAAACAGTGTTTGATAAAACAAATTACAATATCTTTAAACCTCCACAATGTTAATGCCTTAACTGTAAATAATATGTATATACTGTGTTTTGTATCTGAAATGAATCGATGTTCAATTTTTGACTTTCTTAGTCTCTTTAAAAAAGTAAAAAATGCACAAAGATAAGTTTAATGAGTATATCAGATATATGATATTAAAACTCGGTGATTTTCATATTTTTGATTAATGTCAAAATGTTTTTTTTAAAGGTTTATCCAACAGATATATCCGTCGTCATATGTAATGAATGTTATCAACCCATTACAAAGTTTTATAAGTTTTACAATTTTATAAAAAATGCACAAATGAAACTGTCAGACTTAGAGTTGAAGTTATTAGAAAAAACATCACTTGAAGTAAAACTTGAGTCAACTAAGTTAAATAATGAAGAGGACACATTGACAGATATAAAAGAAGAGCCCATATTTTTTAAAGATACTACATCTGAACAATCAGATGATGCTGAAATGTGTTCTGATTTGTTTTCTATGAATACTGTGGAAGTTAGTAATATGAGGAAACATGAAGATTTGGATTTATCTGCAGAAAAATCGCAAGTTATTTTTGTCATGAAAAATAAGTCTCTTTCAAGGAGTAAGTCAAAAGAAAAACGTGGAAAAAAATTGAGCAAAACTAAAGTAAGAATAAAATGTATCAACCATGAACCAGAAACTGATGATATTCCTTTGAACAAGTTATTAAATAAAAACAATGAAATTGATAATATGATGGAAAATTCAGATTCTTTTGACAAGTTAATGATAGAAAAAGATTTATATGATACTAACAATATAATCAAAAGTTCAACTGCTGATATCATTAAAAAAGGTAAACTGGCATTAAAAGGACGTGCATTAGATGAATTACATAATAGCTTCTATAATATTCATTGTGATATATGTGAAGATGTGCCAAAATTTGATAATTTAAAAATGGTAAATATACAAAATTGACTCTTATATATAATTAGTTATAACTAGGTATAAATAACCATTCATTGGTTTCCTCTTCAATCTCTTGCTATTTTTGCACTTGTCGAAAATTTCACATTTGCTGAGCATCTGCAGCATGATTCTCATTGGCTTCTTCTGCCGTTGCCTTTGATAATTGGGCATATATTCAGCACGCTTTGCTCTTTTTTAGTTTGAATTCACTCCTTTTCTTAATCAAACTGTAACTATGACGATAATTTATTTATTTGAAGACAATGTTAGTTTTAATTTATTATTTATCTTTTTTTTTAACTGAACCGTAACTATGACATTAATATAACTATTACACTGTAACTATGACAATACCTATTGTTACACATGGACGTACATATAATCAATTTGTGTTTGATATTTCAAGTTATTTACTTTAACCCTTTCAACTCTGGATTTTTTTTTGTATGAGATACCACTAACTCGACTGTACTTTTTTGCAATTTCAAGCAAAAATGGTAGATTTTAGACAAAATTTATTTAAAAATAAAATAAAAAAGGTATCATGCAAATGGACATTCAAATGATTAGATATATGTATAAATTTATTTATTTAGGCAAAATAACAATATATAAATATTTTTAAATTTTATAATTGTTCATAGTATATCTAAAAAAAAATCTCCCAAATGCATCCTAGGTTTTCCAGGACAAGTGTCACAGTACTCATATGTTTAGTGTCTTTGCCCTTTTTTGTTCCTCTGTGAGCACACCACACAGTCCCTCTTCGATCTTTTCCGCAAAACGTGCAGTTTACCATCCAGTCGTACTTCAGACGAAGAAGTAGATGGCCTACTTCGAGGCTCACGAAAGTCTCCAACTAGCTGGTCTACCAGGAGTTTTATAAATTTCAAGTGACTCAAAGGTTTTCCATTATTTTTTAATTTTATAGTTTTGTATTGTACTATATATGATGTAAGCATTAATTGAACACAATTCCATCCCCCAGAAAAAAAGTTTTCTTCACCACTTCAAAGATTTTCTAAGGAAGCAGTATGTGGATGCATATTGGTCTGCACGGTCCACTCCGCCCATAGATTTCGTGAAGTTCAGTACCATGGCTGGTTTCTCTGTTACCAATTACCCACTAGAACTCTGATTATCACTTGTTTCTAACATAGTTTCATTTTTTTTGTCACCATACATACTGAAAATAAACTCATCTTCACTCTCACTTAGTTTTCATTTTTTTTCATTCAAATTTATTTCATTCAAAATTTTCTTCCATTTTTAAGGATGAAAAAAAAACATAAATATTTTTACACGTACTTAGCAATGTAAATGCGTCGGAATGGTAGCAATGACCTTGCAAAACTGATAAATAGTGTTTATACCTGCTCTAATAGGCACTTAGACCTTTTTTAAGGGTAAACAATACAAATGTACATTATGGCGACCTATAGTCGCCAACGGAGTTACAAAATTATTTACCATGTCGACATATTGTCGCCAACGAAGTAGAAAGGGTTAAAGGTGATCTATATTAATTGTTTGCTGCAAAACTTGATTAAATTTGATTAATTATCTAATTAGCGGCACTGTAGTCTTACAGTTCCCTGAGGATACTTCTAAGCTGCTTTTATCTTAGACCATTTTATGTTCCATTTAAATTAGGCATCTGATACTCAAAACTTCCTTGACTATCAAGACTTAAAAACATATTTTTGGATTCATGTTGGTTTGAATGGAATGGAATAAATGTTTTTTTTTTTCAGAATTAACATTTCCCATTAAGACTAAAACTTTGTAAAAACTAAAAAGTGAATTGCTTTTTATTCTGCTTTAGTAACTGACTTTAGTAAAAAGTTTTCGATATCCTCTATTGTAGGAGTTACTGGTAAAAATCGTAGCAAACTGATTTTACTTGTTTTACTCCCCTTGCTTCTTATGCTTTCACTTACTAAAATAATATAACTTTTTTTTTAGATGTTTAAACATTATTTATATCAACATTCAACTCCTGGTTATGTTAAATGTTGCGATACTCATTTTTATGACTTGGAAAAAATTAATTCTCATATTGTTCGACATTTGCAGCCAACATCTGTAGTGTAAGTGAAATCCAATGTTTCTAATACTGCTATTTAAATTTAAATAAGGGTCAGGGGCTCTTTATTTGGCCCATTTAAACTATAGTTAAAAATATGTAATGTAAAAAACATGATGTAACACAAAAGCCTAAAAAATTACCTTACATAATGCTTGACATTTGCATGAAAAATTAAAAAAGGTAATTTAAATTAAAATTGTTTTATTCGAAATATATATTATTAAATAAGTTGTTTATTTTCCATCAATAAATATTTTTTTTTAAGAATGTAAAGAGATAAATTGATTTAAATCATGATCTCTTGTCACTTTCTACAGCTTAATATTTAAGTTTTGGAGATAAAACAGTACAAGTTATATTGACTCATTTCAATTTAAATTATTCGAAAGTAACCAGTATAAAATGTTTCATGTTATAATAAAATTACAGATGCCCAGTTTGTAACAAAAAGATCACCACAAAAAAATCATTAACAGTTCATCTACAAACGCATCTACCCATGTCCGAGAGGCGTCATCAATGTGGTCAGTGTGATAAAGGGTAAGTGTGATGGAACTCTTTATCTATATGGAAGGCTTGAAGTAACAAGTTTTTATTGCTTTAATTTTTCTGAGATTTTTTATTCTGTGAATAATATTTTGCATTTTTATTATATGTCAAATGTCTCACTAGACTTAACTCCAAGGCAGTCACTAACAATAGCATTGAATTGCGATTCATGTGTACATCTATCTCTCCGGAGTGATGGCAAAAATTTAAAAGAACTTAGGTTCACTCATTAGCATAAGTTTTTTGATTTTCATTATGTTACAGCCCTAATCTTAAAATAATTATTTAATTTTAAACAAATATATATATTTCTCAGTGCATTGATTATTTATTGGATAAGTATTCAATTATTATGTGTTCTATGAAATTAATATACTTGGATAATATTTCAGTTTAACTAATATAACTTTTATTGTTGGTTAGAATTTAAAAGTTTGTTTTATGAATCACTAACATATTGATGTTATTTTTTAGATTTGTTCAATTAAGTCAGTTGAAGTCCCATAAACAGTTACATATTCCAATCGAACAAAGGAATACTTACTTATGTGAACTTTGCGGAAAATCGTAAGTCATATATTTTTCTATCTTTATTACACCTATTGCCATTTAATTGACCAGATTAGGGATAGAAAACTATAGTGAAATTGTACCACCTGATGTGCTAGAGCGGTATCCTGGCAAAAATGATCAGATTCAGAATTGACTGAAAACTTGTGATCTTGTTACTAATATGATTTTTAATATCTCATATATTTATAATTAATTCTGATGAAATTAATATATTTTACAATTAATGATATTGCTTTTTAAGGTTAAAATAGTGTGCCCAAAAGTGACATATATCGCTTCCTTCATATATTATATGATGCAATGATATGCGTATGGTTTCCAGATGCAAAACTACCTCCGTTAACAGGGTTATATAAAACAAATTACGTGTGTACTGACTAACAAGCATCAAAACTCTTGGTCAGTGATGTATGCGATGAGCTGATAGTATAAAAAAAAGAGAGACAAAACTCCTTGAGCTGAACAGACTATGGAATGAGTGTAAACGAGATAAATCTTTTTAATTTTCAAAGGAACGATGGAGTCTCAAAAAAAAAAAAAAAAATGAAAAGAATCATTCGAAAGGATGAAGAGAATACTCTAGATATTCATAAAAGTTGGCCTTTGTATGACAAATGATTTGAAGTATACATGGAGTGACAATGTATGACAGAATATGGAATGACGTGATAAGAGATGAATGTGCACTTGGCTGTTGTGTTAAGATGAAGAAGAGCACGCTGAGATGGTTTGGGCATGTGGAACAAATGAATGAAGAAAGACTAACGGGTATAGTGCAAATGTGAGTGGAAGGCGTGTGAGAGAGAGACCAAGGAAAGTATGGTTGGATCAAGTGAATGATATTCTGAAAAAAGCAAACGTAGAAAGTCAGAATTTGTAGAAATTGTATGAAAATGTGTGTCGGATGTATTTGTAGAAAGATGTGTGTCGAGATAGGAAAATCTGGCGCTCTGTCCTCTTTTCCTATTCCGACAGGGAAATGGCGTGATGATATGTATGTATGTATCTGTAGTATAGACTGAAAGTTTATTACCTTACCATGTGACAAATTATCGAAATAAGGAATAAAAAGTATATCATTTTCCTATAAAATGTTAGTGGCATGGATATTTTTATGAGAAAATTTGACTTGACACTTTCATAATTTCTTTCCATTATAGCTCTATACTCTTCTTATATGGGGAGTGAAATATTAAACTTTGCTCGCTTCTATTTTTGTTTTCTTGTATGGTATTCTACTCTTCATATTCATACGGGTGATGAGTATATGTAGAATAGTGTAGTAGGACCACAACATTGTTTTCAGTTCCATTAAGCAAGTCTTCGGGTTTAGAATAATTTAGGTAAATATCTCACTTGCTGTTGTGTTTATTGGCAATCTTACTACATGTTTAGGAGGTAACAATAGTTAACAATAGTGTTAGTGGCTACCAATGAACTTCTTTCACTAGGCTGAGACTTTTTTTGGAAACCATTGGAAATCTAAATGCCCAGGTCAAAGCCAATAGTTCTATCATCTGTTTGTGTTTTGCTACCTCTCGGTAGTATATGTATAAGAATTTGTTAATGTTGTACTAGATGAAGTTATGATTAGCATACCTCAGGTGTACATTGATTATTTGTCTAGACTGGCTAAGATCCGGGAGAACGAAATATGAATTTGTTGCATTTTTAGAATAAATAATATTTTCCACTTATTTTACCACCAGGTTTTATAATTTCAATAGATTCCTTCCTGTATGTAAGTTTTATTGTTACTTAGTAGTTTTTATGATTTTGTAGGTTCAACTACTTTAATCGGGATATTGTCATTATTTTTAGTAAAAAGGTTTTTTTTTCTTGGTAGATTTTATACATTACTTTCTCGGAACATACATGTAAAAAGTGTACATTCCACAAAAGAGTGCTTGTGTGCTGAGTGCGGTCGTGCTTTCAAAACTGAAGCATTTTTACTTGCCCATGTAAAGAGGATTCATGATCCTGATGGCGATCCCAAAATGAAGTGTCCCAAATGTAATGCAGTGTAAGTTAATATTTTTTAGTATTACCAATTATAGGGTAAATTGAACAATTTCATGGCCTGACATACGAAAGAAAATGTAAATATTTTTGTGTTTATTTTTCGGCATATTTCTGTCTAATTTCAACAAAATTTTTCCACCTCGATTTTTACATCACATCATTTAAAAAAAAATGTATTAACAGCAGATTCAACCTCTTCATTTGTTAAAAGTTTCTGTCCATCCAAGTATTTTTACAGGTTTGGGAACAGGTGGAAGCCAGAAGGTGCCAAATCCACAGTCAATATGGATGGTGTAGAAGCATTCGAAACCAGGTTTCTGAATTTTAGCCATTATATCCACCGATATGTAAACACAGGCGTTGGAACAGCACTATTTGAGAGCATACCCAGCCTTTTACTCTATATTTCTTCTCGCAAACAGCATAAATGACTAACATAATATTTAATTTATTGTTACATTTTTTGCTGGGTTAATATGCATGATGATCGACCCCCTTTGAATCCCAAAAAAGCAAAGGCTATTACTTTGTTGGCTGACAGAATGACCTGTCTTTTTTGGGGTCTTAAGATTTAGGGTGTTTCCACTGTTTGATTGTTGTTTAGATTCTGGAGTATGGTGGTGAATCCATGTTTCATCCATAGTCACAAATCGATCCAAAAACTCTTGAAGATCCACTTTGTAAATGGCTAAACACTCTTTCGACAAGTGAAATGAGTATTCTTATGTTTAACTGTTCAAAGCTCTGGCACTCATCTTGCAAACAAACACCTTTAAAAACTTTAATTAATTTTGCAAACAATAATGTTTTGCACTACACTATCTTTGAAATCCATTATCATGTTTCTAGAGGGTGGACATTGAAGACCTTCTGCTGCAAGGGTAATCTTCAATGCTCTCCAAAATACATTCAAATTCAGCTGACTGTTTTTTAAAAGTTGTGAAAAATAGACGTGATGATCCCCATGTCTTCTCATGCCCTCATGGATCTGCTTCGGAGTTATTTCCAAAAGGAAAATAGAGTGGATATCCAGAACCTCCACAAAAGTGGAGGTTCTGGATATCCACTCTGTTGAATTTTATCCAGTTTGCATAATTACACTGGCACGCACAACGAAAAGTCCAGCCATTGAAAAAAAAAGAATAAATGATTAAAACTTCAAGATAATTTTGTTACTTGTAAGCACAAATGAGAACTTAACCTTGAGGCTGCAATCTTTTCAATACATCCTCATATAATATGAGTATCATTCATCCTACTTTATATCTCCTCGTAACAATATGAGTACTTAAATTATTCATCCTACTTAATACATCTTCTCCCTGGCTCCATCCCAACTCACTGTCTGCGAAGACTGTTGGGGTCAGCTCTCCTCGTCCTCAGGTTGTATGCTCTTCTGTCCCGGACTACGTCCCCCAGGCCGTGCCTCTGTATCAGGTTATCTTTTTGCACCACCCATGAATTCTTTGGTCATCCTCTGGTTGTTATTCGAGGAAGATCCATGGAGATTGCCTGGTTCACAATGTGATTGGGTGCTCTGCGTCCAACGTGCCCATACCATCTCAATCCATCTGCCTCTCCTCCATCTTGCTGTTGATGTCTGTAACACCTAGGCTTCCACAAATGTGTGAGCTTTTTATTTTGTCTCTTAGGGACACACCAGCTGATCCTACTTAATACATCTATCTGTATTAAGTTCATATTCATCTCTCATCACTTTATTTCATATTCTCTCATACATTATCACTCCATGTATTCTTCTCGGAACATGCATTTCTACAGCATGTATTCAGCTCCTTTCAGTCTTTTATCCACATCCACATTTCACTCTCATACATCAAGTTAGTACTAATATACTGGTTTGAACTATCACCATACCAGATTTTAATACTGTTCGGTTCAAGTGTAGAAGTTTCAGTACCCCATTGACTTTTTTCTTATACTATACACCTTTCAATATTTCTCTTAACCCTTCATTTCATCGGGTAGCATATTTGCTACAAACTGAAAAATCTACTAATATTTGTATAGAATATTTGAATTTCATATATCGTCATATTGTATTAAATACGTTACATTCCCATCTACCTATTAAGTTAGACAAGCCGTCTCTAGTGGCGCTAGTTTACGCTAAATCTCCATTTTACTTTGACATTTGGGAGACGATTGACGCGCTTCGTTTACTCCAGTTTCTTAGACATATTTTTAGTTGAAAAAAGCCGTTCTTTTCAAATACAAAAATATAGCTATATTGTCAGGTGAGTGTTTTATCATGGTCAATAATTGGTTTTATGTAATAATAAAAAATATTATGAAATATTATCAAATTAAGCTGTGTTGCAAATTTGCTACACTATGCATCGGTGATACTTTGTATTGACAGTACTTGTATGTACGATATAGCATGATACTATCTTATATTTTCATATTGCTTGTATATATTTATTTATATTTTATTCATATTTACGTTTTAGCATGTTTACAGCAAACAAAGATCCCCTTACGGAAGAAGAATTGCTTAAAATATTAGAGAATTATGACAATAGTGAAGATGAGTTGGACAATGATTCAGATGATGACTACAATTACAATGAAGGAGATATTTTGGAAAAGCGTGACGTCACATTTAAATACATTGATGAAGAAAATGTTTCTCCTAATGAACCTATGCCATCTACGAGTACATCTATTTTTTTGACGATAATTTTATTGAACTTATTTGTCAGCAAACAAATCTTTATGCCATGCAGAAAAATCCAAATAATGTTTCTGTTTTTGAAACAAAAGACATAAAAAAAATTATCGGGATGTGCCAATACATGTCTGTTGTCTCGCTGCCGAGAACGAGGTGTTATTGGGGGGATGACATAGGAATAAAAGTCGTTAGAGAGGCAATGCCAATTAATACATTTGAAAAGCTGAAAACCACATTACACTTTAATGATAACAGTAAAATGCTGGATAGGAGTGATCCAAAATATGACAACTTATGGAAACTGAGGAGCCTAGTTGATGAATTGAACACTAAATTTTCTTCAGTCCCCAAAGAACCTCGTTTGGCTATTGATGAACAAATTTGTGCAACGAAAGTTAGACATCATATGAAGCAGTACATGCCCCTCAAACCTAATAAATGGGGTTTTAAACTTTTCATTTTATGTGGCGCCTCTGGGTTTGCATACAATTTCGAAATATTTACTGATCCGGAGAATCACTAAACCAGAAGAATCTCAAATGAACCGAACCTTGGTGCTACTGGGAACGTTGTAGTAAGGCTTGCCAGAGTAATTTAAAAAAATTCAGATTATATTGCGACAATTACTATATATCGTTGCCACTAGTTGTATACATGTCCAAACAAGGAATATATATGATAGGAACAGTCCGTAGGAATCGGATTCCCAATTGTAAATTGACGGAAGAGTCAAAAATGAAAAAAACAACCCAGAGGCACTTCTGAAGAATATGTGGCCTATGTTGATGGGGTAGAAATGAGTAATGTGCAGTGGCTTGACAATAAGTTTGTCACATTACTTTCCACTTGCACAGGAGAACTTCCTAAAACAAAGATTAAGAGGTTCGATCGGAAGCGAAGGGAAAAAAAAGACATTGATTGCCCTAATGTTATCAAGGAGTACAACAAACATATGGGTGGCGTCGATCTGATGGACAGTCATATCGGTAGGCACCACATACCATTGAGATAAAAAAAGTGATATTTTAGGATATTTTTCCATCTTATTGATGTCACCGCAATTAATGCTTGGCTACTGTATTGCCGGGCTAATAAACAAAAAGGTGTGGTTTCCAACATGACCCTTTGGGAGTTTCGGTTGGCACTCGCTAAAATTCTATGTTGGGTGGGAATGTCACGCGACAGAAAGAAAGGTCGACCATCTGATGTCGAAATGAATCTTGAGGCCAAGCGCCATCGAGGACCGACTGCTCATGTTCCCCCACCAAACATACGAAGAGATCAATTGTCTCATTGAATAGAGTACACAAATGCTAGGCAAAGGTGTAAATTGCCCAATTGCAATGGTTTTACCCATTACAAATGTTGCAAATGCGGAGTACATCTTTGTCTAACAAAAGACAAAAATTGTTTTAAAATATTCCATGAGTAATTATAGGTTTTCGTTTTGTTTTGTCACATATTTTCTTAAACATATTTCTATTATACTATATTAGTAAAAAGTACGACACGTTCATGATAGTGCAAATTTGCTACAAACATTTTTTTATAAAAATAAAGGTATAAATAAATAAATTAATTTTTTTAATTATTTTTCCCATGTTTTACTGTACAATAGATAACTAAAAACATTTTTTTTGTTAAAATTAAAAAAATCATGAAATGAAGGGTTAACTCTTCTTTTATCTGAGAAAATACTACCCAAATAGCAGAATTCCTTACTTGCTTTAATATTTTACTGCTGACCCAAATATATCAATATATTTTGCTGCTATATCTTGAGTTTTTAAAATTAAAATACATTAAGTATATAATTAAAGGCATATTGGATGATTTTTTTTATTTTTAGATGCAAAAAATCTTCACTTAAAATTCATTTAAAAATTCACGAGGAGAAAACTGTCCAATGTCCTTTATGCGAGTATTCAACACATTATCAAAAGAATATAAAGAAACACATAAGTTGGAAGCATTCTGATGTCAGACCTTACCCCTGTTCTATGTGCCCAAAACAATTTAAACGAAGAATTGCTTTAGACGTAAGTTACATGTTTTTTTATTTATTGCAGGTGTAAAAAATCTACAATTAAATATCACATGAAAACTCATGAAGAAAAAGGCATCCAATGTACCATATGCAATTATATGACTTTTTCAAAGAGGAACATAAATATACATATGAACCGGAAACATTCTGAAGTTCGACCACATTCGTGTTCTTTATGCAGTAAAAAGTTTAAAGTTAGAATAGCTCTAGAAGTAAGTACATAATTATATAAACTGGTTGCCAAAAACATTGATACATGTATATTTTTTAAAAGTAACAGTCCTAAGACACCAAACAATTTTACACAATATTTATGGTGGATTCCATATAACTTCATATGTAAAAAATGCAGGCGAAATACTTTTATCTGTACAATAATCTGCATGTAGGTTGAATCCCATCATATGGTTATGAGCTTAGAGCTTGTTTTTCATCTCTCACTTGCGGTAATTTTTCAAGAGAGGAAGAACTTGTTCGTGGGGATGGGACATATGGATGACACCAGTTTTAATACTCACTACCCATAAAAACCAGATAAATAAAATAGTCAAAACTCTGTTTTTCCCCATTTTGTCATTTGGCATTTTGGATGGTTTTTTTTATCAAATTCTACATGTAGGTTTTTTTAAATTTAAACATGTCGAAATTAGAAATTATAAATAGGCTCATTATATAAGAAGCTTTGTTGATATTTTTTGTGAAGTGACGTAAGCACTCTTAATTATTGAGGCTAGAACCAATCAAATACCAGTTTTTTTTATAAATCATCAATTTTATTGGTTGAACATTAACTAAAAAGTATAATAAAAAAATATGATTGATTTGGAAAATTGTACAATTCACACCCTTTTTACAATCGTGCCCTAGTAACTACAAAGTGACTGTTAAAATGGTATAGAAATAGGGATAGAATATAATAAAAAATTATAAAATTGGAGTTTGTTTTCAAGGAAATTCTTTAATATGGTTCTATTTACGAGTTTTCTATGTACGATTTTTTTTGTAATCTTTAGTAGTGTGCTAAAAAGATGTATAATATATTGGTCTGGCAAGACAGAAAAATTCTCCTTTGGGATGTGAAAAGGCAGTATATATCTTTCTATAAATGACTCATAAAATATAATAACCCGTCTACAATCAAGAAAAAAATATGACGAAGACATAGAAACATGTGGTATGGTCAAATTAGTTAAATTTTGAGAGGGAAGACTGAAAAGCGTTCGTAATAAGAAAGTATGCATAATGAGATGTTTAGACGTAGTAGAAGAGAAAGATATGTACTAGGATAGAATGAAGTGGAGATCTATTCTCACTGCTTACTATAACAGGGACATGGTACGATGATGATGATGATTTATAAGTTTTTTATAGTAATACATGTTTTTTTTGCAGCAACATATGGCTTTGCATACAGGAATTCATAAATATTCTTGTGAATACTGTTCAAAAACATTTGCTTCCTCAGGAAATTATTTCACACACCGTAAGAGAATGCATGCAGATAAACTGTTGAATAAAAAACAGACTGAGAGAAATGTTAGTATATTTATTTAATAATGTTATTTTTCCAATGTTAACACTGTAGAAAAAAGTTTCAGAATCATTGAGTATAGAACTTGATCATCATGGAGGCTCAAGTTCTTTGTACTGTATCAACTGATAAATTTCTTTTTGTATTTAATGATTACAAATGTGCAAAACTGACGCTCTAGATACTCACAAGTTTTTTTTAGAATAAGATTTTCCATAAAACCCTTTTCATTCCGTTAGGAACACAATAATGCTATAAAACATTTCTATCCAGGTCGGTTTTCTACAGCCTGGCACACCATATTTTTTCACATTAGGCAAATACTGTAAATATCTTTATCATAACACTGGTGTAAAATGGGTGTCGATTTGTGGAGTCTTTAATAAGGGGTAAAATAGTGCAGCTCTTGGTCAGTTACCAGACAGCATTGACTCAACCACTCATTGACTCCAGCGCCTCACCCATGCCATGGTGGTAAAAACTTCTCATTTTTTATATGGTCGATCATTTGGCGCCCATATTGTGAAAGGCACTGCTGGCAACACCTATTGTATTGTATTATACTTATTATTATACTTTCGTTGTATACAGCACTATCTGGCAGGTTTATTATCATGTGACAATCTCTTCCAACCAACCAGAAATATGTTAAATAGGCTTTAAGTGAAAATCATACAAGAATCCTTTTTTAAAAAATCAAGTTTCCAACGGGAATTGAACCTGCAACCCTGAAATGAAGACATCGTCCTACCAATTAGGTTACAGAGGTCACCTGTTCTAATGGCAGATGATTTTTGACATTCACATCTTCAGAAATTCAATTTACCAACAGTGTAGATTAGCAAGGTCCTATATTAGCCTTACATCTGTTCGTACCGTGTTTAATTCTTTTTATTTTTGGAAATTAAATAGTTTCGTACAAAACAACTACAAAATGCACATAAATATTAGTATTAGAATAACTTAAGTTAATTATTTTTGGGATATTAGAATGTTAATAAATACATGAGGTCATATCTTTACAAAATGATGTATCTAGTTTTTTCAAAACTTATTTTAGACCCATTTGTACCAAAGAAAAAAACTTTTGTTTTACTCAAATGTCTAATAAATTAAACATTTTTTTAGGATAACATTCAAGTTTATGATCCCACTGAGCAGGAAAATAGTAAAACACAAGATTTAGATCTTGTGAGAACAGAATTGAAGAAAATAAAATTTAAAACAATGGTTGTCAAAGACGAATGAAGAAAAAAATATTTTTGAATAAATATTCAAATAAATCAATATGTATTTTATTTCTTGAAAATTTCCATGTTTTAAAGGTTAATAAAACAATTAACTTATTTTGGTAAGAAATTTTATTGAATATTAAAAATTAACTTTTTTTAAAAATATTTTCTTTTTGTATATTTTTGTGAAAAATATTTTTTAGTATAATGCAGAAAATATTTTATTATTCTGAAAATGATTATCTATGATGGCTGTCAAATCAAGGTATGGTTGTGTAAAACCCTAATAAACACACTAACTTGGCAAACTGCTATCTATTCCCATGCTTTGTTGTTGAGAAATATCTTACAAATGCAATTCTGATTTTTCTGGTGATTTTGGGTCCTGCAAAAAAACAATGTGAACATTTTTTTATCATTAGGCTTTGACATTAGAAAGTTGACTCGTTAAAATAATTACAAGTGAAATACAACTTGTTTTAAGTGTAGTTTACATGGAAAAACCAAGAACAGAAAAGTGGTAATATGTTTTAAAAAATGTTATATAGTCTTACACTTTAAGGTCCTCAATGACAATCCAACCAAGACAGATGACAAACATAGATAAGGTAAAAAAAATTATCTGGACAAGATTTGTTTGTATGGAAAATTGCATTCCGACTTTTGTTGGGTGTAAGAAAATAACTTTTACGTTTGTGAGCCATCCAATGAACATTTGCTCTAAATATAGTTTGCCCAGTAATTTTCCACACAAGCTTTGTTTAGAGATAATTAATTGCTGTTTCTATGCTTCACAGTTGACCCGGTAAGATCGTCAGTGGGCCATTGAGTGATATGTTAAGTATTAAAGATGTACAATTTATAGGAATTCTAAAAAAAGCTGCATTGTTTACAAATAACTTTTGATAAATTCTCCAATACTTTGGGCAAACTATAGAGGATGCTAATTTGCAAAAGTTTGTGGTTAGTTGAAGCAAAGTGGGACAAGATAAAGATCTTTTGGATATCGCTTTTGCTTTTTTTCCCATGTAAAGAAAGCAACAGGATCATTAACAGTCAATCTCTTAGTTGAGTAGTACAGGACAAATTGTCATTACTTGCACATGAGAAATCAAACAGAGAAGCAGATAAAGTGGTGTCAGGTTGAGCTCCCTATAGGAATTATCCTGCCTAACCTGTAAGGATAGATATCTGTCTTTTCAGGTAGACGGCATTTCTGGCATCGATAGAGTTTTACATATTAAAAAATAAAGTACATACTTATGAGGTGATATTGTATGTTGAAACATGTATACTTATCTATTAATTTTTTATTATTAATGAAGGGATAGTAAAATATTTTTGGTATACCTTTACAACAGTGTCTTTCTTAGTGTTGCTGATATAGAGGTCAGCATGCATACGTTTTTTGTGGGTGTAATAGTTTCCTGAACAAGCAAAAGTCTTGGGACAAAATGGACAAACATATTTTTTCTCTCCTGTATGCTGTGCCATGTGTGTCTGAAATATGATAAATTTTATAAATATAAAAGAACCAAACATTTATTCATCCTATCAGCTTCCGAATTGATTTATGTCATCAATATGCTTCTATAGCAGTGTTCAAGTTATTTTGAGAAAGTAGCACTGTTACGGCTACTCTGCAAGTAGAAAGCTGCTTAAGTTATGTAAAAATAGCTATTTTTAGAACAGAGTCCTACTTGTAGTGGGTTACATAACATTGAAATATACTACTAATGATGATACGACAAAACTTCATTTATGACAATAACATCCTTTGTGAAAAATGCTCAGATTTTCATACTTAAGATTAGTAAAGGTTGTAAAACTATAAACCACTAAAGTAAAACATCCCATGTAACTTAAGGAATCTTATTAACCTCTAAACGAGTATGGCCGTACGGTGTATAGTGAGCGAATTTTTACCTCAAGAGAGTATGGATGTACATGGTACGTCCGATGTTTTTATTCCCGAATACATGAATTTATCCATAAAATGGACATGGCTCAAATGTTTTTATCTACTCAATTATTTTGTATATGGCGGCCGCAATTATGTTATTTATATTACTTACAAAATCAATTTTTTATTTTACTTACAAAATCTCACTCGCTTAGAGGTTAAGGACCTAAATAAATACTAGTTAATCATATGTTGGGGTTTTCTTTTATTCCCCACTTATCGAGTTAAAAGTATTATGAATATATTAAAACCCTTTTGAGATGTTTATCACGAGACTAGGCAATTAAATATTGTTAAGAGGGTACTATTAAATCTAATAATAATAAAATTATGATTTATATAGCACTATTTATATAGCAAACTCTCCTCAAGGGTACTTAATGTGTATAAAATAGAACTTAACTTTTAACTGGAATAGAATCCATGTGTTTAGAGAAGAAAAAGCCAAAAAGCTTAAAAAGTAATTAAGAGGGAAACAAGAATAGGAAGGTAGTGTAATCATTTAAAACTTAAGGCTTTGGGTTGGGGCTAGATGGTATTCTCATGTTCTCTTTAAAACAATGTGGAGATATTTTGTTGATGTCCATTGTCTCTATATTCAATTAAATCTTAAATAATGCTTAATTCCCCTGTGAGCGAGAGAAGATAAGAGTGATACCTGCTCACAAGTCCGGTTCCAAAAAATAAAGAAGTTATTATAGACGTATTGCTATCTTATCTTCTTCAGTCAAAACCTTGGAGATAATGATGGATCAAATATTAAGACCCATTGATCCTAAAATTATTGAAGAGCAATATGGCTTCAGGAAAAAAAGATCTACCAAATCAAATTTAATTATATTCAATGATTGTTTCGAGAACTTTGCTGATTTTTTTTTCTATATATAAGATTCTTAAAAAAAATAGTATAAAGGTAAGATCAGGTATAATTAATGTACGCTTAAAAATTCTATCGGTACTGTTAGGCCACTCCAGGCTCCTTGTTCTTGAATCCATCTAAAGAACTTTCATGTAAATACATCTGTCAGATTTATTGCTTTAACACTTTGCACTCCTATTGGACTTGCTCATTACTAATAGACTACTCGGGGGCTAAAAAAATTATATTATATATTTTATTTTTTAATAAAATTTCTGATATTCAAATAAAAATGATATATTAAATCGAAGTCCTCATTTGATCAGGAAATGGGATAATTTTTTAAAATAAAAAATAAGTATTGTGCCCATTTTTTTGAGACAGTCAGTTTATCTCCAATAGTGACCATAATGACATGATGTTTATTTGGGATGCCTTTTCGACAAGTTATTAAATCAGTTATTTGTAAACAAGATAATTACTAAACCGGATTGAATTATGAGTTTCACATTTCTGGTATTGTATAAAAAGTAATTCTGTAAGTCCCAGAGTTTCATTTTCATTGACTTGATTGTTTTTGAGATGTAGCATTCAAAATGTTTGTAAAAAGCTAACTCTTTTGAACACCCTTCTAAAAGAAAAGCATGTTAGCAGAGAAATAAGTGGAAAAATAATCTTGGAGATTAGGGGGAGATTAAGACTCATTAACCAGTGGAAGAAGTCAAAAAGGGTGATTAGGGTGTGGTCTCACCCCCATGTTTAAAATTACTCCCAACAAAGCTCTAAATTCTTCTTTGTTTACATTTTTCCAAGAATTCCATATGTCATTTTTACTTGATTGAGAATTTTTAATATTTTTTTTGCGACTTCATTAGTATTATTAACTATAAAGCTTATCAGCTCATCAGTATTATCGTAATTTGGTGGAATACTGGGATCAACTCGTCGACTACCAATTGAAAAATTAAAAAAAAATTGTTTGGAAAATATTATTACTTAAAATCGACCAATTAGCACTGTTTATATTACGCTCATTTTCATCTTCAATATCACTTTCAGTATAAACATAGTGCCTGCTTTTACTAGGTCGGAGTTGTTACTTCCACTGTCTGAATCGTTATGATTTATAACAGAATTATTTGCAAAATTATCAAATAAAAAAAGGTCATCTTCACTATCACAGTCATCTTGGTCTTCTATGTCTACCAAATATAGTCTTCAAAAGTACCATTCACTGAAATTTCAATGTTACTAATATTTTAATTTTTTATTTTACCACATGCAATAAATGTTTTACTTAACACATCCTAATCACTATATTCTGTAAAACTTTTATTAAATTGATTCATGGTGCTAAAAAAATATTTTTTAAAATTTGTACGTTACAGGTAAAGAATGTAAATATTAAAAACAACATAGAAGCTAACACTTGACTGAAATTAGCCTTTTAATATATTATATAGCATATATAATCCTTTAAGTGCACTACTGTAAAATAACATCTTCAAAATATTGTCAGTAAATATTAAAATAAAGCTTCAAAGTTACCGCTCACCAAAGCCACTACAATCGCTTTCGGAGCTAGCTACCAGTCGCCTTGAAGCCTTTATATTGGCTTTCGGAGTGGCAAGGGTTAAAGTAATTTCTTTCAATCAACCAACCATTTTTGTTTCATAATTATTAGGAATAGAACGGAGATGGGTGTTTTGAGTATCTAGAAAAGGTACTCGTATATTATATGAACGCTTATAGGCATTTCAGTACTGGATGTGTTAAGTAAGGTCTCTAGTAAAATATTTGTACTAATATTACTTACATTTAAGAGCACCTTCAATTTGAATTGTTTGCCACACACGGCACAAGCATATGGCTTCTCATCAGAATGTTTGACTTTCATGTGATTCTTAAGTAACTGTTGGATATGTGTGGTGAAATCACACAGGGTACACTTTAATTGGTCACTTATATGTTTCTTGGAATGTTTCATAAGAGTCAGTTTATTTTTACACCTAAAAAAATAATACTTTTCAATCGGATCATTAACGAACTGTAAAACGGTAAAAAATTTTATTTTGTATAACATTTTTTATTTGTTAATTTGTTAAGATAATTTTATTTCTTTGTCTGGGTTATGCAGTTAAATGTGTTTGATTAGACTGATTCAAGACAGGTAGACCTTTATCAAATGTTAAAAAAGTGATCATGTTATGATCTAATTAATAGCTGCAAGGAAAACCTACACATTCATCTATCTGTACAAATACCTGTCAGGTTTAGACAGACTAACATATATATACGAGGGTGGTCCGATAAGTACTTAGCCTACAAAAGAATAACAAAAATTTTGGAAAAATGGCGATTTATTTCTCAACATAATCTCCTTTGAGTTCGATACACTTGACCCAGCGATGCTCCAACTTCTTTAACCCGTCTGAAAAATACGTTTTCTGGAGGTCTGCAAAGTAGGCTTCCGTGGCGGCGATAACCTCCTCATTCGACTCAAATTTCTGCCCGGCGAGTGACTTTTTCAAATTTGGAAACAAAAAGAAGTCGCACGGGGCCAAATCCGGAGAATACGGTGGATGGGGCAGCAGTTCGTAGCCTAATTCTACCGATTTGGCCGTGGCAACGGCGGAGGTGTGAGCCGGTGCGTTGTCATGATGGAAGAGCACTTTTTTCTTCGCCAAATGGGGACGTTTTTTCTGCAATTCGGCGTCGAATCGGCCTAATAATTCGGCATAGTAGAGCCCTGTGACCGTTTTGCCCTTCTCCAGGAAGTCGATGTAGATCACACCTTTTGAATCCCAGAAAACGGTGGCCATCACCTTTCCGGCCGATAGGACAGTTTTCGCCTTCTTCGGAGCACGTTCGCCAGGTGAAGTCCACTGTTTCGATTGTTCCTTGGTCTCGGGTGTGTACCAGTGTATCCATGTTTCGTAGACGGTCACAAAACGACGCAGAAACTCCTTCGGATTGCGCTTAAACATCGTCAAACACTGCTCTGAAGTGGTCTCATGGTTGCGCTTGTTGTCCGGAGTGAGCAAACGCGGCATCCATCGCGCCGACAGCTTTCTCATGCCCAATACTTCATGCAGGATATGACCCACGCGGTCTTTTGAGATGCCTACTGTCTCAGCTATCTCGCGCACCTTCAATTGGCGGTCTGCCAATACGAGATTGTGGATTTTTGTCACGTTATCCTCCGTGGTAGCCGTTTTCGGGGCATCTGGGCGTGGCTCATCAAAAACCGACGTGCGATCACGTTGAAACTCGTTAAACCAATTTTTGACGGTCGCCATCGAAGGAGAAGAGTCACCGTACACAGCATTCAAGCGCTCTTTGATTTCGCTGCGCGATTTCCCTTTCAAAAACAAGAATCAATCACCGACCGATATTGCTCTTTTTCCATTTTTCTCAAATCCGCGGACACACTCGCTTCCACACGTGGTCAAAACAAAACTATGCGTCCGATTCGGCTGAAATTTTGACAGTAGCTGTCAACGAGAATGTAATACGCGATAAAAAATTGCTCTTGCGATAGTGGTGCCATCGGGCGGTGAGGCTAAGTACTTATCGGACCGCCCTCGTATATATATATATTCACAAGTCAGTTATAGTTATGCTTAGGAAATCCGCCCACAACTAATTCATACTCGCAGGCTAAATCAGTGTTTCCCAACTTTTTTTGTTTGGATGACACCTTAAAATACTTTCTAAAATTTTGGGAATATCCTACATGGTTGACACATACTAGGTTTGAGAGGGGTAAATTATAAAATATATGTATAACCCTTTTAATCCCACGGTGCCGATCATCGGTCTCAAAGTTTTCATACAAGCTTTTATGTTGAATAAAAAAATTTTTTTTTTTTATGAAATATGAAAATTACTTCTTATTTTACACTCTACAGGGAGGTCTCCACAAAAAATAGGTTTTAAAACTAAATATTAAGTGAGATAAAAAATAAAATATAAACTACTGTTTATTTGGCCGAAAAATGGTTGGGATTTTTCGCACTAATGCAAAATATTCTGGGATTAAAAGGGTTAAAGCAGTAGGGTTAGTAATATTATTTTTAATAATAACTTCATTGTTTTATTAAAAGGTTATATTAAAATCTAATAGATTAAATTTTTTCTATTCATTTCCATAAAAGGTGGCAAGTTATCCTTTTTTTCGCAAGAATTTTCAATTTTCGTGGAATCTTGGACATATTGCAATAATTCAGTATTCCGTGGAACCCTGCTTGGGAACTACCGGGCTAGAACATATTTATAAGGCTTTTTCTTATTTAAGTAACCTCTATAAAATGAAAAATAATTCTTTATAATGTGTTTCGAAACTTGAACATTTTGAAATACAGACTGCTTTGATGATTTGAACTTTTACCAGAGGTATTAAAGTTAAAGTGGTTGTTACTTACACAAAACCACATTGATGACATTGTGATTTATGTTTTCCAGTAGGGTCATGAGTTATCATATGCATTGTAAGATTAGTTTTAGTATGGAAACTTTTACCACATTCAGAACAAAGAAACTTAACACCGGAGTGTGTATTAGCCATGTGAGTGGTGTATGAAGCTAATATGGTAAATCTGAAAAAAAAAATTCAAACAATTGTATCGGTAATATAAAGTTATGATGCAACGTCATCATCACTATACATATACACATATACTATCAGGAACCCTGGGATATCATAAAACACCACCAACCAGGCCAGTTTACAGCCTGGCATTTTCCCACATAAGGTCGAGCTGTAAATTTCCATATTACCTTCAAGGGACTCAACAAATCAAATGTATATTTTACACCATACAATGTTGCCATGATAGGGAGTTATGCATTACAGGGCATAAAAAACTTAATTGTGAAAAAAATTTAACTGGGGCTTGCAGTTTAATTTTTGGGGAATCAAACCCAAAACCACCAAGAAGATAACAAGTGCTTTATGACTAGACTTTTTAATTCTTAAATAAAATTAAAATTGTCTAACATCAAATCATAATTTAAGACCACGTGTAGTAATCAAAATTATTTCAAAAGTGCTTCCGTTATTATGTCAACATTTCTCAAAATATTTGAATTATTTTGAGACTAAAATTAGAACTTAAGAAACATTTTGATGGCTTCTATGTAATAAGTCATGCATGTGATATTGTACTTATGTAATCATAGTAAAATATAAAATAAAAGCAGTCTATTGACCGACAAACTTATTGAGAAAATAAAACAAAATGTTTTACTTATTTTGAGACTACAATTAGAACTTAAGAAGCTTTTTGATGGCTTCTATGTCATGTATGTGATATTGTACTTATGTAATCATAATAAAATATAAAATTAAAGCAGTCTATTGATCGACAACCTTTGGTTAAATCTGCCTGACATGTCATCAGTGGTTGATATTATTTTCGGTGCCCTATTCTTAAACAGATCTCAGGAGAGCATTTTTACTCACACACATGACTTTATGGAATAAATTTTTGGAGATTAATATTTTTTTTGGTTCTATTTCTAGAATAAGAATTGTTTCTTAAAAGTCTGCAAGAAAGACATACCCAAACCATTTTACAGGAAACTGTGAAAAACTATTTTCATATATTTTTATGATTAGTTTCCCTAAGTAGGTATTATCTCAAATTATTGTATTTTTTTCTTTTTATGTATGGTGTAATTGGGTATAATCTGTATCAACATTAAAACAAAGAAAAATAAAAGGTCAATAAGCGTTGACATAAAAATTAAATCCCAGGATAAATATGACAATATAACTGAGTAAAAATTATACACCAACAGTTCTATATAATGTTTTTCTGTTTAGAATGTTCAAGTTTTTATGTTTTTTCAATTTTGTTTTTGTTTTCATTTTTGTTATGTGAAATGTTTTGAGTTTATTTGATTGCCGATTTCATTTGAATTTTGTTTTTTATAATTATAATTGAAATACGTTTTATTGTACAGTTAAAAATTAATAAATAAATAATTTATTCATGAATATTCAATAGTGATCATGAATTCATTGGATCTCAATTTTTTCCATACTTGGGATGTTATGACACATTTGACATACTCTCTCGACGTTATCGTAAAAAATACTGCCAAAATTAGACTAAGACTTAGTGAATATACTAATAATGAGTCATATTATCAGAGCATGCGCATGCATACTACCGCTCCCTCCCTTTACCCCTTCATTCTGCGAATTGACCTCCCCCCGTAAGTGAAAATCATTTTATTCAAAATGGAGTTCTACAATATAAATATCAAATCAATAATTAATTCAACATATATTAATGTTTTAGATTAACTTCTCTTATTATTGACAGCTTATTTTTAGTTGCATAATATTTGAAGGAATGTATTTTCAATAAGTATGACACAATGCTAAAATATAAATGTAAATACTTACTCTTTATTACATTCTTTGCATTTATAAATATCTCTCTGTTCTAATGGAACATGTGTTAATTTATGACTGGTGAGTCCAGCAATGCAGCTGTATCTGTAAGATTTTTCAAAATATGTACGAGGGTCATCTAGAAAGTAAGGTTACAAGGGCTCCTGAGGCGGGGGGAATTTTTTTGTTTCGAGGCTGGCGCACCTGGCATGTAGGGGGGATCCTAACGGTCAGTTTGTTTGGTCCCGCGTGTTTGTCGGCCATTTTGTTCAGTCACAGTAAATTCTTCCGATGGAGAGGTTGTCGCGCGCTCCCGCCACCTCACGTCCGTGCGAGATCCGCACGGTCATCCGTTTTTTGACTTTGCAGAACAATACCGCCGCAAATATCCATCGGAAGCTCGTGGAAGTTTATGGTAGTGATATGATGAGTCAACAACATGTCACGAAGTGTGTTAGGTTGTTTAGAGAAGGCCGTACTGATACGACGAGGCAAGGCAGTGATTTCTGACGAACTTGTGCAAAAAATTGAACAAGTGTGAAATGACCGCCGTGTGACGCTTGTCGACCTTCACGAAGAATTTCCTGACATTTCTCGAAGTCTCCTTGGTGATATTGCGTCGGAAAATCTTGGTTATAAGAAATTGTGTGCGAGATGGGTGCCCAGAATGCTCACACCGGAGCAACGTCAAAATCGCGTGACCGCCGCGTGTGAATTTTTGGATCGTTTTGCACAGGAGGGAGAAGCTTTTCTGGACTCTATCGTGATGGGGGATGAGACGTGGGTGTGTCACTACCCCCCAACAATTTTCCAATGATCAGGAGGTCGAGCAAGCTGTGAAGAAGTGGCTGAAAGAGCTGGCAGCGGAGGTCTATGACACTGGCATACAAAAGCAGGTGCCCCGACTAAGAAATGTCTTAATCTTGACGGCGATAATGTTAAAAAATAGTTTAATATATTTGTGAAGTATCCTGTGAATTTCAATTAAATACAAGCATTTTTCGATCCTACATAAAGTTGTAACCTTACTTTCTGGATGACCCTCGTATATAATCTTTAAACATATCAATATATTACTTTATAGTATGTTAATGATAAACAAATAAAAGTAATATGTATTACATTATAATAATTCTTAAAATAAATTTTAAACATAATTTTGGATAGTATTATGATTTAAAGAAAGAAAACACGGATATCCAATGAATTTTTGTTTTCAATAGAAATGGGGGCATTTAATGCACAAGTGCATCTCTTCACTTGTGCATTAAATGCCCCCAAATATATAAATATTTCTAAGATACTAAAATAGTCAAGAAATAATGAAACAAAATCTTTCTTTAATATATTTTTATCCTCAGATTGTTAAAGAAAATTTGGCATTCAATTAATTTGGACCACCATGCTGTAACGAAATGACATGTGAAGAGTTACAAAAGTAGCTCAACTGATTTGATGTTGAAAAAATATCATACTTAGTATTAATTAGGGTCTCGATACCATTAAGTACTCAAATTATGAGGGATTCTAGCCGTACTGTTGTATATCTTAAAGAAAAACAACAACAAAAAATTGCGTATGTGTTTATTTAACATTTCTTAAATATGCATTATAATTAACATTTCTTAAGTATAAGTATGTTTGGTCAAACTTTCAAGATTTGGTTTGAGTCTGTGCTGTATGTGACATCTATGCAAATTTTCACTAGCACAAATCTCTCATAGCATAAGTGTCTGGCAGCTGTCAAACTAAATATATTGTACAAAACTTATTGAATTTTTTTTTCTTCATACCTGATATAACTTAAAATGATCGAGGTATATGTAAGACGTCAAGAGTACATAATAAATAGACTTTCTCTACAAATAGGTAAGAAAATGTAAAATCAATGAAATATATTGATACATACATGTCATCATACCAGAAAACAGCGTGTTGGTATGTATGTTTAACATATTTTTTCTAATATTGGCGAACAACAAATTTTTGACAACATAAACTACTACTGACTGCATGTAGATAAGATAAGGTGATTCAATATGTTGGTCTATTCATGATGCATATTTGATTATTATTTGTTGTAAAATTTTGATTTGCAATATTTCTCATAAAACTTTAGTCAACTAATATTTTGTTACACAGAAATTTGAACATATGCAGACAAAATTATATAAAAATGTGAATTTTTGCAATCAATTATTGATTTCCATAAGAGAACCAACCTGCGTCCACATTGATCACATTTATGAGGTTTTTCTGATTCAGGTAAATGTGTTTGCAGATGTATCTTCAAAGTATTTGGTCTAGCTACGTGCTTTTTACAAACAGGGCACCTGTAAAAAAAGTTAGAAATTCATTAAATCACTTTAATATCTTACTATGGACATAGTCGATTCTGTCAAGGTTCAGTGGTAAATAAATAAAACAATAATTAAAAAAAATACATACATGTACAGCAAAAGTCCGTTAGAGCAACGGTAAGTTGTAATTCGTATTTTTCACCATTTGCTAGGTCCCGAAATCGAGTTTTCTCAATAAAATACTCATAATTTGAAAAACCACTTATTTCGTAATACGTAATATTTTTGCGTCAAAAAGTATTTATGAATTCTAATCAATCAAAATTTTCCACGCAAATCATGGATTTGCATAGTAGTCAGTCCTGGCAGACTGGTACATTATGCGCTGACAAATGATTAAATTCCCTGAGTTCCCCCTACATCCAAAGATTTAATATAGAAATATGTAAAAAGGATATAATAAAAATATAATTTCAGCGCTTCAAATACTATATGTGTAACTATTTTTTTTTACTCTTTTATAAATTAGTGAATTTTATCTGTAATGAAATTTTATTTCTGACATGAAATTCAAGTGATGCGATCTTTGATGTTTATATTCTAAACGTCAATCAGTTCTTTATTGGATGCCTGTCAGACGATTGAAGCATCCTGGGCCAAAGTAACACTCACAACTATCAACTGTTTCCCTAATAGTAAAATTAGTCTGGAAGAGTTGATCGACACAACACAGGAGACGGCGGAAGTCAAATTTTTGATCATTTTATGGGCTCAGTGTCCTTTAATAAGTTCGTCACATTTGATAATGTGCTCATTACATCTGACACAGATATTTCAGAAGTGATATAAAACGACCATCCAGATATGTTTTGCGTTATTTGGAAGAGGTCCAAAAATACTTCTGTAGTAAATCCGACACCCCGTTAAATATTTGTCAAAACTTTGATTTCTTGGCAATATCACACTGCAGTCAAGTGCGTGCCCAAAGAAACAATTTAAATAAGTGACTTTTTTAACCCAAATAAGTGACATTAACAGGTATAGTTTTGATTGTTCTTTTCATATAAATATTACATATTTTTTTATTTACATTTTTATGAAATTTGGTCCCCTGAATTTCAAATTAACACTTTTACTGTATACTGTTCTTTTGAAATAAAATACAATATAAACTTAAGAGCATTTTGTTTTTAATTGCGTTCAAGGTAGCTCATAAGTTCAACTAATGAATAACAAGTAATGTTGTCTCTGATATTTAAGCACATAACTTTATAAGATTATTACAACCTGTGTAGGGAGATAAGTTCAATGGAGCTGGTTAAGAAAATATTGAAATAATCTCATTTCTTGTATTGAATAAAAAAACTAAGTATTAATAAATAAAAAAACATTTACTCAAATGCTGAAGGTTGCATATGCCGTGCCATATGCAAATAAATGCATCTTCTTTTGTATAAATTTGTGTTACAGCATACTACATATCCTTTGGTTTTGTGACTACTTTCATAGTGTTCAAAAAGCTGCAAAATAATTAAAAAATATCAATATGGGACATATAGTTTTTTTATTTATACATAGACCATTAAATAGTAGTGACAGCTAAATAAGACCATTGAAGGAAGATTAATCTCTATGACAAAAAAAAATGTTCCAGTTGAGAACTGATATTAAAAAATTTTTTCACTCTGCATATAATTTTCGGAAAATATGCTGTATGAATTAAAATTAGGGAAGAAGCATTTTAGATAATAAGATCTGATAATAACTTTGTTCAACACATAAAGTAAAGGCTTGTTAAAAAAACAAGTCCATTTCCATAAATTATGATAAAGTGAAAAACATTTTAAATAAATCTTGAAAACTTTATTGATTTCAAATAATATGGTTATTGTGTATGCCAATTAATATATTATAGATTCATACAAGTATGAAAATAATAAAATTCATTAAGTTTGTACATAGTCTGGAAGGTGGCAATATGTACATTTGTTAAATTTATTTACTAATTTTCATAAGAAACACAAAATATTAAATGAGTAAAGATAAAATAAATAGCAACATAAAACCAACAGTATATTAATAACAAGTGTCCAATAGTAAACATTATATTAGGTGTTAACATAAGTTGTGTCCGTTTTTTTCGAAATTTAAAAATGAGCACCAAAAGTAAAACAAAATGGTAAAGGTTATACGTCATTCGAAAGAAAAATTTCTGCTCTACAAGATATTGTGTTTGCTTTTACGTTACATATATTATTTTATTTGATTACAAGCCTTCAAAATGGAATGTCAAGTAGACAAAAGTGAGCATTTTCGACACCTCCTTCTGTTCCCGTTCAATCAAGGGAATAAAGCTGCCAAATCTGCTGGTGATATTTGCAAAGTGTGCGGTGAAGATGCTAAGAATAAAAGGACAGTTTGTCTATGGTTTTTGCGTTTCAAAGACGGTAATTTCGACCTGAAAGACATGGAGCGTTCCGGACAACCAGTGGACTTCGATGAGGACCGCTTAGACCATATTATTCATGAAGATCCCCTTCAAACCACCGTAGAATTGGCTGAGCAGATGAATTGTAGTCACAAGACTGTATACTGCCATCTTAAATCAACGGGAAAAGTCCAGAATTTCGGCGCTTGGGTTCCACATGTTTTGAGTGAAAACAACAAAAATCAATGTTCGACAATTTCTGCTGGTTTGCTCGCGCGTCATCAAGCTACGCATGGCCACAAGCAAAGGTTCCTTTACCGCATCATTACTGGTGCCTTTATGTGAATATGAAGAAATGGAAAGAATGGGTGAGTTATAGTCAACAAGTAATGCCCAGAGTGAAACAAGGTTTGCATCCGTGCAAGACGATGATTTGCATCTGTTGGGATTAGCAAGGCGTCATCCACTACGAGATACTTGAACGCAATCAAACAGTCAACGCGGAGCTATACATTCTGCAAATGCAGCAGCTCAACACTGCAATTCAACACAAAAGGCCGGATCGGCAATATGGCGTTATTCTGCAACATAACACCCGCCCTCATATCGCCAACATTACGAAAAATGCCATTCAAACGCTTGGTTGGGGAGTCCTGCCGCACCCTCCATATTCTCCAGACCTCGCGCCATCAGATTTCCACCTTTTCCGGTCGCTTTCGAACAATTTGAGTGGTGTTTCCTTCAATAATGATGTCGAATTGCAGACATGGTTGGACGAATTCCTCGAGTCAAGACCGGATGGTTTTTATCGCACAGGCATTGAAAAACTTGTAGAACGTTGCCAAGAACTTGTAAATAATGAAGGAGAGTACATTATTGACTAATTTGTTGTAAAATGATGAAAGAGAATACATTATTGACTAATGACCAGAATCTTACTTTTAGCGACGCGTCGGGTTGTTGATTCCCCTTACTGATAATCATAATCTTTGCAATATTCATTGAGAGTCCTATTGTTGCACGCCATACTGATTTTATTCATTAGTCTTTGCAGCCAGTATGGCAGTATCATCAACATATCGGAAAAAAAATTAATGTTGTAATTTGTTTTTGTTGTGTCCTCTTGTTCTCTTCATTTGGAAAAAAACGGACACAACTTATGTTAACACCCAATATATAAATTATATGTTTATTTGAAAATTAGTTCCATTATTTTTCAAATATTTTACAGTTTTAGTAGTCTAGCTCTCTTCATATGTTTATTTGAAAATTAGTTCCATTATTTTTCAAATATTTTACAATTTTAGTAGTCTAGCTCTCCTCATATGTTTATTTGAAAATTAGTTCCATTATTTTTCAAATATTTTACAAGTTTAGTAGTCTAGCTCTAGAATTTACCTATCACAAATAACGAAGACACATTGTGATAAAAATACGACTATTTCAAATACAATAAAAAAAGAAATAATGTTTCTTACCTCAGTCAATGTAGAAAAAGATAACATGCCATTGCACAAAGTGCAATGCATATTATAAAATTGTCGAACAAGATTTTCTAATGAAGTCCCTTTTATAGCTAATTTACCATCTTTAAATATTTGTGGAGAAAAATCAGACGTTTCTTCTTGTTTCAATATTGTGTTTAGCTTTTTCTTCTTTGTTTTAACTCTCAGGGAATTTTTGTTCTCATTGGTAGATTTTAAAGTAGACCTGTCTATCATTTCTTGTTCAGTCACTTCAATGTCTTTCTTGAGATTTATATAATTCTCATAATTATCAATATCATTTTTTATTTGATTTTCAAAAGTACTTTCGGTTTTCAGATTGTACGAAAGATTTTCTTCACTTTTTAATGATTTTTTAAATTCAGCCATTGCTAAACCTTGAATATTATAATTTTTATACTTTTCTTGTAAATTATTTTTTGTATTACTTGTTAAATTGAAATGATTGAATAAACACAAATCTTCTAAAGAATTCTGAAAAAAATATATATAATGATGATTAGATTCATTATCATTGACTTGATAACCCGGATAAGATTGACACCAAAGATCCTCTAATAAATGATCATGTTCTGAAATTATAATCTAAAATGGAAAGGGATTTTATTCAGGTCAAGAGTATTGATGCATGCTTACATGCAGAAAAAATAATTTGTGAAAATTTGATTTTATGTAAATATCAAAGAAACAAAAGTCAAATAAACTAACACTTAAAGTACAGTAAGATACTATTCTAAATTTAAATATCATAAATGCATCTTTACTTGTTTAAACATTAAAGTTTTAATTGATACTATGTATTGTAAGATAATGCACATTTTCTTAAGCTGCATAGTATATTTCGCAAAGAACCAGAATTGTGATACATAATAAAATTGTATACCTCTTTGTGATCTTCAATTTCTTCAGTACTGTTGGGTATTTCTACTGTCACCTTTTGTTGATATAAGTATTCCTGTATTTGCTTTACTTTTTTGAAATAAGCATAATACTTTTTAACACATTTTATACATTTTGAACACGCCAATATTGAAAATATATCACATTGTTTAATCTAAAAGTAAATTTGTTAAATAAAAATAAAAACATATTGTTCAAAGCCTGTCTTTTCTAACTACATATTTATTTAAGAATATATCAAGCTAAAATTATACAGCAAATTAACAGATGAAAGATGTGGTATACTTACAAAACTGTAAACATTTATCAATTGTATAGAATATTTCAACACGTTTTCACAAAAATATAAAAAATAACCTTTGATAACTTAATAAATTTTATTCATACAAAATAAAATAGAAAATATTTAATACCTCAATTGAAAATAATTCATTGATCATATCTGAGAAACGCATTTCTGAAGTCTGAAATTCTAAAATACTGATTTTTTCTGAAACTGGACTTAAACAAAGTCTACAATACTCTGTCAAATTAGATTCCATGTTTATAATGTATAAATTTTCAAAATTAAAAAGTAAGTTTCAACACAATATAAAGATTTTTAGCGAACTTTCTCAATGTTTTGTTTTGATCTGCGTAAGAAATTTGTGCTGTCAGCTGTCATTTCGTCAAAGTTGCCATATCGTACTTTCTTCTTCTTCTTGAATAATGTCCGTGAAAACGTTAATAATCTTACTTTCGTAAAAGTAGCATTTAAAATTTAGACATTAAATTGTTTTGAATAAGATAGAATTCTCATTTAACTTCGGTTAGTTCCACATGCTTGCTTGAGATCGATAAGCATGCCTTAAGGACATCAACACTTCAATAAATAATAAATTTATTGAGTGGCGGTTTAAGGTAATCTGTAATGGCAGGTGCCTATCATTAGGACAGGATGACGTTTCACTTAAGTTTTGAACTTTTTTTTCGTGTTAGGTAGTTGATTCTTATTTTCGCAGAGGTGTCCTCGAACTGAATTGTGTTATTGTTGAAGCAGGAAAAAGTTATCTAGTGCGATGTATGAACCTGGTAATAACGATTGAACTGGCAAACGTATGAACCTGGCAATAACGATTATATTTTCATGCCATAAATTATTATTAAGTAAAAAAAGAATAAATTTATTGAGTGGCGGCGTGCCTATCCATGGTACGTGTAATGCTTTCAGTGGAGCTTTGAAGATTTTTTTTTCTTGTTTGGTAGTTAATTTAATTTTATTGTGACACCGTCTGTGTCTCTTCACTAGACAATGTTATTGTTGGAGCAGGAAGAAGTTATCTGGTGCAATGGGCAAGGATTTTTGAAATTGTCGAGGAGAGGTTGTTTTTTCCCCCGAGTGGGCTAGCTGTCATTCCACAGAAAGAAGTAAACTTTCTGTAATGGAGGAAAAGTACGAACCTGGCAAGAACCATGCCATAAATTGATATTAAAAGAATTATATGTTTATTATAATACATCCTGACATTTTACATACATGTTAGGCAAAAAAATACATTTCAGAAAAATAAGCTATCAAAAGGCTCATAACATCTCCCCGGTGGAGATCTCACTAATAGTGAGTAAGTTCGGCCCCGAGGACCCCAGATGGTTTTTACTCATATATTTGTAACTACACTACAAAAAATGTAATGATGTAAATGAGCGGTTGACACAACATAATAAATATGTACACGCCTAAATATAAACGCACACATACTTATAAAAATCCAGATTCACTTCCAACGTACTGAGAGAAAGAAAATACTAGTCTTAAGTTTAGCAAAACAGAGAAAAAAAAACTAGAAGATAACAAAATAATAGACGCCGAGCAGCAGAAAAAAACGGAAAGAGCGAAGGATGGATTGTAATTTTCAATTAATAAATTACTCTAAAGGTATCTTTTGAGGGCATTTTCAAAGGAGCGTGCATTCTCTTATTCTTTGAAGGATGTAGGTAACTCATTCCAGCATTTGCTGGACGCATGAAAGAAGGTTCCACTGTAAAGAAACTGATTATAACTTGAAAGTAGGAGCGTTTCTTTACTTCTGGTCCCATAGCTATGGGTACTTCATATATTTTATGACATGTCAAGTGAAATCGCTGGGTTGCCTGCCTGGATCGCTTTTGACATTCTCGGATCATTAAGATTGTCTAGATAAATATTTGATAAACAATCACCAACAAATGAAATGGCCATGTCTTCCAGGTAACGCATTTAATGTCAACATTCTTCAAATGTATGGACGAACTGCTAAAGCCCGGAATGACAATGAGGTAGAATCATTTTATGACTCCATTGATAAAACTCGAAGAAGTATGAAAAGTGACTAAATAATTCTGATAATTGGTGACTTTAATGTTTAAATAGGAGGAGAATGTAGTTCGGGATAAAGAAGCCAGAGGTATTTTATACTATTTTCTCGCTGTCCATTTATTCCAAACATATTTTGTAGGTTTTTCGCAAAACGTTACATCTATGCGACCAAATTATCTTAATGTTGAATCTTTCTTTTAACATCCAAATTTAATATTTGTTTGTAACAAATAGTTACCTTTTATCATTTCTTACTCTCAAGTACATTGCAATACTAGATATTTTTGAAAGACACTGAAAAAAAATCAAATACACTTTGTCAATAGATTTTTTAGTGTAGAGTGTAAAAAATTAATAAATTTAATATTTTTAAACATAATTCTTTGATTAGGAATGAATGGGAAAAAATAAACACGCAGTTTGTGTTGTAGTACATTTTATTTTTATAGATAAAAATAATCCATTTATCCGGTGCAGAGTAAAGTTCGGCGAAAATCATTAAAATAGGAAATAAACCTGAAAGGAAAAATAAGCAATCAGTATCTATGTAATAAAGCATTTACAAAGTAAAAAATAAACAATTGCAAAATATGAATAAAAATCTACCCGAGAAAGTGTTTTACGAGTATATAGAAAATCATGGCGATGAAAGGTAAGGATGTGATTTTTCATATGGCGTGTTTTTTGATTTTGTATTCGGTGTTCATTTGATAAGATTTTTTTTTCGTTTTTGAGAAATTGTACCTAGTATCGTTTACTTTCTAACCTAATTCTTTTAAGTTGGAATACTGGAATATGATGTTAAATAGTAAAAATAGATAATTAACTATGCAGGCATCTTTGAAGTCAATATTCGGTGTACACTTCTCAGAAGATGATACAAAGCGTATAATGAAAAATATGTTATAAACTTACATCTGGACTGTGCTTGTAAAGACATTGATGAACCTCAAAAGCTTTATCACAACTATCTTTACCTGGAACATCTGTGAAATGAGAACAAAAAGGTCAATTGAATTTCATCCTTAACCCTTCCTGCCCTGTGATGTGTAACTACGAGTATGTAACTACGAGTATGTATGTATACTCGTAGTATGTTACACATTGCTTCTAAAAACTTTAATATCTCTATAAATATACCATAATAAATACTGGCTTCAGATTTTAGGTATTCCTCCGTAATACATTTATGCATTGAATGAAAATAATAATGTAAATAATAATAATTAGCACTTATCGGCCACATCAGAGATATTTTGTGAAAATCGGGAATAAATTCACCAATACAATCAAACGTGTGCCAGTGTGTGATGTAGGTATATTTCTAAAAAAACCGCTATGGGTGAGGAAGCGACGCTATTCACGTCTCACTCTCCCTCTACTTCAGTATATGGGAAAGCAAGAAATATAATCTTAGTTCGCTCGCTTCTCTCGCTTAGTAGCCAGCGAGCTTTCGTTCGAGGTGGTCGCTTTGCCCGTTTTGTGAACGTCGTCCGATGTTTTTTTTCATGTTTTCAGCAATTAAATTTCAATTATTATCACTTTTGACTTCAAATTTAATTAATTTAAGCGATTGGATATGAATATTTTTATTTTTTCGATTTTAAATCGCTCATTTTTACATGTGTATTGAATACACAGCACCGGAATGCGCGGATTTTTTTAGCACAGGAAGGTAAAGGTTAAATAATACAAATTAAAGCGACTTTAAATACTCACCAGAGTGAATTGACTTAAAAATGAAAGTGAGTTATAATGAGTCTAGAAACATTGAGATACAAAGGATCTGGAGGAGATATGAGGTAGTATTGTGAGATTAAGAGTATCTATATTAATAATATACTATTATCGCTTACACTTCCGGCACTGGAGCATGCGGAGGTCACAAATCATCTTATTTGAACTGATCAGCCACTTACTGAATGTATTTTGTGAGGGATCAGATATCAGATACTTCTGATGGCATCTAGTGATCGGGTTAGAAGTTTTAGGGATGCCAGGGAGTTGATACCCTCGAGGCCAGAAATATGTTGAGTGAATGTGAATATAAGATCATTGTTTGGTACTATCGGGAATGGAACCTAAAACCTCCGAACGGAAGAGAAGTGTTTTGCCAACTAGGCCACGGAGGTTATCGTATAATAATTTGAGCACAATTTTTATTTTATTCGAGTGTTATGTCAGACATATGTCAACATTAGAAAAATATAAATGTGAATCAACTGCTAAGAATTATAGAATTTATAGGAGTTGGTAAGACGCTTGGTCTAGTTGGTAAGACGCTTGACCTAGTTGGTAAGACACCGTGGCCTAGTTGGTAAGACACTTGGTCTAGTTGGTAAGACGCTTGATCTAGTTGGTAAGACGCTTGGCCTAGTTGGTAAGACGCTTGGTCTAGTTGGTAAGACGCTTGGCCTAGTTAGTAAGACGCTTGGCCTAGTTGGTAAGAACCGTGACCTAGTTGGTAAGACGCTTGTCTCCCAACCCGGAAGTAGTAGGTTCGATTCACATTGGAACACAGATTTTTTTAAAAAGAATTCCGGCCTTGTTCTTATTTAAGGCCCCTTTAACATATTTATGGTTGGTTGTAAGATATTGCCACATGACAATAAGCCCGCCAGGTTGTACTGTTTACAATGAAAGTGTAATAAAATTATCTGGAGTCTAAAATGCTGTTGTCTAGACAAAAAGTCACATGACACTACAGTTGGTCATAAATTATGAATTATCGTATGAATTATTTTTATAGATCACCAAAGCTACTCAAAAGTGATTGAATGTTTCAGGCACTCAAATCTTGAAGGTACCTTTTCGACTAGTCACCAAAAATTCAGTCTGGGAACAGAGTAAAATAGTTGATTTAGCGATACATTAAACTGCTCTAAATATTGAATCTTACCATCGATTCTGAACAGAGAGAGAGTGTATTTCTTTCTCAGTCAAATTTTTATTGGTATTAGTACTTTGTGTCAATATAATACTATATATTAAACTGTTACCATTTATAATAGTTTGAACAATCAAAAGCTTGAAAATTAAAATCATTTCAGTATAAGGAACAATGATCATTAAAATTCGAAGAATTAAGTATATTTTGAGCTTATTCCAAATTATTAATAACTGTCCTGAGCCGATTACAAAATTTATTAACTCAATCGTATATCGAATCGTTTAAGATGATGTCTTGTTAAAAGATTTATTAAGCAAAATTAAATTAATGAAATCGTCAAATGCATAAAACATATTGTAGCGGGAGAAGAGGGGCTGGTTAGGGCGAGGCATTTAACATAAAAAATGGGCCAATCTCAACCGATTTAGCGGGTTTAAATACTAGTAAATGGCCAGTTCGTTACTCTCGGTATTGGATATTAATGATTGTTATATCAATATAATACAACAAAAGTGAGAAAAAAGACTAACATGGAAGAGAATATCGATTACAGTATTCTTATGTAGTTTTGAGTTTTCCGGTGTTGAAGATCTGAAGTTAATTAATCAGTGATGAGGATCAAATTTGACCTGTGCTTGTGTGCTTACCAAGATTGAATTGTTTGCTTACCAAGGTGCCTGCACGCCCCTATCATGGCAGCCACCCCGTCTCTCCATTGATCAGGGATCATACTGATAAGCATGTCATAATCAACTGCTCCGTCATCGTCAACCTATATGAACGAAGAAAATATATTCTTTCATTTCATCAAAAAATACTTCCTTGTGGCTTGTAGTCAGTTGGTCAGAATTCTACTGTATTGATGTCTTGTAATGTTTAATTTTAAACACACGTTTTTGCCCTCCGGGAGGCATGCCGCATTGAGATCATATGGGTCTCAGAAAATAAATAATCTTGTTGAAGCAAACGTATCGTAGTAGAAAGTAATACTACTAAGAACAATAATAAATAGTAATCGAAAATGTAAAATAAATAAACTCTAATATTATTTGTTGTTCATAATTTATTGCAGTCCTGGGCAAATTAAGGCCCGTCTTGCATTTTATTTGTGTTCTTTATACAATAAAAAGTATTTTTTTATTACAACGTAATATAAAAAGTACTTTTTAGCCCCGAGTCACATTAAGAGTGAATGTGTGAGTGTGGCTTGTCTGGCTTGTGTAGCAGTGTGTGATGCACAGCCGTCTATTTTGTCATGAATTTGTGTATACATAAGCAGTACTCTCTAATAAATACACTGTCACTCTAGTCTCCCCGATCATATGTTTGACAATTTAAAATATTTTTTTTTATTTTGTATATATACAATAATTAACTATTTTATGATAATAAATTGCGCCTGTAAAAAATCGTATTTTATTCGATGGTTCTTTCTTACTCGTATATTTCAAGTCACAGTGCTGTCTCAGTGGGAATCGAATCATGGATGCCAGCACACCAACCACTAGAGCATTGTGTCAGACAAATTAAAATTATATTTGATTAGATAATAAATACTTACAAAACTGGCTTCTTCCATCAAGCAATACATATAACATTTGAGTTTTCTGTCATCTGCAAACACTCCTTTTATACAATTAGCGATGTCAGCTGAAAAGAACAATTAAATTCAGCAATTAATCAATGACAGGCTCAAAATGGTGGATCATTTTCATAAAAATAAAGGCATATACGAAAACTTTGTAATTAAATAGATGACTGTTCAATTAATTAATAACAAAGCATTCAGAAGACAATTTACATACGCATATATTTATTTGGTATTACGAGTATAATACGACTTTTATGGTTCCTGGTCCTGTGGCGTGGATTGGTCTACCTTTAAGTATTAGAGATTTATTGACGTGTGCAGCTTTAGGAAGCACTTGAAGACAACACTTTTTAGGGATCTTATCAAAATTATGATAAAATATGAACATTACCCACATACATTACACTACACCTAAAGTCGAATGTGTTTCTATCACATATTGGAAGTTCTATAAAGGTTTCATTGTAGTTCATCTTGCCTTGGTAGGATTTCAGCGATTTTCTTAACAAATATGTTTTTTTTAAACATATGCAGATGCGGGGAAAATCTTGATCCAATGACCACACCTTCCAATGACCACACCTTCCAATGACCACCACCTTCCTATCCTTACACTCAACTTATTTTTTTGTTGTAATATTATTAATCTGCTAAAAATAGTAGGTTTGATTTTCATGTGCCCTTTTATTATTATTATTGTTCCAGAGAGTTTGATAAGATTGTTATGCATAACTAAGGATAAAAAACATATAATAGAAGACAAATTTCAAATATATAAATTTCATGTATGAAATTTAAATTGACAAAGTTTGAAAATGTTGATAAATAAAGAAGAATCAGCCTGTTTCAATAACATTAACAGGTTTATAAAATAAATAAGAAAACAAGTCAAATATACACTCGTACTAAAAGCCGGGTGGGGATTGAGGGGATGTTACTTGTTTATTTAAAAAAAACTTGTGTTGTTAACATCCTGGTTTCAAATAGCTTTAAAATGTATGATAAATACATTAAGCTAATTTATTTTATACGATAGTCAAATATATAAAATTGATAGTTCCATATTTTTTATGAATACAAAATATATTCAGCAAATTTAAAAAAAGGCTCTCAACAAATTTAAAACATAAATTGTACATTTATCGAATATTTTTATAGTCATATATTAAATGAATATACGTATATTGAATAGTACAAACCTTCAGCAACCCCTGTTTTATCTACACAAGAATTGTGTACCATTTCAACAATTTCTAACATATCCTCAGGAAGTTCCTAAAATTATTAGAAAAAATAATTTTAATTTGACGGACAATTCAGGTGGGTTACAATAAGATAACAGGATGTGAATAAACAAAACACTGGTATAAAAAAAAGTTTAAAAAAAAACAACAAAAATAAGAAAAAACGAAAAAAGATTCCTTAAATTCGGAAAATTCATAAAAAATACGAAAATGAGTTTTAATTTTGTAATATTGCCGATGTTATCACAAGTGTATCTATTTCAGTTTAATTAAATTTCTTGTTAATTTAAATAATACATTAAACAATATATACTTTTTATTTTTAGGGTAATAAACTAATTGCGAAGTTATTTACTGTCAAGTTTGATGACATATAACAATATATTATAAATATATCAATTTTGATATTCTACCAAGAACTCAAAGTAGAGAAACTTCACTAAATTATAATATCTATTAGTTAAATCCTTCAAGTGAAATACGATAGCTTTTAATTGTAATACAGGGTGCGTTTTATGTTCCAGACCGATTTTGTTTGGCCGCCATTTTGATTTGGCTGTTATTTGTCAGTTTATATTTGACAATAGTAGAGAGTGGTCGATAACAATTTATTATGGAGCATCTAGTTTCGCAACAACGTGTAAAATTTATTAAAACATTTTACTTAAATAATTGTTCAATTGTGAATACGCGAAGAAAATTGCGTGTTTTTTTGGTTTAAATCATGTGCCAAGCAAGTCAACCAATCAGTGTGTAATTAATAATTTTGAAAATTTGCTTACACTGAAAGATAAAGAAAAGTCTGGGCAACAATGTAGCCAACATACGCCAGACAAGATTGATGCAGTGAGGCAGAGTGTTGGTGAACGTCCGTGCACCTCTCATCGACGCCGTGCACAAGAATTGGGAATGTCTCCATCATGTTTGTTAAAAATTATCAAAAAAGAATTGCATTTTTATCCTTATAAAATTCAATGACACAGGAGCTACAGGAAAATGACCATAAACGGCGGCGAGATTGGAGTGCTCGGGTTTTACAGGGTGGTATAAACGACCACCATTTCTAGCAAAAAAATCATCATGAGCGACGAGGCACATTTCGACTTGGCTGGCTTTGTTAATAAACAAAATGGCCGCTATTTGGGCACTGAAAATCCTCAATTGATATACCATCGACCATTACACCCTTGTAAAGTGACCGTATGGTGGGCCATTTGGGCCAGCGGCATCATTGGGCCATATTACTTTGAGAATGCTAGAGGCAATGCTTTAACAGTTACTGGTGATCACTATCGTGACATGTTGGTAAACTTCCTTGTACCCGAATTGAATCAATTGGGCCTACAGCATATGTGGTTCCAACAAAATGGTGCCACATCACACATAGCTCGGGCTACGATGCAAATTTTGCGAGAAACTCTTCCCGGCCGAATAATGTCAAAAAGTGGTGACATCGACTGGCCCCCACGATCCCCTGATTTGACCGCCCCCGATTATTTCCTATGAGGGTACTTGAAGAAAAAGGTGTACACCAACAAACCAATCACAATCCCGATGTTTAAGGACAACACTCGAAAATAAATTGCTGAAATAACACCAGAAGTCTACGAGAATGTTATGAAAAATATGCTTGAAAGAGCTCGCGTTTGCACCACTGCCAGAAGCGGTCACTTGACCGACATTATATTTCATACATAATGGTAAAGACCATATAATCAATCAATTAAATATAAATTATAAAATTGTGTTGTATTTAAAAGTTATTAAAAAAAAACATCGGCTTGGAATATAAAACGCATTCTGTATATTGAAAGCTATTGTGAACAGAGATTTCCGTTAGCGGTAATATAAACAAATTTCAGGCTTATTACAAAATTGACATTTTTTTTACCAAAATATATATTACATTTTCTTTTAAGATACTCAATACTCTTTTTAAATAGCTCTGCGTTCACAGGTACATAAAAAAGAACAAGAACTATTATGCTTTACCATTTTTCATGATATAAAATATGTTTAATTTTGATGTAATGTACAAATTTCTAAAAATGTTCTTTTTAATATTCATTTATTAATTTATAACGGACGTAGTCTTTGCATAAACGTAAATAACCTCAAATAAATCTTAAAACGTATAACAAAAATAAAGATCAACAACAAATTGAAAAAAAAAATCAAAACTTGAACACATAATCGAAACAAATATACATCTATGTACAAAACAGTTAATAAAAAATAAAAACTCCAATTGCGTTGCTCTCCTAAAAACTGCTTGTTTAATTAAAAAGCAATACGAAAATTAATATTAAGTAATTTAAAATATTCCTTATTTCAGCTTTCCCTTGATGCAACTGAAAATGTCCATATTATGACCAAAGTCAGAAATCTTTATTTTTTTTCAAAACATTTGCCGGAAAATTAATGTTCCGCTCGAATGCGAATGTCACGGGTTTTGAACTTACAATGATATTTAATATTTAAATAAACAAATATTTAATATTTAAAACGATAAAATAACGGTTACCGGTCGTCCAGCGCCATTTACTTTAATAAACACACCCAACAATATAATAAATCGTAACAAACTTTTCGTTACGCTGAATATTTTCTTCCGAGCCATCGCGAGTCATATGGTATAATGACTGATAACTCTTGGCATCCGCTCTTTATATTGACAAGTAATATTTGTCGAGGGGCGGCTTTGGTCATAATGTGAGCAAGCTACAGAGAAAAATTGCCACTCGTCGAAAGATTCGATTATTTTTGAAATTCCTCATATTCTAAAACTTGGACACTCAGACTGGTCTTCTGTACAAGGTTCAAGAATTCAATTTGCGCCATTTATTTATATCACAGAGAAAATTAATATTTCATACTTCTCAATGGGTAAAATGTTATTTTTAACACACCCATTAGAAATCGACCATAGACCACATCTTTGTAAAAAAATAATTAAACCCCAAAACATCAGTTAATTTGAAATACACATTACAATAATTTATGTGCAAAAACAAGCCGGAGAGTGCCCATTTATTGGTTAAATTCCGTTTTTTTTATTCCATACACTGTTTTCGTATGAAACGCTGTTGTTTCCCTACATATATGAAAACAGGTAAAAATGGACTGGGTTTTTTTTTGTATATATACCATACGTCAAATTGACCAGATTTCAAGGTCATCACTTATTACGTTATTACGGATACGCCATAATGCATTAAGAAGGTCATCATTTATTACGGGTGCACCATCATGCATTAAGAAGGTCACCACTTATAAATAACGGGTACGCCATCATGCATTAAGAAGACAGTGAATTGTCTCAGGGTTTATTGTCTGTCAAATTAGGAAGGAAAAGAGAAATCAATATTTTTTATCCAAAATTGAGAATATACATGGCGTGATAAAAAAGAACGAGATTTTTTTTATTCCGCGTGCTTTTTGTTTTTGATTGACCCCATCTTTTTTTCTCCCGCTGGCGATACTGTCTGTTGGATGTCATATTGGATGGGCAGTTTGTGTTTAACAGGCAATTATTTACAACGCATTTTTGGCATTTTGACACACGTGTGATTTTTTCATTTAAAAAATGACTGGACAAAGAATTTGCGTTAAATTTTACGTAAGAAATGGAATAACGTGTAGCAAAGTGGTACAAATGCTGAATATGGTTTTTGGCGAAGATGCTATGTCGAAACCCAAGGTTTATAAATGGTACAAACGTTCTCAAGAGGGCCGTGAAGACGTTGAAGATGACAAGAGGGATGGGTGTCCTAGCACATTAACCACCGATGAAAGTATGGAAAAAATTATGGATATTGTGCTTAGTAATCGCTGAATCACTATAAGGGAGGCTGCTGAGGGTGTTAATATCTCAAATGGTTCACGCGAAGCAATTTTTACTATCATTTTGGGCATGAAGCGAGTGGTAGCCAAATTTGTTCTAAAATTACAGTAGCACTGTAATCACATTGCTGAGTAAATGTTGGCTGAAGTCGCTGACGATCCAGAATTACTCCAGCACGTCATAACAGGTGACGAAATGTGGGTGTATGGCTATGACATCAAAACAATGGCCCAATCATTCCAATGGAAGCTTTCTGAAGAGCCAAGACCGAAAAAAGCACGCCAAATTCGATCAAATGTCAAGGTTGGCCGATCTTACTGTTTTCTTCGATTACAAAGATAAAACGATAAATATAGAGTATTATCTTCAGGTTTTTTACCGTTAGTGTGAGGTAATCCGATGAAAACTCAATCAGAATTTTGGGAAAATAATTTCTGAATTTTGCACCACGATAATGCACCGTGTCACAGTTCACTATCAATTCGTGAACTTTTCATTAAAACGAGATGCTGCAACCAAATTATGCACCAGATATGACCTCTTGCGACTTTTTCTGTTCCCGAAGATGAAGAGGACATTGAAAGGACAACGGTTTTCAATCATAAAGAAGATAAAGGCAAAATCGCTTGGTGAACTCAAGGCTATCCCAAAAAATGCGTTCCATAAATGTGTCGCGGATTGGAAAAAACGTTGGCAAAGTGTATTTTAACCTATAGGGACTACTCTGAAGGGGACAATATCAATATAAATGATTAAATAAATACTTTTTGATAAAAACGAAATTTCTCGTGCTTTTTTATCAAGCCTTATACTCGTATTGATAAAAAAGCACGAGATTATTTGTTTAATCAACAGAGAGAACCGGTAATAGTCAGATATTTTTCAAAAGTTTTTCCATAAAATAATTATTTATGAAGGGGAGTAGGAACAATATATAATTTAATATAAAGAATCCACTTTATCTTCCTCTACCTTATAATTATAAAAATCTCGGACTGTTAGTTTAAACCAAGTGTAATCCAAAAAAAAGTACTTGATATTTCAAGTTGGGTACAAAAAGATTACGAAATGTTTTTTTCTTTTCTTTTCTCATACCATTCTTGTATTACAATGGGAAAAGAAAGATGGAAATATGGACTTTTTAACCTCGTATGTTTTTATCATAATAGTATTATTTTTAAAAATCGTCCTCAGTTTTAAAGACTACTCAACAATAAAATTACTATATTAAAAATAAGAATTTCGCTCAATTTGGTGGCGTATTAGAATGCCTTTATTGAGCCTGATTTGTGATACGTGGTTTTATTTCATTCATCTTGTTCTTGGAAATTTCATTCGTAATAAATAGCTACGCACAAAAAGAGCTAATAAATTTCTCTTTATTGACGATAGAACTACGGAAATACATAATTCATAAATCTTGAAGATATAGATTTGAAATAAATTTAAGATGCATTACTGTGTTTGACTGGTTTAGAATATGGCTAACGTTTCGAAGGTATTGCAGTCTTCATTCTGAAGGGGATTTTAAGAAATAATTACAGTTAAAAACATAACGTAACATAAACTTGCTCATACGTGTAATCTCTATACGATATATATATATATATATATATATATATATATATATATATATATATATATATATATATATATATATATATATATATATATATATATATATATATATATATATATATATATAAATATATATATATATATATAAATATATATATATATATATATATATATATATATATATATATATATATATATATATATATATATATATATATATATATATATATATATATATATATATATCTGTGAATATATAACCAATTTGAATAGAATCTCTACATGTATGATTGTAAACATCGGTGAGCTTGAGAGGTTTACTTTTTGACAGCCAATTTGTTCAAAATTATTCGTAAGCTTTATGTAAGGGTGATGTAAGTTAATCACCGTTTTCGTCAGATAGAAATCTTGTGGCAGGCGCGGATTAGCGGGCGCGGCGCGTTTTCACATCTGCCTCGCCATTGTTATCGCGTTAGCGCGGATAGGCTTTAGCCTCTCCGCGCTTCCTTACGGCAGGGGAGGCGACAACCAGCGGCGTTAATGTATTGCTGATTAATTTAATATGTCGAACACAATAAGTGCTTTGGGAACCTTGCGCTTGTGAGATATATGAAATTCACTTATACGTACAGGTAAAACCCAATTGCATTGTAAGATCTTATAGTACATATCGTTGGGTTACTGGTCCAAATTGACAACTAACGTACATTTAACTCTTTTAGATTATTCAAATTTTATATTGAAACGCCTTCAAATATATACGAGTATATATGCATCTATGAACTTACATATTTAAGGTGGGAAAATAGTATTTACAAATAAATATCCGAATTCTTGATCAGACAATTTTTTTTTTTCGAAATTTCATTCATTTACAACAAAAACGCGGCGATGTGTTTAATAAATATATACGAAAGAAACGAAGAAGAAAAAATAAACATTTTTGACAAAACATCGCACTCCATCTACATTAATAAAACCCAACATTCTTTTTTTTTAAACTTTTCCTGAAATGTTGAAGACGTCAATCAATCTCCGAGGCACCATTCCTAAAGGACGGTCCGCTAAACAAAGGTAAATATTTTTTTATTGATAATTTAGTTCTACTTATTGCTAATAAAAACAAAGCATACCTTATTGAATAGAGCATGGATAGTAGAAATATTTAAAAAAAATTGGCAAGCGCTCACATTCCAAATACATCGCTGCTTCCAAATAATAGTAAACGACGCTTGTTTTGAACTTACAAAATTTAACTTAAGTGTTTTACAAATCTTAATTGAGATATGACGTAAAATGTTAGATATTCTACTAGATGAGCAATACTACCTCTGACCGTTTTGCTTAGTACTTAGGTTTTCAATTTATTAAATTACTATTGGTAGAATATCAGTAAATTACCGACTTTGGTAAAAAATAGTAATATGAAAACTATGTATACCGTTTTGTTACACCACTGTGGAGTAACGTCTTTGTATCTACGCCGTTTTACACATTATTCTTTATAAGCTTAGGTATGATGCAATCATTATAATGGATATAATAAGATAAATTATCCCAAGGTAGACGTGAAACTCGTGTCATTTATAATATTCTCTAAAAAGCAAATTAAATAATTTTTCGATATAAATTAATTATGTTTTTCGAAAAAGTAGTAATATAAATGTTACTAAAAAGAGCGAGTATGATGACGTAGAGACAATCAATATAATACTTTCTTATGGAAAGTGTAGTTTGGGTAAGTATATAAAAATATTGTAAGTATGTATAAGTTCTCGAGATTTTTATAAAAATAATAATAAGAGTAATAACATGACAATTTATACAGCACCGTATGGAAAGTAGGCTCTCATTAAGGGTGTTCTAATTCAAAATTCGAATCCACCATAAACAGATCAAAAATATTACCAAAAAATGTTGAGTATAAGTATAGGAAGGTGGTGGCTGCAATCATTAGATTTGGAGCTTTCCACATTTGGGTATGTTTAAAAAAATATAATTGGTAAGAAAGTCAGAGAAAATGTACCAAGGGAATAAAACAATAAAAAGAAACCTTTGTAGATCTTCCGATATGTCATAGTAACATATTTGACTTCATGTGGAGTAATGTTCATATATAGGTATAATCATAAATATGATAAGATTTTTCCAAAGAGTTGCTTTCAAGTGCTTTCTAAAGCTGCACAAGCCACCCATATCTCTAAGCTGCACAATCCACCCATATCTCTAAGCTGCATAAGCCACCCATATCACTAAGCTGCACAAGCCACCCATATCTCTAAGCTGCACAAGCCACCCATATCTCTAAGCTGCACAAACCACCCATATCTCTAAATCTGCGCAAGCCACCCATATCTCTAAGCTACACAAGCCACCTATATCTCTAAGAATTGACACATAAATATCGATCCAATTGAAATATTACTCGAAAAGATAAAGATTAACAATTTACATTTCATTAAAAGCTACGACGACCTCCGTAGCCTAGTAGTTGGACGCTTGACTTCAGCGCAGGAGTTTCAGGTTCACTTTCCGATGTTATCTAAAAAAATTTAAATAGGGTATGAATCTTGTAAAATATTTGTTTGGCAACAATATTCTCACGCGCCTTGTAACACACGTGTACGAGATCTGTTGTCTCCACGTGCGGTAGTGTTACCGAGACGTGCATTGATGTACCGTGAGTTCTACGCCTTCTCGAGTGGTTCTGAATCCAAAAGTTTGATTATTGGGGCTGAAAATAATGTTATCCCCGAGTCATTTTATCCAATATGTCCTAATAATCTACTTGAAGATATGTGAAACAACAATTAAAACCTGGTGAAGATCATTTTTTTTTAGAATATTTTTTTTCTTTCTTGTATGATGTAATGCTTCAATTCATCGGATACGTGGCTAAGTAAACGAACGAATGAACGAACACATTTATTTTTAGTAATTTAAAACAGTGGATGTTCTCAACTGACAAGGTTTATCGTCGTTGTGCAGGTACTAGATTTGAACCGCTACCTGCACCAATTTTTTTTTATTAAATTCCGATGAATATTGTAAATGATCGAAATCAAGCATACACGCTGTAAGTAAATATTATAAATAAAAGTTGATCTTTTGTTTAAGTTTATTTTCAAAATTGTCATATTCTTAACTTAAATCTAATAAAAAATACTCTTTAGGAAGTATGACTTAATGAAATATTGGCATTAAAATTATTTGTATATTTAAAATTGTTGCAAAAATTATATCGTCCTAGGCAATATTTCCATATTTTTGTTTTTAATTTGTTTCAGTAAACATGCGTAAAATTTATTACTGAAAATATATTTCCTATGAAACTCGCATCCAATCCTCAGATGTATAACATTGTGTCACACTTTCATTGTGTGCAGTACAATCTGGCAGGGTTATTACTACGTGGCAATCTCTTGCAACCAAAAATAAAGATGTTTGAATAAGTCTTTAGAGGAAAAAGGGAAAAATCTTTTTAAAAAATCTGGGCCTAAACGAGATCCGAACCCGCAATCTCTGGGCTGGAAGACAACCTTCTTACCAACTATAGGAGTCATCTTTGTACTCGGTTACAGGATTAAGATGTACTCGATTGTGGGATAAACTTCCTAATTTTTTTGGTTCTGATCCTGTATTTAACTGTTCATCCACAGAAAAAGCATTGTGTTTTATATTCGAAAGGAATGTTGCATTTGAAAAACGATCATCAATCAATTTTGTATTGCAGGTGAATAAATATATTTTTAAAGGATTTGTATTGGGTGCAAATATTGTTAATAATGTTGATGATGATAACGACGATGATGATGATATCAAATGTAGAGGGGTTCAAAAACAAATGAGAGATATTAAATTCATTCAAATTCTCAATCAGCCATTATGGAACTTACTAATACAAAGCGTCTTTCGTCTGTAGGTCCTCTGCGAATTCATTGTGGAAATAAAGATAATTTATATCTACAAGTAGTTCCTACTCAATTCGAAAGCTTCCAAGTTACTTAATAGCAGTTCAAAATTATGAATTGGAAGTTCTCATATTCACATCTGCTGAATTGTTTAATTTATTGGGTAATCTACATAGTTTTAACATAAGGATTTGTTCCAACCGGGTCTGAATTCAATGTGATGGGGTCTAGAAATATTTTGTTCAAGATAAAAAAAAATTATGTTTGAAATATTTCAATAAAGAATTCAGATAATAATTGCGACTAGGTACCAATGAGATGAGATCAAAATATTTAATAACAGCTGTTACACTCGTAAATTTACTTTGTATTATTAAAAAATATGTTATTAATGAATAGTAATTTTGCATAAAGTTAAGTTTTATATAATTTTATATATATACTCGTATTTATTTGCAGTTTTGAGGGATATTTTTAAACATCTAAAACGTTTATAATGTAATTTACTATAAAATATTTTGATACTTTTAAGAATGTGATATTTTTGTGCTTTTAATGCCACTACATTACATATTAGCAATGTTGATAAATCTACATTAAAAAATAATTACACTGTTACAATAACTTTTAAATTTAAAGCAGCATGCTACTCAAGCATTCTAAGTAAAATGTACCTATAGTAACCGTGCTTCTTTACAACTACTCTTAGGACAAGTATGTGGATGAAGTGATTGCTTCAAAGATATTAGATATTTAATTATACCAGTATAATCGTATAAATAGGCAATAATTTTTATTATTTTACATAGATGGTATACCATATTGAAGTGCCGTATTCCAAGATATGTTAAAAAAACTCGCTCTATTTTATCTTTAAATGCAAAGTTTACAAAAAAATTCATTGTATGTATTTTTTAAGAACATTGTTTATTTCCCCATAAGTGTACACTTCCGTTAATCCTGATAGACTTCAAATACTAAAAAAATCCCTTTACATATCACCAAATTTTTAATATTCAATATTTGTCTGAGAAACACCATAAACATATATGGTGTTATTTTATTAAAATTGATATTTTTATACTCGTATATTGGCCATACAGAAAGTAATAGAATTTTATTTGACAGCTTTCTCTATATCACCGATGAGTTTGTAGATATAAACATGAATTTATATGGCTTATTTTTTTATCATTTATGTATACTTTTAATTAAGGCTTTTCGAAATTAAAATTTAATTTCGTTCAAGAAATATGTAAAATATGTTTTGATATTACTAATAATAATACCTCTATTATTCCTGTCAGTTTGCAGGTAAGTGCAGTACAAAGGAAATATTAAAATACAGATTTGCATAGAATTTGAAAAACAAAATGATAAAAAAATTATATTTAATTTATCTATATACAATAAGAAAAACAATAATATTAAAATATAAAAACAAACAAGAAACGGTGTGAAATTCAAACTCGAACACTTTTAAAAATTGCAAGTGTCAAACAGTCCTGTGAAAAATCATTAATTTTCCTCGAAATATGTTTCCCTATGTCTCATGAATAGCCCGCCAGGGAAAGTTCAACAAATAGATAAAATATAGCAGTCTGGTATAAAGTGAGAGATCTCAACGGAATATCACATGTACTTGACCATATCCCTGGCATAAATCATCCCTCGACAAAAGGATACAAAAGAGATTTCCCAAAGTATTTTTCGACTTGACAAACGATTTGGTATCTATTGAAAATCAGTTTGCCATTATGGGGAGATGCGACCAAAGTTATACCGAGTGTCTCCTTTTCAAGTTCGAACAAAATATATGGGAAATATGTTTAGTAACTTCTATTTTAGAAATATGAGAGATAAGAACATTTTGATTTATTCACAAAATTCGCTTTTCAATTTATCAGATAAGTGGTTCGAAGGATGTGTTTGTAAATATTATATTTAAATTAATGTTACTTATTCAATTAAGTTTGAAATCATGATAAAGAATAAAGCATGTTGTACTCAGTCTAACTTAATTATGAGAGAGACTCCTTTATGATGAGTAAATATAACTATTTTATCAGGGTAAGACAAAAAAGAGACATTTCCCCCCTAAGTTTGTGTTCAAGTGAGGTTAAAGCTTATCAAGAGTTACAAATGAGTAGTTTTATCAATATATCGAATATTTCGTTTTTAACTATTTCGCGAAAAACGTTTAGAAATAGATTTCGTGTAACATTTTAAAACTTTTTCAAAAATCAATTTAACATGTTATTAGTTTTACATTTTTACGCAAATTTTTATTCACCGATGTCAATATATGTTTTGATCTAGATGGAAGTCGTCAAAAACAAATAAATGACCATTTAAGAAAAAGTCATCTCCCCAAAAGAAATATGATTCTACGATGAACTATTCCTAAACGATTTACAGAAAACTTTGAAAAAGGCACTCGTTATAAAAAGATAGAGAATTTAAATCCTGACCCAGGAATGTTTCCTATTGATTCACTTTAAATTTTCATAAAGATAATAGATTTAGAGTAAATGAGTTTTATATTATGTAACTACTTAGTATTCTGTCCAGGAGGGCCGAGAACTAAGGGCATTTGCTGATCAGTTCCCAGGTAGTGAGCCGGCTCGTGGCTAATTACGTAGCATAATAGTGCGCAGATAACGTTACCGCTAATGCCATATTTCGTACTGCAATCTCATCTTCTGTTAGAATCAGCGTATTCAGAGCCAGTTCTAGGATTACTTTTTTCCTCTCGTAGCGAATATAAAATATAGACATGCGAGTATATACTCGTAAGTACCTTTGCTTTAGGTTCATGCCTTGATTTGCATTGAACATTAGAATAGATTTATTATTACACTTTAACCCAGAAGTACAACGCAATTATAGTTTATAATATTTTGCTGATTTAGAGTAGATTGTTTTGTAGCATACACCTGTCCATCCATACGATTCATATACTTACATTATACGCATGTTTTGTAGCATACACCTGTCCATCCATACGATTCATATACTTACATTATACGCATGTTTTGTAGCATACACCTGTCCATCCATACGATTCATATACTTACATTATACGCATGTTTTGTAGCATACACCTGTCCATCCATACGATTCATATACTTACATTATACGCATGTTTTGTAGCATACACCTGTCCATCCATACGATTCATATACTTACATTATACGCATGTTTTGTAGCATACACCTGTCCATCCATACGATTCATATATTTACATTATACGCATGTTTTGTAGCATACACCTGTCCATCCATACGATTCATATACTAACATTATACGCATGTTTTGTAGCATACACCTGTCCATCCATACGATTCATATACTTACATTATACGCATGTTTTGTAGCATACACCTGTCCATCCATACGATTCATATACTAACATTATACGCATGTTTTGTAGCATACACCTGTCCATCCATACGATTCATATACTTACATTATACGCATGTTTTGTAGCATACACCTGTCCATCCATACGATTCATATACTTACATTATACGCATGTTTTGTAGCATACACCTGTCCATCCATACGATTCATATACTAACATTATACGCATGTTTTGTAGCATACACCTGTCCATCCATACGATTCATATACTTACATTATACGCATGTTTTGTAGCATACACCTGTCCATCCATACGATTCATATACTTACATTATACGCATGTTTTGTAGCATACACCTGTCCATCCATACGATTCATATACTTACATTATACGCATGTTTTGTAGCATACACCTGTCCATCCATACGATTCATATACTTACATTATACGCATGTTTTGTAGCATACACCTGTCCATCCATACGATTCATATACTTACATTATACGCATGTTTTGTAGCATACACCTGTCCATCCATACGATTCATATACTAACATTATACGCATGTTTTGTAGCATACACCTGTCCATCCATACGATTCATATACTTACATTATACGCATGTTTTGTAGCATACACCTGTCCATCCATACGATTCATATACTTACATTATACGCATGTTTTGTAGCATACACCTGTCCATCCATACGATTCATATACTTACATTATACGCATGTTTTGTAGCATACACCTGTCCATCCATACGATTCATATACTTACATTATACGCATGTTTTGTAGCATACACCTGTCCATCCATACGATTCATATACTAACATTATACGCATGTTTTGTAGCATACACCTGTCCATCCATACGATTCATATACTTACATTATACGCATGTTTTGTAGCATACACCTGTCCATCCATACGATTCATATACTTACATTATACGCATGTTTTGTAGCATACACCTGTCCATCCATACGATTCATATACTTACATTATACGCATGTTTTGTAGCATACACCTGTCCATCCATACGATTCATATACTTACATTATACGCATATTTTTTAATATTTATTATTCATAATGCTGCATTTAATATTTACATCTTTGAATGAAAAGGCGAACCGTACAGTACAAGTACAAAGCGATGCTAAAAAACCTCCATTTTGTGAATATAGAGAACTTCTTCGCTAGGCAAGGTCTGTGATGAAGGGGTCACATTCTTTAATCACAAATTTAATATATTTGTCCTAAATACAAAAATTGAAGCTTGTGTGAAATACAAAACATTGATACTCTGCATTCAAATTTTTACACACACTTTAACCTCAAGCTATTATATATACACATATAATTCCAACTGCCTTTTTTTGACAATGACAAGAAATATACATAATTTGCGAAAAAAACAACAGGTATAATCTCAACAACCACATCAAAATGAAATTCAACAACTCGTCATCACACACTCTACATTTAAACGTATATTCAAACATTTTATTACAATAATTAATGTCTTGTAATTTCATTAGTAAAGCGGAAATTTGTAACGGAAAAATAATTTATCTGGTGATAATAATAAAAAGATAATTTATATAAAGCGCTATTTACAGAGCAGACTCCCCAGGATTCAAACCCTCTATTACATATAAGTTGAATGTATGGATAGGAAGGTGATGACTGCGGCCATAATATTATGTGTTTACCCGCATCTGCATATGTTTGAAAAAACGGACTTGTCTTTAACCCTTGATGAGAGTCTGCTCTCTAAACGGCACTATATAAATAATTGTTTTTTTATTATTTTTTTTCAATGATTTCAGAATATTGATGCACAATCAAACTATTTCTAGTACGAAGAATGATAGGTTGACCATGATTACAGGTTTGTATTACCTTGGCAAAACAATTGCAAATTATTGCAGTTCCTAATCAACGGCTCCGCTTTGATTGAAACCAATTAGGAGATAACTTTATAAAGGTATATGCCATTGTCATGTGTGTATCCGTTCATCTCGTGAAAATTATACATTGAATAAGACAATTACAATGTATGTATGTTAAGTACACAATGCATGTAAACAGATTCCAAATAATCCATAATTAGAAGTTACTCGTACGTGAAGGAAAATAAAACAAGAGTATTATAATTCGTTTTCACAATTTTTATTTATGAGCAATTTATTGATCGGAGATTATTTTTTCTATAGCAATTCATTAGGTTGTTCCGAAAATAATGGTCGATTTTAATATTATATAATTTTAAACGTTCGTGTCTAAGAAATATGTGTTTATTCGTTTTTGTTTTACGGTTAGAGATCTGCCATATTGTTTATTGAGTTAGGAATTTAATTTGCATTTATTTAACCCTTCAGAATTAGAATTTAAAAAAGAAAGATAACGTGTGTTTTTTTGCACGAATTTAAACATGAGCATAATGCTTCTCAAATAACACCCAATGTTAACTAAATATGGGATGAAGGAACTACTTCTGAACGAACAGTCCGGGGTTGGTTCGAAACATTTAGGAACGAAGACGTAAGTCGTAAAGATGATGTGGATCGAGGACGTCCTGCTACTGTTGAAAACAAAGAATTGAATTTTTTTGAAGAAAACACGCAATAAACGGTATTGGAAAAGGCACAAGTATTGGGTGTTGTTGCTGCTACATTTTCTGTACATTTAAAGCAAATTGGAAACGATAAAAAGCTTTATAAGTGGGTTCCATGTGAACTTAATGATAACAAAAAAAATGTCGCTTCGAAGTGTGTTTGTTCTTCGTTGCTATTGCGTAACCATAATGATCTTTTTCTAAATCGTTATTGATTTCAATTAAAAAAATAACAAGTTGGGCTATGAAACATTACCTCATCCACCTTACTCACTCGATCTATCACCAATCGATTTTCCCCTTTTCAAGCACCTTGACAACTATTTATGACAGAAATAAATCAATACCACAGCTAAAAATACCTTTCAATAATTCTTGGATTCCTCCGCGCTGTGCTACTCCCTTCGAACGACACGGGCACTTTTTCCGTCTAGTGTTTGAGGGTTTAAGGATACCTATGACTTCTGTCATATCTGTTCTTTTAAAAAAATCCGCCTGAATTTTATTCAACATGCATAAATGTTAAGAATCAAATGATTTTTACCTTGATTAATAAAGTTTATTTACTTTAAAGTTATGTTTGATTATATTTTAAAGTTAAATTTGGTCTTTATTTTCGGAACCACTTAATAATAATGCACAGCTTCGAAAAAAATATATGAAAAAATATATCAAATTCAAAATGTTTAATTTGATTTATGAACTTTTAATCGAAGGTAACAGAATCAAATATTTGTCGTCATTTTTCAGGCTCTATCAACGTTCTGAAGAAGATTCAATATTTGTTCTGAAGTTGATTCAACCAACAATCCATTAAGATATAGAAATGGCATATTTTATAGGGACCTTACAGTCCGATCGCACACTCGTAAGAAAACTAGATTTAGTCATGGTTTGATGAAAGAGCTGCCAGTGAGAAGCCCATCCTTTGCTGGCGACACACAAGAGTGTGAAAAGGAAAGCCGTGGTACTGACAGGTCAGATATCACAGACAGAGATGAAATTAAAAATAAATGAAAGATAATAAGTATATAAATCACTCAAAAGACGTTTCAAGATTTAGGACGTTACCATTTTTTTTTATAAAAATTGAAGAAAGCTGTTTTGGAAAAGGTATACTTGAACACAACATAACAATTTCTTTATAATAATAAGCCTTTATCTTATTAAATATAACAAAAAAAATATGAACATACCGAAACGAAAGTATATAAATTATTGCAAAAAAAATTAAATGGTAAAAATCAAAATGATCGAACTTAAAATATTATATGCAGAGAAAACTGTATTTTAACTTACGTGTCTCAAAAAAGAACAAACATGAATTCTATCATGCACGATTAAAAAAATGAAGAAAGCTGTTTTGGTAAAGGTATACTTACAAACAATACTTTTTTGACAATAATAATAAAATGATAATTTATATAGTGTTGTTTAGAGAGCACTCTCCAGAACGCTCTAACTGGGGATTCGAACCCATTATTATTGACAGATTTAAATTATTACAAAAAAAGTTGAGCGTAAGGATAGGAAGGTGGCGTCTGCGGCCATTACATATACATATTTTTAGAAAAACATGTTTGTTAAGAACCCTGTAGAAAAATTACTAAGGGCAGACGAACTACAAATAAACTTTTGTAGATCTTCCGATATGTGATAGTAACACATTTGGCTTTAGCTGGAGTGTAGTGAATATGTGTAGGGTAAATATACTTTGATAAGACCTCCCAAAAGGGTTGTTTTGAAGTACTTCTCAAAGCCTTAACGTTTTCTGGTTGGGGTTGAAACATTTAAAGAACTCTTCTTCATTTCAATCCGTCTGACGCCATAGCTCAAACTCATAATTTATTAGTTGGGGGTGCTTCGAATTTCCTCATTAGTAATTATTTTTTTAGGTAGTAGATTCTTTTGGTGAAATTATAAAATTAATTTATTTAAAGCAAGTAGATAAAACGATTGGGGATTTTCAATTCATCAAAAAATACTTGAATTGTTTCAAGTAGCATTAGTGCAACATAATGCCCAGAAAAAAGATTTTCGACAGAGTGAAAGCAAAAACAGGAAAAATCCATTAACTTTTTCAAAAATGCAGCTGCAGGGAGCATTTGACCGGACGTAATCTGGTGATTTGCATGCCGGAGCCTTTGAGCAAATAATACCTATGCGTATTAGCGAACACATTGCAAAACTTTAGCGATCTCTACACAACGCTTTCACACCCCGAAATACTATTTGCGCCGTATTGTTCTACGAATTTGTTCGTTGAATGTTCTTTTCATCAAAGTAATAAGACAGTTTTTTAAATAAAAAAAATATTAATGAGAATTTATAATACTTATATTTTGGAACTAACGAATCATGTAGTCAAAATATTCCTCAATTAATGCAAGTACATGTAAGATTCTGCCCAAAATCCAAACACGATCTTGATGAGACCCAATTTGGTTTTAGGAACGCATTTGATACACGTAGAACATTATTGGCAGTATATGTATTATTACAAAAATATCGTGATCAACATAAAGACGTTGTTATCTGTTTTATCGATTTCGAAAAGGTGTTCGACAGGGTTAAGCATATTGAACTTATAAGAATGTTTCGGAATAGTAACATTGAGAGTAAATATGTCAACATAATTACAAACTTGTATTGTCATCAGATGACCGAGATCAGACTGGAAAATGACACCACGGATGATTTTGATATCCCAGAATTTCACCAAGACTGCATATTGGTACCATTGCTATTCGACCTTTATTCCAATAGAGCTTTTAAATAAGCATTCTCTAACGTTGACATGTGAATGAAGGTTACGATAAACAACATCAGGCATTTAGACGATTCTGTTATACTTGCAGACAGCATGTGTGTGTGTGTGATCTTCAGAAAATTTTCATCAAAATACATGAAGCTTGATAATGTTTAGGTTTGAAAATCGATGTCTCCAAAACATAATTTATGATATTAAGTCGCAATCAATATGAGAGAACATCGAATGTAAAGAGAGTAAACATAATTTATGATATTAAGTCGCAATCAATATGAGAGAGCATCGAATGTAAAGAGAGTAAACATAATTTATGATATTAAGTCGCAATCAATATGAGAGAGCATCGAATGTAAAGAGAGTAAACAAAATGTATGATATTAAGTCACAATCAATATGAGAGAGCATCGAATGTAAAGAGAGTAAACATAATTTATGATATTAAGTCGCAATCAATATGAGAGAGCATCGAATGTAAAGAGAGTAAACATAATTTATGATATTAAGTCGCAATCAATATGAGAGAGCATCGAATGTAAAGAGAGTAAACAAAATGTATGATATTAAGTCGCAATCAATATGAGAGAGCATCGAATGTAAAGAGAGTAAACATAATTTATGATATTAAGTCGCAATCAATATGAGAGAGCATCGAATGTAAAGAGAGTAAACATAATTTATGATATTAAGTCGCAATCAATATGAGAGAGCATCGAATGTAAAGAGAGTAAACATAATTTATGATATTAAGTCGCAATCAATATGAGAGAGCATCGAATGTAAAGAGACTAAACATAATTTATGATATTAAGTCGCAATCAATATGAGAGAGCATCGAATGTAAAGAGAGTAAACATAATTTATGATATTAAGTCGCAATCAATATGAGAGAGCATCGAATGTAAAGAGAGTAAACATAATTACGACGACTCTTGATTCTAATCGCAAAACGCAAGTAGCATTTAAAAACACTAGTTTATTCTTCTGCAATGATTCTATCAATGTTTAGCTTCTACACAGAATGATCAAGTGTTATGAATGGTTTGTACTGTTATGGAAAGGAGACGTGAACCCTTAAGATGAACACCATGAACTGATTGGAAGCGTTTGATATTTGAATCTATAATTGAATCCTTGGACAGATGTGGTCAGCAACGCGATTGCCCTTCAAAGAGCTGCAACAATAAGAGAGCTGCTGATCAACATTAAAATTAAGAAAGTTTTTATGATTCACGATATAAATATAATGAGTCCAAGAGCTGTTCCACAAGGCGCAGGATAGAAAGGAGTATGGCTAAGTGATAGTCGACGTCGGGGGGACCAGATATGGCACGAAAAGAAGATATTTGGAACCTTTTTTCATGAACTCTTACGCGACGTAATTTTAAATAACTGTTCCAAAAAGTTAGAAGTTTTTGGTAGGAAATTAAAATTAAAAAAGTTTTCCAAACATTTCCGGAGTTATGCGCTGATAGATTAGGATCTAACAAAATTGTACTTGTAGTACCTTTATAATCTCTTCCATTTCCTAAATGAAGACAGGAACCATGGATATTTTTAAAGAATGAATATAAAAAGAGTAATCAAGTCCTGAATAATAAGGGATGAAACAACTTTGTAGCCATAAATTGATACCAAGTCATAGATAATGGTTTTTCCATCACGTGAAAGTATAGAATGGTGAAGCGGGAGAGATTGTATATGGTAGATAATAGGTAACAACACACAATTAAGTCATCAATTTTAATTTGCACCATGACTAGGAATACTCAGCCGTGGTTATAATATTAGATATAAATTAAATCGTAACTGATGCATGCTAAAAACTCTTTGGTTATGTTTGAGTGAGGTTTTCTTTTGAAATATTTTTATTTACCTACAAAGAAAAGAATTATGATAAAAAAAATGATATTGTTAAAGTTTGCGTTCGCTTATTAATTTTTTTAGAGGTGGAATAAAAGGTATTCTTTTTTATAATGTCGAATGGAATTAAGAAAGTACATGGTGGTATTTTTATTTATTTAAGGTGATTGGGATGATTTGTACTATTAAACATGAATGATTGTCAGAATTTATTATTTCAAAGTAATCTAAAAGCAATAGAATATGTCTTACATGCTCGTGGAAAAATCAAGTATGAGAATTCTGCGTGTAAATACAGAATGGATAATCGTCAAAGATTAACGTAAATAGTAAAATGTGCAGAGATTTCATTCGAACAAGATGAGGTTATTTATTTATTAAGGGATATACAGGTACACATAAAGAAAAATACCTATCTAAACATAAATAAACAAAAGCATAAAATGTGACATATTGTATCCATTATTTGTTCCAGTTATTATTTATCTTATTAAATATAACAAAAAGGAATATTGAAATACGGAAACAAAAATATATAAATTTTTAAATGGTATAAATCGCCAAACTATACTCGTAAATACAGATACACAGAAAACTACATTGGAACTTAACGTGTACAAAAAGGAACAAAAATTCATTTATCATGCACTATTTAGCGAAGCCATTAAGCAAGGAAGTGCATTATTAACTATTAACTACAGAGAAATATACATATATTAAAATATATTATAAAATGTATACGTTTAACAGCACTTCCTGGTAATAAATATTGTTCTAAAAAAACCTTTCTTCCTTGTAGTGAAACTTAACATTGGCACAACTTAAACATTGAAACATTATGTTGTGATCACGTGGACGTATATACGAGTATATTAACAAAAAAAAACATATTTTGCATTTAGTTTATTTAAAATATCACATGAGCACATCTCATTCAAAAATGTATAAAAAATCCACACAGTAAATATATATATTTCATGGTTTAATCTCAAAACATAGAATACATATTTCATATATTTTGTACGTGTACTCGAACGTTGATTTTTGAAGTGGATAATGTGAAAAAAATAGAAGGGTAAAATACATGACGGGATTTGTAAGTTTTGTTCACGATAAGATTTTTACTTTCATTCAAATACCATTAAAAGAAAGTTATTTAAAAACATGACAACATTTTTAATTAATTTAACAACCTTTTCAACCCCTTTTTTCAACATTTCTTTTGTTATATTACTCAGTTGTATTTATAAAGGAAATTTTAAAAATTTGCAGATCATGGTGTATTTACGAGTCAGAGAATGAAAATAAGAATTGCCCTCAAATTTTGGGCACTTTTAAGGGAAGATTTTTATCAGAAGATGAAAACGTTTGTGTGCCTCCGTTCATTATGTAGAAAGTTGTAACAAAAATAAGGATTCCACTTCGCATAGCTCTCCCCTCAATTTCTTAAGAGATGCAAGTGTTTAGATTTTTTGATTGCAAGATGGGAAGCATTGTTTGTTAAACGAAATACTGTTGATAACGTAGAAAAAAAAAACACTATTTAAATTTCTAACATCAACGAATTTCATTAACGCTATGCATTTAGGAATGTTTCTTGAAAAGTCATCTTCTATCTTATTTTTAAGAGTTTTTCGTTTTTTCTTTCGTTTTTTACCTCTTCATTTAAATTGTTACCTTTGCGTTATCTCTGTATCACATTAAATTATACAGCGTAGATAAAATGAGAAAAATAAATATGAAGTTACAAAATGATGAATTTCATGGCCTAGTTGGCATGACTATGGTCTTTCGACCCAGGGGTTTGATTCTCGTTGTTACTAACATTCTTTGAAAAGGTTTCATATCTAATTTCTCTTAAGACTAACATATTTTTAGCTAATTCGAAGAGGTTTTCTGTAATAAATAAAAATATAATTGTAATTCAATTTTGTTTTTGATAAAGGGATGAAATCTCAGAGTAAGCATATATAATATTTACGTAAAATCTAATATTGAAATGTATGATGGCATCTAAATATTTTTTCAATGATACAAATATTTCTGTTTATGATCTCAAATATTATATAATATTCATTGAACTTGATTTCACGATACGTATTCATTTACGATAAAATGTTTTTTTTTTTCATATTGAGATGATATTTGGTTTTGTTTATAAATATTTAGACAACATTTTGTTGTTTCTAAATATTAAGATGATATTTGGTTTTGTTTATAAATATTTAAACAACATTTTTTTGTTTCTAAATATTAAGATGATATTTGGTTTTGTTTATAAATATTTAGACAACATTTTGTTGTTTCTAAATATTAAGATGATATTTGGTTTTGTTTATAAATATTTAGACAACATTTTGTTGTTTCTAAATATTAAGATGATATTTGGTTTTGTTTATAAAAATTAATATGACATTTGGTTTTATCCGTAAATATTAAGATATTATTTGAATTGTTTTGATGCTTTCGCGATTCTTCGTATCAGTTGTATAAGGTCTTTCAGAATGTTGTACCACCTGGTTTGGCTTACAATGCCGACGTTTCGAAAAAGTTGCAGTTTTTATCTTCAGGGTTAGTTTATAGCCAACTTCACTATGTTGAAGTTGATAACAAACAAACAGACATGGTGCCGTGTCTCGATGAAGTACGGTCAAAGCCGATTTTTCGGAATAAGCGAGTCTGTAGACTCTACAAACAAGCCCTGACGATGAAAACTGCAACGTTTTCGAAACATCGGTATCAAAAGTCAAACTACGTGGTACAAAACTCCGAAAGAGCTTATGCAACTGTTATTTGACTTGTTAATTTATATATATTTAGATGACAATTGATTTAGTTCATAAATACTAACCAATTGCTAAATTGTAAAACTAACAACCAATTTTTTTAAAATCGATATTTAAGCAAGGTGAAGAATTTTTTTTTTCTTTTTACAAACAACTCTCATTGCGGAGAATTGTAACAACCAAAAAAATATAATTAGTATATAAGTACCAGTAAAATGAATAAAAAAACATTGTATTGTATTGTTACATTGTATTGGGATTTGAACCCGCAAAGTCCGGGCTGAGAGACAGAAGTCTTACTAACTAGGCCACGGAGGTCGTCATTATTTGTTATTAAAACTTGAAATTTTAAACACCAAAAAGTACTATAAAATTCCCATGTTTTAGTTTAAGACAGAAAAACACCACAGGGTATACGAATATTCATAAATGACGGATTTTCCTATGTAAACTCGACTTCATTATAAAAATCAACGTTTGCAATGAGTTCTTCTTATTTATCATGTTTAATTTATCTCTTGGATATTGTAAATTTTTTAAACGCATCGTAAGATGCTCCTACCTCAGAAAAGTACTCGGTGGAACGAGAGGGTAGTGTGGGAAGGAAGAACTTGCAAAAGGATGGGACAATTTGAAAAATTGCCCTCAGGGTTAGGCAGCTTTCACGCCGCACCGGTAGAGGGAAACTTTTTAAAAAGTATAGTGGCATGGCACACTGGATGGAAATTAGAACCTTATTATGAATTTTCTGGAAACATTTACTGCAAGGACACGGATCTCCATGATCTAAGTTTGAAATCTTCTCTTCAATTTGACTATTTAACAGTTTTGAGCTCGTTTCCGATGGGGAACAAACAAAAAAAATTGTATTTTATCTTAGCGACCTGACATAATTTTGGAAGGCTGTAAGAAATCAAATATAGCAAGAACGTGCAACAAACGATAAATTATAGTATATTTTATAAGATGTCAAATATTATATTGTGTTGCAATTACACTGTATGGATAATATTGCCATATGGAAATAAACTGGCACCTGTTTAATTAATTGCCGTGTGGCAACCAACAGAGAACTATTAAAGAAGTCTTAGATGAGAACTAGAATGGAACTCTTTTTTTAATTATACCAATGGGAATTCAACCTTGTAGCAGGTTGTAACAACTAGGCAACGGAGAGTGCCAAATGTGATTTTTAACGAGACTTTGTAAAATAGTCATTTTAGACACGTTCATCAACATTTGTCGGTCAATAATTGTGGAAAAAATCAAATTAACTTTTAGAATTCATCAAGCAGGTGGGTAGATATCGACTAATAGATTTTGGTTCCGATTTCAAACATATTTATCGTTTTTTTTTTTAAATACGAACTCGTACATATCATCACGCTGTTTCGAGATGTAATATTCAGTTGAGTTTTTAACTATAGTATGTGGTAGTTTTTAAAAATATATTTTTCATAGTAATCGATTGATGTACCTTCATAAGAATTGTAAAAAAATATTGGATTTAAATAGCCTATTTATTAAATTAATTTATTCAATTTTAATAAAAAAAATTATTGAGTCTTGTTGCCTTTCGTGACGTATTCGAGTTAAGCATGGATTGTCCTCCCTGGAAAATCTTGTCCTGCGAACATATCTTTTCGAATAAACACATAAAACAGTTTATTTAAGATGTCTAAATTATTATTTGTAAAAGTCAATTTCAATTTTATCAAATCATTTTTTTCTCTCCTTAAATACTCATATATTATATAATACACTATCTATCGATTTACGCGGTTTCTTTTTACGAGGATTTACATTAAATCGGTTAACGAAAATTATTTTTTTGAACCAAGAATTTCCTTATTATTTGAATTTTGTAAATAAATTATACATTTGGACGACTGTGCACTCACCTCAATCAGCGTGCTCGTCACTTAAGTTAATGCCACCGGATAGGCAGACTAGCAACATAATAAATAGTTTCTGCATTTATTTCACTTAATTTTATCATCACATTAAATTTTATCATCACATAAAATCTATTTATTAAAAAAATATATTTTTACCAAAAAATAAGTTTCATTATACTATTCTTTGATTTTTGTAGGGCCATTATATTCGTTTTGTGCGTTTCTTTTACCTTTATTCAACATTTATACAAGTCCTGTATTTCAGTTTACGCGGATTTCGATACTGCAAGCCGTATCTTTCAATTGAAGATAAGTTTTATTCCTCAATTTGCGCGATTTCGATTAACGTGAATTTTCTTGGTAAATCTAGCGCGTAAATCAAGAGGTAAGTGCATATAAATTTCGTGTCGTGGTGCATTATACAATAGAGAGATACATTACGTTTCTGTGATCGATTGATACTCTGATATATGGATTTTTCAAAGTAATTTCAAGTTTTGGTCCTGGCTTGTTTTAGCCTTTTGCAATAAATATTTCCTATACCTTTAAGTTTGTTTTATTTTCGGTGAAAATTTGGTCAACCGTTAGAAAATTACCCTTTACAAAACTTTTTCCGTAGGCGTATTTACTTACAGCCTTAATATTATCTCTAATATTCCTGGGTTCCGATTATTTCACCCATTACTGTTTTGTTGGCATTCTCTCAAGTACTCGTAGTTTATGTTCTAAATTGAATTTAGTACCATACAGACAGTTTTTAAATTTTTCTTCTAGTGTATTTATGGAAGTGCCGTTTCAATCCAGCGTGCGTCGTCAGTGGGAAAGATGTTTAAAAAGTGTAGTGGCGTTGGGTGAGGCGTCTTTCCCGATTCCATCTTCCTTTTATGTCACAAGCCTGTTTACCGAGAGAGAGAGAGAGAGACCCGGGGTAGGTCTAGAGCAATTAGCATTTATCCAAATTATTGGTTGCAAACTTTGTAATTGGATTGAGGTAATTCTAGCAGTTATGCGAACGCAATATCGTTACTAAAACCAAGATTTTAGTAACGCTTGAAATATATTACGGTGTAATAGTCATCCCTGGCAAATTTTGTTCGTGTTAATGACAACGAGGGAGGGAATTTTGATTTGATTCCTGTCATAAAAATTGAGGTGTAATGTTTATTTATGTCGTTTAATTATTTGAGTCTCCTTTTTGAGACGATTGACTGACCGACTTTAATATTTAAAGGAAAAAATATTAACAAACTTGGATTGGTAATATTATGTTTGTTAGTACAAGTATACAAGTTACATGTAATATTATGTTTGTTAGTACAAGTATACAAGTTACATGTAATATTATGTTTGTTAGTACAAGTATACAAGTTACATGTAATATTATGTTTGTTAGTACAAGTATACAAGTTACATGTAATATTATGTTTGTTAGTACAAGTATACAAGTTACATGTAATATTATGTTTGTTAGTACAAGTATACAAGTTACATGTAATATTATGTTTGTTAGTACAAGTAAACAAGTTACATGTAATATTATGTTTGTTAGTACAAGTATACAAGTTACATGTAATATTATGTTTGTTAGTACAAGTATACAAGTTACATGTAATATTATGTTTGTTAGTATAAGTATACAAGTTACATGTAATATTATGTTTGTTAGTACAAGTATACAAGTTACATGTAATATTATGTTTGTTAGTACAAGTATACAAGTTACATGTAATATTATGTTTGTTAGTACAAGTATACAAGTTACATGTAATATTATGTTTGTTAGTACAAGTATACAAGTTACATGTAATATTATGTTTGTTAGTACAAGTATACAAGTTACATGTAATATTATGTTTGTTAGTACAAGTATACAAGTTACATGTAATATTATGTTTGTTAGTACAAGTATACAAGTTACATGTAATATTATGTTTGTTAGTACAAGTATACAAGTTACATGTAATATTATGTTTGTTAGTACAAGTATACAAGTTACATGTAATATTATGTTTGTTAGTACAAGTATACAAGTTACATGTAATATTATGTTTGTTAGTACAAGTATACAAGTTACATGTAATATTATGTTTGTTAATACAAGTATATTAAACTTATTTAATAATTGTAACTGTGAACTATGGATAGACGGTAAAGTTGTTACTTGTCATCTGCAATAATATTGATTAAGGTAAATGTAGTAGTAAACTGTATGTTAAAAGGACAATATCGATATTGATATGTTCGATACGTGATTCGATATGTCCAGTTCGAGGCCCCTGAATAAATTCACTGTTATTTTTTTACGTCGTAATTTACTGTCCATGCACGGTAAACCATTCAGGTCCAAATTTGCTATTTTTACTTTTCTCGTTTCGCTTTTTCGTCGTTTACAATGTTAAGATGCAACAGTAATGGATACATCACATATTCTTGCTTGACACCTTTCTTAATACGAGTACAAAACCATCCAATTGTTTGGTTAGGCAAAAAAAACTAATCTCTACATCTTCAACCTCCTGGAATACACCTTAGGCATAATACAATAAAATAATACCTGCAATGACTACCTACGTAACATAGTTGATAAGACGCTTGTCTTTTGATACGGAAGTTGTGGGTTCGATTCCCGTTTGTACCCAGATTTTTTAAAAGGGGTTCAATTTGGTTTTCACTCCAGGTTCGTGTAAACAATTTTCTGGTTTGTTGAAAGAGATTGCCACATGGCAATACACACTTATAATACAAAGCTGTAATGCATACAGCGGGAGAGTAATACAATACAATAGTACAACAATTATATAAATAAATAAACCAAAGTGTTTATCATTGTGCATATATGAATGTATTGTACACAATATGTACGAGTATTAAGCAAGATTAAACTCAAAACAAGTAAGTTGTTATATTATCTCTAAATTTAAAAAAAGTATTAACAAACATAATAAACTCATTGTAATTTATTTTTAACAAACACTGTTTATTCCACTTTCTTTAAACCTCCACAACGTTAATGCCTTAACTATAAACAACATAATAAACTCATTTTTAAATAACCAAAAATTACGTTTTACGCAAAAATTTTGACATTGAAGAATGTTTAATCTAAAATACGGTTGTTTATGAAACTTTACCCTGCTCTTATTTCCAACATTAAATTGCTGGTAAAATAAATAACAACCAGTAAGGGATGAAGATGAAAAATCGGCGGAGACGTAAATAGGTATACATACCTGAGGAGGAAAAGTAGACGGGAGAGTAGATTGTCGCCAAAGAAATATTGCGGAATGGAGAAGACCAACAAAGTTAAATGTCTGCTCTGGCCTGGGGCTACCCTGCTGCGGGAACTTCAAAGCGAATTGCCAGTTTCCTTCATCCCCCTGCCCGAGGCTCGGGGCTGGAGAGGGAAAACTATCGCTCAAATTTCATATGGAGACTTCGTAAGATGTTTCTTCACGAAATATTATTAGGTTGAAACGTTTTTTTTTACTTTCTTGGAGGATGACATCTTTACTCAAAACTGAATCAGTTGGTAAAAAAAATTGAGTTAAGGTTTTTTAAATTTTAACGATTATTTTGGGAGTTGGGAACTTAATTATAAATATTATTAAAAATGTAAAAATAAATACAACACTTACGGTGAACACAAAAATACAAAATAAATGTTTTATTTATTTATTTTTACATAAATATGGCACCACAAAGTGAAACAAAAGTCTTTTCGAAGATTCAACAAATATTGTTAAATATGCTATCACTTATAAACAATTGAATGGTTGAAGTATTGAAAAATAGGTACTAAGTACCAAAAAAAACTAAGTATGCAGTTTCATTCTATATGACATATAGAACGAAATTGCATACTTAGTTTTTTTTTGTTTTTTTATTGGTACTTAGTGCCCATTTTACTTCAACCATTCAATTGTTTTCACTTAAAAGTGTTGTTGAATATGTTATCAAGGAAGAGACGGTTGACTTTTGTAAGTCATTTGAATCAGTTTTAATTTAGCACGACCTTGATTCAAAAGCGTAAATTGAAAAGAATTAAAAAAATGGTACGTTTTATTTGTTTCATATTTTTAAGGAATAAAAGGCAAGTTATTAAATAATGCCGTTTTTCCATTTCTTTTGTTAAGCTTGTTTACAAATCTGTATTTACTATGTTTTATTTTATATAAAGTGTGTTTTACCAAAACAAACGAATCAAAACTTAAGTTCAATTTTTTTCGGAGTTATTATGTTCTTGTTTATCAGAGTTAGCTTCAATAATTGCTGATGTTTCGAAGGTGTCTTCATTTTTAAGAGCAATGTTAAAAATATTGTCAAATATGGTATTTGCACATGGTTTTTGATATCGCCCTGAGGACGAAGACTGAAACAACACCCCATCGTCGACCATAATTGTAGCCATTGCAACAACTCAGAAAAAATATGTTTAATCTAGTGGGAAAGCTTTTATTAAAAAAATCAAAGTTATTAATACTTAACACGTATTATTTTGGAAGAAATGTTTTTTTTTTCTTTTCATAATATTATAATCGTGGAAAAAAAGAAAAGAAAATTTGTGGCAGGTTAACTTTATAGTTATTTTTCGTGATTTCATCAGTTTTCGCAAAAGTCAACGATTTTATGAAGTCGTTACCGGAAAGTTGTCCGAAAGTTGGAATGTACCCGGATAATCACGTGTGTATATGTACAGATACGTGTGTGGGAGACGGACTTCCGGAAAGCTTTCACGGGCTTTAACGAAGGGTGGACCTCGGACTCGGACAGGTGACACCAACTCATTCAGGCCGGAGCCCGGAGTTCCTTTAGTGGCGTGCCATCAGGATATCGAAAGGAAAATTCAATCGATTGTTATTAATTCAAAAGTTTAGTTGATGTAAACTGCAAAAATCTTTTTAAAAAAAATACAATAATTTTGTCCTTATGGAGTACTACTTGTTAACTTGTTTCAAATAGTAATTTAAAAAAATATTACATCTCTCTTCAATGACGGAATGTGTTTCTCCATAGCTCATATTTTTATGTCCTTTCTCTAATTCCATTTTCAGTCTTTGGTGACATTTTTATATATTTAGTTTTACTGTTTTTTATTTACTTTTTTATGCCTTTTGTCTTTTAAGAAATAACATTGTAATCTTTTACCCTACAATCGGCACGAATTTGAGTACAGTATCTTATTGAAAATAAATATTACTTAATTAATACGATTAGTTGAGGTCTATTGGTCAACTGGTATAACGCTTATCTGTTATCCCAAGGATACATATATACTCGTATATCGTTTTTTTACACCCATCATGTCTTTTTTCATCGTTTTGGTTTGTCGTAAAAGGAAAACTGTAAAAAACCTAACAATGATAAATTCGCGTAAAAGTTTGAAGGCTCTGTGTTGAGAGTTCGTTGGAGCGATGGAGGGATGAGAGGCGGTGCAGGGCGGCGCAAGGCGGGCGGGCGGTGGGCAATCAGCGTTACTTGTATCACCGATTAATGAAACTCCTTTCTTCAACTTTCTTACAGCCTTCCATTGCGAAGGTCGTGCCTTTGGGATTATATTTTCAACTAGGGGTTGAGTAGGCGAACGTCACAGTACGCCCGTGATTTTGTACAATATTTTTTTTATTTTTACTTTATTACAAAGCTAGTGTTTTTATTTGAAACATAATCAGTTCTTACAAATTACAGACGGAAAATTACGGCATGAGTTTAGCCACGCTTACATTTAGAAAGAAGTAAATGTATAATTCTTGAAACTATGCTGCACAATTAAAGAACTGTTCATATCAACGGAAATATTGTTAAAAGTCAAACAATAAAGTCTTTAAAAATAATTTTGTAATAAGTATAAATATTTTTCAGGAGATTTTGAAGAGTAAAATAAATCTTGTAATGTTTTCAAAGTTGAAGATTGCTTTCGTATTATGTTAGCTGTACAAGTCCAAATTGGACTTGTTTAGAGGGGTAGCAAAATTTGTTTTGGTAATTTCAATAAATAAATAAATAACTTTAATATATAAGAACTCAATCACCTAAAATCCCACTATTTCCACGTACAAAACACAAGTTAAAAAAGTGTTAGAATTAGTTGAAGTAATTTTAATTGATTACATAAATATAAAAAAACAGAACCAAACCTAACTTTCCTTTTTCAGCGTAATATGATAGGTATACCAAACTGAGATACATCACCGTTAATAAATATTGTGGTGATAGTACCTCTTTTTACTCCTTGGTTACGTTATACACATATTATAGATAATGCCTCTGTGTTTTTACTCCTTGGTTACATTATACACATAATATAGATAGTGCATCTGTGTTTTTACTCCTTGGTTACATTATAGACATATTATAGATAGTGCCTCTGTGTTTTTACTCGTTGGTTACATTATACACATTTATAGATAGTGCCTCTGTGTTATTACTCCTTGGTTACATTATACACATATTATAGATAGTGCCTCTGTGTTTTATCGTGCGATTAATGCGCTTGATTGTCACCGACCCACAACCCCTTCTGACCACCTGTCAAATCAGAATAATTTTTTTTTCAGGAATTCGTATACTTATGATTTAAGAGATGAAAAGGTTTAACCAATTAAATGGCACATTATTGACTGAAAATTGTGGATTCTGACATATTTTTTTACAGGAAGTTAAAAATAAATTCAATAACGACATCATGCAGGATAACCGGCTAAGACAAAACGAAAGTTTGTTATAATAATCGTTATTTAAATTGTTCAGTGCTTGACAGCGTTCAAGTGTTTTTAAAGGCAATATTTTTTTTCACTTAAGTTATTTTCTCCCAGATATAGCCCTTCCAGGTAAAGATCTTAACTCTTTGCCCTTTACACGTAATAAAATAAGTACATGAAACCAACACCAAAAGTATAAACAACAAGGTTTTATTGTGACATGGACAATCGCGTACAGTTGTATCGGGCAGGAGAGCAGAACCTGGGTCTGAGAGCCAGCAGCAGTGATGTACGAGGCTGTAAACGTTTCCTTTCAGCACCTCCGCTAATTGAAATCTATCGAGGAGGCCGGAGCCAGAGGACGAGGGGCGCCGATAAAGCTTATGGCGCAGGATTTATATCTGCACGATTATCACGAGCACTAATTCACGGTAATTTGCCATAAAAATAAATCCCAAAATAACCAGATTAAAAGTTTTTGTTTTAGTTTCTTATTTTCCATTTCTCAAGGAGAAAGTTATGCCAAAAGAGGATAAATAAATAACACAAACATGCTTCTTTGTGTATATCTGGTTTTTTTTTTCTTGCGCAAAAACATTAAGATAATTGTGATTTCTTTCGTATTAACGCGAAATTCTCGAATTTCATTCTAGATTGTAAGTAGTTTTTGAAAATATTATTAAGAAATACTTAACGTTTATTTGACACTGAAATCGTTATTTGAAAGCGAATAAAATTTACTATTTTTGTAGTTGTGATTTTATTTTGTAAATAAAAGTAAAATTTATTTTTATATGAAAATGTATTTAAAGCGATTTTAAATGACATGAAAAAGCAAAGGGAAAAATCATTAAAAAGTATATTTTATAGGTATCAACATGTTTAATTGTAAAGCACTGCTAATTTTTCGGTTATTTATATTAATTTATGGAAAAAAATGTTTAAATATATTTTTTTTAAATATGAAAACCTAAAATACAAACGAATTTATATATTTTTTGATACGATGACTAATATGGGATGCTCATAAATAATGAGCATAAAATAAAACCCAAGTTGGACGTGTCATGTTTTTAATTCCACGCTTTAATTTTGTCCAGTTTAATGTTTTTTCAATCATTAAAAAAAAACTTTAAATATACTCTATTTCATATTTTAAAGATATTGTGCGTTTCTTTGTAATTGCAAAACTCAAAAACCACTGCACCGATATCCATGCAACTGTCACAGATGTCTTGTTATAATATCTGATTTTCTAGGATTCCTGTTGGTACCCAATATTTAGAAATAAAATGGTCCCACTCTAGTTTTCACTTAACGACTCTTTTCAGGTTGGCTAGAAGAAATTGGTAATACACGCACCAGGTTATACAATACACCAATACAGTGCAATATAACACAACACCAGGGAACTAAACACTTATGAACAGCTGCAATACTTTAAAGTAGATATGCTAGTTATCTCTTAGAAAGATATGATGGTATATAGCATTTAATTATTTCTTATAAAAATGTATTGGTTTGTATCTAACTCTAATAGATAATTCAAAATAAGCACTGTCTGCTTTGATTAAATTTTACAACTTAAGCCTTACAAATGAATGTTAATAATTATTTTTTATATGAACGAAACCCTACGAGACTATACATGATGCAATTTTTATTATAAACGAATAATTTCACCATAAATAAATAAAACTATACATGTTATGTGTATAATATCTCTTTTACACTATCTATCTATGATTTTTAAGATATTTTCATTCGATGATAATTAAGTTCAAACATGTCACTAAGTACTTAGTAACAACGTGAAGGTATATCTACAATTTGCTTACACATACATTTAATTAACGCATTTTAACACGCATCGTTTACCTATTCAAATATAAAACAAAGTTTCAAAATTCCATCAATTTAATAGTTTTGTCAAATAGATATATTGAAAACACATTAAAATCTTATGACAAGAGCTATTTTGGAATAGAAGTTTTATAACTACAGTTTCAAACAAAGACGCATTCAAACTGCAATTTGTCGGCAAAAGCGATTTACTTGTCAAAGGATTATTTGCAATTTTATTACTCTGGTATTAATGTTCCAAGTATTCGTGCACAGATTCCAACTATCGCTATTTAAAAAGAAACAAATTCGCCATTATTTATTTTCGCACACGTCGTTATTAAAAGTCACAAAGCATAATCCATTATAAATTGATAACTTAAATTTTTAAAAAATATTGAGATATGAAGAAAGTTTTACTAACAAAAATCAGTGGTTTATATATGTTTCTTTCACACTATACACAAACTGTAATCAGCGAGGTTATTACCGTACAACCATCTTTTTCAACCAATCAGACGAAAATTGGACAGATTTGAGTCAGTTTCTAGTTAAAAGGTTAAATATTTAGTTTTATAATACAATATCTATGGAGAAAAAAAAAGGCAACGTAAAATCAAAAATATTATGTACCATATATGTAGAAAAAAAAACAAAACTAAGCAATTTAAAAGTCCCCGATGAAACGGAGTTGGGGCAGGATAGATATGAAAGAAAAGAGAAACATTTTTCATCATTGAAGAGACGAATCGAAGACAACCCTGGCCTATTTGATAAGACGCTTGTCTTCCAACCAACATCTTGGTGGTAGATTCGATTCCTGATTAAGCATTCTGGTTTCCATTTAAGGTATGTTGCCTTTTTTCTGGTGGGCTGGTAGACATTGCTACATGACAATATAATTGGCAGGTTGTACTGTATACAATGATACTGCATAGTGAAATACAATAAAATGTTAAACAAACAAAATGAATGAAATATTTTTTTAGTAGTTTTTGTTCTTTGTTATTATTTTGTAGCATTCAAATAACATACGTCCGCATAGTCAAATATTGGATGAACAGATACTGGATGATTACTTTGGTTTCAGCAGGAAATATCTTTTGAATATCTTCAACTCCTACTGATTACATCATTTAATTATTCTTATTTAAAAAAACGGTGTTATTATTGTGATTGGATCAATATACGCGCAGTTACATACGAGTATATTGACGAAAAATACATTTTCATTGAAAGGCCGATGTTATTAAGCTGATTAATATAGAGGTAGTAAATGGTGAGAGAAAATCAGCCTGTGGAATACCTACAGGGAGTTCAATCCAGTTGGAAATAAGCCTATAGAATTTGCATTGATGTTTCCATTTTAAAATAAAAGTATCATAAGGCTTGATTAAAATTATTTGTATTATAATGAAAAAAAAAATTAATACAGTGATTGGAAAATCGTTCATTTTTTCATGGTGATTTGGTTGAAATGAAATATGATGTATTACTCTTACTGTTTTTTTAGATGTTGAGTGGATGAGTACGAAGTCATCAAATTTTATATAAAAACGATAAACGCACAATCAAGTTTTATTTAGATTCTATGATGCAATGCCAAAAGCAGCGATTGAAAGTATATTATTAAATATGACGCATACAAAAAATATAGAAATAAACAATTTACAAGGTATGTCAGACATACAAAAGAAACTTAAACTGTTTGAAAGATTTTTAAGAATAAAATACGCCAGTAAGATATTATATAATAAACGATTGGTGGGAGAGATTGTGAGCCATCCTTTCATTCAACTTTGTGATCAATGTAGGAAAGTAAAAAATGAATAAATCTGTCCGTAGACGATGGAATTTCAAATGATTCAGATAATAAAGTATGAATAAATCGTATGAATGTGATAATTTTCTTGGTTAATTCCTCATAACTGAATCTCTCCAGTGCATTTGTCAAACTCTGCTCCTGATGATTCTATAATACATCTATCCCTTCTAGGCGTGGTGCCGTCATACTGACTTGGTTAGTCCTCTTCAATCGGATTGATGGTCTAACCCATTCTTACCATCCTTTCACACCGCAAATTCTCCTCTGTTCTGCGTGATTCGTGGAAAAAAATTGGAGTACTCTCCGTAGACTCATTGCGGACAGTCTGTCATGAAACTTAAGTTATGATGATGGTTATGGGGCGCGCCGTCCAATATATCCTTATCTCTCATTTCCAGATGATTTGATCTAAATATTGTCCCTGGTTTGTAACAGTTTTAAAACCTTTTTTGATACCATCATGCCGTCCTCCTGTTGGGGTAGGCAAGAAGGATAAAACACCAGACTATCCTATCGCGGCACACATCTGTCGCCTCCTCTACATCCAAACACATTCTCATGTACTCGTATCTTATACGATTTCTTTGATATTTTACGATTCATTGTTTCAAAATATCATCGAATTGATTCAACCATACTTTCCTTGATCTCCTTTTATCACGTATTTTGCACACATTTGCTTTGTTTATTTGTTTTGTTACTCTCTTTATTTATTCGTTCTATATACCCAAATCATCTCACAGTGCTTTTCATTATCTTAATCAATGGCTGATCCGAAAAGTTAGTTCGTATTTTTAGGTTAAATTCAAAAGTAGGTTAAATTAAAATTTTAGGTTAAATATTTTTTTATTATTTCGATGTAATTTGATACTGTGATGTACTATATATGCACCGTTTTGTTTTTCTTCTTTATGTAATCTTTCGAGAAACTTTAAAATTCCCTCCTCTCAGAACTTTGTATATTTCTGAGCGAAGAACTGTTGATTTTCGCTGACCTTGAGGGTAGTGAATTTTCCCCTCTTAAGAGGATTTTGTAGGAACTGGAAAAGGGTGGTAATCGGAGTATGCTAAAACTGGTGAATACGTGGGTATGTTAGGATATTGTAACTCAGCTGTATCAATATTTTCCTGGTCTGCAAAAAGACGTGATATCTGATGTTGTCTTGCTGAAATATGACGCCGGTCGATTTTTGTCTTCATTCGGCCCAATTGCAGCAGCATTTTTTCGAATTGATCGTTTGGTTTATTTATTTCAATCATTATTTATTCGATTCCTTTCAGTCCATGCCCGTGTCACTCCTGTACATCAAAATGGTTAAATAACTAAAATAGTTTTGTGAACTCTCACCTTCGCTAAGAAACATGCGTCTCTAGCACCACATCTCGTACGCATCCACATTTTTTCTCAATTTTACCCTCAGTGTTCAGGAATTCACTTCATATAATGAAATGGAAAATATGAAACAGTAACAATATATACGATTAATAAGTAATTCGTAAGAAAACTGCATTGTTAAAAAAACAAAACAAAGAATTTGGTATAATTTATAATAGAAATCCTTTTTTTTTTTTTTTTTGGGGAATTGAATGTAACAAGAGTTTGTCTTTCCCAATGAGTTTTATTGTGGCCCATTTATGGGCAAGTCTCTAACTGTTACTGGGGTAATATATGTATTATTGGCAATTGGAAATATTCATGATCGGCAGGTTGTACTTGCGAAAATCTGCGCCAGCTCCCTAGGGTCAGGTAGATACGGGGGATTGCGCGCAGACATATTTATATGGCTGGAGGTTAAAGTTTCCCCTACAATCGTCTTTTCACGTCGCCTCTGCTAACATTACGTTGCGGATCTTCTCATGGGTTCCAACAAATCTTTTGAGCTTAAATTATCTCTTTTATATTTGTGTTTTGTCTCTAGGCTGCACGTCATGTGATGTTGAATGTCACACACATTATAGGCAATTATTAAATTATCTCGATGTAAAGAGTAATTAAATAAAATACAGTGGAATTTAACTCTCATATTGTGAGTTCAATTAATAATGATAATAACTCTATTCTGTTTAGGTTGGACATGTACACCTATATAATACAAATATAAGTTGAAAATACATTTTTAAGATTCAATATTTTTACTACTTAAAATATTAATAATGACAACCTCTTTAGCGTATCCGATTAGAAGTTTGTAGTAAAGAAGGCATGAGAGCTTTAAAAAGACTTAGTATCAAATCCTGAAAAGTGAAAATCTATTATAAAAGGCGAATAAAAGGCATGCCACGGTGTTTGGACGTAGCAGAAAGGAAATATGTTTGTCAGAATATAATTGATGCCTTTTTACCCTTTTAAGTAGAACCTTTATACAATTTAAGTACATTCAATTATCTATAAGTATAGGAAACCGTTGTAATTTCGTTTCTCTTGAAGAGGAAGCCAGGCGTATTTGAAACAGTTAGACCTATTACGAGTACAAACATCAATTTGGTGAAAAATCAAATATTTTAAGTTTATTTTAAATACATGATGCTACCACAAAGTAAACTGATTTCTTTATTTACGTGTATCTTTTTAATGGTTACTCGTATGTATTAAACCCGTGGGGCTAGACGACAATGAAAATACGACATTTCTCTTTTCAGATAGTCTATAAGAGGCAGATATTAAAAAAATAAAACTCCAAGATGACCAGTCTTTAGGGTTTCTCTCAGGTCTCGAGGCTGTAGGGTTAATCGTCCAACTCCATAAAACATGTTTAAAATAGCCATAGATCGCCTCAAAGCTGGTTAGACTATAGCTAAGAAGAACGTGAAGTGCCAGTCTTTGGATCGACCTAGGTAAAGTTTTATAGCATCCCTGTGATATCTCCTCTATGGGATATCTCATATATGGGACGTATAGGCTGATAATAAATAATTAATTATATAGTACATCTATTTCTAAATATGGGAATAGCTTAGAAATAAACAATACCACTTGTCAAGCATTGTTTGTGTCAAATATGAACTGATCAATATATCAGCGAGTAGTGTGGAACACGTACTCGTATATTCTCGCACCTATATATTAGCGGGATGCGGGAGTGCTGTGGAAATTACCAGGTGGAAATTGAGCCGATATTTATTAGGCACTTCCCGCGTCCTCCCTTTTGTTTCCACAAATAACATTTCGTGGCAATTCAATTATTTCGGTCGGAGCAGTTCTGAAACTACTTCGCTACTGGCTCTTCGCTTCTTCCTCTTTCTATGGCTTGTGGGCGTTCAGCTTTACACTAGTGAACAGGGTCAGGCTGAGTTGTGTGAACTCTGTGTAGCGGGCACAGATGTATATTTCAAGAAACGGTAAAAAAATATTACTAAAAATATTTCGCATATTCAAGCATTCTTTTTTTTCAGACATAATATTAATATTCCTTTATTAACACTCAATTTTGAACATTAACATTTTTAACAAAATACAATTGATAATATGAGAATGTTAAAATAAACATATAAATATTTAAATTTAAACATTAGTCACATATTTTACTGAAAAAATAAGTATATACGTACTATTGCATATAACAGACCCAGGCTCAGCTAAACCTGCACCACATGCCGTGCGAGAAAAAAAACAACATAATTTATTATGTTATATTATATGATATGTTATATTCTGTTTTTTTTTCTGAGGTGTGGATGGCATGCTTAACTTTGATCTTTTGGGTGATCTGCCTGGTGGTCGACTGCCAGAGGGACTCTTGTGCAATGCCCTTAAAAACATCTTTGCGCCATGTCCTTATTAGTAGGAAGGTAGAAAAAACAGATCAAAACTTCATTCTTTCCAAGCGTATATATTTTGCTTTGGCCATGTCCATACATCTAGTCACCTCTTATTTTAAAGGGTTAAATGTCACCTCTTATTTTTTCTTTCCTTCTTGCGTGAAAAACGATACGGAAAATCCTTTTACTGTATTAAATAAAAATAGTTGAAATGTATATTTTTTGTAATAAAATGTTACTACAATAGTGCTCTTTTGTGAATTGGCGAAAAATAGTTTACCAAATCAAAAAAAAAATATTCAGATAGAATGAGTTCTGATAATAAAATAAAAGCTATGCTGTTAATATTAAAGAATCACCATCTATCAGACTATCAATACCAGTAGTACTTTTTGGATAGCTACTAGTATATAGATTATTACTATCTATAAATTATAAATACATTAGAACTAATTTAGTGATACTTTCACCAGTTTCAGATCATTGTCATCAGTGTTTAAAAAATATACTCGTACAACATCAACACAACAATATAATTTGGCTTCCGTTCGAGACTGGCATCATTTGTGCAAATAGCTTATTCTTATTAAGATGGAATAATACAGGATATCGTTTTTTGAACTGGTTGTCTCGTGATCACATATGTGTTGCATTTAGAGTGTGACGTTTGGAAGTAAAATATAATAATAATAGCAAACCCATCGTCAATATATAATTAGATAATTTGAACAAGTTGATTCAAGACACTTTTTTTATTTTTCAGATTTTGAATCTTTGATTTCTGAAAAATTACTAAGGGCAAATTCACTACGTACTAACTCAAATCAAATCATTTTATATCTTATATCTCCTCTCTGTTGTTCTAACGTAGAATTTGACAAAAATATTAGATATTATCTGAAAGTAAATAAACCGCAGACAATTCATAAGCTTAAAAGTAATATATTTGGAAAGAAATTCAAAACCTAAAGCCTGTCCTACTCAGAGCTAAAATGTCTGTGCTTGTGTAGAGAAAACTTGGTCGATAATGTGATATTATTCTACAAAAAAAAAACCATGAATACATTTGAAAAGAAATTCAAAAGTCTGAAGCCTGTCCTACTCAGAACTGAAATGCATGTGCTTGTATAGAGAAAACTTGGCCGATAATGTGATATTATTGTACAAAAAACTCGATGATTTTTTTTAAATACATTGAAAAAAATCAATGATAAATAGAATTTTAGCTCAGCTTGTATAATCACATATTACACTCGTATTTTTCAATATTCGCTTTTCGCTTTCGAGCGGCACTTTTCCTTGTACTGCTCTGCTCGTATACTTCTCAAGGTATACTTAGTTAATAACTGATAATGGATATAAAATAATCATTTTTAATTTTCTAATACATCAATACTACTATGTCGAATATTATTCACTTTAGATATTTTATTTAAATGTATTTTTTTTAATAAAAAATTTCGCCGTATTTATGGCAAAGCATTAACGCGTAGTGTTTATTTTGGATAAACTGCTTTATTTTTTTATTCCTAGAGTAGGGACAGTGAGGACAATGGAAATCTCATTTTATCTTAAATTAAAATAATTCCTCTAGCATGCACTTTCAAATAACCTTTTGAAGTTTTCCATATTAATTTGAATTATTTTCAATGCCTAAAACTTCATTCGTTCACATGGTGCTCCTTAACATATCCGAATTGGTGGTCTGGACATATTGAAAAACAAAACTGGGAGATTGTTGATAAACCTATGTCTTTGCCAATGAATCGAGCCTTCGGATTTAGAAACATTAGACTAGGTCCGGTACTCGCAGTTCGTAATCGCTCATGTTGGAAATACCACCGCATGTGAAGAGGCATCATTACTCGCATACGTCTAGCGCTCGAGTATTTTTACCAGAACTTATTTACAAAACTAAGAACATTATTTGAAAATATTTTGAGTGCCATCAGGAATTAAACCTGATACTCCCGGGTGAAAGTCAATCATCTTACCAACTAGTTAGTCTACTATTGTACTTAGTCTCCTAGTCACTTTAGATAATTTATGTTCAACGTATATTTTTTAAGTGCCTATATTTTTTTAGATATTAAAATTTAGATCGCATGTGTCGCATACCATTAATTTTTCAAGTGCTGATTTTAAATAAAATACTTGAACAGTTTCATCCTTGGAGTAAGGACAGTGAGTTGTATAAAAAATCTAACTATACCGTAAATCAATATACTCGTAATATCTTTAACGTACGCTTATATTTTTTTCATTTATTTGAAGTCTTTCATATAAATTGCAATAATTTTAATACCTAAATAAACCTGTTAACATAAACACAAAATCTACTTGAAAATAAAGAATATTAAAAGAGTCATAAAAACATAGAGTTCAAGTTAAACAAATATATCATTATGAAAATAATTAATTCAATATTCTTCGAAAATTTTCTTAGTTCTAAAAGCGTCTTCTAAGTTTTAATACGAGTAGTTTGAAAGGAATCGCACGAATAAAGTAAATGAATATGAAAGCGAAGTAAAATATATATAGAGAAAAATCTTTCATAAAATATTATCAAGATGTTCAAAGATACGAGTAACTCACCACAATCATAACTTGCTTGTCTCCCCAAGTTTGACTTAAGTTCGCTGCTTTTAGTGGGACGTTAAATAACATTACGATGTAACGACCCCTCTTACTCCAAAAGTGCAGTATTGATAAAATGTCTGAGTTTCTTACTCAACATATCCATCTTTTATCTCTTCGTTAGTAAGTTCGTATTCCCCCTTTTTCACCCACATTCTCTCCTCAACCCTTTCTCTTTCTCCTTTATCCGTAGCCAATATTGACATTTCATTCTTACCTGATCTCAATTCAGACCTCGTAGGAAACTGATAAGCCAAAAGATCAGCAGTTTGAATTTAACTTTGGGCGTTCTATAGACGGCGGTCTTTTTCTATGAAAGGCTATTTTTCATACTCTTTAGTTTGTGCACTATAGAGTTTCATTTTTGAAATTCAGATTTTATTATTTTTTTACGTTTATTAAGGAATCGAATGAATATGGTTTTTGAAAAAAAATTATTTGATATTTTTTTCTTTCTGTGTTGTACTAACCATTGGTATTTTCATGCATCATATTTTGAAAAATACTGAATTATTAATTTTTTTTTTATAATTGTTTCTGTACAGTGTAAAATGCGATTAAGGGATGATTATTTTGTCAATAAATACATTTTCATTGCTTTTTTTAATCAATTAATTAAAATACCTATAGTTTAAAATGACGTCTCATCTAGCTTTCCGTCTTTCAATCCGGGGGTTGCGAGTTCGATTCCCGGTTGTCCCCGAATAAAAAATCGAGCTTTTCACTCAAGGCCTTTTTTATATCTTTCTGGTTGGTTGAAAGATAATGCCTTGTCGCAATAAACCCGCCAAGTTGTACTATTCACAACAGTAGTGTAAATTAATAATACTATTTTCTAGATTCAGACGAGATTTTTAAGTGAAGTGACTCATTTATTGTTAACGTGTATTATATAATAAGGGGGAATTGCCACATTTATTGTTAACAGTTATTATAATGAGGGGAAAAATGAAAGAAACAGTTAATATGTAATTTCAGTAACTTGATGATCAAAAATAAAATAAAATATTAGAACTGACTAGTTTTTAAGAACCACCAGGTCAGTCCATAAGCTCGTGTGTATGGATGTACACTCAAGTATGTTAGTTAGTTTATCATAGATTTTTGTAAAACTGAGACGTAAATAAGAGCCTTTAGAAAGTAAATATTGATAATCAGTACAAAGGGCATGTTCTACATATTTTATTTTTAAATAGTGAAAGTGCAAGTTTCACAGCTAAAAAAAATAGTGTTCATAATGAAAATTGTATCAGTGTAAGGGGTGTTTAAAAATTATTTTAAAGCTTTAAAGATGGACAAAACAGTGTTTATGATAATCTCTCTCCAGCGCGTACTGTTGATTTTCCCAATGACGCTCGAAATATTATTGTGGGCTTAGAACCAGAACAAACGGTGGAACAGATTGCAGAAAGGCTTAATCAATCTCATGGAACAGTATTTTGTCACCTTAATACATAAGGTATCCAAGCTTGGAAAGTGGGGACCATACGACCTATTGAAAGCAAATTGCCAGTGGCGGATAAACATTATGTACTTCTCTTTTAACCTGCTTTGGACGCAAACCGTTTCTTAACCGCATTGTGACAGGTGATTAAAAGTGGATACTGTATCATGATATCGCAAGGAAAAGACGGTGGACAGACAAGGATAAGAAACCCTTACCAACAGTAAAGGAGTAATTGCACCCAAAAAAGATACTTTTGTCGGTTTGGGGGATAACGGTGTCATCGACTTGAAACAGTTAGAACCTAATCAAACGATTAATGCAGATGTCTATTGTCAACAGTTTTCTTGTTTAAACTAAGCATTGATTAAGAAGAGCCCGCGATTAGTGAATATCAAAAAGGTTTGTTACACCATGATAATGTTAAATTGCACACGGTACGGACAGCACTATAAAAAAGTAAAGACACACTGGGAGCTTTAGTTTCATCCCACTTAATCCCCAGATATTGCTCCAAGTGAATATAATTTATTTCTAGCTCTTCAATTTTTTTATATCGGGAAAAAATTAAACATTAAAAATTGAGTCAAAAAGTAGTTTACAGTTTTTTACATCAAAATTAGAATCCTTTTACATAAGTGGAAATAAAAAAAATCCTATCAGATGGCAAAAAGTTGTTGATGATGAAGAAAAATATATCATTGATTAAAATATGTTTTATTTGCATTGTTTCATAATTTCTCAATAATTCACACGAAGAGGTGCATGGTCGCGCGGTAACGCACTGGACTTCTGTGCGGAAGGTCGTCGGTTCGAACCCCGCGCTGTGCCACTTTCCTCGAACGACATGGACACTTTTTCCGCCTAATGTTCGGTGGCATAAGGATACCTATGACTTCGGTCATATCTATTCTAAAAAAAAGGATTTATGGACTGACTTTAAAATTGTTTGTATTTGATTGTTTTTCATCTGGATTATCTTATTACAATATGATGATTCACTCCAACCGACAAGATTTTTTTAAATTCACGAATTTAGGAACTGACCTTAAAATTGTTTGTATTTGATTGTTTTTCATCTGGATTATCTTATTACAATGTGATGATTCTCTCCAACCTACCTGAAAATTGTTAAAATTCAATACAATATTTTTTTTATTTTACCTATGAAGAGAAAAGGAATAACTATTTATAAGCATAGCTTTAATTAACAAAAATGTGTCGAAAGAGAGAATAGATCCTAGATGGGAAGATATTAAAAATGATTTTACTAAGTGGTTGTAATTCTGTGGAAAATTGTATGACGCATCGCGGCCCCTGGATGCCTTATCAGATGTTTTTATTACAAAGGGCTCCAAGTTCCTGCGCAAGGACTATTAAGATTTCTATCTGCGATTATTATTATTATAGGGCCCATTTAAGCCCCAAAGAAACAGATTGCGGCCAGACAAAAAGTTCATAATTACAAAATCCGATGGATCATTTCAAACAAAAGCCTCGGCCGAGTATTTTATATTAAATATGAAAGTTTAATATCGCGTCTATTGAAGATTTCTCGTAGCAAAGGGACTTAAGTGTAATGTAGATTCTTAGATAAGTCAAATGTCGTTGAGATAACCAATGATAATCTCATTTAGCTAACACCTAAAATAATATTAAAACCTTGATTATTTATCAATTCATAAACAAATAATTTTTTTTATTTCATAACTATACGCACCATTTATTCAACAAACTGAACAAAATTAACAGTTTAAGGATTCCGACAGAATTTTCTGTTTCACTTGATCTTTTCTGTGGAATGATTTGCTTTTGAGACATAATATAAATAGCCTGCAGTTTTTCTGTTTCACTTGATCTGTTCTGTGGAATGGTTTGCTTTTGAGACATAATATAAATAGCCTGCAGTTTTTCTGTTTCACTTGATCTGTTCTGTGGAATGGTTTGCTTTTGAGACATAATACAAATAACCTGCAGTTTTTCAAAAGGAAATTAAAAATTACTCTTCATTCATACATAAGTACATACTAATAACATAAGTGCATATATACATAAGGGTAGTCAGAGTGGAGATAACCGGACTTTTCTATCGTGACATACATATTTTGCCTCTTCTACATCCATTCACCTTCTCATACAACTCTGATTTCCTTTTTTCTTCTATCAAAATATTATATACTTAATTCAACCAAACTTTCCTTGATCTTCCTCTACCACGTCTTCCACTCACATTTGCACTCTATGTTCGTTATGTATACTTTCCTCATTCATTAGTTCTACTTGTCCAAACCGTCTCAGAATAGTCTTCTTTATCTTACTTAAAAAAATCAACATAATAATCCTCATTATTAAGTGACAAGCCCTATTCACTTTACAAAATTACGCCAATCTGTGGTCAAAACGTTACATAAGTAAGTTCATAAAGCAAAATATTTTAGAATTTGTATAAATTTTTTTTATACATATTGTTAAAAGGTGTCTAATATCCTGACGTGTTGAACATTTTGAATGTCAGCCTTTATAAAAATACAGTGAACTGATGGTTGATTGTTGCAATACTATCTTATTAAAAAAGAAATGCTTAAATCAGATATAATTAAGTTTTGTATTTATATATAAGATTTTTTTTCCTTAAGTGACGATAATATTTCAAGTAGAATATAAAAAAAACCCTCAATTCAGTTCCTTTAAAAAAATTCTTCATTACCTACAGATAAACGTTTTGTGAATAAAAAGGAAAAAAAACTTTGTTTATGGAGCAGGTACGGAATGAAGTACGTACTAAAACGTCGAGTTATTGAAGAAATATGCATCAAAGCATAAACTCAATCAAAGTATCCCGAGTTGGGTTTCTCAGGGCGAGTATCTCTGGTCTAGCGGAACCGCAACTCTCCCCTATTTCTCCTTGCTGGGAGGGATGAAGGCTGTTGCGAGTATCATCGCCTTGCATCCATTTATAACGAAGGAGCAATTTGAAATTCATGTATTCGATAATTTGAAATGATAATGTTTAATTGAAAAATCAATATTGATGTGTACATTTTTTAGAATATTTAAAAAGTAAAGTAAATAATGAACAAAAATGTTCAATTAGATATTTTAATTTATGTATATATTTATTTATGTTTTGGTTAGGTATTTATTTTTAAATATATGTAAATAAAATCCACCAACTTTAAACTTCAGATGGTTGAACTTGAAAATTTTGACAGTTGATATATTATAAATGGTGAAGTTTGTTGTAGAAACAAAAATAATGCGACTTTCATTAGACGTGGATAAGAAACATTAAATTAAATCTGTCACGTAATTTACAGTTGAAAATACATGATCTATAGTTCTATACTCTCATTATTTAGACAATGTACGCAGCAGAGATCTTCAACTAGTATGTCCATTATATTAAAACTAAAATACATGATCTATAGTTCTATACTCTCATTATTTAGACAATGTACGCAGCAGAGATCTTCAACTAGTATGTCCATTATATTGAAACTAAAATACATGATCTGTAGTTCTATACTCTCATTATTTAGACAATGTACTCAGGAGAGATCTTCAACTAGTATGTCCATTATATTAAAACTAAAATACATAATCTATAGTTCTATACTCTCATTATTTAGACAATGTACGCAGCAGAGATCTTCAACTAGTATGTCCATTATATTAAAACTAAAATACATGATCTATAGTTCTATACTCTCATTATTTAGACAATGTACGCAGCAGAGATCTTCAACTAGTATGTCCATTATATTAAAACTAAAATACATGATCTATAGTTCTATACTCTCATTATTTAGACAATGTACGCAGCAGAGATCTTCAACTAGTATGTCCATTATATTAAAACTAAAAAAAAATGAAGTGTGATAAAAAAAATGATGTGCTTTAATTTAATTGGAATTTGTAAATATATTATTATTTTAATATAAAATTATGTGATTTGATTAGTTCACCGCTAAGCTTAATTTTTGCTTTCGTCGGATTTGTCGGATCATTGACATTTGCTTCCATGTCATGGTTTTTATTTTATGTATATTATGCACTCAGTCTGCCTTAGGCATTTTTTAAATATTTTTATGCAAGTTTGATATAACTGTATGAGTTTATACTTCCAACGATGGGTTAAATTCAATTCAACAGTTTTACGATCTCCATTGGACTATTTTAAGAGCGCGATTCGAATTTTTTTGTATGCTTTTTGATTATTTTTTGTATTGCTTTGTAGAAGAGTTTCCAGGTCTCACACCTGTATGAAAGATCAGAGAAAATAAAATTACTAAAGATTTTTTGTATAAGGCTGATAAGAATATTGCTTTTGAAGATGTATTTCGTATATCCAAAATAATTCAAGTTCTCAAGATTGTTCTACTCGTACTTATTGCAGATAAACAGTTATTTTATGTTGAAAACATTACTAACATTTTTCGTTCTAGACAGTGTCTATGATTTTATGTTGAAAACATTACTAACATTTGTCGGTCTAGACAGTGTCTATGATTTTTTAAGTAAATGTCATTATTCTGAGATGCGTTGTTTAAGCCAGCTAAAGGTAGGTTTATTATTATTATAGTGTATGCCCATAGATATTAAAATAATAAAATATTAAGAAAAAGATTATCAAGAAGGATCGTGTGGGGATGGGCGAAGCACGGCAACGAGAGGCTCAGGGCTCAGGGCGAGGGCGAGGGCGGTAGCTTCAGTGAGAGTAATTGCCGAGTTCTGTACGTGGAGCCGAACTTCGGGGTAAATTATTCAAACGTTGGCGGTCGTTAAAAGTGTCTGTTATCAGAGTTCGCCGAAATTTCACATTCCGAGATGCCGCAATTTTCTAAAAGTTGAAACCTGCGAGGTGTCTAAGAAAATCCCAAATTTCTTTTATCTCCCGATATCCCTGGGCGATGTTACTCAAAGAAATCGTGAATTAAATTAGCCCCGTCGACTTTGTAGATTCGTGAGAATGGTATCTTTTATAGCCCCGTTCCCACCCCAACCGCTGGCCTCGGGCACAGATTGTTATTGGGTTTGTTGGAATGAAAAATGAGACAGAGAGGGATATTTATGGATGATGATAAGATAATCTCGCTATCTTTCATTCTACGTGTACATATCTCTACTGGATCCGCTCTCTTGTTCTCTATCCCCGTATCATGTCTTCCGCCCTCCTGTAGGTAAGTGTTTTAATAAATTATGCGCATATCAAATACGGAGTTGTATGTCTTTTTCATCATTTTTCATTTTATGTTCGTTTCATATTCAAATAATAACGCGTGATAAGCAAATACATTATGTTTAACAATTGTAGTAGTGGAAATCAATATATTTATAAAATTTACATGCAAGCAAGCACACAAGCAATAATATACAAATAAGATGATGTGCATTTATATTTACGAAATATTATAATATCAAGCGTGTCAAATTTTGAACAAAGATTAAAATCAGAAATATTTTGACAAATATAGCATGAAAAACTGAAATGAAGGGAGTAAAAAATACCACTAAATATGTAATGAGTTACTGAAACAGTTACAAATTTGGTTCTTCATGGCCTAAAAAGTTTGAAACAAAACCATAGAAGAAACTGGATCATAAAATACGTTTTTAAGAGTGATCTTGGTGATATTTGATTGAAAGCTTGTTGATTTAAAGAAATTGTTTCAAAGCAATAAATCAACCAGATGCCAGACAAAACATGAAGTACTAAAACAAAAGACAAGGATAAAACCTTCATAAAAGTTGTTTAAAAACCCATTTTTATAACAAAATGTTTCGAGCGAGTGTTGATTATTTTACAAACCTGAGAGTAGTACAGTTTTGTGGTTCGGAAAAAAGGATAGCCAGAAGTAATTAACTATTTGGATATAGGTAACATCATGTGACAGATTCAACTTTGTTTAGGAATGTTTGAATATAAAATTATTCAAGATAAAACTTATGAATATAAAGACAACTAAACCAATAACACGTATGCTCAATGTATCTTTATATTATACCATGAGTGTATACAGGTGTACTAGTAAATAGGTGACATGGTTTCTAACTAATCTTGAAGTAGTTTAACAAGCTTGATACCCGTTTCATTCCCCTTTCAACCAAGTATTAAAAATATATAATTTATTATTTTCTTGTAAATATTTTTCTACTCTGCATTATTAATTTTTCTTAAAAAATAAATAGAATTTAAATATTATACCAATAAAACAAAAATGATTTATTTCATTATTCATATTTAAGGTATCAACACTTTGGAGGTTTAGAGACATTGTAGTTTGTTTAGTCAAGCACTGTTTATTCCACTGTATATATCGGCATAACTCTACTGGTTTCAAGGTTTTAACCTCATCATTAGGAGACCTCATCATCAAGACTCCTGAAAGTGATATAAACAGTGTTTGATTAAACAAATTAGAATTTCTTATTTCAGCTGAGGCGGCACATGTAAGAAATATCACCACACCAGTACAACACTTAATTCGACTGTGAGGGTTTCGTATCTTAAATATATTATATTTATATACGTTAGGTTTTTGTAATGATATGTACTTTTAATATTGGCATAAATGCATAAATTATTTATTTAAGTCATATTAAAATAAAAGTCATTTGATATGTAATCGGACATAAGTAAGATTTTTTTTGGTTTTTTGAATATTAAGAAAATGTCAATCACATAAATAATCACTATGATTTATCAAAGGTTTCTGTTTTAACTTTGTGGAATTCCATGTTAGAATATTTAATAATAAACTCCTTTGTTATTCCACTAATAATATGAATCCCCGTGACTTGTGTTTCTACCCCCTATCACGAGACTATCGTCAGGCGAAACGAGGTTGGAGATAGATGCTCGTATCACGGGGATTAATGTAATAAGTGAAAAAATATTTTATAATGAAAAATAGTTAATGAAAACTATGATTTTTATCTTACAAAAATTACATTCTAAAATACTATTACTATAGTTTTGTTTTACGCCCGTTTGCTTTTTAAGAATATTTAAAAAAAATATTGTTTCATTTAAATTATAATAAAATAATTATAAGTGGATAATTAATTTTTAGATTTAAAAGCAAATTTTAAGATCTAGTATTTCCTTTAGAATGTAGTAAAAAAATCTTCAACATGTTTTTTTCTCTTACATATATTTTGATCTAATTTTTAACCTAGCCCTTCATAAGAGCCGCCATCACAGGCGGTGATTTTCCGCCCTCGTGGGAAGGGAGCAAAGAACATCTGTCTCGGTGTTAGACACAATTTAAATGCAAATGTGATTTAGGATGCCGCCCGCGCCGTCCCTGTCCTGAGCCGGGCCCCTTATGAACATGTCGTCTGTTAATTGAGCCAACCTGGTCCTTCGATCATGCTCTTTCGCAGGATAAGGAAAATTACAATAACATTTGGTAGTGCTTTGCATTTGGTTCAAATTAAATTGAATCCAATGAAGACAATTTAGGTTCCATTCCAGGTAAAAATTTAATGTGATGTTTCCAGTGGAATACTTCTATTACGGTTTTAAAATGTGGTTTTTTTCATAAACGGGTATTATCACTTAGGTCTAAACGGTTCCGGTTTAAACATTGTTAGAGTGTGTATAGAGAGATACCACGCCGGTCATGTTTAGGTGATGTTACAGTTAAAATTTGATACGTCCATCCTCAGTAGTATGTTAACTATAACCGATAGAAGACGTGTTGTTTCGTTATATTTTTTAAAGAAAGTTGACAACCACGCAATATTCAATTCTTAACATTCCAGAATACAACGAAACACCATGTCTTTTACCTACTTAAGTTAACATTCTACTGAGGTATAACATTTTAACTGTAACATCGCCTGGCCATGTGATGGCCATGACCGCCATGGGACGAGTAGGTATCTGTTCTAGCTTGCTTTCATCAATGACTATTTCTCTTTAAAAACTCAAGCCTTCTCGATCATGTCTCTCTGTTTTAAATATCCATCGCTTATTGAATCCAATTATTATTTAGATGTTTGTGAAAAACTTTATTATTATTTTAGCAAAAGATAATCTTCTGCACTGTGCTCCGCTAGCTGCTCGGAAGACCTGTGAAGAGAACTCTCGATGCCATTGCAGTTGCTTCTGTTTGAGCTGATAGGATTGTCGACAAGACCGCAATAAGAATTGCTTTAGCATATTTTAATTTCTTAATGGTATATGTCGGAATGACGACACAAATTTTAGTGAGTGAATGACTTATGCGAATGTAGAATGTGTGATGATAAGTTTTTGGATATGATTTTGACGTGAATGGAATTGTGTATGTGATGGATTGGGATATAGCATATGTACAAGTACCCGGCGGTAAGTAATATACATCGGGCTTAAGAAAGAGACTGTCGGCCATAATTGGCTAACTCCGGCTTTGTAAAGCGTCGTCTCAGTCCCTAGAACGGTTGACAACGACTGACAAATCGCGACCGAACACGTGTATGAATGACAGAGACGACGCTCTACAAAGCCGAAGTTAGCCGATAATGTCCGACAGTCTCTTTCTTAAGCCCGATGTGTATTATTTACCGCCGGGTACTGTAAGAGTGTGAATGCAGAGATTAAAAATGAGACCACTTCGTCACCGGTTTTGCCTAGTGAAGTAGTTTTCTATACTGAGAAAATAGAGGGTTTTTAGAATTGTTATGTACTTGTGCTGTTACAGTTCACCTACCTATTTAAATATTTCGTTTGATATATTTTAAATTATGTATTTCGACTAGTAACAAATTTTGAAATAAGTATGTTATCAACGCTTCTAAAAAGACAAATTAAGTGAAACAAACATAATTATTTAAAATTGTGTTAAGGATTATTACATTACCACGTAAAATTAAATACAAAATGGAAATTGATTTATCTGAGTGATTTTATATGAAGAAAAGATAAAATAAACCGTGTTCTTTATTTGAAGAAACCAAAAACCTACAGAACTTTTTGACTAACTCCAAACCCGAAATTCTTTTCTGAGTTACGTTCTTTGTGTATTAAGTCCCGATTTTACCGTAATAAAATATTTTAAGTAAATTTGCAAGAAAATACGTGGGAAGCAAAAAGACATTCTAGAAAATTCGAGTATTCTCTCCTGAAAATTGTCAGGGTCCCCGCTAGAGGTCGGCAGTTGTCTCTTTGTTCGGCACAACGACAATATGTCTTCCGCCAACTCCATTCTGTCACGCGTCTTTTGTTGTTTCTGATTCATGTAGTTTAAGAATGTCGCCGAGAGATGTCTTGAGAAAATGAAAATTAAGTGATGTCATTAAGGAAAGGTAAAGAAATTATTTTTCCAAGTAAATTTTCTCGTGTTTAATTTTAAATAATTCTCTAGGAAAATACGCAAGAAAAATATGAGATTTTGTTTATGAAATAACTTTGCAACGTAATATGGTTTTATTACATTTCCAAATTTAATGAATCTATGAAGATAATTTCTTCGGAAATTGAAGTTTCAAGTGACTTTTAGTACCCGGCGGTAAGTAATACACATCGGGTTTAAGAAAGAGACTGTCGCTTTGTAGAGCGTCGTCTCTGTCACACGGACTGTTAGTGCATCGTGCGACAGAAACGACGCTCTACAAACGACAGTCTCTTTCTTAAGCCCGATGTGTATTAATTACCGCCGAGTACTATACATATTTTCATCAAAAGGTTTATTTTGATAGAAGGGAATGTAAAGAGTCAGAAATAAAACAACAGTATGAGAACATTTGTGGATGTGCAGGAGACGAAGATAGTATGTAGTGATAGGAAAGTTTGATGGTCTGCCATCTCTGTTTACTCGGACAGGAAAATGACGTGATGATATGACGACCTCGGTGATCCAGTTGTTTATATACTATGAGCACGCCTGTCTTCTAGCCAGGAGTTTGTGGGTTCAATTCCCGTTGGTTCCTGATTTTCTAAAAAAATAGGGTTTAAGTCTAGTTTTCACTTAACGTCTTTCTAATATATTTCAAGTTGGTTGAGATTAGCGAATGGCAATTCATCCGTCAGGTTATACTGTATACAACAAAATTATATTTATAGAAGGAAAATTTCTAAAGCGCCGTTTAGAGAGCAAACTCATCAAGGGGACTACTCGGGATTGAAACTCACGATTATTAGCAGATTAAAAAATAAATAAGTTGAGTATAAAGATATGATAATATGAAATAAAGTGTCTCTTTGACAGGAAGAAAGTGGGGGTTTTTTTGAGGTCTCGACGTAAGCAAGTGAGTGAATGGCTGATGCGAATGTAGAACGTATGATGGATGAGCAGTATTTTGACATGGTGTTTTATTTTAATTTTATATGTGATAGTTTGGGATTAAAAAGTCGATTTTGTATTAAGGATAAATAAATGAGAGTTGTGAATAAATAATGAGATCATTTCGTCACAGGCTTTGCCTAGTGAAACGATTCCCTATATCCACAAAATGGAGAGTTTTTAGCATTGTTCTGCACGTGTACTGTACGGTTCGCCTATTTATTAAAATGAGGTAAATTTTCAATTATGTATTAAGGATAGCGAACATAAAAATAATGGAAAAATAATGTTAACTCAAATATTATCCATTAAAGAGTTGTCTAAAAATGAAAAAAAAAGTTGACAATAAATGAAGGATTTTAATAACATCGCTGTAATATAAAAATTGCCCTATTAAATTTATGATTCGTGTACAAAAGAACTTCTTATACAGAAATATGTCAAAAATGTAACGTCGACTTATTTTTCCGCTTTTAACTTAATTCCTGGACAAAAGGTTTCCTTCTTGTATAGAGAATGATAAATGACTAGGCTTTAACTTTTTTTCAAATATTCCTCCGAAAAGAAGAGAAAAAAGGTAATGTGCTCCACAAAAAAATACCGCATTTTTTTTCTAGTGCGGTAACAATATTTTCGGGATTCGCTGAAACTAACCATCAGTGACATTATCGACGTTATGTATGGCAACATCTGTTTTCTTTCGTATGTAAAATGTATCTCGTTACATTTTTTCATTTTATGCTTTTAATATGAAAAAAGCACATTAGTATTGTTGAACATACACGGACCTTTTTCAACTAAACCATTTAGAAATCGTGCAGAAATTTCTAAGGTTGGCCAATTTTGATTATCACACTTTTGCTTAAGCATCTTAAGAGAGGATTTAATTCCTAGATTAAGCCCAAAAAATAAAAATTACGTGTACCGTATCTAAATTTATGTCTATAGTACAACTGTGTTAAACACTTTTATGTTTTTTCGTACTAGAGAGGAAGTATTTCCATGTGAGCCAGCCATTATTAATGGTTGACAGAAATATATACACACGTCTGTTTGCTCGATTTACCTGTACAATTGATGACCTCAACGGCCTAGTTTTGCAAACTCAAGTACAAACCAATAATACGCATTTTGGGATCCAGACGATTTTTATATAATTTTACTATTGGTTCATTTCTTTTTTACTGTAATTTTCATAAATACGAGTATGTAACAATGAATTAATTAATTGAATCATTTAAGTAACGGGATGATTCGCAAAATAATAAACAGCAGAATTAACTAGTTTTAATGAACTTATGTATTTGATTACATTACACCTGGTAAACTTATTGCGACGGAATAATGTCTTATTGTTTAAAAATATGGTAACTCTTGATTATACTCGTATTTAAATATCGAGTATGACAGTGTTTTCAAATACCGCAGCAAGATGAATGATATTCTAAAATCTTTATTATAATAAAAAAAATGTGGCTATGCCTGTTTTTCTTTACGTGGGTTCTAATCTTTCTTTTTCTTCTCAGTGTCATGTCAGGTCCCCCCAACGTTGAATATCACTTGAAAGTAGACATCTTTGTCCCCTAAAGCCCGAAAAAGATCTCCAATGCTCCAATCACGTATATTGCGGAGCCAGGAGATTTGCCTCCTACCAACACCTCTTCGGCCTTCTATTTTGCCTTGGATGATCAGGTGCAGTAATTTGTACTTTGCTCCTCTATGTACATGACCCAAGTAGGACACCTTTCGAATTTTAATATAAGTCAGCAACTCTCTATCAACTTTGGCTCTTTGAAGAACCCCCGTGTTGCTGACTATTTCCGTCCAGGGTATCCGTAGCATTCTCCGGAACATCCATATTTCGAATGCTTCCAGTCGGTTCATACTACTTACTTTGAGGGTCCATGATTCTACTCTATGCAATAACACTGACCAAACGTAGCATTTTACTAACCGTTGTCGAAGTTTCAAGTTTATATTATCATCGTAGAATACTATACGCTTCTCATTTTATTAAGAGCCGCACGAGATGATTCAATTCTGCAATTGACTTCGGTTTCTGGGTCAAGGTCTTCCACTAGGATACTTCCGAGATATTTAAATTTTTTCACTCTCTCTATATCAGGACCGTTCAATGTAAGATGTGCTCCTGCGTGATCCTGCCGGCCAAACACCATGAACTTAGTTTTACTCACGTTAATGTTCAGCCCCAGCCTCACACCGGCTTCATTAATTCTATCTATAAGCGTTTGAAGGTCGTCAATACTGTCTGCCGGAATAACTGTTTCATCTGCGTACCTGATGTTATTGACGCATACACCATTCACTTTGACCCCCAGATTCAAGTTATATAGTGCTTCCTTGAAAACTATAACAGAGTACAGATTGAATACCATAGGGGACAAAATACAACCCTGTCGGAATCCACGTTGAGTTGGTATGCCTTTCGATTTGTTATTTTCCAATTTAATGACGGCTTCTTGGTTCCAGTACAGGTTTTTAATAATATTTATATCCTTATCATCTATACCCAGTTTCTGAAGCATCTTAACAAGGCCTGCGTGTTATCTTTAGAATAACTAAATGGGTTTTCATTATATTTTGTCATTTGACACCAAAAAATGTTTGTAAACCTCCAGTTTTCGTCAAAAAATAATAAAACAAGATCATTAAATGAGAAGGAAAAAAGTACGCCACAATAACACCTTTGACTTATAATTAAGGAGAAATCGTCGAGCTTTAAGTGAAATAAGAACTGAAAAAATGGGCTGGCGAGCTCAATGTCAAACATTTGATGTAGCTGGGATAGTCCTCCACGGGAAGTGTTTTTCCCGCAGGTCGCTTTACACTGCTTTATTTCAGGTTAGTATAAACAAAATCTCTTTATAGTATTATATGAGTAGTTCTTTGCAGTCAAACAACGAATATGTTTACAAAGAAACCCCGTCATATAATTTTTGATATGTGAATATAGCAATCATTTCAAGCTATTCAACTTTGTTTTGATAATTATTAGTTAATTTTAATAACCTGATGTGTTAATTGGTCATATACCGACTTTCACACATTCCAATTTACTCGTACACTCGGATGAAACCGGGTTCATTAACTAGTTGACGTATAAATTAGACGTTTTATTTTGTTTTATAATTGTTTCTGTGATATGTGGAATGTGATTTATTTTGTCTATAAATACATTAACGCAATAAAGTCCATCATATAGTCTACCTGTTTGAAATATTGTATGAAATATAGCGGTGCAATAGATATGGTTGCATGAAATATAAAATTTTTTTTTACTGTGAAGTACACACACTTTTAGTTTGATATATATACACACATTGGATTAGGGTATGCTTATTCAACATGTGTAACAAACCAAATAAATTTTTTATTTGGTTTGGACCCTCTAGCGTGGCAAAAGTTATTAAAATTATTAGTCTGCTCTGTCTTGGGTATTTATGGTATACAACATGCGGGACACTGACCCCGCAAGGGATTCATTGTTAAGCGACTCGATGCGGTACAATATACCTAAATTGAGATGCTGGGAAAGAGAACTGCCATACATTGGGTGTAACCAATTGGAGGAGGGATGTTGTTGAGATACATAATTGGCAGATAATCCTGCTTGGAGCAAATATCTATCCTGGGTTGTAGGGCTGATGATGACGATGATAACTTTGCTGAAGGCATGTTATATAATTATGTAAATATGAAGTATGGAATTTTATATAAGCCAAAAAAATGTTGATAATAATAAAAATGAGAAAAAACATTACATTGAAAATCTACTGTTTTTTTATGATGACAATTACGAATTAAAAATGATTTCTAAAGTGTTATGTTTTTATTCGAACGTGAGCAACTTAAAAAGTGATTTCATTGTGCAATGTCATAGTGGTGGTTTGAAAGTAAAAATAGTTTTAATGTGAAAAAACAATAAATGTATAACTAAATTTAGTTTACATTATAGTTTTGCATAGTCCCTCTAACAAACTTAGAAGTGGACAGCTTTTTGTAATTTCCTTTGAGAATAGGGAGTACCCACACGTCTATAAGTTATTTGTTGTTAGGCAAATCAAGTAGGCGGATTTGCAAATTTATGTGTTTTTTATTTCGAAAAAAATATATTTTTTTGACTTCAGAAGTTCGTGAGGGAATTGAGTCCTTAAATATTCGCAAGGAATTTAAATACTTAGAAGTATTGAACATGAAAGATACATAAAGATGAAAATTCTTCTTCTTTAGTTCAAAATTACTTTAAGATTATATTGACGAGATTAATTGGCGTAGAAAATATTGGCCGATGTTTCGAAGACGTTGTAGCCTTTTCCCTCCAGACAATGATAATAAGTATAATATAATGAGTGCACATAATGCGCCTGTTTAGTTACACTCGCGACCGTAACATGAACATGTGATTGGCTGACTTAGTCCCACCCCTTCCAAACTTGCGACTGTAAAGTAAACACATACAAGAGGATAATGTTTTCTAACTTTGACCTTTTTTCTGGAATTATGAAAATTCAAATGCTTTTTATTCCAACTAGATATCATATTTTAATAGTGATTGACGTTGTATAATAAATATGGTAACTTTAATAGAATCGGTAATCTATTCAAGTTATTTATAAGTCAAAATGGTTTTCAGAGAGGGAATTATTGTTTTGTATATCACAAAATTGATCTTGTATTTATTTATACGTACAAGGAGTTTTCTTTTTGTTCGGATTTCACAAAAAAGATGGCGAGGGAGACTAAAGCTATTAATTTTGGATTTGTATTTTTGACGGTGAAGAGAATAAGTCAAGTGGGCTAATACTTTTGTTACTTCCCTGGTTTCCAGGCTGAAGGCTGGCAGCTCCTCAGCCCCTCAGGCAGTCTGCTGGATGGATGGCATTCCACTGACAAAAGACCATCATTTATCACATTTACAGATGGATTTGCCGTTACGCTGCCGTTTAAGGTGCCGTTCATATGACTTGCGACACATGCAGTGACGTGTTGTGAGATTATTTTTAGTAAATATTAAATTAAGTAAATGTTATTTTGTAAATCACTTTTGATGTTATGGAAACGATAAAGGTTGATCAAATTAGGTGTCAATTTGAAATATGTTTTTGATATTTTATGGTGCTTAGTTAAAATTTTAGAAGGATATAAATTTAATTATTTAACTTAAGGGTTACATACTTTCATTCATTGCAAAACAAATATATATCAAAAAGGAAGGAATAGTGAGGAAAACGCGAACCAAGGAAAGGTAGAAAGGAGAGAGCTCAGGAAATTTTATCTCAGAAAAATTATGTACGTAGTCTATATTTATTATCTTAATTTCGAAAACAAATGGGAATTCAAAACATGTTATTTCCAAACTGAACAGTGCTTAATTTTTCTTTTATCTGGAACCATGTTATTTTTCCTAGACTATATCTGTATGTAATCATTATCAATGTGGCTTTTTTAGTCACCGAAAATAAATAACACTGCAGGTGCAAGACCTAATTTTTACAGGACTGGGCTGAACCTTGTGTAGGCCTTGGGGCTCTGACCCCTTTAGAGAAGAAGAAATTGATATATTTTGATATACTGATTGAATTTTAAATCCATGATCATCCTAGTTAATGATTTGAAAAAAAAATACAAGTTGTAAATTTATTATTAGTAGATTCAATCAACAGGATGAACGAACACCTTTGATATTTTAAAGATTAGAAACTTTTTTTAATATTTCAGAAAATTAAAACTCTTTTTAAAGAAGTTGAGATATACTTTTCATGACAGTAGACGTATGGAGCGTAGAAACCAAAACAAAAACTCAAATTTAACAAAGGTAAAACTTCAAGTAAATGTAATTCAATTCAATGACTGGAAAATATGCGGAAATCTTTTTTATAATAGGCAATACCTCCCAACTAGGATGATTTGTGCCATCAAATTCAAGTTATTATGCAATTATATGAATTCATATAATAAACTTGTTTAAAAAAATGACAATTCTAGACAATTTAAAGTTTCAATTAATTAAGCTTCAACAATTTACGAGTAACAATCGATCTATAAGTAGAAAAGTTCCACGAAGAAACGTAAAATTTATTAGACGTGGTCAAGACAAATATGACTTAAGTAAGTCAAATCTGTCTCGCAAATGACACATTTATTACATATAAAGGAACATGTTTAATGAAAACAATTTTCGAAAAATGTATATATTATCAATTTATCCGTATTATCAGTATTAAAAAAGAGAAACCCATTTTGAATATGCCAAAAGAATAATGTTTAAAATAGCAGAAAAAACATACGTTGATTACATTTCAAAGATTTTTTTGATAATATGACACGTACTGCCCTGTAAGTATTCGGTGACTTTAAAAACTTGAGACGTTCGACAACGTAGAAGAATATTGAGTCTCAAAGATATGAGCCTGTGATAGAAAGGTTTTCTTCCAGATAGGGAAATTTTTCCCTAGCATATATTAAAAAAATCCAAATTCCGTATGGTAAGGTCGGTTGTTTGCTTAGATCACATGCTTTATCGCTTTAGAAGTAAACTACTCGTACAAGCACTCGTAACTGTGAGTTTGTTATGAATTGTTTCAAAATTAGCCATATCACTTTTCGTCACTTATCTTCCAATTTACTTTTAATGAACAATCTCAACTAAACAAAATTAAATAAAATATATAATAATTTGATTTTTTGATTCATAATTTATAATTATGAGAAATTATAATTTACGTATATTTCAAAATAATACATCTTCATTTGTTGCCTAGCGTTGAAGTTGAAATTTCATTAATTAACCTCGACAAGTTATTTGTACTTGAAAGGATTGAAAATTGAGTTATGACTCGAAACTTCTCACAGAAACTGGGTTAAAGTCAATTGTTTGCCTGTTTACTTCTTTGATAGTTATGTAAATCAATTTCTGTTTCAAAAGATGTTGAAATGCATCCAAATATCATTTATTTTTTTATTATTACTATTGTCAAAATATAAGTATCAAATAAAAGAAATATTGAACATCTAAAATCGATACAGTCGAGACAGAAATGTTTTCACCACCGTAAAAATATGACAAGAAGAATTAAAAATTGTATACGAAAATCAGAATTTATTATGTTTCTTACGCAAATAATTCTAAACAATATTTTTAATTTAACCATTCTTTTATGAAGCAATACACATTTAATACCTAAATATTTTTTTCACACTTTTGTCATTTATGCAAATTTTCTACGATTGACCGGATGCTATCGATTTAAAAGACTTGGGGAAGTAACACTATAATCCACTTTTATTGTACATCACCGAATAAAACGAACCCTGATTAAAAAAAAATTAACGAAAACACTTGGAAGGGTGATTAAATAAATATATACTAAAGTATAATATATAATACAATACGTACTTGTATTGTGGTACGTTAGTAAAATAGTACACGTTAAAATTAATGATATGGTTTTTTTTTATTTGATTGCATTTTAAAAATAATTTTCTTAATAAATATTTCTTATTTAAAATATATTTCTTATTTCATTTGTTATCTCTCCCTTAATTTTCAATTCGAATTTTCATACATTGTTTATGTAAATATTTTGTTTCCGTTGTTATGTACACAATTATTATATTTCAATTTTAGTTACAAAAATCAGGATGGTTATCAACCATGACGGATAACAACTTAAATACCATTACTAGGGAATCCAAATTGAATTTTAATATTTTTCAATGAAGAAATTTGTTCATCAGAATTCATATTAGTTAAATTATTTGATACGTTATTTATAGTTAGGGCATTAAAACTGTCAAGGTTTATGTCGGTACACACTCGGACAAAATTCAGTCTTATTTGTGCTCCCCTAATAATGAGGTGAAAACCTTGAAACCGGTAGGGTTATACCGTTATATAAAGTGAAATTAACAGTTTGGACTAAACAAATTACAATAAATTATTTGATATACGTACATAATTTGTCATTAATGTTTTTCATTTTATGTATAAATGATCCGATATTCTTTAATTTAGAAATGGACCGACTTAAAATAAAATGTTTTCAATGCAATCATGGCCATTTTGTAATTATTTTACTCTAGATCATTTACGAAATATTAATATAAGATTTATTTTGATAATCATAAATTAAAACCAAAAGTATGGTTGCATTACAAAATAAACGATTTGTTCAATATGGAAATATAATTTTCAATAACCGTTAAATGAATAAACAATTCGATATAACGAAGTAAAGTAAACTTTAAGCATATTGTCGATACCAATTTGAACATTAAATGATTCTTTTGTGGTTAGTAATAAAAAAATATTTCGAAAAATTGCCTCCGTTTATTTTAAAGGCTAATGAAATTTATTATATTCTCTAATTTAACAAAGTTACATTTTGTTTCTTTCTGATGTCATAAAGAAGATTTAAATCTGGCGGCAATAACAATGCGACAACGACATTTCCATTTTCTTTTTAAAAGTTTCCCTCAACTTTCGTTTCTTTGTAACCGAAGGGTCGCGGGATGACGGCGCTGGTTTGTTCTTAATACTTTTTCACGGCACGAGGCGTATGCAATATTCTTTATCAGCTTGCAACAGGGCCGGGATAATGTTTCTTTGCGGAAAATGTATAATTTTTTTTGTAGTTATTTATTATTTGAGGTCGTTTAGTGACCGTGAACTAAGAGCGCATTATCGACTTATCATTTCCTTTAAATCTCTGAAAGCTTTCAGATTATTCTCAGTACGTAGCTCCACAGACAGATTATTCCACTGATTAGTCCAGCAATATAGCGAGTCGTATTGAAAAATATGCCTTCTAGTTTGACTCCATGGTTCAGTTTATCCCTGAGGAGTGGAACTAAGAGTTCAACATCGAGTTTGAGTTGAGGCATCATAAATGTAGAGCTTAAATATATGTGAGGGTGTCATTTTCCTGAAACTCTTAAAGACCACGAGGCACAATTTGTCAATAGTTCTCTTCTCTCACCTCAACCAGTGGGGTTTATCCCACAAGGGTGTTACGTGATTGTATTTATTATATTCAAAAGTTTCTTGATATGCAGGCTAGACATTCTTTGTAGCTAGATCTATTGGAACAGTGTATCCAACATTGCATTTGTCGGGTGAGATAACATCAAAGCATTTACCGAACTCTTAATTCTATCAGTTGTTTTTTTTAATATAAAACTTAGTTTGCACAGATGAAAAAAGTTGTACTCACCGTCACATACATACATTTTTTTCATAATGAATGCATTATCAATATATGACCAATCATGGACTCTTATGAAACTTGAGGAAACTATATTAACTTTTGACAAGGTTATGGGACTTCAATATCTTTTTAATAGAAAACCATATTTTCTTCAGACTTTGTGTCGGGACTCACGACTGTACTGTTACATTTTGGTTGTATATTTTACAACCTGAAGAGCTTATTGCTACATGATAATCTCTTCTAACCGACCAGAAAGACGTTAAAGAGAACTAAAAGGAAATCAGACTGGATTTTTTTTAAAAATCAGGGTTCAAACGCGAATCGAACTCACAAACCCCGGGCTGAAAGACAAGTGTCTTTCAAATAAGTTCAAGGAGGCAATTTATCGTATCTATAGATCGAAGGATAGTTCAAATTCAACAGAATAAATTTTCAGCAAATTCATATTGTACTCTCAGTTTTTAATGGTCAAACATGTCATCACTCCGTGTCTTATCAGAGATAGGCTCACTGAACAGATCTCAATACTTTTTTATTTTATAAACCTCGTCATGCACAATTTTTTTATTTTTTGTGCATTTCACTTTACTTAATGTTTAGAACCATTGAAGTAGGTACGTTAGCTAAGGGTCCTCATCAAAAATGAAAAAAATACTACTGCACGTATATAGACAATAACAAGCACATACATCTAGTAAGTATGAGTATTGTTATACCAGACATGATATTTTTTTTGGGTTCCATTGATAGTTCCATAGTCCAACCTTAAAGTCTCGGATAGAAGGCAAGAATCTTACCAACTAGAATATGGTAGTATTTTTTGATAAACAGTCTAAAAGTGAAGAACCAAGACGTGGGCGCCTTCAATCTAGAGTCGTACCAGTCATGACCGAGTGGCATTTTAAATTGTTTTTGTTTTTCTGCTAGCAACGATAACCATCGGTCGTTTATAACGCAGTCATCCCACTTGAGGCGGAAGAGGGGAAATGTCATCCTGCTTCCCCTTTCCTCTTCCATTTTATCTCCAAGATTACCCGGGATGAATGTGACAGCACGGCGTTACTTCGTAAATATTCAAGTGGAGTGTCTTGGCTAAACATCCAGATTATAACAGTGGATTTGCGATTAAACATTTAAATAATAACGTTTTTCTCTCTTTGAAATATGGGTTTAAGGTCGCGGCATACATAATTACCTCCATTTAATTCAGGCTTTGAAATTCTTAATTTTTTAAGCTTTCAGATCAAAAGCAAGGTTTACATTTTATGGAACTTGTGAAAAGTAGGAGGTACATAATCCAATTTTAACAAATAATCTTAGTTTGTATATTTTAACGTCTTAACTAAATGAATATCGGAATATTTCTTTGTCTTTTGTTCAAATGTTTGAAAATCCGATAAAAATAATTTCATTCGTATGGTACCCTTTAACGAATCCAAACTGGTGCCCCGAAAATATAGAAGGGCATCGCCGGGAGACAACTTTGTCCTCGGCCCCATTAATAAAGCCTTCAGGCTTAGAACCACATTGTTCGTAATCGCAAGTGCAAGCACACGAAGAGGCAAGGATATTCGCATAAATCTAGCGCGTGTTAGTATTTTTAGTAGATTAACTTTTTTTTATCAGATAAGCATCCTTTTTTTCGGGTGTCATCGGAAGTTGAATCGAAACTCCGAGATCCAGTGTCTTACCAACTAGGCCACGGAGGTCGTGGAGACTAATCGTTAATATTTTACATTAAATTATCTCCCTTAAGAGATCCCTATAGTTAAACACGAAAAACAAAACTTATACGAGAATAATAAATGATATGAAAGTTCAAAAACTAATGCCACTAAGTGCAATTGTTTAAGTGCGATAATTTCTCAACGATTGGAATGTTGAACTATTACTTAAGGTTACTAAAAAAATGTATACCAACGGTCCGCAAACTATGGTATATCCGTACCACTTGTGTAAAGCCGTGTATCGATTACGCGCGGCTGCCGCGCGAACCAAATTTGTCACGAGTGTTGACACAGCGCGGCTGCCGCGCGCGGCAGACGTTCCGGCTACGAATCGTTTGCCGCGCGCGGCAACACGGCTCCCATATGTTGTTACAATGCCGTATGTAATTCTGGGTGACAAGGCTTTTGCACTCAATGAATACACAAATTAACCATTTCAAGAAGAGCCAGAAAGAGGTTCTCAGGAAAGAATCTTCAATTATCAGCTACCTCGAGCTCAGCTCAGTTTTTAAAGTACTCGTATTATTGAAGCCTGTGTTGTTGGAACCAAAAACAGCCATTAAAATTGTTCTAGCCACTATATGTTTGCATAACTTTTTGAGAAAAAAAACCACGTACACGATTACTTTATATGCCACCTGGATCTTTGGATAGTGAGAGTGAAGGGGAACTTATACCAGGAGCTTGGAGAAATCAACCTGAACCTAACTCTTTTGTGTGACGCGAGAAGCGTGGTAATTTTCTTTTTCAAGCCGGGAATAGGCAAGCTTAATACGGAGCTTATATCTCTCCACGCATCTTGCCTCAGCGATTTGTTATGGTAATCTTTTATTTTACTATTCCACAGAAACTCCTTGGAGTCGTACAACTGAATCAAATAGCGCCACTTTGCACTGTCCATCTTGTCGCTTTGGCGCGTGAGCCAACTCAAATAACTAAACGCCCGTCTCAACTGAGCACGAGCAGTGAACTGATACGACGACGACGACGAAACGAGTTCTTTGATTTTTAATAAACTTTTTAAACGTGCGCATTTAACTGCGTCATCGATCTTTTGTCAGTGATTTGAGGGAATACCTTTTCCACTGTTGTGTCATATGTGTGATTGTGTTATTTATATGTGTATACTTATATTAGTATTTGTGTGATAATCTCATTTTATTTTTTTAGGCTGGATGAGCATTTGATTTCGATTCCGATTTCTCGCTTTCTTCAAAATTTTATTCTAAAATTTTAGCTGAGCTTTCTTTGCTCCTTATCATTTACTTTGTAGATTAATTTACTTTGTAGACTATTGGAGTGAATAAGAGTAGCCACCCTGTACCACCACCCTGTACCTCCCCGCTAGACCTTTAAGGAGAATAATTACATATATTTATAAGATCAAGTGTAGGTGTAGAGTGTGGGGATGGCAAGGTGTCGGCTGCGGCCTGTATGATTGGAGCTTCCCCGCATTTGCATATGTATTGAAGACATATTCGGTGAGAAAACCACAGAAAACTCATCGAGGGAAGTCGAGCTTCAGAGGACCTCTGGGCTCTTCCGTTATGCGATATTAACACATTCGGCTTGTTTGTGGAGTGTGAGTGTTGTAATGTATATAATGTAGCTCGAAGTCCAGGGGCGATGCATCGCCCCTCCTGGTTGACCTCTTTGGTCCGCGTGCCGCTCATCAGTCCTGGAGGCGTGTCACTCGAGCGCTCCTCTGGATCTGAAATGTTAAACACTGGGCAGTATCAGGTTGTTAATTGTTAGATGCGAGTTATTTAATGTTATGATGGTAGTAGTGGGGGCCCTGTTACGCTTGCCCTCCCGGGCCCTCGTCTTGCTCGTGGTTTCGCTCCGCCTCAGACCGGCTGACAATTATGTGGTGTGGGAGTCTGTGTTTGTATCTGAAGGGTAGTTCATCCAGTCTTTTTTGTCGTCCGAGATTTGCGATGAGCGGGTTCGTGTGCGAGTTTAGATATATTTTGTTGTAAAAGTCCAGTGTCATCTTGTCGCAGTACTCCTTGATGGAGTACTCTTTTGTCCTCTGGTGTAGCTTTTTAAGACTTGCGCCCGGCATTGTCTTGTGAATGATCTTGAGTGCTTTGTTCTGTGCCGGCTGGAGCTTTTCGTGTAAGTAAGTGTGGGCGCTGTTCCAGACGGGTGCCGCGTATGTGATTACCGGACGCACTAGGAGCTTGTACACCAGTAGTTTGTTTTTCCGTGATAAAAATGAGTTTCTGTTGAAGATGGGTCTCAGCGCAGCGAAGGCTGCGAATGTTTTCTTTCGTGCCTCCTTCGTGTGGAGAGTCCATCTCAATTGGGAGTCCATATGAACTCCGAGGTATTTGACCGACTTACGCCATTCTACTGCACTGTTACCCATCCTCAGGGGAGGGAGGTTCCCCACCGTCCGTCTTGTAAACATGACCGCTTTGGTCTTACTATCATTTATTTTTAGGCGCCATTTCCGGTAGTAGTCCGCCAAAATATCCAGGGCGTCTTGGAGGTAGAGGCTTGCCCTGAGGGGGCGTAATGATCGCGCGTAGCAGGCGGCGTCGTCTGCGAAAAGAGCAACGGAACACTGTTTCGGTACCGGGATATCGTGCGTGAAAAGAGTGAATAGGTGCGGTCCAATCAGGCTGCCCTGGGGTACGCCCATTGGGATATTTCTGGGGGTGGAGAGCCTCCCACTCACCCGAACGACAAAGTGTCGATCGGATAGGTATGATCTGAGGATTTGTATGATGTAAGACGGTGTACCCGTCTTAATCAGCTTGTGTACTAGGCCGTCGTGCCACACCGTGTCGAAGGCCTTCTCTAGGTCCAGCAGGACCATTCCCGTGTAATAATACATGTTGAAGCCCATCGACACGTCTTCGGCCACGCGGGTGAGTTGGTGTACGGTGGAATGCTCTGTTCTAAATCCGAATTGCTCGTGTTGTAGAGTGTTGTGCTGGGTATGATAAGGAGTGTATCTGTTCAGTATCACCTTCTCCAGGACTTTTCCAAGTACCGGGAGGAGGCTTATGGGTCTGTAGCTGGATGGGTTGTTTTTGTCCTTGTTTGGTTTGTGTATGGGGACTATTACGGCCATTTTCCACATTGGAGGGAAGTGACCGGTGTGTAGGCACGCGTTGAATATCTTGACTAATTGTATGATTGCGCGTGTCGGGATATGTTTAATTAGTGTATTGTGTAGGTGATCTAGTCCTGGTGCTTTCTTGTTTTTGAGGCTTTTAATGATTTTCTGGACTTCCGCCGGTGTTGTGAGCGTATATTCGTGTTGTGCAATGTCTGCGGAACGGGTATTGAATTCGTCGAGTGTTTCTTGTACTGTGCGGTCTGTGTCCGCGTCGCGAAAGTGCGATGTTAACGTGTAAGTGTGCTCGTATGCGTCTGCTAGTGCGTTGGCCTTTTCTTCGTGCGATGTGGCGATGTGTGTGGAGGTGTGTATTGGTGGTATGTCTTCGAATCGCTTCTTAAGCCCCTTTGCGATCTTCCAAAGAGTGTTTGTCCCTGGTTCGATGTCCGCTAGTTTTGTGTTCCACGTGGTGTTTTTGTGTTCTCTGATATGTTTTTTGATTTCGTTCCGCAGTGAGTTTAACGCTATTCTATCTGCGAGATGGTATGTACCTCTGTAGTGTTTCTGGAGTCTGTTTTTAATTTGGATAAGTGTGATGATTTCCGGCGGAAGTTTGGCACGGTGTGGAGTTATATTTTTAAGTGGTATGTAGGTATCACGAGCTTCTTCGATGATGTGTGTCATGGTGTCGACCGCGTCATCTATGGCCTCCGGCGAGTTGAACGTGGATGATGATAAGTATAATTGTGTGTTAATGTGTGTCTTGTAGCCCGTCCAGTCCGCGGCCTGGTAATCGTATACCGTTTTTGGGGGGCAGATGATACGCTCCCCTATGGTGAAGTATACCGGAAGGTGGTCCGATGAAAGTGCATTAATCACTTCCAGTCCGGCAACCCCCGGGTTACCCTTTGTGATCACTAGGTCCAGAGTGGACGGGCTCTGCCGTCTCGTTCCATATCGAGTGGGCGTGTCGGGGTGGTGTAGTGCGTGATGTGTTGACTCAATGAATTTGAAGAGTGTATCTCCGTTCGTATTCTTTCTTCCCTGGCTCCACGCGGAGTGCTTCGCGTTAAGGTCGCCGGCCAATATGACCCGCGATCCCGTCGCGAGAGCCCTCTCCAGATCCTGAGTGTCAAGAATCGTGCTGGATTTGCAGTATGCTGCTATGAGTGTGATCGGATTGCCGTCAGTTTCTAGTCTGACCGCAGTTGCTTCTAATGCAATCCAGGTGGAATCCGAAAAGAGTGTATGAGGTATGGTGTCTCTAATGAGAATCGCCGTGCCTCCGCCCTTAGTAGCGCGATCATTGCGATAAAGGGAGTAGCCGGGTATTCTCAGATGTCTGCTTGGATTTAGATGTGTTTCAGTGATGAGTAATATGTCAATGTTTTTCTCACCGATCAGAAGCATGAGCTCGTCCACCTTGTCGTATAGTCCTCTGGCGTTCCAGGTGAGGGCTCTGAGTCCCCCGCGGGAGGGTGTCGCGCAGGTCGGGGTCCCCACTCTAGCCATCGAGCTGCTCCATTAGCTCGGCGATGAGAAGCGCCTTCTCGAGTTTGTCCCTGCATTGCGCCAGCCTCGGCCTCATCTGCATGAGTAGGCGGACGATCTGTGTCAGCTCCGCCATCTCGCCGCCCACGCGGCTCGGTCCTGCGGGTTCTGGAGTCGACAGCAGCGGCGGTCGGCGGCCGTTCCTCGGGTCCCTCGGGTGTGCGCGGTTTTCGCGCTGTGCGTGTCCGTACTGTGCGTTTTCATACTGCACATTTGTGTATGGCGCAATTCCGTGCGAGATTGCGTCAGTGGTGAGCCGCACAGTACGGGTGCCCTGTGCGGTCGCCTGGTTTATTATTGGGGGAGGTGGCGTCTTACCCGTCACGACGCCGCTCCATGAGCGTCCCGGCGTCACGCGCGGTGCCATCCGGCGGGCGATTGACTCCGCGTACGCCTGTCTCGTAGGGCATTTAGAATAATTTGCGGGATGATCCCCGCCGCAGTTTGCGCATGTAGCCGGTGTCTCTTTGGTCTTGGGACACTCGGCCGTCAGATGGTACTCGGTGCACTTGACGCACCGTGCCTGGTGGTGGTAGTTGGATGAGGCGTGCCCCAGTGACTGGCACCGGAAGCATTGGGTACCTAGGCCTTTCTTGGGCCGGTACTTGACGAGGGTCACTCTGCAGTAGCAGAGGAATCTCAGCGTGACCTTGAGTTTACCCATGTCGGTTTCCCTCCCAAAATGGGCAAGGTACATGGGCGCGCCTGTTTTGGTCGTCATTTTGACGACCTTTTGCGCTGGAAATCCCTGGGCGGAGAGGTCACTGGCGATATCTTCCGTAGGTATCTCTCGCAGTCCTCTGATCACCGTCCTTTTCGTCTTTTCGTCCTCTTTCGTGAACGTGTGGAAATATTTCTTTTTTGCGTCCAGGCCCTGGACGAGGGAGTCGTGGTCCTCCACGGAGTGGACCGTGATTTTTGCGGTCCCCTTTCCCGCATATTTTAATTCGAATTGACCTTTCGCGAATTCGCGGATTAGGCCAATAAGACTCCCGTGGGAGAGGTCACCGAGGGTGATTACCACTGGCGGTATTTTGGACTTGCTTAGATGTACCCTGCGCGCTACGCTGGGTGTCTCCTCGACTACCTCGCGAAGGCAGGCGAATTTAATCACCTGCGGAATTTCTTCTGGGCCGGCCTCCTGCCTTCTTTTGGCAGGGGCCCGTGGAGTTTCCCACTTTTGTGCCGCCGGTCCCGCGGGGGACCGCGGCACATATAGTCCGTTCACCAGGTCACAAACGACCCCGCTCTGCATATTTGCGTCTTTTCGCGCAGATAATATACGGCACTCCCGTACGCACGGCACAGCCACTGATCACAATTTTTACGCGTTCGATTCGCACTCACTTTCACTTTTTATATTTACGCGGTAAATATATAATTCGACCCTAAGGCCCGCCTCTCAGCGCGCACAATGACGCAATACGCCCGCACAGCGCACAGCGCCCGTAACCGGTGTAATGGGTTATCCCCGATCTCTATACCCGCAAGCGAGTATCGTGAAATCTAAAAGTAATAATATCACCCGAGTGACCCAGTGAACTGATTCTCATTTGCCGCGCGCCTAAAAACCGATAGCGATCGGATCGTCGCGCGGCACGTTCGAGCGAGCCAATGTCCGCTTTGGCTCGCGCGGCAACTCAGTATTCATTAACCGCGGCTGCCGCGCTAGACAATGTTCGATGGTTTGCCGCGCGTAATCGATACACGGCTTTATGCGAGCCTCAGTCTAGTGATACGCGAGCAATCAAGCGTCAAAATACTGTAGTTCTATAAAACATTAACATAATTTACATGTTAAGGCCAACGATATATATTTAGGTAATCTAGGGTTACTCAGGTAAAATAATAAAATGCACTGCATTTGGTATGTGCGTATATAAAGTTTCTTTAGAATTGATAATTAAATGATGCAAATAATGTGCATTGAATATAATTTGTAATCTCTCGTATTCTGCTTATATGAAAAACACAATGAATAAGCTACGATTTTTTATTAACTATGAATCAATATCTCCATGAACTGCAACAACTCCGTTCACAACTCTCCTCCAGTTATCCCTAGTCTCGGTTGAGCAGAGTGCTGACACTATCGAAGATCTTGCCACAGACTTGTCTTGATCTATCTAATGTGATGGTGACCTCCCCTTCCTTTTCTTTCACCAATGACAAGTTTTTCGAAGTTTTCTACCCTTTTCCGAGTCACGTGGTCAAAACATTAAAAAATACGCCTTAGACAAATGACCGAGAATCTTTATTTGGAGCTCCTTCAGGATAGAATTATTTGTGCGTCTAACAGTCAAAGGGGTTCTCAGCAATCGTCGTAAACATCAAATTTTCCTTGGATCTTCGCCTTTATTATCAAGGTTGCTGATGCACATGTAGACAACCAAACTCTTTATAGATGATCGTTTGAGTATTGTTATTCTTTTTTAATTTCATCCTCGTACCCCCCATCATTGTCAATTCAAGATCACAGATGGATAAAATTAATCACTACTGCCATGCCGTGTAGCATGTTATTTTTCTGTATCCGATTGTTTCTTTCAGTTATGAATCTTAGATCTGTTGACCCAAACGGTTGTTTTTCTCTTTTAGACGATGGAGGAGTACAATAATTTCTTTGGATTATTCGTTATGAGACCATTTAATTGAAACTACACTGTACTAACCATGCAGCGCCCAGTGCACTACAAATTTTCCATGAATGTTTTTATTACTACGTTCTATAAATGAGTAAATTTAAGAATTCAAAATAAATAAAAATTAAACGAAACGAAGAGATTAAATAAACTTTAATACGAAATGTTACTGTATTATTATTATTTTTAATTAGAATCCAAAATTTATCAACGTAAATTAAATTCAAGTCTCCAAAATTAACTATCACTTTTTCTCAAGAAATAAAAAAAACTAATAATTTGCCACTGTTAAACCTGGCCCCCGCCCCCTTGGAGAGGCGCAGGGGTAGTTCGGGGCACGGGGCGGCCCGGGTATTTGCTGAAGACGTTACGTCCTATTGTATTTGAGTCACGTACCTCCGCCTATTTGAAGTTTCTAATTGAATTCGCATTAGTTATACAGCCAGGAAGCAATAATGCCTTGTTTTAGCCAACTCATGGCGCCTACCATTGACCCTAATAACACTTTTTCTCTTATTGCAATAATTATTATTTCTCCCCGATATCGACATCCATATCTCGATGGACCTTAACCCTGAATACAAATATAATTCATTTGTAATATGATACGAATTCATAATTGGATTCGGACACAAAGATAATAATAATGTTTTATGGATTTGTGATTGTTTTGTATAATTGGCATATTAAAATTAATCCGAAAATGTTTATGGAAGGAACAAATGATTTATTGTTGATTTATGGATAAAAAATGAAAGCTAATATATTTCTTTTGTGATTTGATTATGACATTAATTTTTATATTAGAGTACAGTAAAAAAAATGTATAAAATCCTTCAGTGAAAGCATTCCTTTTCCAGGAATCATAGCTACAAGATTAATGATGAAGAATGGTTCGAATATAAATACTAAGTCTGTTATCTTCTCATTTTTAAATTATCTCAGATATTTGTGTATTAAAATGTAAAAATCTTCGATTCTCCTTTGTAGGTGAGTTTTAAATAATTATAGCAATAAAAACACGTAACGTTTTTATGTTTCTCGGTTTATTATTATTAGATTCATCACAATATCAATAATACTCGTATATTTCAATGTATGTATCATATGTACCAGGCTGTAAAACTCATGACTGGATGGATTGCTTTGAGGCTATTGTGAACTGAGCGTAGCATACTTAGGTCTCACCAGGGCATGCATGCATTATTTTCTGATGTCGTGTCAATTCTGATTATTTGGTTGACAACCTGTAGATCATTTGATCATTGATTAAATTTCATGAAGTTATCGAGATCATATTTGCGGTATCACTGCGATAAAGTAGGAATCCGGCTTAAAATATGAAATGAATGACCATATGAAAAAAAATGATTATAAATAATGATATAATGCTATTTTTGTACATTAAGTAGGCACAAAGTCTTCGCTACATTTTGATACAGATTGTATAAATTTATTCGTATTCGTAATACTTGGTAATAACAAACACATAACTCATATTATTCAAATCCAACAATTTATTTTATCCAAATCCATCATCAAATTAGTACAGATTTTAGATGTGGAGGTGAGGAAGGGAAGAAGCTGGGAGCAGAAAGAAACCAACAACATGGATTAAGACAAGTCCAAGAAATTATAAACAAACATCAAATAAAGGTTAACAAAGATTAAAAATAATACTTATAAACAACCGAATGAAAGAAAGAAGATACTTTTTCTTAATTATTGTAGTTTGATTTTCAGTTAAATTGTCTTAAACATCCTGCTCTTTGAATGGAAGAGATTGCTACATTGTAAATAAACCCGCCAGGCTGCACTTATACGACGAAAGCGTAATACAATAAAGCAATCATAACGCATTTGAAGAAGTAGTTTTTATATTTATATGATTCTTTAAATAGGTTTTTATATTAACATGAAATGTTGAAGAGGTCAGACACTTCTCTCAACCTTTTGAAACTGCAAAAAAATAACACTATCGGATACGTTTAATGATTTTTTCCTTTAGTTCAAAATAGTTTTTGGACTTGACGTGTTGAGAAAGCGGGTGACTGAGCGCACCAGATACCGTTGCGGTCGCAAGAGTCGAAGTTTGAGTAGCTGGTCCTTGCGTGCTTATAATATTCCTTAATGTTTTTATCATCGCCACGAGGATGACGGCTGCAAAATCTTTAAAACGTCGGCCATCATTGAAATCAACTCATCATGTTAACAACTCCGAAAAACGATTTTAATTCGAATATTAACGATGTGATAACAGTATCATTGTTTTCTTTTTCTCAACTAAACTAATTTTATTGAAACTTTTATATTTAATATTTGACAGCTAATAAAATGAGACTTATTTTAAACATTGAAGAACACAATTGCTGGGAAAAAAGTAAGCAGTATTTCAAGTACGCATTCATATAATTTAAGATTTTTTCGTACAAAAAATATGTTTTCATAAATCCAGCCTTGATTTTTTTTAATAAAAATATCAACTTAAAAAATAAAAATGTATTTTCCCTTTTCCAATATTCCTGAAAAACTGTATATTGCTTTTACAAATATGTACTGCCTTTCAATCAGTTGATCTTCCACCTTTTCTAAGTTACACATAGAAAAAAACAAACAATACAGCTAAGGCTAAACAAATTACGATTGTCCTTTTGGCAGATAATTCTCTTCACGTAGTTATTTGTTTCTACTGTAAACATAGAAGTAGAAAGAAAATCAAATAAGACGATTTTGAAAAAGGTTTCTCCCGAATGTTGATTGGCTGCTTGGCTGCTTGTTATCTATTATAAAACTCCACGTTAAAAGATCTTGAGTGGAACACATCTTTATCAGAGATAAATTTACTGTAGAGCAAGGTAAAAAAAATAAAAAAAGGAGAAATTTTATTTATGGTCTAAAGAATAAAAAAAAGTAAGACCATTTGGTATTACATTATTTATTTATTTACAATTTTCGGTTATAAACCATAAAAATATACAATACCACAAAAATTTTGCATTTCACGCTTTCATTGTATAATTAGGTAAACTTTACGCATTCATTGTATAATTAGGTTGGTTTATTGCAATGTGGCGATCTCTTTCAACCAACCAGAGGCCTGAAGTGAAAACCAAACTTGAATAAATAAGAAGACTCTCCTGAAGGGCGCTCTAACTTAGGATTCAAACTCGCTGCGGCCATTAGACTTAAGAGAAAAATATTTGTCAAGAAACCATATAAAACTTACCAAGGAAGACGAACTACAAAGAAACCTACGTAGATTTTCCGATGTGTGATAGTAACACACTCGACTCGAACGTAGGTAGAGTATGTATTCGTAAATAGTGTTCATAGATATATAATCATACATTTTGATATAACCTTTCAAAAAGGGTCGTCTTCAAGTGTTTCTTTAAGCTGCACACGTCACCTATATCTTTAACACTTTGAGGCAGACAAAGATCGATCATATTGAAACATCACTCAAGAAAACGAACAATAATCATAAGTAAATATCATCAATCCATTCAATATTACGAAATAATAATATGACTGTTGCTACATCAAACCCTTTCAAATGACGAAAAAATACTATTGTCCAATAAAACCAATCAAGAAATAAACTATGAATGTACGAGTAATTGAATATTACGCGTGATTGTATTTTATTTGTTTTTTAAAGTAACTGTTTCAAATAGTTTTTTATGTACTCGTATTTTGAATACTTGTCTTTTGTAATGAATTTTACTTAAAACTTATATTTTTTTAAGATACATCGTACTGTTGATGATTGAATAAATAAATCAGGTTATCGTAGTGTTGATGATTGAATAAAAAAAAAGTCAGAAATATAGACAAAACAGTATTACTATAAATTAATATGAGTACAATATAAACATAAAGAAAGAACTGTAATAAAATATTTATAATACTATAAACATCTTAACTAACAAAATAATTATATTCTCAATTGATCAAGTATTTTTTTTATAATGGACAAAACATTGCGCTAAACGAAATATTGGGTTGTCCGGAAAGTAATTTATTTATTTTTGGGTCAAATTCAAAAACGCATTTTTTTATTTAATTAGATGTGACTTGGTTTCGTAATGTATCATATGTATCGTTTTATTCCACTACCTTACGTCAACTTTCGGCAAAATTTTACAGTTACGATGCTGAACATTTTTTTGATATAACATACCTATGTTATATGCCAAAAATGAAAATTTAGAAATTTTTTTTGAGAATAATTTTACAAAAATATAGATAAATAATCCCAATATTGTCAGATTTGATTAATTCTTTCTGATTTTAGTAAGACACTTCACATAATTAAAATAAAATACATTTATGACACTAATTATACACGTATATACAATACAATTGTGAATGAAAAAAAATATATTTATAAAATTTTTCCATGCACAAATCCATTAAGTCCCTATTTACATCGCGTACAAATCAGCGAAGACGGCTTTATTCCATTACAACCTTTATTTAGAATTTTAGCTTACTGATGTAAGCTAAAATTCTAAAGCAAAAGCAAAAGTGATTTTTTGCTAAAGTTTTCAAACTCAATGCCAGCAGCTCCCGACGTATCATCCGAAATAATATCATAACTGACACTGTAAGGTCAGTTCCTTACGCAGAGTGCTCTTCTTCATCTTGCTCTACACATCAGCCTTAAGTTCATCCCTAATCACTTCATTCCGTATTCTATTATACATTGTCACTCCATATATTCTTCTAAGTACATGCATTTCTACAGCATTTATTTGGCTCTTTTTAGTCTTGTTCTACATCCACGTTTCCCACCCATATATCAAAATACTGCTGTAGACTATCATCTTAGAAGATTTTGATACTATACGGTCCGAGTATACTATATATGTTTTAACGCTTCATTCCTATCGCTACTCACCGTTTAATATTCCTCGTAACTCTTTCATCCCCTGAGAAAATACTACGAAAAGGGAGAATTCTTCAAGTTGCTCTAATCTTTCATTACTTACCCAATATATCGCATTTATTTTTCCTTTTATACTTTTCTATCACGATGACTTTAGATTTCGCAACATTCATTCTCAGATCTTTTTTAGACATAATTAAACTCCTGTTTTTTCTAGCCCGACAAAAAATTGGTAAAAATATGTTGGTGTAAAGTTGTTTTAATTTATTGCTAAATGGAAAATATAATTAATTAAGAAATAAAATATTCAATTTTCTAGATATAAAAACGTATTTTTAGAAGACAAGTCAAGTAATTATCAAAATTGAATGTTTCCCTTGTAATAATAGCGAGCTAATATGTCCATCCCGATAAGAGGCGATGTGATCTGTGTAGCTAATATCCGTTTTGGCTCACCCCAGGGGTGGGTGAAGGGAGGGTAGTTTGCACTGGAGAGTGTGTGATAGGGGGTGCTTATCTGCAGGTTGTACAGGTGTGATGTGTCTGTGATAACTCGGCCACATCTCTATTGAAAGTGTATCTTGTCATGATCCGACATGCATTGCTACTGTGTATATAAATCATGATAGGACATATTATATATGAATATATATAGTACAAGTATATATTATAATGTCGAGTATTGGCTGGGTCTGTATCACTTGGATCAATTTGAGAGATATAATATACTGGCTTGTATAATATTCATGTAGAACGAATGAATGAAGAAAGACTAACATAACTAATATACATTGCAAATGTGAGTGGAAGTCGTGGTAGAGGAAGACCGAGGAAAACATGGTTGGATCAAGCATATATTCTGAAAGAAGGAAATGTAAAAAGTAAGAAAAATCGTAGGAGTTGGAAGAGAAGGCATGTGGATGTAGAAGAGGCGAAAGGTGTGTATCGCGATGGTAACATTTGGCGCACTCTCCTCTCTGTCTACACCGATAGGGAAATGACGTGAAGGTATATACGAGTATGTACAATGTTCCAGTCTTGTCGTCATATTTAGTCTAGTTTGTTATTCATTATCAAGTACTCGTAAGTTTATAATAGTTTTGTATCCCTGGATTATTTTAATGGTCTCTCGAGATTTATTACATATATTTCGTTGTATAGAGTTTAACTTGGCGGCCAGATATCCATGCAAACCAACCAGATCAATGAGGCATTAAGGGAAAACCAGGCAGGAATACTTTTAAAAAAATCTTGGTTTCAACGGGAATCGAGCCCGCAACTCCCGGACTGGAAGACAGGTGTCTTATCAATAAGGTCACAGAGTTTTATGTATATTCAAGTGTAAAATGATTTTGGAGCTCATGTAGATTTTTTTTGACATTACACAGAGGGTGAAGGCTTCAACGCCTTTGAAACGTCATCCAACATAAAAGTCAACTCATCACAGGTACCACGTCAAAAAACATTTTGAATATAAAACAGTTCTTAAAATTTTATAAATTTGACTTATTAATATTGTTTCATAATTATTTTCTTCGACAAACTGAACGAGAAAAAAGTAACAAAGCTGCCAACCAAGGATCAAATCTCAACATTAAATTATAAATCACCAAGATCTTGCTATGATTTGTAAGACATATAATCATTTATCTAAACTCAGTGAGGTTTGTGAGGAATTTAATAATTGATATAAAATCACTTCATAACATAACATAGGGCACCGACAACTAACCCAGTTCCATTAAAATTCTGTGTCCACATTAAATTACCTGTTGTTTTTTCACAAATTGTGTATTTATAAAATTTCTTGTTGTACATAAATCAATAAAAAATAAACCTCTTAGCTAAATTTGCGAGTTAGTACGAGTATGAACAGTTATAATGATTTTATACTACTTTGAAATTACATTCAAATATGAGTATAAGCTACGATCTAAAAGATATATAGGTGTGACACAATAAAAATACTGTTAAAACCCTCAAATATTATCGAAAAAGGTTGAATATTTAAAATATTTTGAATTAATAGACGAAGAATCTCTATTTGTATATACTAGTATAAACAACCAACAAATTAAATTCAATCTAATGACCCACGAGTAAGTTAATATAAATTTTAATATATTTTTTGTCACTTTCGTCGCTTTGACAATTATGGTGAGCCTATGTCGAAGTAAGATTGAAAAATTATTGGTTTGAATGTAATATTGATGGAAACTTTGATAAATTCCACAGTTTGAAAAACATATTTTGACTTTTCTTACAAAGTTGTTAATGTCAGAAAATCTGTACGTTTAAAAAATATCTGTGAATAAACATTCAAGATATTTTCAGGCGGTTGTACATGTAATAGTAGAAGCGAATGAAATGTAAACTATTCCTGATGAATGTGTACCTTCCCTAAAGTGAACAGTAAATGTGTACTATAGTGTTAACTGTTTACATTTACTGGTGAAAACATATTTTCACTGCTCGCCGTTAGTGTACGTTCTAGAATATGAAAATATATGCGTAGCTGCATTTCTTGGGCTTTTAAAAATGAGACTTTTAAGTATACATATAAAAATAACATCACTTTATGTAAGTCCAATTGCCATAACTCTTTGACTTGCTTCAATAAATAAAAACGTTTATAAGGTTTTTACCAGTTTATTTTAAATTTACTTTCGTCAACTCCAATAAGTAAAGGTTAACAAAACTAGGTAGGACATACAATACGGATTTATTATTTTCAAATGAACTATTTTTTCTACATTCAATGATAATATAGTGAAAGTCGTTTTCATTAGTACGATCCATTTCTACCGCGACACGATCCACTTCCACCGTCATGTTTCATAGATAAAGCGTTTCTACCGAAATAAGTATGAAAAGAAAAATATTCGGTCATTAATTTTTCATTCCGTATACTATATAGATCCTTGTGATTCTAATAATGCACGAAGAAAAGCAAATATCTGGAAATACGAGTACATTAAGTTAAAATAAAAATTATAAATTAACAATATGTGTACACATCGATGTTATTACATGCAAAGGCAATTTAATTAATTTCCTCGACGCAAACAGTGTTCTTCCTACACATGGCAGATATATAGTATTTCGAGTAAGCCATAAAGTGTCTACGGAAAAAGGTATTCGGTAGAGGGGAGCGGCCTTCAACAAACAAAACTCGGCTAAGTTATACAAATGTGTCAACTTATTCGATTAAACTAAAAAGTGGAACGCTAAAATCTTTCATTAGTTATTTGCATTTTAATTCATAACGATAAATTTTCATTTACGGAAATTACAATTTACGACCGGGTCCAAAAGTTTACCGAAAGGAAAAAGTAAATGGAAAGGAGAAAGAAATGAAAAATACGGAAAAACAAAGGAATCATTGTCACGGATAGTTAGGGGGCCATTTGTCGGCTCAAGGGAGAATCTCCCCGTTTAAGGGTGGGTACAAAGATACAGGGGGTGTAATTGAACTCGTAATGGTATGTATGCAAATCTAGGTGTCAAATGATTGTGCAGGACTGTAGCAGAATTAATATAAATACATGCTCTCGAGATAACGAAGGGTGTTTGTTATCTTGTTTGATATACAAAGATAATCTCGAAGATTTATTTTCTTGCTTCGTATCTTAACGTGAGATTTTTGCTTGTATATTTTGAGAAAATCACAGGAAAAGAGATATTTCATACAAAATATATAATCATAAACGTGGTATGCACATAATAAAATCATTCAAATTAATTATATTTTTTAAATTGATTACTAAGATGCGTTTCACTCACACGAACACTGATTCTTTTACATTGAGTTTTAAGCGACATTTGGTTTTTACTACAGTTACCACTAAAAATCCAACTTCAGTGAAATAAGTTGTCGCAAATTAAACCAGAAATTACTATTTTTTATTATTGTGTTGTATCAAACTTTCACTGTATACATTACAACTTGGTTGGCTTATCTTTTAATCTAATCAGGTAATTTCTTTTATCCAATCAGAAAGGTGTTAACATTGGATTCCAATGGGAATAGAACACAAAATTTTCGAGATGGAATACATGTATTTTGTCTACCAGACCACAGAGATTGTTAATTAATATCGTTTTCATTCGATTTTAATTTATTTGGCCTTTTGATCAATTCAGTATTTTGTCTGTTTCAACCATTTGTCCTTGTTGCCCATTTGGCTTTCAGCTATTATGCACAGTTTGTGCTTTGTACTTCAATATTTAAAAAGCAGATTTTTTTCAAATTTATCTAAATATTTATCTTTATTTTAATATTTCTATTTGAAATACTCGAGCCTAACAATACACATATTTATCATAGCTATTAGTATGCTCCGTTGGTTGACATAATATGTCACGTTAACGCGAGTCGGAAATTTTCGTATCATTATAAATGATTAGTGTAGCGTGCAAATAATTCTCTAATTAATATATTCATATTTCAAGTGAGCCAAATATTTAATGGGATTTCTAAATCTATGATTCAATATATCCCTGCTAAATATACCACTTGGGTGTAAACTTTGAACGTTTGGAAATTAATGAACAAACATATAGTGTTTTAACAGTGACATCAATTATACATGATTTTTTTATATTTGTATGTCAATAAAATTCAGTATAAAATGCCCCACATTGATATCGAGACTACTTTAATATCAATGATAAAGTTGAGTGTAATGTTAGATCAAACCTCAGTCTTATTACAAGGGTTTTCTGTTATGATAATTAGGCTTTTAAAAACACCTGTAGATTAAAAGCAAAGTCAAGTAAAACATGCTTTTTTCTCAGTGTACTGAGTTGCTCAAATCTAAGGTTTTTCAGAAATTAATATAAACAACACTTTCATTAAACCGATTATAATTTAACAGTCAGAACTTATCCGATGAAGGAGTAAGGTGTCCTACCATCGGACCGAAACTCCGAACAAGCTATCCATCACTTGTACGAGTATGTTACTCGTGTGCTGAGCTGGAAGTAGCTGAGTCATAGAAATTGTTTTTTTAATCAAAATAAACTAGATGGAACACGACCCTTGATTAGACATGGACTTATCCATATTATCAAAGTGGAATCTGAAATATTTTGAAATAAAATATCGTATTTTGAAAAAGGCAAAGCGACTAAAGCACAAATGTATATCTGGGCAGGATTATGTGGAAATATTTTCTCCTAGATAACGGAAATTTGCTAGATGTTGTGAAAGCTCCAGTGAGTTAGTTCATTATATTCGTATATCTCCCTTTATAGATTAATTTACGAGGGAGGTCAATAAATTAGCGGAATGAAAGGGGTTAATTATTAATATATTCACCAAGTTTTAGTATAATTTTGACATTATTGTTTAAGATATTGTCGGAAGAGTATGTCAAACGTTAATAACATCCCAAGTATGGAAAAAATTTAATATTGCGCCGCCATTAAGTTTCTCACAAGAGTCGATGCAGGAGTTCATGCAGTGGTATAAAAAGGGCACACAGCTCCCTAAGAAGTTCAAAGTGTCGCAATCGGCTGGCGAAATTACTGCTGACGAGTATATACACAGATAATGGCATAACAATAACTGGAGAGTCTGGTCTGCTGATGTAGTTAAAATAAGCTGTTAAGGAGAAAAGGAGAAGAACATGGACAAAAAGGGTGCTGATTTTGTGCACAAAAGTATTTATGCATTGGCTGCTCTTCACAATTGTGACTTTCCAACATTAAATTACACTCCCTACACCCCGAACCTGGTTCCGTTTGACTATTATTTGTTTCCAAATATGAAAAAAAAACTTCGTAGGAAGATATTTACGTAGGATGAAGAAGTTAAAAGTGCTATTTTAGTTTATTTTGAGGCAATTTTTTTTTCTTCGTGGGTATAAATAAGCTTATTGAAAGATCTGAAAAATGTATTCGAGCTAATGGTGAATATATTGAAATGGAAAACTATAAAAAAGAGTTTTTTCCCCTCCGTTCCGCGATATTATTGACCTGCCCTCGTAAGTACCTAAACTATAAAATATTTTTTAATTTTTAAAGAAAAAACTCCTTTAAAAACAAAACTTGTTATAAAATTAATGATAAATGGTTAACAATTGCATTTTCAAATACCTTGCAAATGCTAAATAATTCAGAGGTGTGTGGCTATGCAGTAGCTCACTGGAATGTTATGCAGAAGGTCGCCGGATCGGATCCCAACTGTGCTACTTACCACAAATTACACGGGCACTAATACGCTTCATATTAGGGTGTTTAAGGATATCTATGACTTTGGTCATGTCTATTCTTTAATAAAAAATCTATACACCTTAGTATAAAATATTTCAACAATCTTACCGAAACTTTAACAAACATATGTTATGATTTTTTATACAAAGTACCTCTTCGAAAGAAAAAGAATATTTATATTGTTACTTACTAGTCATACGTGTAGAATTAAATAATAATTCTACAACTCAAATTGGCGAAACAAACGTATTGAATAGCGAGGCCGGGAGACAATATGGTTTTCAGCCCCATGTTTTTACAAGTTTGAGATCCTTTTATATTATTTTTTTCGGCTACTCGAAGTCCCCGGATAGAAGTCAAGCGTCTTACTAGGCTACGGAAGTCTAGGAGTTAGACCGTCCTAAGAAAGTGTGTCTTTATTCTATAATATAATTGTTTTGTAATTCTATTATGTAATGTAGGGGTTAACCTGTGATAGGACATTTTGATTAATAAAATATTTGGAAATAGATATTACAAATAAAAATAGAATTTATACCTGGTACTTTACCCTAATAATTCTTGACGAATCTAGATTTACATTTTAAATACCTCATTGACACCACATTCCACGTAAATTGACATTCATCTCCTAAAAGTCCTCCTTGTGAATTTTATGAACTCTTTCTGGTCTGGATTTTTTCACCGTGATAATATAACATAAAGTTAGTTGGTCATGTGATAAAAACTGCGGTCTGTAGGTCAATGCCGATGCATAAGAATATTTGTCCTTACGACTTGTCTACAGAGAAAAAATTAGATACATAACTGGACTATTATTATTATTATTTTACACTAATATCTAAGAGTAATATTAGCATTGCCAAATAGCTTCATCACACACAAATCAGATTTTTTTAAATTAGTGAGGCTGTTTGCAATCTAAACAATAAAATGTATTTCATGAATTTTAGTGAGAAATCTGAATGAAATGTTTAAAAACGTTTTTCTACATTTTTTGAATCAGGGCAGATGAACCAATTTCAATAACTCTTTTCAACTACAATATTATAAGTATCAGTAAACAGAGCTGTGTACTCTTCAAGTCAAAATCAATTCTAGTTCAGAGCAAACGTTGAATTTTTTTATCAAAATCACACGGGACTTTTGAAATTCAAATTTGTTTTATCACCATGAAGGCTGAAATGGAACGTATATTTTCCGATTGTTATGCCCAGTCTACCGGGAAACCTTTTTTTTAGAGAATGGCTGTCGGATTATTAACTTGCCAACGATATTTGGTGCTTGATTTTTGCGATTCGGAAACATTGGCCCGAAGGCTCGTCACCTGCCCAACCCCGCGTCCCCTAACTCATCCCCCGTAATTGTTACAATTCGCAACAATATTTTAAATGCAACAATCGCAACCACCGTGTTTGGCATTTTATAGATTCTTGTCGTTTTGCGTTAATATACACACACAGGGATATCTGTATATTTATGACGTATTTTTTACTGTGCATCAGTGTTTCTCATTGTTCCATTTAGATCGATTTATATGAAAAGAGTGAGAAAAGAACATATTTTTAGAAAGGTTTTCACATGTATTTTTCACTAGTTAAAAACGTTTTCGATGTTGTTCATGTCAAAAATAAATATCAATATTTGGTAATGTGTTTTGACATCGCCCAGGTGATGGAGACTACGATTATAATGCTTTCAAAACGTCGACTATCATTTAAGACGATTCAATACTGTAACAAATTAGAAAAAATACTTTCAGATAATATAAAATAACTTAACAATTTCATTACACATGAGAAAATCAAAATTCGAAATTTTATCTCCTCAAATTTTCAAATTAAAGAAAAATATAACAGATAGTTCATTTAATTGAAATTTTTTGTTTATTAATAACTATTCATTGTAAAAATACGGGAAAAATACCATAATTAAGTAAGCTTCTGGAGACAAAATGCTAATAAGAGAATTATATTAGAGTCAAAATTTCGCCATATTTATTTTCTTAACATTGACTAGTCATTTGAATGATTTATGCGACCACGTAACTTGCTTCATTTACTTTTGTCTGGTTGGTTGGAAGAGATTGCCGCCTGGCAACAAGCCCGCCAGATTGTATTTGCAATAAAAGTGTTAAATAAATATGTCAAAATTTCTTCAACCAACTCTTTATATAATATTTGTTTTTAGGCTCTCTTTTCTTCATTTTTGTTTTACTTATTTTCGAATATATGTCACAATGGAAATTAATTGCTAAGTAAATTTCAAATATTTGCACTGTGAATGTACCCCTTCAATAAAGAAATCAGTAAATATGGAAGAATTCATTCATTTGAAAATAATAAATCCATACTCACTTTTATATATCCTCTCTAGTGTGACCTTTAATAATTGGGGTTAGGGAAACAAAATTTAAAATAAAACGACTTTTTAAATTTTGATTAATGTTTTAATATACGAGTATATAAGTCAAAGAGTTATGACATTTCGAAGTGCCATTTTTCTTGCATTTAAATTTTAGAATCTCGTATTTCAAACTGCTTGAACCGTAGCTGTTCAAAGAAGTTCGTTTTATACAATATTATAACGTTCACTCACGACGAGCATTGGAAGTATACAATCACAATGAATATGAACAGTTAACTCTGTAGTACACATTCACTAATTACTTTAGTGAAGGTTTGCATTATCTAGTAATAATTTACGTTCACTGATCATCCGATTATACTGTAATCAATACTTTTTTTTGTTGAAATTTTCATAACTCAATCTATCGAAAAAAAAAAAATGATTTAAACAATTTTGAAAAGTGTCTGGATGTAACGTTGAAGTAAATGCAATTATCATGTTTTGATCGACACGTTGACAGCCACGGGCCGTTTAAATTGACATAGTCGCCATTTGAAGGTAGTCAAAACACTTGACACGGCCGTCAAAGCTTTCGACTCCGGTGACATTATCTGCTATGCCCCGTGGCCAAAATCCGTCAAGAGTTGGTAGAGAGGGACTAGCAGCTACAGGGTAAAAGGCACCGAGTAAGAATGATTTATTATAAGTCAATTATAGCAAAAAAGTAGGAAAAATAAATTGCCTAATTACAGTACAGAATATTCAGCAGCGCATTGGCAATGTTTGATCAGGTTTGTGTAAATCGATTATCTTTTTTTTTCTTTCGTATCTCTCAACGCATCCGAATTGGTAAATCAGACATATTGAATAACGTGGTCGAGAGATTAAATTTTGTTCGGTACCATAGAATCAAATACGTAATACAAATAAAAATAGGTGGAAATCAAGCGTCCCACGAACCAAGCCACGAGGTTGTCAAGTTAAATGAATACTTAATTGATCAAAACAATGTATACAGTAACTTCAATAAACTTATGTTTTGTGATTTGCTTTTCTCTACAGCTTTTTACTACTCAAATTAATTTTAAGAGCGCTATGTATGAAAAATATCGTGCGATTAAAAAACAGACTTTGCCGATCGTCGATGAGTTTGAATATTTTGCAACCTCTATTTTAAATGTATATATCAAAACCGCGTTCTTTCTTATTACAAAGGTTTTTAATAAACAAACCTTTATATATGGGTACCATACGTCTAAGCATTAAACTGACCTTCCTAGATCGAGTGATCTTCTTTGCAAGTATGTAGTAAGTGTGATTCTTCGAGCAGGTATACTCGTACATCATTGTTCATTTACTGGAATTTTCTTTTTAGCATTTTTCCAATAGAAAAGGTGACGAGTTTTAATTTCGCGTAGCCCCCAGCGCCATCTGTGGATGAATAAATGAGTTAACTAGCGACACATTTCCACTATCTTCCTTAATGTTTCAAAGCGCTGGCATCGCTGCTTTATTCATAATGACGTAACAATTGACAATACCTTCTGAGTCTCGGTCGGAAAAGGAACAATGGAGCCAATATTTGTAACAATCTCATATCGCAAAGTGTACAAAGATTTCTTTGCAGATCGTTTTCCTTTAGTAAGCTTTTAGTGGTTTTCTAAACATATGTATATGCGGGGAAGTTCTAATCTAAAGGTCGCAGCAACCACTTTCTTATCCGTACACTAAATAATTTTAATATTTCATTAACAGTGGACTCGAATTCCGAATAAGGGAGTTTGCTCTCTAAATGGCGTTATATAAATTGTCCTTTTATTATTCTTTTTACTATCGTACCGTTTGCCTGAAGTTGAATGCATGCGGACAGAGCGTATAACTTTTCCCCCTACACTCATACACCTTATACAAACTCTTAAGATTTCTATGACGTTTCCTTGTTTCGAAATGTCATTCAGTTGATCCAATCATATTTTGCTTCGTCTTCTTCTATCACACCTTCCACTCACGTTTTCCCCGTTGTTTCATTATCATATCTCAGTCAACTCTTTTCTCTCTTTTCAGTCAACTTTCCATTCTTCACTTCCAAACATCAAATTTGGTATTATAATACTGTTGTGGACTATTTTGATTATAAGATTTTGTATTATCCCTGTAGTAACTGTTCGGAACGAGTTTTTAGTATTTTTTTTATATTAGATAGTTTTCTACGAGTAAATAGAAACACGTGTTGTACGTTTTTAAAAATAAACTTTTACCAAAATAATAAATTATATTATAAAAACAAACTACCTTGCATTTTATTTAAAAATTAACAGTATGGTGACCGAAATCAAGAAAATATCAAAAAATATTCTTCTTTCAATGTTACATACGTCGAACTCCGTGGCCTAGAAGGTGAGATGATTGGCATTCTTTCGGAGATTACGAAGTCGAGTATTTTTCCCTCTACACGTGTGATAGTGATGAACTCTGAGTTCAGTTTCTACTCCAGTGGCGCTAAGCCCGAAGATAATTTTGTCTCCCAGCCAAGCCCTTCAATATGCTAAACGAATGAATAAAAAAATACAAATCAGATTTATCCTAGATATGATTCTGTACAACCTCGATGGTTATAATTAAATTTTCAATGCAGGATGGTTATAGACTCAATGAAAAATTGACTACACTTTAGCGAAATGCCCCCCAAGTATCGATTCAGGTTCAGGTGCCTTGGTACATTGGATGGTATTTGTGGCATAGCTGCCCTCCGTGGCGCGGCCAGCGTGACATGAATCGGCCTTTTGAGTGGCCACTTTGACGTTCAGAGCTTGTAGCTTTGCAAAGAGGCGACATTTAAAATGCACATCGCTGGAACAGAGACCCTTTGATGCTACGACGTTTTTTTGCACTGTCCTTTTCTGTTTGCAAATATTTTTAAATAGTTGAAACATGAAGAAATGCCTAGGTTTTTTCTTTAGAAAAGGCATGTAATTTATTTTTATTCTCGTCATTTTATCACTTAGAAGATTTTGAAAAAGTTGGTAAGAGTTTAAATCCTATTTCGTATAGGATCTAATATTTTTGATTTGTTTAACAATAATAAGAGCAGTTAAAATGCGTCAGTGACTAAGCGAGTCGACTTTTAATTAACTCGTACAGGGAGACAATATGCATTGTTTTCGGAAAAAAACAAACACTGAAATAGAGAATAGATTTTCGAAAGAATACGTAAATATATAGATTTAATGAATTATGAAATATTTTATGAAAATTGTGATAGTATTTTTCACCAAACTACAACCCATATAGAAGATGTCCCTTCATACTTATTATTTTTCTATAAAATAATTATTTTGTTATATATCTTTCTCTAAACGTTTCTAGAATTTTAGTGTCAATAATTTTTTTCAGAATTTATTAACTGGAATTTATGCAAACGCACAAATACGCAAAAATAAAGAGTAAACATCACATTTTAGTACTCGTAACGACATCTGTACGTGAATTTCGATCATTTGCAAAGATCTTGGTAAATGCCCTTATACCAGTTACGCACCACTGTTATCAGATTCTCAATGTGTGTTCAGGCCAAATCGAGCTCCAGTAGATTTATTAATGTTCACAATAATAATGTTTATTGGTGGGGAAATTGGTAAAATCTAAAATACAATATCGTCGTTACCGTTGCTGGGCCTCGTGGTCGAGGATCCTCTCGTCGTTCTAACGTCAATTCAGTTGGAAAGGAGAAGCTATGCCGTGGAGTTAGTTTTAAGTAATTGAGCCGTTGCAAATCAGGTAACTCACCGTTCACACCACTGAACTGGATCCAAGTGAGATGATTGAAGCACACCGGTATGGTTTATTCTTATTTAAAAAAAAAATAAAAGATATGATCCAAGTCATGGGATGTCCTTATAACATACCCCCAAATAACATATAAGGTGAATAAAATACCAGCGTCATTCGAGGGGAAACCCACAGTGCAGGGTTCGAACCGTCGACCTTTCAGTCCAGTGCATTACCGCCATGCACCTCATAATCCTAGAATGCAAGCATTTTTTCAAGGAAAACTTTATTCATACATACTTTTTAGTTAAAATTAACATTAAAATAACATTTTTCTTCAACGCGACAAAATTTTCTTTCAGGAAACGATCAGTCTCTTGTAAAGGCCAGCACTCAAGGTACGAGCTTTGACGGAAATTAGTTTAGCGTTAGTTCCGAGATATTGGGTCTGACATCGTGTTTCTTACTCTTTAATATCACACAACGACCTGAATTCCATTGACGTTAAGCAAGTGATTTTCAGATATAATTTATCAAAGTAAATGTACTTAAGTAAAATTTATTCACATTAATTACTTAATCTTTTTGGCAACCTTCGTGTCGTAGTTGATATGACGCCTGTCTCCTATTACGGAAGTTGCGGGTTTGAGTCCTGTTGAAATTCAGATATTTAAAAAAACATTTTTAGACTGGTTTTCACTTAAGACTTCCTAAATATGTTGCTGGTTGATTAGAAGAGATTGGCACATGAAAATATTCCCATAAGGTTATACTGTATACAATGAAAGTGTAATACATGATTTACTCGGGTGCTGGTATAGCTGCCAGGCGTGATTTATTTAATTATAGTGGATTCGAGTTGAGCTTGAGCATCATTAAGAAGTGTTTGCCCTCGAAACAGCGCTGTATAAAATTGTCCTTTACATTTAATTAAATTACTCTAAAATTTATTCTTCTGAAACGAAACAAGTTCTTCGTATTCTTACTGCATTATATTCTTGATTTGGTTTCTTTTTTTAATCCAGGAATGTGAACTGCCTGCTTCATCTCTTTGGAGATCTACCTAGTGGACAGCTTTTGAGACTCGTAGATTCTTTGAACATGATCCAGCCAATTACGGCTTCTCTGTTTACCTCATCTTACTATGTATTCGATTTCACACATTCTTCTTATTTCTGCATGTTTTACTCTGTCTGAGTATTTTAATAGTTATACATCTAAAGACATTCATTTTTGATGTTGAAAATAAATAATTGAATTGAATTGAATTCGAAAATTAATCGACCTGTTTACTACCACAAGCCCATTTTTAGTATTTTCAATAACATCAAGCATGATACTTGTAAACAAAGGCTCTTGATTTAAATGAATCCATCAATTTATGTATCACCAGCTATGAATAAGCATGGAGCCTTGATTTTTTCGATTCGTTTCTTATACACACATAGTTTCCTTCTGGATTTGTTGAATTGTATTACACTTCCTTAAACACACTATAACTTGGCCGGCTTATTGCTATGTGTGATTTTTTTCCAGCCAATTAAGACATAATAAAGAGGCCTTAAGTAATAGCCAAACTGGAACCCTTTTAAAAAAAAACATGGGTATCTAAGAGAATCAAATCAGCCACCCAGCAAATAAACTCTTACTAACTAGAACGCTTCTTAATTTTGCTGCTTTCAAATTCACACGTATTTTAAACTCGGATACTCGTTAATTCCTTATGGTGATAATTCAATATATTTTTTAAATGATCTGAATTTTTTATATAATAAAAAAAAACTTATTTTATATATACACCAACGAAAAGCCTTATTCAATCAGAGGGTTGGTTATTTGACCATGTATAGGTTTGTGCCGATCATCCCAGAAGGGAGCGTCACGTCGAGAAGTACCCTTTCACCGAGGCAATATTCCTTTGTAGCAGAGCGGTTGAAATGTCGAGGAAATAAAAACGATGTCTTTGCAAACTAACGTTTTTTCAAAATTATTATAAAAAAATTCTCATGTTATCGCGGTATTCATAAATAATCAAGGTTGAATTTAGTGCGGGGTTTTAGAATATTTAAACCGACTTAAATATAACCAACGCGAAATCTTTACATTTTCTAGTTTTTTTTTTATATTCAATAACTTGTGTATTCTGAGTATAAATCCTAGAGATGCTCATATGCACATACCTACTCGTACATGTATTTTCCATTTCTTTATATTTCTATCTTTTTTGTTCTCATTCATTAATTTAAATGTCTTGTTCTATAATTATTTTACTGGAGCATATAATGCCTTGATGGATCAAATAATTATGCAACAATTGTAATATAATCCAGAGACAACCTCCAAAAGATGCCACACAGATTCCATTTTTCATCACAAAAATATGATATGGCCACATCTGTAAAATAACTACATGTTTAACATTCTCAAAAACTCCAGTGACATACCAACTTATGGTCTATGACAAACCAATAAACCAAGTGAATTCACATAACTTGGTGTCAACCTCCTCAGAATGATCTTTACATAGAAATAAGTGGTCAAGTAAATATATTTGCTCCTGTTTCAGGACGCCTTTGCCGTTGCTTACTAATGTCATGAAACGCTTTATGTTGTCCAGGTGACTGAATTTCGGGGAAAAATAGTGTTGGGACGATGAGAAGAGAAACTTTATTTAAATTAAAAATTAATATGAAAAATATCTGAAAACGAAACAAGACCGATACTATAGTGAGCTGAATATGAGAAGAAAAATGACTAATCACAATACTAGACCACCGACGTCAAATAAACTTAATTCTTACAAATATATAGTTCAACAAAACTTTTCAAACATATGACATTTATGTTACTAACTATATTTTATTTGGAGTCCGTCGTATGTAATGTCTGCGCAGGAAGGTTCTCAGGTAAAAAATAGAGGGAACGTTGTCTGGGGGGTGCTAGGTGCTAGAAAGCTCCCACTGCTGAGGGGTGCACAGTGCACGAAGCATCCCCCCCCCAGCTGAGGGTAGCTCGGGCCCCTCAGCCGACGAAGGTAACACATTGTGAATCCCGTCACGTCTGCGAACGCCAAAGTTTCTTCAAGATGAGCTGGGGCTTGGAGAATTACACATTTCGGACGTCTATGTGTTTAAAATGATGACGTCGTCAAAGTGCTTTATTTTCTACTTCGTGTATTTTCTATTGATTGTATTATTTGTTTATTTATTTCGTTTTGATAAAGAAATTGTAATATATTATTGCTAGGTTTATTGTATTATTTACAATTTAACAGAAATTTGTTAGTAATACTTTCTAGTAAAAAAATACTTCTGACGACATCATATTTTACGTTCCTACACCTATTTGATATACAGCAATATTGATTTATTAAAAGTGCGCTTCCTTTCGTTCGCGGGTTGATCTTTTTGAATGGGTCCTCGGATATTGACAATTCCAACATTTAAGTATTTTTTACAGTAAGCATATTGAGTTTTCTAAGTAATGGGAGTTAGTTGTTTCGATAAAACCGTTATTTTTTATTTAAATATTATATAGAGTACATATTTCTTATTTATCTATCTATGGTATGTATGTCGTTGGGGTTTTTTATGTACATATACTTTTAAAAAGTAATGAAAATACATTAGTGAAATGAATTATCAGTTGGAAAATTGTAATTTCAAATAAGCCTACAAAGATACTGCACAAATACATATTTTACATTATTTTTATGTAAACCTTTACAAAATTAGATTTTGTAAAGGTTTATACAAAAATAATGCAATTTGATTGGATATTTAAGGTAATATGAATTCATTTTCTCTTTTCACCATCGAACCAGATATTATCTTCAGAAAAACAACGTTGGTTGTACACAATAGCATATTGGCCCCAACATTGGATATGCAAGCAATGCTCTTACCTGAAAAAATAACGGTGAAAGCAAGATACATGTAGAAATGTGAGCGTTGTGTCTGGTCTAAGAAAACAATGTACGCTAGAATGAAAAACGAATTTTGATAGAGTATAAAAAGAAGACGCAGTGTTAAATATGAAAAAAGAGCTTTGAACTTGTTTGGTCGCGTAGAAAGAATAATTGATTGAAAATTTATAAAGTGAACTGCAGACAAATGCTTTAAAATAAAACGTCTATGAATTTTGGAAAGGGCTGAAACACATAAAATGTCCAAGATAATGATATTTTGAAAGAATGAAGACTGAAAAATCTTAAAAATAGAACAGTTGGCACGAAAAACTGTATGGATGTGGTAAAACCTCGAGATACACGCCTGGATAAAATAAAGTGGATATCAGTTCTCTTTTCATACCCCAAATTATGCATGATAGTACTATAGTAATGCTGCTAAATTAGTAAATTTTTTGCCGAATCATTAACAGTAGCAGGAAAATTTCAAACATGACTTTGAGATTAATAATCTCGCAATATACGCGTAACCAGATGCTCGTATATTTCATTCAATTTATATTTTTGATATCTTCAATTTCATTAGTTAAAAGCATAAATAATGTTGGATATTATTTTGAGATCAGCATCAATTATGAGTAAGATAAATAAAATAATATTTGCTGTGTTTAAAGAAAAATGCACTCGTCATTTGGAAAATTCTATACCCGTTTCTGTACACATTGCGTTATTAACTAGGATTGTAGAAACAAAGTAGCTTTTTCTCTTCACGGGATTCGCTCTCACGTCCAGTACACTAAAGTTGAGTGGCGCAAGTAAGTTACGGTTACTGGTGGTGAAATAGAGGTTTGATTTTATTGAGGGTCAGGTAGCGCCCGGAGTCTCTTTATGTTGATCTCTTTAAAGAGACATGACAGGGTGCCCTTGGGATAACTTGTATGCACTGAGGATTGTCGTTTCCCTTGATTATTGCGGTATAAATGCAAAATTTAAAAGATAATTTATTTAAAATTCGATTTCTAGTAGAACTTCATTGGAAAAAAGTCAAACTTATGATTATAATTTTTACTTATACTTTTTTGCAGTTATATTTTAGTACCAACTTCGATGTATGGGAGTCAAACGTAGACGTGGAAAGTACGTGTACTTTGATGAATACATGACAACAATGGATGACAGAACACGGAATGAAGTGATTAGCGATGTACGTAAACTTAATACATATATTGAGTAAGTTGAAGAAAAGCACTCAGAGCCTAACAAAACAAATGCACCTTGCAAATGTGAGAGGAAGGAAAGAAAAAGAAGAAGAAAACTATGGTTGGGTCAAGTGAATGATATTTATTTTAAAAGTAAATGTAGCAAGAAAAGTCTTAGGAGTTGTATAATAATGAGTAGGTGTATGGATGTGGAAGACGTGAAATATGTGTATCGAGATAAAAAAAGACTAGCGCTCTGTCCATTCGGTCTACCCGAGCAGGACACGTCGTGATGGTGTGCATTATTGCAACAATAATATAAAGAGTTTATTTTTCGATAATAATCTCTTTCAATCAACTAGACAAAATACCATAAGTCAGTAAATGCAAACTAGAAAACACATTCGTAGTGATTACAGTCCCACATGTTGTAAATGGTTTCTGTCTACGTAGTACTCGTAGCTATAATATTATAACTTCGGTATGTCGACAACAGACAAGGATCTTTTTGAGGCTTTTTGAAGTCTTAAATTGACGCGTATTAAAAAAATAATCGTTTTGAAGATCGCACTGGAAAGTTATTTAAATGGTTTATAATATCAGCGTGAGAGGCTCGTGAGAACCGGCTCTTATACGAGTACACAATCATGAAACAAACATTTAATCTATTTTATTATTTAAATGGTTTATAATGTCAGCGTGAGAGGCTCGTGAGAACCCGCTCTTATACGAGTACACAATCATGAAACAAATATTTAATCTATTTTATTATTTACATGGTTTATAATGTCAGCGTGAGAGGCTCGTGAGAACCCGCTCTTATACGAGTACACAATCATGAAACAAACATTTAATCTATTTTATTATTTAAATGGTTTATAATGTCAGCGTGAGAGGCTCGTTAGAACCTGCTTTTATACGAGTACACAATCATGAAACAAACGTTTAATCTATTTTATTATTTAAATGGTTTATAATGTCAGCGTGAGCGGCTCGTGAGAACCCGCTCTTATACGAGTACACAATCATGAAACAAACATTTAATCTATTTTATTATTTGATACATTTGAAAACGTCTGTTACAAACTATTCAATATAATAATTTTTAATTAACAAAAATAACACATTGTTTTGTTAGATTAATATAATTTAAGTTACAACATCCAAAGTAATTTTAAAAATAACATTGAAATTGTTTTATCAAGTAATCGTAATACAACATAGACCAATAATATTCGTACCCTTAACAGTGAGATAAATCTAGAAACCAGTGAATTGATAAAATGAAGTTTAATTTATGTTTAATTCATTAAGTAAAGTTGTTGAAATTATATTGTAATAAGATTGGAATTGTGCGTGCGATAGCTTGTGATTGTGTTGAATAACACTTCCGTTGTATATGATTCAAACCGAAAAGCATTTTGCCGAATGGCAATCTCTTCCAACCAATCAGAAATATGTTGAAGAGGTCTTAAATGAAAATCAGACTGGAAACAAATTTAAAATAATTAATAGTAACGGGAATCGAGCCCGAAGCCCCCGGGCAGGAAGAATGACACCCTAACAACTTGTCCATGGGATTTAAGTTTATGTAAGAATGTAAATGTAGAATGTGAATGTTTTGTTTTAATATTTGAGTATTTAGGATAAATAATTAAAATTTGTAGTTTAGAGATGAGATAACTTATTCACAGGCCTTGTCTAGTGAAATGGTTCTTTATATCCACAAAATGGAGAATTTTCATATCGTCACGTATTTAAATACAATAAATAAATATAGGTTTATTGATAGCAACATAATATATACATAATACATTTAAATATACTTCAAGAACACATAAATTGCAGAGAATACATTAAAGACAGAAGCTATCAAAAAGTCTGAGCTCATCTAATAACATCCCCCCGGCCAAGATACACCCCACCAATATACTCGTAGGGCGAGCTCAGTCACAAGGACACCAGATGTTTTTCAGCCCACACCCTTGCACATGTATGTTAGAATAAGAAGAAGAGAAAAAAAACACAGAAAATAAATAGATGGCAGAAAAATAAACAAATCCACAAATACCGCCCCAGATCAATTCAAATAAATAAATAAAGGTTCCTTGACAGCAACACAATGTGTACATATATGATACTCGTATATAGTAAATTCCTTCCGAGTATCGCACATATGATACATCTCAAAATAAACTGCAAAATCTCAAAATATATGATTCACCGTCCATTAAAACTATGTATAATGTAAATATTGTATTGTGGATACTAAAAATAAAATTAAATAATATTTTTCAGTAGTTATCAAAACATATCAATAGCTCAACAACGCAAGAACATTCATAAAGTAACATATCAATAGCTCAACAACGCAAGAACATGCATAAAGTAACAAATTATTTTAAAATGTTTGAGTTACAAAATATTTCTAAAGTACGTTTATTTCGTTTTATTCACCGTCTGAAAAGGTATTTTTTTCTTCACATATTTTTGTATTGGGAAGGGTTAAAGGGTGAATATTTTCCGGAGAAGTGGCAGTAGGGGTGTTTGTTTGGTTAAGGATATTCCGGGAGTGGGGTCCCGGGATGGAATGTTCCCGGGAATGTAAATCAGGCGGTTCCGGATCGACTTGTTGGCTGTAATCTTATCAAGGGGGATTGATTCGTCGGTCGCATTACATCTTACACAGAGTTATGATTCGTTTTCACCATGTGAAAGGTTCAGACGAGATCTATATTGATTTTTTTAATAGAAAATCCAAATGAGTGTTTCAATGATTGTATTGATTTTCGTTCCTCTAGTTATATCTAGATGGTAACAAACTTCGTATTAAATTCGTATTAAAAAAATGATAAGGGGAATTTACAGTCATAACTTTCGAATTCCAAGTAACTTGTCAATTGAAATTTCCGTTCTCTATTTATGCAGTATCATTGTATTTATATATTAAAGTCAAGTATTTTTATATTTGAATATCAGTTATGTTCTAAATAGTAATTCTAGTAATAATTTATAAAACATATATAATCATATTTGTATTATATTATCAGAATTTACTTCTATGTGACAAGAGGTCTGAAGTGAGAATAAGGTTGACACCCTTTAAAAAAATATAGATAATGGGAATCGAACATGTAACCTTTGAGTCGGAAGAAATGCGTCATACAAATTAGGTCATGAAGGTCGTATTATTCATAACGAACTAACTAGAGGCCTGATTTACGTTATAATCACTGACCCACAACTTAAACAAATAATATCTTAACCTAATTGAGCAAAATTTTGAAGTAATGTGTTTTCTCAGGGAGTTAAAAATATTTAAATGTTACGGAATAAGAACGATTATTTTACTTCAGACCTGAAAACCAGCAATTCGATTAAACAAAGGCTAATTTACATAACATGAGGTAATTCTTAAGAGTATCCAATTACATCTAAATAAAAGTAAAATTTTGTTAATTATAATACTTATCCGCTATGCATTCATGCACCTTTGTAGTGAACACGACTAAATTAAGCCTGTTCAGTGTAGCACATCTACAAGTGTAGTGACTTTTCTTGGTTTCTCTTTGTTTTTTTGTTTATATTAAATCTGGAAGGAGCAAATTTTTATTACTTATGGTCTGGAAGATCTTGACAAATTACAAATCAATATGCTTCCAACCTGTCCAAATTTATTAAAAAAAACTCCAAACAGGACGAAAAAAGAGTTTTAATTGTGTATCGTGAAAAAAATGACATGTTATTCAGAACCCATATATTTAGCGGAGTACATGGGATTTTTTTCCAATGTTAATAAATATCGTAGAACTGAATTTTTGTTAATTTTTATTTCTTTAAAATCACAGACGAAGACGAACACGAGACGTCCCCGAGTAACTTAAAAAGTCAGAATAAAATTAAATTTTGATAGTGAATATCAATTCAATACATATTAAGTTTTTATGTCCAGATTTAGAATTCGTATCATGGAAAACTACAAAAAATACTTGTTAATTCCAATATCAAATCCACTTTTCGTACTTTAAACCTAAGATTTTAGCAACACACAGATATAAACCGGTTCCAAAGGTTTTGCTGGTTCTAAGAAATATAAACTTAATTCCACGAAATGTCTGAGTGAAATGCGATCGCGGCATAATGGAGTTGTCACTTCCAATTCAGTTGAAAAGATAGGGATTCTTTGCCAGGATTATTATCATATGTACATAGAGTCTGGAGAGTGTATTAAATTAAGTCCCTTGTTCTTTTACATCACGCGAACAGTTATATTTTTGCAGATATATTTTAAGGTTCCTTGGAATTTTGTGGTTACTATTTCCACGATTTAGTTTTAAAAATGTACTATATTGATCTGATAATAAAATTTAATATAATATTTTATATATATATATATATATATATATATATATATATATATATATATATATATATATATATATATATATATATATATATATATATATATATATATATATATATATATATATATATTTACATTTCATACATTTGATCACATCATACATATAAATCCTTAAATTATTATAATATAATAGGATGTGCGGGTATAAAATACATCGTGCAAATTATTATCTAAATATATAACTTTATTCTTTTTTAATTAGTTAATACATAATAAATAATTGTTGGTGGTAAAAAATACAACATTTTGAAAGCGACATAGAGAAAATATATAACTTAAGAGAATATAATGACAAACAAAACGAGTAAGAAGAAATTAACCAATGTACGTGAGATGATTTATTTATTAATCGAACAAGTATTTATTTTGAATTCTCCAAAAATAGTTTTTTCAATCCTAGAAACACCGAGGTATTTACATATGGTTGAAAGTTGCCATATTTATATATTTTGTTTTTTTCCTATTAAAAATATTTTTATGCCGCAATTCTTCTTTTACCGAAAACTTATTTTGAAGTGGGACAGGAAATTAAATTTGAAAACTTGTCATCCGGATACGTGATAGTGCTGATGTTTTTGGCATCGTTTTAAACTTCAGAAGCTCGGATTCAATTTTCACTTTGAAATGGAATAATACTACGTTTTCCGATGATTAATTTATATTTTAATAAAAAAATGTATGCCATCTGTTACATGTTAGATTTCAATACTTTCGAAAAATTGTTTCTAAAAATGCACTCAAAATAATGAGAAAATGTATTCTACTTAATTTAGTTGACGCTTCATACATTTCTGAAGACTGATTTGGAAATATTTTAGTTGATTTACAACAATTTTTTTTCCAACAAACAAAATAATGCCAATCTATGTTGGTATGCTTTATTCTAATACTAGACTCTAAACTTAAACTATAGAATAATGATCCATCAAAAGAATTTTGTTTTTTCTTCTTTAAAGCTATTTCTATGTATCATGTGTTTGATATATTGAGGCACAATAGTTAACCCAGAATAGCGTAAGGGACAAAATCCAAAGATGCAAGATCCTTATAAATATGAGTTATTTCGGAATACAGAGATAATATTATTCGACTCATCTAACGCGTAAGATTGAAATTTGGCTGAACAATACCTAAGTCATACAGGTTTTTATTTATGGATCCGAGACGTTGACGTTCTGCCGTTTGAGTCCTGCTGATTCCCAAAGATTATTAGTCTTTCGACGGAAAATGTCAAGTTAAGTGTTCGGATCAGTTCAATACGTTATGTATGGTGACTCAAATATTATAAGTTTCATTAAAATAGAGCGTATTTGATGGACTGGCCGCATAAATAGAAAGAAGTCCGAACTCCTTTACACTTTTACCTTTTCCAGAGCAGGAGGAAGAAGCAACCAATTAACCAATAGGGCAAGTATACCACTACCCTGTTAGTTGGTTGGAGTCGAAAAGAACTTTGGAGTGTTGAGAGTATTTGTCTCGAAGCGCGATTGCAGGGCAGGGGAGAATATAAAAAATGTTGAGGTCAGGCCTTACCACCTGCTATAGAACTATGATGATAATGAATATGAATTTTGTTGTAACCCCTAGATTTTGTTGGCTTAAAAATTGAAAGAAGCACATGATCGTGTCACTCCAAGAGGTCAATTCACGATATGATTAGAATTTAAATGAAATATCGATTGCACTGAAAAAGAAGAAAGCAAGTTATAACAGAAACATATAAAATTGCGAAACATTAAAAAAGGAACTGAATAATATTGTTAAGTTCGTAGACGTCTTTTTTCTTGGCGGCAAGAATAGCTCGTCCACTCAGCCAATCGTGATTCTTATAATTGATTTGAATATTGAGAAATACTTTATCAACCAATTCTTCTTTTGTCGTCACGTAACGGCAACACACGCAATATAGATTTCGATTTATTTTCATTTTGATTTCGAATATCAAATATTTAATAATAAATATTAAATTTTGCATTATCTGATCGTAAATGCTTTTTTGCTCAAGCGTTAGCTTAGGAATATTTGATTACACATACGACAAAAGATCACCCGTATTGTAATTTTGTTCACGACGCAATTCTACATCGAACGAAGCAGCAGCAGATCGATTAGGTGATGGCATTCCCAATTGATTGAGAACTTTGTTCGTGATTTCTAAGCACAAATCTTCATTCATTACCAACACCTAGTTGTAGATTTCTGCTGAGAAATCCATGTTCATATTTAAATTTTCCTCGCGCATTCGACGTAATATATCTTCAGCTATGTGCGATTTATATTTTGCCCCATAACTCTTTTGGACATGAAGGAGAGCAGGTGGTCAATATGATTGCAAACAATCACGCATTTGATTTGGATGTGACGTGTTGCACAGTGTCGGTTGTTCTCCAATAAATTGAGAGTGACATGCACTGTGAAAAGTGGCTAGTGTAACGCCGTTGACAATTCTCAATTGCTGAAAATACGTTGGATCGGACACATTTACCAACATCGCCGTGCTCGCAACCGTGCATCCTCAAGTCTGGCTACACGTCGCTTTGCTGCTTCCTCGACATTTTGATGAACTAAAGCAGATCGATCGCACTGAAAAAGAAGAAAGAAAGTTATAACAAAAATATATAAAATTGTGAAACATTAAAAAAGGAACTGAATAATATTGGAACTAATTAAATGTTAACCAAAGAGAGAGATTATTGGAATTAATTAAATGTTAAAGAAAGACTTTGCAAACTATGCACGAATTTAATTTGGATGTGACATGTTGCACGCGTCCTTAATGAACACGTGAAACTTTTAATAATTCAAATGTATAAAAACATACACAGATGTGTACCATGAATTCAAATGAAAATCAATTGATACAGTTTAAGTTTACTGCTAATTGTACTGAAAAATAATATAAAACAGTTTATAAACACCGGATTAAAATTATTACGACGCGACACTATGAGCATGGCAGATAAAAATGGCAGATACACATTTAGTATAGTTTTACGTTCTAGCAAATGGCGCTGATGGCGCTATTTTTCAATTAACTTATTTGAAAATTTAATATTTGGTATTTAAATATTTAATACTTATTATTCAATATTTAATTATTAAATATTTAATTATTTAATATTTATTATTCAATATTTAATATTCAAAATTAAAATGGAACTGTCAAAATTTCCAAGCAATGTGAATAACTTTCGGAGATTTTTAATTAACGAACATTTGCTTTTTTATTTATATAGATATTTAATATTTATTACTTAATATTTTGTGGAGACAACTTGGAGAGGCCTACATCCTGCAGTGGATAGATACAGGCTGATGGTGATGATGATGGTGATGATGACTTAATATTTAATTATTTAATATTAATTCCGAAACGTCGAAAATGCAATGTGACATAACTGTCAAAATTAGTTTGCCTGTACAGCTGCAGGAGGCGCAAACGCTATTTTTTCTGATTTATACACTTTTTTATACACAATCGTATATAAACAAAAATATATAAACATTTTCGTATACGAATGCAACATTTTGTCAAAATTTCAAAGCAATTGGTGAAGAACTTTCGGAGATTAGAGAATTTTAATAAACGAACATTTACATTTTTATTTATGTAGAATATGGATATACACTGATTGTAGACCTTTCACTTCAAAGATATTGGCAGATCATTTTTGAAGAACTTACGGATGGCTGTGAGACATGGACGCTCACATCATATGGGCATGGCCACTCACAAATATACACAGAAGCCTTAGACCGAACAGAGATACCCATTAGAAACGTGTGCTAGTATATACTAAAAGAGACCGTAAACGAAACTCCTGGATTCGCAACAAAACAAATATAGAAGATGTAATAAAGGTGTGCAAGAAGATGAAGTGGCAATGGGCGGGGCATTTTATAATTTTGAATGTTTTTAATTCTGAACCTTAACACTAGTAACAATAGGAACCTTAACCTTAATAACATTTTTTTGGTTGGTCGTTCGAGATTGCCATGTAGAACTCAACCTACCTGATTAGGCTTTGTATACTAAAAGAGTGACAAATAAAAATAAATTATATTTCTTCAGATGGGTTGTCTAGAGCAGTGGTGTTCAACCTTTTATTACTCAGCGCTCACTATTTTATCTTTCGTGAGGTGAAATTTCCTTACCGCCAACTAATATTTACATGGAAAAGATTTACCATACATAAAATAGTAACATGCATTGAAATTATTTTCAACTTATTGACATCCTTGAGCCTGATACTGGAAAACTAAATTTAAAATACCTAAATCGATTTTCGTAGCGATCGAGCGAACGTCTGCTATTAAAGTGATTTTCAGAGAGTTTCTCTGTTTGGTGAAAGTATGATTCGCAGCACTAAAGCCTGAATCCACTAGATATGAATAAAACAATAATAATTTTAAATAAATAAATAAATAAAATTGGAACCACTATTGCAAATATTTTTTTACTTTGTCATAGTTATTTTTGATATGTTATGTCAACCTTAGCAACATTTGCAGTAAAATGATTCATCATCTAGTCATACACCTTGAAACATAAAATATTACTTAATTGTTTTTCCATTTCAAATTTAAGTTCATTGAGGTGAATCTTTCAATCACCTCAGCAGTTACATTATCATTTATTGATGACAATTCTGGAAACTGATGAAATTTCCTCTTCAAAAGATTATGATAGAGAAGATAAAGTTTTTCGATAAATAATGACACAAGATTTTTTCAACTGATTACCGTTATATTGACTTCTTGAATTTCTTTAATACTTTATATCTTAATTTTAAATATGTGAATATATTGATCCATATGTGTATTTATTGCATTATGAAATGCACGTACAATAAATAAATAAATAATAAGTTGATTGGTAGCAATATAATATGTAAATAAAAATAAACACAGGTTCATTGACAGTAACATAGTATGAACATATATACTCGTACATATATCCTGAAATAGCATATACATTTCAAAATAATTAAACTTCCTGGGCGTTTATTGTCCATGTTTAAAAAGCCGAGATATACAAGAAAATAAGAAAGACAAGGATGAAGTAAAATATAAAACATTGTCCAGAAAGTAGTGTCATTTTTCTCGGATCTTCTTCTTGTCAGGATAAATTACAAACTTTATTTTAAACGTGCTGAATGTACATTATTAAAAAAGGTAATCGTTAAGCCCATTTTTCGTTATTGTTTACTCAAATTACTTGAGCGGTTTTTTGGCGTCAGTTTGAAGATGGAACGAATAAGCTATTTTTTGATGCATACTAAAATAAACATGCGACACAAAACAATAAAAAAGATATGTACAGTGTATGGTGACGATGAAGGAGTCGATCGTCTGTTTCAAATGTGATTTGATAAAATTTCGATATAGTGATACGACACTCGGAAATGGTGTCCGCTCTGTAAAGCTGATTACCACTAATGAGGACCAATTGAAAGCATTGATCGAGAATAACCAGTGTTCTACAACACAAGAGATAACTGGGATTTTGTCTTTAAACCTCCACAACGTTAATGCCTTAACTATAAACAACATAGAAAACTGAGACATTAAAAACATAAAAAACCATCATCCACGAAGAAGTAATATTTCAATATAAACATTTAACTATTGAATTTTTCATAAAAATACTGGATTGCTTTTCGTATAACTCACTAACCCCACATAAAAAAGATTTTTTAGTCAATAATTTTATTTAGGTTAAATTATTGGTTGTCCGGACGAAAATGTCGTTTTTTAAAGGAAAGAGGTAGATCGCAAAAAAAGAATATTTTCTTATAACATCGCTACATTATATTCTCCTTTAGTAGATAACCTTCTTCCATCTACGAGTATTTAGCAAATTTTTAATACAGTCAGAATAAAATTTTGTAGATTTGGATGCAAAATATTCCTCGATGCCTTTTTTCACTTCTTCTAAAGAGCTATTTTTTTCAGCTAAGTAGTACTGCATAGATCTAAATAAATGATAATCTGAAGGAGCCAAATCGGGACTATATGGGGGGTCAAGAATATTTTTCTATCCAAGCTCCTTTATTTTATTTTCAGCCATCTTCGATGTATGGGGTCAGGCGTTGTCGTGTTGCAATAACATTGAACGTCGATTGAAAAAACCAGGCCTCTTTAGCCTTATCGCTGCATTTAAATTTTCGAGTTGGGCACAGTATACTTAACTTGTAATTGTTTTACAGTAAGGAAGGACTTCATGATAAATTATGCCTTTTGCATCCCATCATATCATACACACTCAAAAGCACTTTTTTTACAGTTAGACTCGGTCGAGGGGTCGGTTTTGCTACCTACCCCTTTGAAAGCCATTGACGTTTACATCGTTAGATCGTGTGGTATCCATACGCCCTGCTTCACAATCTTGCCGATTTTTTCAGATGTTTTTGCACATTAGATTTTGAGTATCCAAGCTTGTCAGCTAATTGTCGTATAGTCAGGGTTGAATTTGATTCGATTTCTGTACGCAAAACGTCATCATCCACTTTCAGTGCTTTTTCACTTCGAGGATTGTTTTTTTAGATTAAAATCACCCCTTTTAAATTGTTTAAACCACCTTTGGCGTTGCCGAACAGTTAACCATTCTCCAAATGTGTCACAAATGTTTTTAGTTGCAGTTGTTGCATTATATTCTCGATAGTATTCGTAGAACATGCAATTTCGTAAAAATTGTTTGTCAGGTACGTCGTAACTCTCCACCCTTCTTAACCCACCAAAATTTTTTTTTCACTAAAATAACGTTTTTCAGATGTCAACTGATGAATAAAACACAAAACACGTCTTATGGGATCTCAAATGTTGGTCAAAAATGACCATGAAAAATGTAATTTTCGTCCGGACAACCTAATATTATTTACCAAAAAATCATTTTTTTTCTATATGTGTGTATGTATAATATATGTGTATAAATAAATATTTCGCAATCGTTTCATACAAATAAACTTTTAGTATACCTACAATGTCTTTAATAATATTTTTTCCAGAACAATAAACCACATCCTGTGAATAACGAAACAATAACATTCTGTAAAGTTCCATGATTTAAATGAATGTAATAATGAACACATGAAAACGGGTGAAAACCTTCCTATTCGCTTTCCTGCAATAATTCGGTGTTCATCATTTGCAAGTGTGTTATTTAATTTCTCGTTTCCCACTGTGGTTGTATCAAGTCAATGTTAATTTGCACAACGTACGAGCGATATCAAACTGCTGATTCCGAAATTCCTGTCCTGATATTGTGATATCCTATTATAGAAATGTTCCACCGCTCTGAGTCAGCTCTTGCATGAAGCAAGTTTAAAGTGAGTTAAGTTAACATACCTAGAGAAAGAGGAGATTTAATTAAACCAATGTTTTGTTTCGGCAGAGCTAAGAATAACGTTTTGCTTTCGTTATAAAGTAAATATGTAAGTTTGGTCTTGCGGACGGGTGAAATCCGACATTCTTGGGAGCGCCGCCCTTACTGGGGGAGTAAGTTTAGTACAAATACATTTTTGTGGAAGGAAACATTCCCGATCACCGTGATATTCAAAGATTTTTCAGTCTTTATAATAAGAAATCCTTTGTAAACCAGCACCTCTATTTTATGAGTTCAAATGTGGTTAGGCAACCTTTGTAAACCAGCACCTCTATTTTATGAGTTCAAATGTGGTTAGGCAACCTCGCGTGCCACTAACCCAGGGGGGGGGGGGGGGTTGTTAAGATAAATCTATCTTTAAGAATTTGAATATTTATTTAACACTAGCTGTACCCGGCCACGCGTTGCTGTGGCTCAGTCTGGTTGAATGGAAAATAAATAAAAGAGAAAGCATACGTTTCTAATATGTTTAATTTAACAATGCTTGTGGGTATACAATATTTTTGACGTCTTTCAGCCCCTCTCAGCCTGTCGCGTTCATTCTGTTGAGAACGAAGCAGCTCTAAAGCTGCAGAACGCGATCACCGTGCTCGTAACCGTGCATCCTCAAGTCTGGCTACAAGTCGCTCTGCTGCTTCCTCGGCATTTTGATGAACTAAAGCAGATTTATTGCACTGAAAAAGAAGAAAGAAAGTTATTACAAAAACATATAAAATTGCGAAACATTAAAAATGGAACTGAATAATATTGTTAAGTTCGTAGACGCCTTTTTTCTTGGCGGCAAGAATAGCTCGTTTACTCAGCCAATCGTGATTCTTAATTACAAAAATCTAACAATAATGACAAATTAATACACCTTGTTTCAAATTAACAAAAATGTGACTGTTTGTAAAAATCAAATAATATTTGGTGACGTTTGTCAAAAGTCACTACGTTAGTCCGCGTTGGCTAGGGATGGTGTATTCGATAATTAGATTTTTGATTTTTTTATAACTAAAATGAAATGTTCGTAATAAGTATTAATTCGTTGTGGATCTTGGCCTATTTAAAGATAGATATAAATCATACAATACATTAGAAATACAGTACAATGAAAATTAGGAATTAAAACTTCAGTTTAGATAAAAACAATTGTTCGATTTATAAAAAAAACTATTCGATTTGTAAAATAAAAACGATATGACATGACCTTTTAAACGCCGCACGACTCATCCTAGACTTTCTGAAGTATAAAGCAGATCGATTGCACTGAAAAAGAAGAAAGAAAGTTATAACAAAAACATATAAAATTGCGAAACATTAAAAAATGAAAAAACACGAACTAAAAAACAAAGAAAAAACAAAAATATGTTAACGAAATATTTCACTTCAAACGCCAATCAATCGCTACAGGTAAATTTTAACGCATTTCACGATATAACTATGGCGGATACAAATTTAGTATATCGTGTGTTGCTTTTAAGTCCAAACAGATGGTGCTATTTTTCAATACATGTATTTGAAAATTTAATATTTATTATTTAATGTTTATTTATTTAATATTTAAGAAAGATAAAAAAAACAGTTAAAAAACTAAATGAAAGAATCCGAAACGTCGAAAATGCAATGTGACATAACTGTCAATAAGAATTGTTTAGTTTGCGTGTGTCGCTGCAGGAGGCGATCCCATTATTTCGTCTGTTTTATATACTTTTTAATATTTATTATTTAATATTTAATATTCGAAATCAAAATGAAACTGTCAAAATTTCAAAGAAATCCTTGAAGAACTTTCGGAGATTAGAGATTTTTAATATACGAACATTTACATTTTTATTTATATAGATATTTAATATTTATTATTTAATATTAATTCCGAAACATCGAAAATGCAATGTGACATAACTGTCAATGAGAATTGTTTAGTTTGCGTGTGTCGCTTCAGGAAGCGCTCCTGTTATTTCGTCTGTTATATATACTTTTTTATATACAACCGTATATAAAAAAAATATATGAACATGCTTATATACGAATGCAACCTTTTGTCAAAATTTCAAAGCAATCGGTGAAGGACTTTCGGAGATTAGAGATTTTTTATTAACGAACATTTATATTTTTATTTACATAGATTACTTCATTATAAGCTAAATTACTTACATGGCCCCATGCGCAATATAAATTGAAGGCCCGGTTTAAAATTAAAACGAGATTTTGCGCAGCAAAAAAAATTGGATTTCCCCCCCCTCACAGACTGATAATTCCGTTCAAGAAAATGAACCACGCATCGAGAAGTTTTTGGATGTTTTAAAAAAAAATTGATTTTTTTTGATAAATTATTTTTATGGATGTTTTGAAAAATTTAAATATAATATGTCATTTTTATGCCGTGCCAGCAAAAAACCTTCCGCGTGCCACCTAGTGGCACGCGAGCCATGGGTTGCCGATGGCTGCGATAGGCCATTCCTCGTGCTCGATTAAGATTATCAGCCATCATGTAAATGGAAGACGCCCGTGCGTGTATTGGTTTATTGTGTGCAAGCTGTTGTACTTCACCAAGTACACAGTCTTGACAATAAGCAGTATATAAGCTGTAAAAAAACATAAATTAAGATGTAAAATGTTCTAAAAGTAAATTCAGTCCGGTAGTGAATTTGTGAAGAATCGAACCTAGATCGCCCGCTTACTTAACGTGTACGTGTACGAGTATGTTAACCGTTTCCATCTGATATATCACGATTGATGACATCCAATATCTGGGTGGTGCGACGCTTGTCTTATAACCCGGGGGTTTCGTATCCGATTCCCGTTGTATTATATATCAGGTTTACAGTCTGGTTTTCACTTGAGCCTATTTTACATCTTTCTAGTTGGTTGAAAGAGATTGTTAATAAGCTCGCTAGGTTGTACTACATACTTGTGATGATACCTAATATAATAATAAGCACTTGATTTTTTAATTCTCCACAGAGCAGACTTTTAATTAAGAGGAGTATAGAGCTATACTTGAAATAAATTAATACGTCCCTTTTAAGTGTGGTGAACTAGAAAAGGGCGTGAGCAATTGTATATGAAACTGTTCTTTATATATATTGTATCTCCATTATAGCTCTTTACTCTCTTATTTTGAAAAGTGCCCGTGATGATTTCTAACAGTGGACCTATGGACCGCGTACATTTTGTGGATGGTAGAATTATCATACAATTAAAGTAAATAAAATGACAATTTGTACATACATACATACAGATATCATCATGCCTTGCTCCTTTTAGGGTAGGCAGAGAGAACATGTTTCTACACTTTTCTACTCATGCATACAACTTTTACCTCCTCCATATTGATACTCGTACATCTCGTCATTATCTAGCTTCCATAGTAAAACATTACTCACTTAATCTTTTATACCCTTTCAAACTTTGGTTCACTTGGCCTTTTTTCAAAATCTGATTGACATTATCGAACCTTCGCATTAAGCTTAATTTTAACTTTCTTTTTCCGTCTAAGTTTTATTTCAATACAAATAAGTGGGAACTAACACACTGATATGTATTGTTATTTTTGCTATTTTTGATATAGGACTTTGTTGTAAATGCGTTAACTGTTTTGTTTACCTTTTTCCCCGTCGCTCCATTCTTTTAATGTCTCTCTCAATTCGTCCATCATACGTACATATACCTATATTGTCAAGATAATTTGCACAAGCTTGGTATTATTTAATACCATGCTATGGTACATCAACATTTTGTAGCATTGTATAATATGACGTAGTGTTCAATAGTATGGCAAAGCATGTCACAGAATGCTTAAGCATTGCGAAATATGGTAAAATATTGAATACCATGACATGGAACAGCACATCCTAGTATAGCATGGTATAATCGGCGTTATTAGAGCTACTTTGAAAAAGAGGCCCATTTATAATATAAGGCTGTTAAACAAATGTAGCATTTCACTTTATCTTCTAAGTGAAAAAGATTTTTGTAGAGTGCTATTCGACTATTGTATAACTTATAATCATAAAACGAAGACAAAAATTTGAGTATGGAATATCGTTGATATTGTTAACTCTTCACATATTTTAGTATTGCCAACACTAGCAATAACTAACTGTGAATTCTGTGTCCACTCCGGTGATTCTTAAACTGGATGCTTGATTGCTGAGGCGAATGATGATCTACTACGATCTACTAATTCCCACTACGATCTTCAATGTGAGCTAATAATCAATTCGAATATTGTATTACACCCAGGTAGGTTAATTACCAAGTAGCATTATGCGAAGAACACTCTCGGTGGATAAACGGCAAAAAATAAGAAAAACACCGATCCAAGTTATCTTTTTTTATTCGGGTAATATTTTATAATACAATACATTGATAGTTTTGGTCATTTATCCATTAAATTTTAAACAGAAAAGTATCTTCACATTATATAATTATGAGTTTTCAAAATAAAACAATCGTAAAATGGTTGCTTAATTACTTAAAAGCTTCGAATGGTATGGGGGTCAGTAGAACTGTTTTGAAGCAAATGGTATTTTCGGCAATGTTAAGCAGATAATTTTTTTATTGTCCAAACGTTTAAATCACGTAAACTCGCGCCAACTTGATTATCAAAGCATTTCGTAGTATTTTACAAGTTGTTAAATATCCAAAGCCGAAGTGGCGTCCCATTTAGGCTGTTTCCAGCCCGCACTTCCCTGTGTCGTGGCCCCACTGATCAGGGACGGGACTAAAAGTTTAAGGATCCTATATATAAATGTTTTTTTTTGACTTTGTGGTTTGTTTATGTTACTTAGTTGTAAATAAAGTAAAATTGAATTAAAAACATAAAATGAAAATAAAAATATTAATGATCCTCCTCATTATTTCATTAATGCTTTGTATTTCATTACATTTGCATTATATACAGCGCAGTTTGGTAAGTTTATTGACATTTAAATAAAATCCATTAAACAAATAGTTGTTAATAGATTGTTAACTGATATTTTTTTTAAAACATCAACGATACTCACTTTTGAGAATCAACTCGAAATTTGACATATTTCTGTAAATTCACTTATTAACAGAAATTTATAGTGAAAATTTCAATTAACTTATTTACCGATTGGTTTCTTAGTATTCAAAGGAAACGGTTTTGTTCTGTTCTTCATTTAAGATCTCTTGACTATTTTTATAGTTGAAATTTCCAAATCCCAATAAACCAGTCATATTGTTCTACATACAACGAAAGTTTAATACAATACAATTAAAGAACAAACCATTTTATCATTTGATTATTGATGTTAATAAAATAACCTGACATTGGTATGCATTATTACTAATAATCATAGCTCCATTATAAAAAAAAACCGTTAGGTTTTTAAAATTTATTGGTTTTTATACGATTTAGCTCACTAAATAATTTCTTTTACATACCTGATTTTAGTGTCATAAATTTAACATTTTGAATTAACAATTGATAACAACTTTAAATAACACACATGAAAACTTCTTTGGCTTTGTTAAATTTAAACCAATAAGTGAAAAACCCTCATAGCTCTGTCAAGAACGTATATTTGATGATCCATATATATATATATATATATATATATATATATATATATATATATATATATATATATATATATATATATATATATATATATATATATATATATATATATATATATATATATATATATATATATATATATATATATATATATATATATATATATATATTATAACCCATATTTTTGTTCTTATATAGTTATATAAATCAAATAATGTTTCCAAGTAATAACAGGTAAGAAAATATTTATATGGCTTTCAGATGAAACTACTTTCTATAAACAACATTGAGAAACCTTAAGTAACAGTATTTTTTTACCTTTAGTGAAGCCGCCTCTGGGCATGGAAATGTCATAAATCACGTGGCTCGGCGCCACTAAGCGCGTGTGTTTACCCGCCAAACAGGGCGACGATTGTGCGCGCACACGATTGTTTATCTCGCTAATGGAGAATTGTTCGCGCGACGGGCCGGGCCTGCCGCCTCACTCCTTGGCATACCTCACCTCGGGACCGGCCCAGGCTAGGAAAGCGATGCATACTTTATGATGCTACACTTATTTTAGATAAGTAATGAACAATATTTAAAGACAAATTCTTGAAGGATACATATTTTTTAATTGGTTGAAATATCTTGGCAACAATGTATTATTTAATGGGTTGCGTAACTATGTTATCTTCGTGTTATATGCTGAATATTGCTGACATAATTTCTTTTACTTCCGTGCTCGACTGACGGAAAACAGTAAGAAGGTACGAAGTAATTACTTTTAGGCCATTATTTAATTGTCAATAATTAGTAACTCAACTTACATATAAAAAAAGAAAAAAAACTCCTTATGGGCGTTCTAATGTCTAAAATATTTTTTTTATATCAAACAGGATTAAAACTTTTTTATAGGGGCATGCAGTTGTTCTTCCTCAACTAGTAAGAAATTTGGATTTATCTTTATTTGAATGAAAGAGGTTTCGGGGGAAGTCTTTTCTCAGATGGCGTTTTACCGGAGTGCGAAGAGATTAGCTGTGCCACAGACAGAAGGTCAGATACCACGGATAGAGAGGAAATTTAAATAAAATAAAATGAAATAACATAATATCAAACAGATACTCCCGAGCACAATTCGTAAACGGTGCAATATAATAATTTAAACGAGGAATCAAATCTAACATATATATTCACAGATAATAAAATATTGAAATGGATAAAATAAAAACATTTGAAAGTAAGATGTAGTGAAAGCATAAGGTTTACGCCTGTGGCCGTTAGACAGGGTACACTACCCGGCGGTAAGTAGTACACATCGTCTCTGTCATTCGTACACTTGTTCCGTCGCGATTTGTCAGTCTTTCTACCTAACAGCTCTTTCTAGATACCGGACTGTTAGAGCATCGTTAGCGCAAAGAGCGGTTAGATGGAAAGACTGACAAATCGCGACGGAACACGTGTATGAATGACAGAGACGATGTGTATTACTTACCGCAGGGTACTGTACTTCCCCGTTAGCCTGTGTCAATAATTATTTATTTTACAGATTTCGGTATTATAATTATATGTACTATTTTAAAAGGATTATGTTATGAGACTTTCGCGGTTCTTCGTATCAGTTGAATAAGGTATTTCAGAGTGTTGTACTGTGCGTTTTGGTTAATGATGCCGACATTTCGAAATCATTGCAGTTTTCATCCTCAGGACTTGCTTCTGACCTCAACTTCACCTTAAATAAATGTGCGCTGGAACCGCTTGGCCTATAGCAGTCTCAACCGTAACGTGAATGTATCGGTTCGTCCCGATTCGCAACCGTAACGTCAGTGCATGAGTTCGTCCCACCCCGGTAGCACAATCGCACGGCTTCCACAAAGGTTGAAGTTAGTGTTAAATTTAATTTGGTTGTCTCTTCGATTTGATTATAGTGTACTATGCTGATTTGAGATGGAATCCGATGTGTGTTAAAATTATTTAGATGTTAATATATAATATTTCTATCTCCTCTTTGATTAATTGGGTTTGATAACTCTTTGGTTTGCCGAGTATTTTTGGTTCAAGTGAGAAACGATGGTCTGTCCCGATGAAGTGTTCGACGAAAGCTGATTTTTTGGGATAAGCGAGTCTGCAGACTCTTTAAACAGACCCTGAAGATAAAAACTTCAATGTTTTCGAAACATCGGCATCATAAACCAAACCACGCGGTACAACACTCCGAAAGGCTTTATACATCTTACAAAGATTATTATTTAAATTTACTTATTTATTTATTTAACACTATACTTTATAACAATTCGCCAGGCGTAATGTCAGATGGCAATATTTTCAAACCATCCAGAACAACGTTAAAAAAGGAAGTGTCCGAAACAATTCCATTTAAATCTGTGAACTATATAAATAAGAATAATAAAAGTGAGATATAATTAAAGGAAAAAGATTGATATGTTGTAGAGTAGCGCTACTTAAACTTTCTCTTGGAATAGATCGGTATATATTTTTCAGTTTCACCTTAATTTTTTTAAGGCGGGATGGTATGAGAAAAAGGGTTTGTAAATATTGTTTTTCAACCAATTATCACCAGCCCGCAGACTGGCGCTATCACCGGTATGCGGGACGGCTACCGTCGGCCGACGGGCCGTCACCGGTCCGCAGACTACTGTTTGAAACAGTCTTGTAGAGGAAAGACAAATCGGGAATGAAACGCTTAACATTATTACATTACATAACTGACTTGAAATTAAGAGATATATCAATCGCTTTTTAAAATACAATAAGTCAATGACCAAGCCAGTCTAATATTCGTTGGTAACTAGTTCCAGAGTATCACTGCAAAAACACTGTAAGCCGGCGTAAAAATAATAATAGCGGTGAACTGGGCAAGACAGTAAAAAATATATGGTCTATCCTATAAAATTTTATTCTTAAGCTCCTCCTCTTTTCGGAGGTTGGCGATCATAATGGATATTTTAACATTTGAGGCAGCAACTCTGAACAGAGATATGGTACCACAATGAAACTACTTCCGTAAGTTCTTCAAATCGCACTTAAACCCTAAATTTTCCATTATAATACGAGTACCAATGAAACATCTCTAATTTTTCTCCTCGCATTTTATGTTCAGAGTATGCTAACTTTCTCCTTTTTAGGATGATATTTGTCTATTCATCCGTTTCAATATGTCATCATTACATAATTTGACAACCCAAGAGACTCTCAACATTCTTCGACATCACCACATTTTAAAAGCATCTAGCTTCTTTGTAATGTCCTGAGTAAGTGTTCATATTTCTGAGAAGTACGGAGAATATGCAACAACGCAAAATTCTCATACTCGTACATAAGCCAATTTCTAAGTCCATATTGCCGAGAAGATTCTGCATTTTGAAGAAGCACCTTAATGCCATCACCACTTTTACTTTGATCTCTTGATATTTGCCCAATTGTTGAACTCTCTCAACAATTTCATTATTAATATAGAAATTTACCCATGTCTTTATTTTCCATAATGAGTAATAAATTTAATAATAAATTTCTTATGATGATTAATTATTATTTTTCTAAACCAGCTCTGGTTTCAGTATTTGCGTCACAACACGAGACTTTACCGTTCGACTTTTTAAATCGCCATAACAGTAATGCCACTCGTAGATCTCTGCCATTCCACTTGTTATCTGGCATCAAAGACTTCGCGAATAAATTGCCGTATTTTTTTAAAGACACCAGGAACGATTTAAGGAAGATTTACTATCTGTGTGCTAAAAAAGCGCAACTTTACTCGTTCATTTTTCCCAATATGCATTGGCAGAAAAATTGCGAGTATCCTAATGAGAAATTTATGAAGATATATGAGAAATTACATCGGTTTTTGCGCTTTTAAGCATTTCTATGAGAGAATTGTGAAAAAAGCTAATTGTTAAGTCAATTGTTTTGTATTTTAAAGTATTTTTCTGTTTTCATAAAAATGGTTATTTATAAGGAAAGGTAGAACGAGATATTAAACGACGAGTTACAAAGTCAATCGTGCACTAAAAGAGATATATTTTATACCAAGGTATGTTAGAAAAAATGTTCACTACAACGTATTAGTGCCAATATTGATGTATGGGAGTAAAACGTGGACATGGACATTTTAAGAAAAGAGCCGATTAAATGTGAAGAAAATGTGTACACTCAGAATAATATGTGGTGTATCGATGTATGACAGAATAAGGATGGTAATTATTGAGAATGAATGTAAGTTAATACTAACGTGTTGAGTAGAGTAAAACTTAATACGTTGAAGTGGTTTGGATATGTTGAACGGATGGACATTAGTCTTCTGCTGATGTTTGCAATACTGAACCTACCTATTCAAAAATGATTCAAATTAATATAGTCTGCTCTCAAAACTGGGGTTATCTTAGACCAATAAGCATGAATATTACAGGACTTATCTTAGACCAATAAGCATGAATATTACAGGACTTATCTTAGACCAATAAGCATGAATATTACAGGACTTATCTTAGACCAATGAGCATGAATATTACAGGATTTCGAATACTTAGTAAGTCGTGATTATTAAATAACATAAGAGTGCGGATATTTATTATCTGTACCTACACTTTAAGGGGCATGGCTTGACAATGTGTAAATATAACTATATACATACACACATATCATCACATCGTGCCCCTTATGGGGTAGGCAGAGACAACAGATCTCGCCTCCTCCACATTTATATTATATTTAATCCAGACATATTTTCCTCGGCCTACCTCTTAGACACATACACACTCCATTTGTCCAAAACATCTTAAAGCTCCTTTCTTCATCTTACTTAAGACATCCATGCAATATTTCTGATGTCTTAGTTTCGTTTTCTTTCATACGTTGTTACTCGACATCTTTTTTCTTTGTGCACGTATCTCCTTACTTTTATAATTTTTTTGCCAAATCCAAGTTTTATTTACATCACATGTAGGAAAAAAGAGTTTATATAAATAAAAGGTGAAAAAATAAGGTATTAACCAATAAAGAGTTTTATTCACATTTTTAATAAAAAAAAGAACATCAAAAAAATGAATAACATTTGTAAATCATGACTGTTTGATTTTTGTTAATAGAATTATTAATTGAAAATCATCCTCAATTTCCTAGTTGGTAAACACTTGTTTTCCGACCCGGGGGTTGTGAGTTTGAATCCCGTTGACAAAAAAGTTTATTTAAAAAAAAGGTTCCTGTCTAGTTTTTACTTATGGCTTGTTTAACCCCTTTCTGATTAGTTGGAATATATTAGCAAACGACAAGTTATATTGTGCTTTATACTACGAAGGTTTAATATACGAATATTATTTATAATTCAAGGTTTAAATAGATTAAAATTTGTTTTGTCAAACACTGTTTTTTCTACTTAATAGGTTTAATACAATATGTTTCTACTTAATAGGAGGTTTAGAAGCTGTAGAAGGTTTAATACAATATGTTTCTACTCAATAGGAGGTTTAGAAGCCGTAGAAGGTTTAATACAATTTGTTTCCCTATGTTTCAAATTAATCAAAACACTATCGATCAATGTTTTAATTAATTTGATTTGGAAGACACATTTGGTTTCTCATCTTTGATTGGTTACAGTAAAATGAAGGAGACTCTTAAGGTTATTCGTGTGGGACAATAAATCAGTTTAGTATCTTGAGATTGCAGAAGATATCCATATTCAAAAGATTGAAGGACCCCTCAGCCATGACTGGCCCACGGGCACATTCTTATTTATGACTTTACATTAAACCCTGCTCATCCACCGGTAAATCTATCCTATCCCCTAGACCTTGCCCATTCGGCTCAATCGTGAATTCCAAATGAACTTAGACTAGGCCCAAAAGTTCGGACAAAGAAAAAAACATTTTTAGAACAATGCTGAGGTAGATATTTGCTGAGAAGGGGAAAAAACTCTTGAAGAGAATGAAAGATTTTTTGAAAATGCACTGATGCTTTGAAACAGTTGCATGTGCAGAATGAAAAAATGTACTAATAACTTCAGATTACGATTCTATTGTTTATTGCGGTAAGACGACACTTAAACCTGTAAGATGCAATAAAAATTGTTTGTAAATGTGTAAAAAATTGAATGCCATATGTAGCAACATACGAGATTCCCGGAGGACATCGCGTACCAGGGAGATCACCTGAAAGGTGGAATGAAATCTAAGGCTGGTACTCTACCTTCGTATCAAACAGATTCAAGATCTACAACCTTCATCAAGAAAAACAAGATGCAAATGTGAACACATTATTTTTTTATAGCTTACACTAATTTCATACTTCTTGGATTGTATCCAATCATCAATATAATTTAAGCTGCAAAAGTATTGTTTGGTTCTAACCTCAGACTGTTAAGACAATCAAACGTTTTGTCACATTCAGTCTCCATTCATTATTTAATCAGTGAATCGCCAATATTTACCATCTCGGTCTCTTCCAAATTTAGAAAAAATCAATAAAACTAACATTTCGTCTTGTTTGAAAAAAAAAACAGAAAACAAATAAAACATGAGTAGGTTGTAACAAAACATTCACCCGACTAATGTAGAGTTTCATAAATCAAATGTAGAGTTTCAATTATAGATAGTAGGTATATTTTATTCCAGCGTTTGTGGCAAGTAAGTATTTCAATTTGTGTTTTACATACAATGACGGAAAATGTATGGTTTTAGCGACATTTGTGACATTCAAGAAGTCCATAGGAATGAAAAATTCTAAATTTTGTTAACGGTCCGTGGGATATTTTTATAATATAAATTTCATTAATCAGTAATTAATTAACAATAGTATTAATGCTGTGTTTTTTTAAAACAGATCGATTGATAATTATTCGATTAAAAGTATTATACACAATATATTATTCATATTGAGCATTCATAATATGAAACCTTCGCGATCTTCTTTATCCTCATGTTCTAGAAGAGTCGAGGTTCTATCGCCTGCACAAAGCCTAGCCACCTGAAATTATCTTGCGCCAACTCGTTCATCATCTCCCATTAAAGGGCCAACACGTCTGCTCAATTTTTCCATCTGCTCTCCCATGTAAGTTTTGAGCGATCCACAGGACACCTCCTTACAAATCTATCAAAAAATTGATTCAGTAAGTTTTCATTCCACGCCATAACAAAGACGACTGCCCTACGGGCATATTGGTATCAGAAATCTCTTTTAACTAACAAAAATATTAACATGCCAGACTCCCAAAATATAAACTAAGGGTTTTATTGTTTGATTAGCATTGATAATTGAACCCGAAATCTCTGGGAGGTAGACAAGTATTCTACCACTTGGTCAATGATATCATCACATTATTGTTTGAGAATTTTTAACTCAAAGATAAAGAATATAAAGTTATTCATATTATATGACTTCGCTAAAGGCGTTGCCTAGTGAAGGAGTTACTGTGCCCACTAAAATACGGATTTTTACCATTGTCATGCACTTGTACTCGATCGTTCACATTCATATTAAAACGATGTAAATTTTTTATGTTATATTGTAGATAATAAAAAAAAAGTATATTTTGATAAAATACACAAATTTAATAGAAATGCTTAGCGACTCAAAGCTCCAAAACTGAAACAAATCTCCGAAGTCCTCCGAAGTCTAATAGTTAAGATGCCAGCTTTGCTACCTACCTATCAATTCTAAAATGGTTTTCACTTCACGCCTCTTTAACATCTTTCTGGTTGGTCGGAAGAGATTACCATATACAACAAAAGTGTAATATAGTTTATAATGCAATATAATAAATTAAAAAAGTAGATTTAAGTAAACATATTAAAATGTTACGAACGAATTAAATAATAATTATAAAAATAATACAATTAATGAAATGATCAACCAACGGACAATATAATATGAAAATTATACAACCAACAAAAACAGCGACGCAAGTAAATTCAGGGTTGAGATAAGATAGAAAGTTAGCTCACAATCCGTGTCTAGTATTCTCATCCCGTCCGTTCCCGTCGCAATTAGGCACAATTGGAGGAAAAAGGCGCACCTCCCAAATTAGCCTCGGACAAAGTTTAAAGATAAAGATGCCAGGTGAAACAGAATTAAGGTGGTTCGCTTCTGCCCTTTGCTCTGTAGTGGAGTTTGTTTTTGTGGTTGTTAGTTTTGCCTTTTACAACTCTCTATTTCAAATTGAAGGGTTTGTTTTCTCAGCACGTGAAGGGATTATCTAATGATAATTGTTCAGTAGATGGCTGCAGGTTTTTCTCCGTTTTCTTTTTTTGTCTTAAGATCGGTTCGCAAATTTATTGGAGCTTATTTATTACTCCCTAAAGAGTTCTTCAAAGTTTCGCCAACGATTCGTTACCTAATTTGAATAACGAGTCTCTCTACGATAATGTTTTATTTCTGCAAATAAGTTTTGTTTTAATTGAATTTTCAAGTTTTCGATAATTTGTGAAATATCAACTTTCAAGAAAAAAAAAACAAAATATTTTTAACGTGAAGTTTGTTTCATTTTGTCATTTTTTTTAACTCTCTCAAATTTAATTAAAATCTATGAATTGGTCTCGATAAGTTTTATTTTTTTTAACTTCGTAAGGAATCTTGCGGCATTCGTTATAGAACAATAAATAACTTGAAAAGCAGTGTTGTAGTAAAATTTACTTCATAGGTGTAATTTTTTTAAATAAATTAAAGACACCTTATGACGCCCCACCAAATCAAATCAGGTGGAATGTAGTATGAAAGTAAAATACAAAAACTAGAATTAGAATACTTGTATTATAATATCGTTGTATACAGTACCTACCACCAGAGGGTTTTTATTAACATGTGGCAATATAACATACGACTTCCGTGGCGTAGTTGGTAAGACGCCTGTTTTCCCACTAGAAGTTCGATTATTTGTATTGTATTACGCTTTCGTTGTATACAACACAACTTGGCAGGCTAATTGCCAAGTGGCAATCTATTTGCAACTCCCTTCTAACAAAAATTCTCGTTGGAAACCAGATATTTTTGAAAGAGATTTTTAGTCTTCTTTTCATTTACAGCCTCTCTAACATTTTTCTGATGAAAAGAGATTGCCACATTACAATAAGCCCACCAGGCTGTAACTATGCAATGAAATTGTAGCACAATACAAAACAATATCTTCTGACCAATTCAAGGTTTTAATAAGACCTTAAGTTAAAACTAAACTGAAAACCTTAAAAAAAAAAATATGTCACCGAATAGGAATCGAACCCGCAACATCTGAATTGGTAGATCAACTAGAATATGGATGTTCTATAAGGAAGAGCAAGTATATGTTACTTACCCACCAGAAGATTGGTAATAGCAATGCTACTTAAATAAAATAGTTTTCATTTTTATTGTGTTTGGGGATATCAAATATTTGAATTTATGTAATAATTAACGATGTATACTATTTATAGTTAAGGCATTAATTAACATTGTGGAGGTTTAAAGACATTGTAATTTGTTTTATCAAACACTGTTTATTCCACTTTATGTAACGGTATAACCCTACCGGTTTCAAGGTATAATAACCCTACTGGCTATAATTGTCTCCTGCCTCCCTCCCCCCACAACCCCGAACCAGATTTTTTACCATTAAAAGTGTGTATGTCTGTACCAGTTCGAACAGAAATCAGTATTGTTTTTGCTCCCCTAATGATGAGGTGAAAACCTTGAAACCGGTAGGTTTATATCGTTATACAAAGTGGAATAAACAGTGTTTGATAAAACAAATTACAAAATTAATGTTGTTTTTATACTATATAACCTTATTTGATTGTAGTACGGAATCGAAAACCTGTATCAATTTAGAAAATAATCCAATAACACATCGGTTAATGTAAAGGGTAATACTTTTGAATTCCCAGACATTTAACAACAATGGAACTTGAGATAGGAGGAAGAAACATACGTAGTGGAATAAAATATAGGAATTTATTATTAAATATTCAAACATGGAATTCCTTAAAGTTTAAGCAGAAACCTTTGATAAAATGTGTAATAATTGCTTTGTATAGATATAAGATATTTTCAATTTAAAAAATACAGAAAACTGTCATGCTATGTATTGTATTTAAAAAAATGAACGAATGAGAAATAATGGAATGTTAAAAAAGAAATGACTTTACTGTTTAACTAATTAATTCTTACTGTAATATATTTTTTACCCCCTTATCTCGAGGTTCTCTTCAAGCGAATTATCTCGATTTGTTACGAGGGCGATATTTAAATCATATTTCATTGGAAATGTGTGACCCAAAATATATTTTGTTAAGAGGTGTTTTTTTTCCATTCAAGTGTATTTGTTTTATGCGTGCTAATGGGTTTATGCAAGTTCCATGTTTATAAATTTACCCTTTTGAGATGTATGTAAAATAATAAGTTTTTTCTTATAAATCAGGATTTGTCTCCATAACATGGTTTGCAAATTCTGAAAAGTTGCTATCGGAGACAAAAAAGAACATAATTTTTGTAACAGATCGAGATCATTCCGCGTGAAGAGAGCTTTTGAATTGAAGGTAGAAACACGTGTCACGGTGATGAAGTGTAATTATCACCGTGAGGCACGTGACTGCGCGGTAACGCAGTGGACATCCGCGCGAAAGGTCACCGGTTCAAACCTCGCGCTGTCCTACTCCCCTCGAATGATACGGGCATTTAATCTGTCTAGTATTCGGGAGAAATGGCTTCGGTTATGTATATTGTTAAAAAAAATATTATTGGAGTAAAAAAGTGATGTCTGGCCAAATAATAACATATGGAGTTTCAATAAGATTAAGCTGAACACTATGTTGATTAATTAAGTTGAGCCAAATTTTAATTTAAAATGTGGCTCCAATAAAATATATATTCAAATCTAAGCTAATGAATTTAAGAGAACAAAAAAGTATTTTTAGAACAATAATCCAAGATCTTTTAAGATCAACACCTTTTCAGTCTTTTAAACCACTGCGCAATATTCGGGAATAAGTCTCCCTTCAAACTCCAATGCCGAATAAATTCCGGAGACAAGATTGCTGATTACCATTTAAAGGCTTTATTACAAAATTATGATACTTCTCCGAGATTTTGAAAAGCAACCCCTTCCCGGGGTAAAGGTGTGCCCGGGGCTTTCCTCCTTTTCCTCCCTTCCTTCCTTCCCGATTCTTACTGCCTCCACCCTCGAGTAAGGTTTTGGCGGGAACTTCACCCGCCGGCAACCGGGTGACATCAATACTTTATAAATTCAAGAGGCAATTAAAAAGTTTTTAATATCATTCCGTCGGTTGCATATTGTGCCCGCAGACTGTATTTCTGAAGTTGGTTAAAACGGTTAAGAAAATTATATTCGATTTAAGTTATGATCAAATAATCTGGACTGAATTTAACCTGCATATAAATGTGACGAAAATAAAATTTTATTTTGGATAAAGTTTTCACAATTGGTTTGACCAATTAGAGGTAAATAAATGCCATGGAAGAGCTTTCATATTTTTTAAATATAGAGAAAAGACCATTAGAACTACAAATTCAAGAATGAAAAAATATGGAAATGTTTGTAACTAATGTGATGTAATAAAATATGGAAATGATTGTAACTAATGTGATGTAATAAAATAATATTGTAATTTATTTTTTATTTAGAATTTTATTTTCTCTTATGATCTCTATAAATTTACGAACCTAACGACTTTCGTGGCCTAGTTGGTAAAACGGCTGTCTACCAGCCCGGGGGTTCATTTTATTTGTATTAATTTTATCCTACATTTGATACAGATTTACCCTCAAATACGTCAAATCAGAAGATTTTTTAAAAATATAACACATTGACAAGAGGAACAATGATGCTTTCTTGTGAAGTGGTTCAGTTAGAGTAGTTCAATCCTCATTTATCTACCAAGATTTGGAAGACATCGATATTGAAAAAGGCATTCGACAAGATAATTTCGTCTTCGACTAATAACGTGGGTTTCCCTTTGGTAACTACTTAAAAAAAAAGGCTTTAAGTCAGGTTTTCACATAAGATGTTCTTCAAACCTGATGGTTACGAGTTGGATTCCAGATGGTTTACATATTTTTAAAAACGTTTTAAGTTTTTTTTTCACTAAACCATGTTTAAATATATTTCAAATGATTGGAAGTGGTTGCCATATGGCCATCAAATCGCTAGGTTGTACAGTATACAACGAAATTGTATTTCAATACTTTTGTTTCTTGAAAAACTACCGTAGATTCTATTATAGAATGATTTAATAACTCTATGGAAAATGAATGATTAATTGCATTTCGATGAATTTGAGGTAAAACTGATAAAGCTTTTAAAAATTAATTGTAGATAGGTAAGGATTAATTGTAGATAGGTTTTTTGCAAAATGGATGGAAATGTCATTGGGTGCGGAAAAAGAACATTTAACAAGTCATAACTATTATGTTGATAGAAGATAACCAAAGAAAACATAGTCAATAGATATCATATTAAAACACTGGCACGTATCAGATCCTCAAAAAATCACAGTGCAGTGACTATTATGCAACCGACACAATATCGATAATTCCATTTTGTTTGATTTACCTCATAAATCATGGTTTCATGGAAATGGATTGTCGGATTGTTTTATGTCTTGAAATTTAGTATGTGATCACAAATATACAACCATAAGAATATTTGATTCAAGAACTGCATTACATTGGTCTTTAAATCAGATAAGGGATGGGGAAAATTAAAAACCGGAAATCATGTTATGGATGCTACTTTTGCCAAATAATAACTGCGTGTATTTCTAATTATACCGATAAAAGAGTGCATTCAATCTAAGATAACAGTTACGAGTATGTTGTTCAGGTTTTACAGAAAAAAAAAACTTTTTTCTCTTTATGGGCAATACATCCACCCTAGGATGATTCGTCGTTGCCGGGCCTCGTTGTCGAGGATCTCCTCGCCACTCCAACGTCAATCTTGAACCGTTCTTCCACGTCGATCATATGATCTTCTGTGAGAAAACAGCCCGATCCTAGACGCGCACTCCCTCCCGTACTAGGCTATTACCGTTAAACCAAGAAATGCAACTGTAAGAGTCAATTTGTGAAATTAAATTTATGTGATAAATTAACTTCCAGGGAAATTTGTATCGATCGCAAGAGGGGAAGAAACTCGTTGAAAAAAGAAATGCAACATTGATTGTACGTCGGAAAGATATGATATTTAGTAAATTAAATCTGGCACGTAAAGTTTTAATCAAGAAAATTATTTCACATTATGATTAACAGTTTGCTTATATCGAAAGAAGCGCGCTGAGAGAGTCAGAGAGGAATATGACTTCCTTCCGTGGTTGCAGTCCTAAGACTGGTTTGCAGCAATTTGAACTCTTCTCCTCCATTCCCCCCTGTCCTGTGCGGCTCTCTTTAAGTCTGTATATGTTGAGCAGCGCACGTCCACCAACAGGTCCTCCAGGTACTCTCGGCGTGGGCGTCCCCTAGAGTTTGTCCCCTCGGTCATACCCTCCATTATGGCATGCAAGAGGCCCTCTTGTCGTATTATATGACCGATCCATCTTGCACGCCTTTCGGACATGATCCTGAGCAGGTGCCTTCCTCCTTCGATTCGTTGGAGAACCTCTTCATTTGCGATGCGGTCTCTCCAGGAAATTCCTAATAGTCTTCTATAGGACCACATCTCAAAAGCCTCTAGTCTTCGTCTATCTCTTTCGGATAGGCACCATGTCTCGCAGCCGTACATCAAGATACTCCATACATAGGTCTTGATGAGGAGTATTCTCAGTTTTAGGTCTATATTATTTGATTCTATTATTTTCGACCTTTTATTAAATGCAAGTCTAGCCTGATGTATACGGCTGTCGACCTCGCTCTTGGACCGACCGTCCCATGTTATTTTGCTCCCGAGGTAGACAAACTCCTTGGTGTTCTTTAGTGGTTTACCCGACATCACTATTCTCATCTGGTGCTGCGCTCGGCCTACAGTCAGCAGCTTTGTTTTGTCTTTATTTATCTTCATACTGTAGTTATTTTGAAGAATGCTTTCCATAGTTGTTAAGGCCTCTTGTAGTTCCTCTTCACTTTCAGCAACCATAGCAATATCGTCAGCGAACCTTATCATGCCCACCTTTTGCCCGTGTATCTTTACACCTTCTCTGTGACTCATTCTCTCTCTCAAGTCGTCAATCGCGCTCTGTATATAGGCGTTAAAAAGAACAGGTGACAGAGAGCATCCCTGCCTTACCCCTTGTCTTATATTGGCTTCCTTTGTGTTTTCGTCACATCTGATTATAGCGGCCTCATTCTTGTATAGCGCCTGGATTATACGTCTATCTCTGTATTTGATATCAATTCTCTTCAAAATCTCGAAGAGTCTTTTCCATTCTACTTTGTCAAAAGCTTTTTCATTCTACTTTGTCAAATTCTAGTCAAGAAATTTGAAAAAAATAGGTTTTTTGTTTTTTTGTATATTCTTAAAGTTTAGACCTTTAAAAATATGTTCTCAAAAAGAAATTAAAAACTTCTCAATATTTATGAAGTTATAGCTATAAATGAGGCAGCAATTACGCCGCACCGGGATGATTCAGACAATTTTTATATCGTTCCTACCTTGGAAAATTCAAAACAATATTTTTACTATTTAAAAAAAATTAAAAACTTGGAAAAAAGGGTAAAAAAATGAAATTTTTTTCAGACCACTGCCATTTTACTTTCTTTCTTCTCTTTGGTACCACCTATAACAACATTATTTTTATCAAGAAACTGTGTACGATTTTTGTTTCTAATTTATGGAAGGGTTTCAATCATGTCGACCAGCTCACCCTCTTTTTTTTTACGACAAGATATACTATACCATAACAGCTGATAGCATCTTGAATTTTCAATTTTTTTTTTCTAATTTTTTTTGTAACATTCGTTCTCAAATCATCAATAAACAAACTGTTAAAAAATATATACGAAACATATTTTTAGTTTTTTTTTATTTAGTCTGAAAAAAAAACGCCCAAAATTCACGCCTCTAGGGTAGAATGCCCCCTTAAGAGATAGTCGTGTTTTACAAAAATAAAAAGCGCCTCATTAATTGCTCAGTATTCATTGGATAAAATAGACCAATAAGATAAAAGGTTCAAAAAAGGTCATATTATTAATTATTGGAATATAGATAGCCACTCCAAGATCCATTGGCATAAATTTAAACGAAATCTGGATAATCCCCTTTAAAAATTGTATTAAATAACATGTTTACCTTTGCTGAGATGTGTGTTTTTATCAATCCCTAGGCTTTCCATAGTTTTATGTGTAAAGGCTTAGGCGCTAAAGGGTGTATTGTAAATCGGCAAGCGGTTATATTTATTATTTTTAAACGCAAGAGACGTAAGATTTAAAAACATTTTACAGGGTGTGGAGAAACGATTATTATTTTTTAATGTAATATGTTAATTTGATTGGCTTCATCGAATTGAATTCCTTGTAACGTGAAAATATTGTATACTTTATGTGAATAATTTAATTTTACGTGAATAATTAATTAAATTTCTCGAAAATTATAAAAAAGCGTCCCTCAAAATCTTTTCGAATGCACCATTAAAATTAGAACTTGTTAAAATAATTTTCTTCACAAAAGTAATTAACAGCCAAGAATTATTATATAAAACAAATTTTAACTTATAACAGGGCGGTTCCAGTGAAATTTTAATTAAGATATTGAAATGGTAAGGAAACAATGAAGGTAATGAAATTAGGCTAGCACTACAATCAACCAGCGCGAATATTGGCTCACCGCAAATAATAATTTGACTTTGTGTATCCGTCCGTCCGTCCGGCGCGCTGTTCCGCGTGCCGTCCGGTGTTTCAGCCGCGCCCACGTCTCCCGGCCCTGTTCTGTTACGCACTTTCCGGACTTCCTTCGGACCCTATTCCTTAATTGGTTTCACACTAATCAAGAATCGAGACATGGTACTCATTATTGAGTCAAAATAATACATGATTTGTATTTGTTGACTGAAGCTACGTCGGCTTACTTCGATCAATGTGACTGTCTCCGCGGCATAGTTGTTGATATGTCCATATTTGAACTCGATGGTTACTGGCTCAATTTCCAAAGAAACCATTTTTTTAAAGGGTACGAGTTCGGTTTTCATTTTTTAGTTATTTGTGTTACATTGCAATAAACCCATCAATTTGTACAATATACAATGAAACAGTAATACTATACAATTAAATGTAAATATGCTCGATAAGCATCGCAAACCACCTCCCCATGGATTCGTTTTTTTATTAACTTCGTTGTAGCTACGGTGCAAAATAGCTTTTGAAATGAAACACGTTTCGAAATAGTGCTATATAATTCATTGGGTAGAAGAACGCTTAAGTAAAAAGTTGAGTGAAGAAAGGAATTTTCACGTGGAAAAAAAAATAGCCAACACTGAAATTAATATGAGTTTTTTTCTATATATTGGATAAAGATAACTTATAAAACAGACCCCGTTAGTTCAAGTTAAAGTTATAACTTTAATTTTAATGCAATAAATCGTGTAATTAAATGATCTCCGTTTAATTTATCATTTTGTGTACATGGCTATTCATCGTACATCACGCGAAATTATTGCTTTACAATAATTTCTTGTAGTCAATCAACTTACATTCGTATGTATAGTAGTTTGAATCAATGACAAATTATGCGGATATTTATTTGAAGTAAGAAACAAAAAGGAATACAAATATTTTAATAACAATGGAATTGCAGGAATTAAGAAGGGAAAGGAAGATAAATGATTTTAATTTATTTTTATCAAATACTGTTTATTTCACTTTTTTTTTGTAACGGTATATAACCCTACCGGTTTCAAGGCTTTCACCTCATCTTCAGGGGAGTACAAACAAGACTTAAATTATACTCAAATGATATTCTGATACTTTTAATGGTAATTCTGATATGGTTGGTGATAATTTCATAGTCATTCTGATATGGTTTTTTGGAAGAAGATAATTTAAAACTAACCAAGTTCTCCATTGAATTCCTTACATTTTGTTTCTAATTATTTTTCAGCAATTTTTTAAAGTATATAATAATGATATAAATATCTAGAATTAATATTGTATTATTTCTAATATATGTACAACACACCAGATTTGTAACGACTTGAATAAGGTTTTCATATTCATATATGATATGTTACATCCTAACAATAAGGTTTTCGTATTCATATATGATATGTTACATCCCAACAATAAGGTTTTCGTATTCATATATGATATGTTACATCCCAACAATAAGGTTTTCGTATTCATATATGATATTTTACATCCCAACAATAAGGTTTTTCTATTAAAAAAAATAATCATGCAAAGGGTATAAAACACGCATAGATGGGTTGAATTGTCTTAAATAAATGCAAGAAATAGTACTATAATGTAAAGTTTTAAAACTGTGATATCTCTTTCACATATTTATGGGCGATAACAAACGTTTAATAGCAACCTAACGATGAAGTCCCCCGCGGTCGGCATTTTTTTAGACATGCAAAGCAATTGATTCTGGATACTAGCATAAGGGCTTCGGGGTACAAAGGCAAACCGTTTACATAGGACCAAGGGCCTGGGGTGGGCTAAGTCAACACAGGTGTAATGGAATGATCTTTTGTTTTTATAGCTAAACGAGAGTAAAATAAATAACCGAGATTAGTGTGCTCTGTATGTTGCGTTTAATTATAATTTTAATCAAGCGTTATGTTATCTTATAGTTAAAATTTACCGCTCAAACCTTGTTAAATTTTACATCCATGAAAGGCTGTTTAGAGTTTTCTTGTGACAGGGATCAAGAAGAAAATGTAATGGATGGAAGAAAAACTAAATGAGACATTTGGAGAATACCATTGTAATATTTTGGTAACAAAATGTAAAGGAATAAGAATTTATGAAAACACGGTGATGTTACTAAATTTTTTTTTCAAATAAAGTGTTATAAACTTAATTTGCATGTAAACATTATTTCAAAATAAATATTTTAAAGAATTTTGTCCTAAATTTTTAATAAATTTTATATATTTTTCTTATGAAGATGCAACAGATAAGAATTTATATGATAATTATATCAAATGAATGTGCTTGTACTTATTTGACACAATTCTCCTTTAAACTGATGTTTTTATTAAATTTTATTTTGTAGTCAAACTCATTTGCTCATCATATTTATCTAAACTAACTAATTATCCTAAGCTAATAATTACTTCTTTATTCTACTGAGTGCATGAAGTCATATTTTTCTAATTCCTACCCTTAAGTTCTTTTAAGGCTTTAAGTGTAATAATAAAATAATTAAGTTATCTTTGGTCAAGTATTCTCAATTTTACACGGAATTGTACTAAATAAAAGCCTTTAATAATTTAACCTTTAACAATTTCGCTTCAATTGTTAAACTATCTGCATACTACTAAATTATTTGTTAAATTTAATATAAATATTGAATTAACAGAGTCCTGGTGCAATTTACTGAGAAAATAGAAAAAAAAATCAGTATCATTAAAACTAATTTTATTAATATTGTAACAATATAACAATATATTGTTACCTGTCTCTTTATAACAATATGCACTTGTAACCTGCGGGAAAATTGTTGTCAATACATAGCAAATATCAAACGGTGTCAGCTTATCTCAAATATCAAAATAATTTTTTGAAAATTATTTTTCTATTAAATCAATATTTTTTTACTTAGTATGAAACCAAAAAGTATTAATAACGAATCTTGATTAATACGAGTAGATAGCGTTGTGATAACATAATACTTGTCAAGTCACTTATTTGGTGGTCAACAGTATTGTTCGTTGTGAGGGTATTTTATTAACAGCGTTGTGATAACATAATACTTGTCAAGTCACTCATTTGGTGGTCAACAGTAGTGTTCGTTGTGAGGGTATTTTATTAACAGATAGCGTTGTGATAACATAATACTTGTCAAGTCACTCATTTGGTGGTCAACAGTAATGTTCATTGTGAGGGTATTTTATTAACAGCGTTGTGATAACATAATACTTGTCAAGTCACTCATTTGGTGGTCAACAGTAGTGTTCGTTGTGAGGGTATTTTATTAACAGATTGCGTTGTGATAACATAATACTTGTCAAGTCCTTCATTTGGTGGTCAACAGTAATGTTCGTTGTGAGGGTATTTTATTAACAGATAGCGTTGTGATAACATAATACTTGTCAAGTCACTCATTTGGTGGTCAACAGTAGTCCGTTGTGAGGGTATTTTATTAATGAAATTTCCGAAAAATGTGTATTTTATATTATATTATTGTATTGTATTTGGACTAATTAAAAGTTATATTAATTACTTGTAATGCACTCCACGAAAAAATTAAAAACATGTACCAACAACTCGAGTTTAAGTGTTAAAATCGCATGCGTTTATATGAACAAACACGGCTGTCAAATTTCGTCGAGAGTTGTTACGTCACAAGCTAAAGCACGCGTAAATGAGTGTTTCGATGGGTATTAATATTCGAATATTTATATTGATTTTACAACGTTATTACTGATAGAAACAAATATTGTTCATAATTCCGAATTTTTGTTTAAATACAAGAAAAACATGAAATTACCTCACAATGAAATAAATTTTGCAAATGTAATTAAGTGTCACTGTTTGTCAGGTTGATGAGAATGTGCAATGGGGTTTTATGTAATCAAAAATCGGAAAGAAGTATCGATAATTTTTTCATGCTATATGTCCTCAGTGAGATACAGGCAAAAACCTAGTTTACTGGGGATACGACAAATGAAAGGCAACAAACCCAGATCCATTAAAATAGTGTGCCCAAATTAAATTACCTGTGGGTTTTTGGCAAATTATGTATATTTCTTGTCACGTGTAAAATAAATAAATAAAAAACAAATAAAATAAAAATAAATTTTAGAAAAATAATAATTATGAGAAATTAAAAAGCAAAAATGAGATTTGAATAAATGTAACTACGATACATATTTGAAAAAAAAAACACAAAATCATGTAAATTAACTACACACTTGGACTCGAGTTTATTGCGTTAGTTGGTCGAAGTTCAATTAATAATATGAATTAATGTGAAAAACAAATATTGGGGATACGACAAATGAAAGGCAACAAACCCAGATACATTAAAACTGTATGTCCAAATCATATTACCTGTTGTTTTGTCGCAAATTGTGTATATTTCTTGTCATGTGTAATAATAAATAAATAAATAAATAAAAAATTATAATGAATAATTTATGTGGTACGTTTTATTATTCGTTTACATAAAACGTTTTGTATTATCAAAACTTTTGTTAAACTGACTTAACACGAAATAATTACATCAGTTTAGTAAAAATAAAAGCTTTCAGTTTATATTTAAAAAAATGTGAATTTTTGCTTCAGGACTACTTTTCTGTAGTTCTTTTTAAACTTTAATTATTCTATATTCTGGAATGGGCAGTTGATTCGTTTTGAATCTTAGTGTGGTTGGAGGGTGGGTAACTCTTAGAATATTTAAATTATTCTAAACTTCATTTAGAATAATTTAAATATTCTACTTTATTCGAAATGTAATCCGCCCACAATTGCGTTAGTTATGAATCCAGTCGTCATCCCATGCGATTTTAAATGTTTTTTAATGATATTTTTTACATCTCGATAGAACTCGAGTAACTTCGTATATGCTGACGCAAAGCCGAACATTTTCTAAGAATGCAATGTTTGCGTACTTTCAAGTTGCGGCTGGAATACCGAATAAAAATGATTCGCAATTTATGAGGTGCATAGTCACGCGGTAATGCGCTGGACTTTCGTGCGGAAGGTCGTCGGTTCGAACCCCGCTCTATGCTACTCCCCTCGAACGACACAGCCACTTATTCCACCCAGTGTTCGAGGGTATAAGGATACCTAAGATTTCAGTCATATCTATTTTTTTAAAAACAAAAAAAAATTGCAGAGACAACAGAGTCGCGTTAAAAATGTACGGTACTAGAGCATTCATTGATTTATTTATATGGCACCCCTCAACTTATCTGAATTCATGATACGAACATATTGAATTGCCATTGGAGTAAAGAAGTTAATCACTGTTGGATATACTACCGCGCACAAACAGGATTCATTCAAGAGAGTATAAATTTGATTAACATAGTCGATTAGTGAACGACAAAAATAATTTAAGTTAAGGGTAAAAGTCAATTTAGAAGGGCACGTCAATCACGAAGAATATAAGTCAATTACGAATTTCATGAGATATGCGAATGCGAAGACATGCGAATTACGGGTCAATTATAAAAGGGCTCTAATAGGACCCCTCAGCCTGCATTATAATAATGCGTACCAAATAAAACTCGTGCTATTGAAGCGCATCTGCAATGTTCGCAGAAGACAGAACGCATGGGTTTATTGCCGTCTAGTTGGGATTTTACTCGGAGTGTCGGTCCGATTTATGGACACCTTACTCCTTCATCGAATTTGTTGAACGGACTTGTTTTGACGAATAGCAAGTATGAGAAAAATAATAACATGCACCACTAACAAAGTGGTTCGAGGAGCTTTCCTCTATTATATTTTCCAGCTAAACGGTGATGTATGTTATAGTGACTTTTTTTTGTTAATATGTACGAGCTTCTCATAATTTTTTATTTTCATTAATTTTTTCACATGTAAGTATTAACTTTGTTCAAGGATCACTGCACTGCGTGCATGTATTATTTTATATTATATCTAATGTTTGTATATAGATTTAAAGGACTGCTCTGTATTTACATTTTAACACTGGAATAAATATACTAAAATTAATAATTTTATCGTGGTTCAAGATTTGAGCCCCGTCTTTAATATCTACGTCTGGAAAATTTACGACAGTATATTTTTATTGGTTGAGTTTATTGGTTATAAAAACCGATTATAATTATCAAATATTCAAAGTAATTCTTATTTTTTATAATGAACAATGTTTATGCTAGTACATTCTTAAAATGTTTTCAACCTATTAAAGAAAAATTAGGGTTATCACAACAATAAATTGGTTACTCTAAGAATTTTACATTGAAAAGTGAATCCAACTTACAATATTTAAACGATTAAATATTGACATGTGAAGAATTATAAGAATCACGTCAACACTTTGTGATTTTGAGTTGATGACGCCATTTATGGATGAAAAACGAACTCTTCATAATTTAATAAAGAACAGATGATTCATTACTATGTTTTTATGAAAAAAATAAATATTTTATTCGACAACGAAACATTTCAAAGGGTTCCAATTAAGCCTTAACTAAGGTTAAATTTGTTTTACACGAATACGACAAATAATCTTAAATAAATCACAGACGTCATCATCGACATAACGTTGTCGCTATTGGGGAAAGCAGAAAGAACAGATCTTCCCTACATTTTATATACATACATATTACATTTTGCTTCTGTCACGTCCAAACTCATCGTCATGTATACTGTCCTAAAAAATGCTTTTCACATTTCCATCTCTCAGAATTGGATTAATTTGGTTGTATATCGGTTTCTGAAGTTTTGCATAACTTCCCAAACCTTTTTTTACAAACTTTTTACCAAATATGCCAAAAAGCTTGCCATTGTCAAAATGATAAAAAATATTTCACCTAAAAACTAATTTCTAACGTTTTCCAACCGAAAGCTAACAAAATGTGAATATAATATTTATTAATTAAGACCATAAATTTCGTAATCTTATTTTTTATACTACTCGTGTATATTATTTTTGTAAATCTTCACCATTCATTATTTTTACGTGACACGAGTTATCTTAAATCACCTTTGTTCATCTTAAGCACTGCATATTTTTTCTTTTATTTTCACTAATATCCTCGTTTCTTATTTTTTCAAACGTTGTTTTTTCATATATTCAACGCAACGCATCTTTTTGGTACATCCAAGATTCAAGTACATGTCTTAATTTTTGTACGTAATGAGTAGCCACCTTCACTTCTCTTGAAATGCTCTGATAGGCATTAGATTATTCACATTCACAACCCCATCACATTCACTCAGTTGCTTGCGCTACTCATTTTTCATATGGCACTTCTAGCGGCCTCTCAATGTGAACTTGCTTCCAATATATAACATTTCCTGTACTTGTTCAAACACAATTTACTCAAAACAAATATTTTGGTTTTATACTTAAAAAATAAAAATAAAATATCGCTTATGAAGTAAAATTTAAAGCATTATTGATTTTAAAATATTTCTCACATTAACTCGCATGTTCATTCCTATCTTTCTTGAAATTTACCATTAATTATTTAGATTTTTTTTTAAATATTGTTTTCATGCATTACGAGCATGTTAATGATGCGGCCATGGAAACCAATACTAATTACGAAAAAAAGTTGGTTGATTGGAAGACATTGTTTTAAAACAATAAATCCTGCTAGATATATGTGTTCGCATAAAATTGTTTAATAAATAAATTGTGTATCGAAGGTATTGACCAAAATTAAAATATTCTGGGGGAAATTGTCTATGACATTAGGTACTTGGAGCTATCAGGCTGATGATATTAATGGGTGATTGCATTTAATAACTACCTCGGGTAACTTCCCGGGATATAAACCGATTATCCGATCGCCCCATGCCGGAAGCTGCCGCCTCGTCGCTGCTTTGACAATGCTGAGGGATCGTTAGCTGAGCCTCCGTACTGAGTAAACCTCAAGCCGTAAGGATTATTGAGTTGTTGGGAGGGGTTGTTCATTGACAAGTTTTCCTTTAAGAAGAATTACTGGTCTAAGATTTTTATCATGTTTTATATTAATGGTTATTTTTTTAACGTATTTCCTTTGAAAGTTTACAACATTTCTTCTAATAATAAGGGGAAATATGTAAACTTAAAAAAAAAACGAGGTTTGTCGATGCATGACAGATTGAGAAATGCAGTTATTAAGGATACATATTATAACCTACGTGGTCAGGTTGGTAAGACACGTTTTCCAAACCAGTGGGAGTGAGTTAGATTTATGTAAGTACCCAGATTTTTTTAAAGTGACATCCGAATTGCTGTTCATTTAAACCATTTATTTCCCTTTTCTGGTTAGTTGAAAAAAAATGTCACATGACAATAGACCCGCCAGGTTGTATTGTATATATATCAAAATTGTAATAAAATAATACATTGTGAGCTAAAAACTGACATGAATGGTGAAAAAAAGCCCATTGAAGTGGTTTGGATATATTTAATAGATGTATGATGAACTAACTAAACAAGTCGTCAATGCTAACTCAAGGAATTGTGGTAGAGGAAAAATGAGAAAAGTATTGTCAGAGTAAATTAATTAAATTTTGAGAGAAAGAGTAACAGAAGATCATATATGAATGTGGGAAAAACGAAGGAAATATGTCATAAAATATTTTTTTTAGATAATGCTTATGTTTTTTTCATCACTGCTTATATGTATTTATGTGATGCAAAACTAGATTCCACAAAAATGTCAAGTTTTGTGCCAATCCTTTAACTATAAAATACGTTGTTGTAACTCAGTTTTCTCGAGTGTCACCCCTAACGTTTCAAGTCTTCTTATAGTCAGTGTAATATTGTCTAGATTTTGCAAGCTGCGAGCTAATCTCTTCCGTGACTTGCATAGCGGGTAGCTCTTGGTTGGTGGAAGTTACAAGAGACTGGTGGAAGTCAGAAGGTAGAAGGTGACTGTACCTTGTGTCTAGCGAGCGCCTCCCTGTCTTATGTTGTTCGAATATTAAACATATTAAAATAGTATCGATTGTAATGGAATATTCACACTGAACCTGAGTAGTACGTAAAACTTTACAAATATGACGAACTCAATATAATACAGTTTTCCCTTTATTGACGCGATCTCAATTTATGCGAGTTCACTTTTAAGCAATTCATTCTGATATTAAGTAATAATTTGGCTTCTATTTTATTTTTATATTTTGGTAACAACGTATTATTTTGTGTTTTGCTACAACTATAAAATTGACAAAGCCAACATGGAAGCGTCATCCAGAAATAATTATTTTGAATAGGTATAGCAAAATGTAAGTTCTGTGTTTCTTCTTCGTTTAAATAAATCGTTTAACTGTCATCAAAATTTGTCTTTAATTAGCTAACAGTAACCACTTTCATACACTTTTTCTTTAAGTAAGAATATAGTATCTGGAAATATGAAAAAGATCATCGATTTTACATAGCATTTAATGGCTCTATTGAATGCTATGTAAAAATGGTGAGCTTTTACAAAAAAATGTTTTCGCTAATCAGTCTATAAACTGCCAAAAAATCTCGTATTAAAAAAAAACCGTGTAATAAAAGTAGATAATTACAGTCGTCAACTTTGGAAAAAATCAAATGTTTATTTTTTACTCGTAAACATCCTACTCATGTCAGACTGAACTATGATCTTTTTACTCGTAAACATCCTACTCATGTCAGACTGAACTATGATCTTTTGGTTGTTGAGTTGCTGAGACTATAGCATGTAAAATATTTCTTCTTGAGTATAGACAGGCTTATGGTATAAGGGAATTCAAGAGGACACGTTATTTGAGAGATGTTACATTTAAAGTCTATGCGTCCTTAGATTAAATTTTCGTCTATAAATGGAGTCGATAAAATCAATTTAAGAATACACATAATGCATACTATTACGCCTGTTAATTAGTTTAAGGAATCCAAAAGTTATCACTACTCGTGGAGTTATTATACTCGTATATCTCCTTATTGCACATCACACGTTTTTGGATATACTTTGATAATGAATTATTATTTAACATTAACATGTAGGTTATGACATAAAAAATAGGGACTTTTTTACCGTACACATACCTTATTATAAAAATCTATTCTTAATTCTATTAAATTTGCTTAATTTTAAAGTAGTTTTCATCTCTGTATTCTGTACATTTTGTGGCTGAAAGGCTTGGTGTAGTATTTTGTGATTTATTGCGCGATACCTTGAGAATAAGTATATTTTAAACAAAATGAAGCGGTTTATTATTCTCACATTTATGAATAAAAATAAAGATTTGATTATGATATGAGTTATATTATGGCAAAACCAGCCTGGAAAAGATTTAGGGCATTCCACAAAGTAGCCGGAAGAAAGGTGAAGCGGCGGTGATATGGAGAGACGGCGCGTGGTGGAGTGGTGAGGGAACACAACAACCTGCCCGGAGCTAACTCAATTTGACTTAGCCGATATTAAAACATATAAAGCCGAGATTTATATGCAAAATCACGTCGTTACACCGCTCCTGCTATCAGCCTCCATCTCCGACATCCTGCCTTGTTGCCTTTTTCACAAGACGACAAAATAAACCGGCTATCAAATATTATTAATAATATCCAAAATTATAAATTATTCTCTCCTGAGTTCTTAACAAATAAGCATTCTTTTGTCAAAAAATCGTATAACACTTTCGTTGTATACAGTACAACCTGGCAAGTTTATTACCATGTGGTAATCTCTTCCAACCAATGAGAAAGATTTTAAAGAGGCCTTGAGTGAGAACGAAATAACATAAGTGCCTTTTTTAAAAAAGGATGGGTAGCTACGGGAATCGAACCCGAAACTCCCGGGTTCAAGACATGTCTTACGAACAAGGTTACAGAAGTCGTCAACTGTTCCCATTTACTTAAATAAAAAACAGAATTTTAAAATTTTGTGTTGATTTGAAACCTGGTATTTTAAAAATGGGCAATATAATTTGCTTATTTTGGTAGTACGTTTTCAAAAGATATTTCAAGATAGAGAAATATAATGAAACACGTGTTGCTACAGAAAACAAGGTAAACGACACATTCAGTACAGTTTTATTATAAAATTAAAGCAATCTCAAAATCTTGAAAATTACTGTGCACAGTGGTTAGCTAGTGTCAACCTTGATGTATGAAAATTAAGTTTTAGTATCGAAATGGAGCAATAAGCGCAGAATACTCGTAAATGTGATAAAAATGCATGTTTTACGTCGAATATTGGGTATTCCTACAAACATGTAGAGAAAAGAATGATCGAAAAAAGGATAATTGTTAGATGGAGACTTATTATTACGAAAGGAGTTTGTAGACAGTTTGGCCACATTGAGAGAATGAATTGTGAAAGATTGTCGGGGATTTTAATTGTGCGATAGATAAAAAGTATGTGAAACCGAAGAGCATGTACGAGTACGTGGTTGAGGCGAGAACTGTGTGCGTGGAAAAAAAGCGTGAAGATCTCAATTCTCTGCCTATCTCAAAAAGGCGTGATGGTGCGTATGTATGTATATACATTATGTTGAAGGTTCTTGTAAAATAAAGAAAAATATTTACTTTCTAGCTATCACGTGTAGGATAAACACATGTGCTATTTTAGTTATGAACGTTAATTAATTTCGATCCTTTCCGTAGTGTTAGGAAACACGATTAACCCTAATAGAAAAGTATCTCTTTTTTGAACATATACTCGTATAACTGTCTATACTGTTAAAGCAAGGTTTAAATATAAAAACGAAATAATACTTATATATTAAGCGCTGTTTATGCAAACAGTCAGATTATAAGGCATTTAGTTTTTGCAAAGATCAAATCATTATTTAAGTAATGTTTTTTTAATAATGTTTTTTTAATATTGATAATACAAGTTATACTCAGTAACATCATTAATGAAAATTTGAGAAGATGATCATTCAAATAAGTGGAGTATAAGTGAGTAAATCGTTGCGCACCAGCAAACTCACCGGCTATACAGCTGTACTGGATCCAGTAGCACACCGAAGTTAGATGATTGGACCACACATGTTTTTTTTTCTCTTTTTGAAAGACTAGATATGGTCGGAGTCATAGGTATCCTCATACCCCCCAATACTCGAAAAAAAAACCTGTGTCATTTGAGGGTAGTAGCACACCGCAGGGCTCGAATCGACGACCTTCCGCACGGCAGTCCAGTTTGTTACTGCACGGCCATCCCCACCACCAAGGGTATTATGGGTGGTAAAATAAGTCCTCATCAGGTATGATCTACACTAGAAGATCGAAACTGATTTTTTCCGAACGTGACATTTTTAGTTTCAAAGCCGTAACAACCCCAATTGACTTTTCTTCCAGTGGCGACACACCTTTATGTGAGAAGAATAGAAGTGACGACGAAATTAAGGTCCGACGTTACGAGAGTTAAATATACTAATAAGTGACTTAAGATCAGTAGCTCAAAGAGTCTAGCAAATCGCCAGTACTTTTACAGAAAACGTCGAATGCAGCTTAACTATTCGTTGACGCCATTATATTGCAATAGCCAATCTGTCCAAAGATGAACCGATGTAAGGCAGAATAGAGATGTCTTCGGAAATAATAGACTTGATTATTATTGCAGTACCACAAATTATAACAGGATGAAGGGACAAAATTGAAGCAAAAAAGATTGCCACTACCATATAGTCAGAAAAAATTAGGTAGTTCAGTCCATTAGATACACCCATGTTCTCATACAAGAAAATTAAATGTCTGTCTTCTCACGGGGGATGACAGCCATCGATGTTACCAAGTTACCTAGACCTATACGCATGCTTTCAGAATTGCGTGAGGGGTCATTCCTGGCAAGGGCTGAAGGCGGATGTCACCTATTACACTGTCGATGCATATGTTATAATTGAATTCTATGGCAATTTCTGGTAAGCTCAAAGAGACAGCCATATGGCAATATCTTTTTTTTTAACCTGGCGAGCTTATAGCTATGTGCCAATCTCTTCCAGCCAACCAGATATATGTTTTTAATGAGTCCTAAGTGAAAACCAGTCTGAAATCCCATTTATAAAAAAGAGTTCCAGCGGGATCGAACCCGCAACCTCCGGATCGGTAGACAAGCATCTAACCACCAGGTCACGGAGGTCGTCTTTGGGCTTGTCAGAAAAATATTGAAGAGGCCATAACTGAGAACCATACTTAAACCCTTTTTGTAACATTTGGTTACCAATAAAAATAGAATATATATCCGTAGGCTGGACGACAATTCATATTTCATACTTGAACATTTTTTTTTTATTTTAGGTTTAAAATCCATAGTGTGCTACTCGTCTTAAGAGGCACGTGCATTTTTTTCACTAAGTTTGTTTTTTATGCAATATTTTTCCGTGGTACCAAGCGTTACACTGTTTTTATAAAATATTGAATGTAAGTGAAACACATTTTCAAAATTTGGGAAACAATTTTTCTGATGTGTACTTAAATAAATGAGTTCAGAATGTTCTGCGCCATTTTTAAAATTTATTGTATGTCTCACTATTATTGAGACAAAGAATAAAATCAGTTTCCGTTTTATTCTGTTGGTGTACCATAAAACCGTTTTCTAAAGATTCAGCCTCAAAGAAATATATATTTTGTATATATTTGCATTTGTAGAAATGGAAACACGAAGAAAATGCCAAATTTGCGCATGCTCTTTTTAACATAGAAAAACTCCGCTCTCTAGTTGTGAATAGTTGCATACTACCAGGAGTAAAGTTATATTTTGATATCCAGGTATTGCAAGAGATGAGGACCATTATCGGCAAATCGTCGAGAGATTGAATAAGAAACTCCCGCATCGGAGAAACATACGAAATATAAGAAGTTGTCAGGTAGGAAATAAAAAAAGTAAGTGCATTCACGAGTGGAAAAATGAAGAAAAATCAGAAAATCACACGTTCATACATGAGAAATCGATCGAAAATATGTGATGACTGGTCGATTGGCGAATTTGATGCAGGAACAATCTAAACAGTCAAGACGAGCAAGAAAAATAATGCATTTTGTCATATCCTGCCATCGCGCAGCCCCAACAACCCCTCAGATCCTTAAATCCATTTACATATTTTATTAATATAATGTATGAGTTCGAATTTTGAGTATTTATTGATCGAATAATGATAATAATATATAATTTCAGAGGTACACCTTAATTAATTTTCATCTCATACAAATTATATCATTTGCCAAATTACCTAACTATTTCTGTCAATCTCAAACAAATTTTATACAAGAATGGAAATACAAATTGTAAAGAAATAAACGAAATTCAAATCGAATTGCTATGCCCAAAATTAACAACAACGCTTACATAAATATTAAAAACTTGAAAGTCATTGAGTCAACTAGATAGCATTTTTTAAACTAATCACTTATTTTCATACGTTAAAGAGTGTCTCATTTCGCCAATTAACTGATTCATTCACTTAAGTTAAAAAATATTTGAAATATATGATATAATAGTATGAATTAAAAAAAAACAATTAAATGACATTCTTATTTTGCACGAAAGATCATAAAGTTGGAGGAAAATTTTATTACATAAAAAAAATGCGAATCTATTATAAAGCGGAGCTTTCCTCTGATCATGTTTCAAGAATCGAAAAATAGCGTTCTCCCGAATACCGAGCCTTAATTTTTCATCGAGTTTTCGGCACGTTAAGCTTTTTACGTCGATAAAATTGACGGAATTTGGTAACGCATTAATAACTCGTCCCGTCCGTCGGACAGGGTTGCCAATAACGGGCAACTGGCGTTGTCATTGTTATTCAAGGGATCTGTGGTTAGCTCACCTGAATGTTAAGCACCACACATTAACTGCGGCCGTGATCACTGCTCGTCATTGCTGATTCTGAAGGTCTCTGACAAGAAAATCATTCTGCTTTAAAAATATAGAAAGTCAATAAAGAATTTGAGGTGGTAAGAAGTAAAATAATATTGCCTTGAAAATAAAGATGATCATCCCTATCAGGGAAGCCTTTGAGTTGGTTAGGGATGAAAAGTTCGATAGTATTTGGTAAGGGAAATTTTAAAGTGCATACAAAACAATATTATATTTCCATATGTGTTAGTAAGTTGCCCGTTTCACAAAATATTAAAAAGAAATTACAAACAACGGTCGTCAAATAAATGCTTTCGTCTGAAGGTCTGAATTGAAAGCATGTACTCGTATCATATAGACGACCTCCGTGACCTAGTTGCTATGACGCCTGTCTTTCAACCCGGGTGTTGCGGGTTCAATTTCCGTTGATACCTATTTTTTAAGACGAATTTTTGTCTGGTTTTCACTTAAGGGTTCTTTAATAGCTTTGGTTAATTGGAATAGATTTTCCAGGAAATAAATTTACCAGGTTGTATTGTACTCAACAAGAGAACAATGTAATACAATATATAGCCAGTGGAAGCAATCTTAAAAATTGAATTAAGAGTTTGCTAACCAGTCTCATTGAATTTATCATCAAACGTCTTTATCTTGCCATAATGATCTATGTATCTGTCCAAAGATCAGATTTAGCATTATCGACATTCGATATCAATAGATTGATCAACAGTACGCTTATAAGTCATTATTGATATATCGGTTCGAAACCTAGACAACATCCTAATTAAATTTATATAGTGGCGCTAATGAGATGCCGATAAGTTAAAAAAATAACACTAAGGTATTCAGGTGACACCGATAATATATAACGCAATAATTATTATCGGGATCAAATAAATTGAAAATCATATAAATTTATTAAAGTATAACAAATTTCGATCCTTAAATTCTTACATAAATGCATTATTTTATGAGTAATTTCAGAAGTATTTCTTTTAAATTAATTTAGTATTTTTTATACAGAAAAAATCTTTATGAAAAAAAAAAATAATCAGAATAATTAGAATTTTCCTTTCTCTTAAAATTATTTTATAATATTTCTTTGAAAATAATCATTGAGTAGCCTCTAAAACTACTCAAATAATTATTATATAAAGGCGTGTCAAGAGGCTTTGTTCCAGGATGCTTGATATTGATACAATATTTTGGTTTAATCTGATTATGCTTCTGAGTCTGGATGTGATAGAGTCCGAAAGTTGAATTTTAGTAGTTACGAGTATATATCTGAGTTCATCATTTTAGTACTTACGAGTATATATCTGAGTTCATCATTTTCTTCAGCTACATAATTATTCTACATGCGAAGAGATATTGGATTTGATCATCATTTTAAGAGCGATTAATTATTATACGAGTATGTAAATCATTCAAAGTATTCTTTTTTGATTAGGCCTTCGTTGTCAGAAATCAAATTGGCGATACGCGTATTCTTACATCTACATTTTTTTCACTTTTATTCATATATTTTTGATTGTTTATTTTGGACGCCAGTTGATCATGACGCTAAGATCGTCCATAATAGTATTCTAGTGCGAATTTTGATATATGGAAGTGAATCGTGAACGTGAAAATAATGAAAAAGCTGAATTAACGGCGTGGAAATGCGTGTACTGAGAATAATATAAGGGTTGAAAATGTATGAAAGAATGCGAAATGAAGTGAAGAACGTGATCTTGAGGCTGGTGTTTTAAGTAAGACCAAGAAGTGCACTCTAAGATTATTTAGACATGTGGAATTAATGAATGAGAAAAGACTAACAAAATAAATATACAATGCAAATGAAAGTGAAAAACGTGGTCGAGGAAGACGAAAAATAGTATGGTTAGATCAAGTGAACGATGTTTTGAAAGAAGAAAATTTAAAAAGTAGGAGAAGTTGTATGAAGCGGTGTATGTATGTAGAAGAGACGAGAGCGTGTGTCCCGATAGTAAAGTCCGGCGTCTACTTCAACTGGAAAAAGGCACGATATTATATATATTAGTTTAAATCAGATAAAAAATTTTAATTTGAAAATGTGTTTTTGAAAAACTTGTTGCTTTACCAAATATTTGGTACACGTTGACTAGTTAATATATAAACATATTGCTTGGACAAGTAGAAGCGATCCTAATTGACAAACAAAAAATCATCGGTTTTAAAATACTAAAACTCAAAATAATTATTTTATAATTAAAAATAAGCCATATTAATGAATGCTTAGAATTTTGAAGAATTAACTATTTTGTTTAAATACTATTCTCATGTGCAATAATACAAAAACTTTAAAGTTTATTGAATACATCGTGAGATCGGAGTTCTTAAAATGGAAATTGCATTTTTGTAAGGGATATACAAAAATCTTAAATGTGGGAAAAGGAAAAACATAGAGACTCCTTCGTAGGTAGACGAAATGTACGGGTTCAAAAGCCAGATCAAAAAAAGAAAAGCTTCTAGATATGCTATACTGTATATTATATTACGCTATTATACATGTAGGGTGAGGTAAGATATTGTGGAGCGGGAATCAGGGTAAGGAATCGGGAATCAGGACTCAGGGTTGGGGAGGTATTAGCATTTATATGGGGCTCATTACTCACCCGCCTGTTTGGAGGTGGGGTCCTGGCCACGGGAGGAGAAATGGTGCCTCCATTCCCAATCGGATTGAAAGATGTCACGGCCAAATCAAAATGCATTGACAGTGTATCGATTTTTCAAGGATGTACCAAGGTTTTGTTTTTCAAATACAATAAGAAGTTAACTTTCTTAAAAATCTTCAAGACGATTTAATTTGACACAAAAAGAACATGACTAGTTTTTGAGATTGGATTGTTTCTATGAACTTTTTTCTTTTTGCCGTAGACATCAGAAGATCCCTGTTTTTGACTCATTTTATTCAGCTTGTGCACCATTCTTCTGTTTACCTATATTCAGCTTGTGCACCATTCTTCTGTTTACCTATATTCAGCTTGTGCACCATTCTTCTGTTTACCTATATTTCAAATAAATTACCAGTCTCCATGCTTCGGCAACGTACAAATTATAACCTTCGTCGTCTAATTGGTAAGACACATTTTTTGCAATCCGGGTTTACGGGTTCGATTTCCGTTGGTACCCAGATTTTTTAAAGGATTCCAGCCTTGTGTTTACGTAAAGTTTTTTAAACAGCTTTCTGGTTGGTTGAAAAAATTCAACAAACTCGCCAGATTGTATTGCAGACATCGAAAGTGTGATATAATACAAAAAACACTTGTCCGTAAATCCACAATTGAAATTTAAAATTTACGATGTGGCATAAATGAATAGCTAGGTAACATTTCATCAGAAAAACTCTTATTTAGTTGGGAAAAAGTTGAAGATTTTGAGTTTTTTCCTGGTAAATATAAACCGTAAGATTTTTAATGCGAATCACGTTTATGGCTTGCGGACTCTTAGATGGATTTCAAGAACAACTAATTCAATAATAGTTTTGAAACATAAATAGTCTGAAGAACTTCAGGTGAGTTTTCAGTTTAATTGCCACCTGTAAATAAAGTTAATAAACGAATCAGTTTCTTTGACTGAAAATTTTAATTCTAATAACGATTAAAAGAAAAATATATATACTCGTATATAATGATAAATCATTCTTGAGTTTAGTTTACCATACGTTTTTATCTTTGGCGTTTAGTATGTAAGCAATTCGTAACATAATAGCCCCGATGATACATACGTACTCGTATGTATTATGAACTCTTATATTGTTCTCGCGAATTGAAAAAAGCAATAAAATATTAAAGAACTGGCATTTAAATAACTTTTTTGTCTATTTCATTTTGTATTATAAGTGCCCTCACTAGATAAATGGTCAACTAAAACTGATAGACATCGCGTTGTTTCGTTATATTTTGAAAAGTTAAAAATTGAACATGATGCGTTTATCAAGTTTTATTTTAAAATAATAGAAAAGCCCGATACGAATTAAACATCGTTTAAATGCTGTCGACGAAGAATCTACTCCGTCAAATTCAACAGTGAAATATTAGGCTAAACGGTTTCACTCAGGCTAAGATTGAAGATGATCTTTGTCAAGGCAGCCCAATAGAAGCACTAACTTCATACAACAGTTGTATTGATGCAAAGCAGAGATGCATGGCCGCGCGGTAACGCACTGGACTTCTGTACGGAAGGTCGTCGGTTCGAACCCCGTGCTGTGCTACTCCCCTCGAACAACACAGGTACTTTTTCCGACACGTGTTCGAGGGTATAAGGATACCTATGACTTCGGTCATATCTATTCTTAAAAAAAAAACAAGTGTTGCAAGAAATTACTAAAATCAAAAGAAACCACGAAAGTGTAGGATTTCTAAAACTACAGTGTTTAAAATTCTGCACAATCAGCATAAATAAGGTGAGCGCAAGATGGGCGCTAAAATTCTTGAGTGCTGTCCAAAAGCAACTACGTGTTGAATGTTATAATTAATTGAAAATTCTGCAGTGGTAAAGAAAAAAAATCGAGTCGATGGCCACGGGGGATGAAACAATGGAGTTTCACAATGATTCTATGTCGATAAAGGACTCGATGGAATGGCACCATCCGGGATCACCACGGCTCAAAAAGTAGAGAAACACCGCGGTTATTGACGAGTATTATACGTCATTTATATATAAATTAAAGGGTACCATAAAAATAAAACGCATAGAAAGCTACCATAAAGCGTGAGATTATTGCACGACAATGCATCAGTGCACACTTTTGTAGCTGCAAAAACTGTCATTCCACACTGTGGTTTCCAAGAATGCAATCACCTACTTCATACTCAGTGAGATAGTTTTTGTCCGCAGTGAAATACAGGCAAAAGCCTAGTTTACTGGGGACACAACAAATGAAAGGCAACAAACCCAGATTTATTAAAATTGTTTGTCCAAATTAAATGACGTGTTGTATTTTCGCAAATTGTGTATATTTTGGCAAGACCTGTGTCCGCCCCATAATGACATACATCATAGAGTCCAGAGCCGACACTGTCAGAACCAAAATCTCCTTCAAACCAGCGAAATGAAGGTTTTCAGGAGTATCGCTGGCAAAACCCTTCGTGATAGAGTACGAAACACAGAAATCCGAAGGACGTGCGAAGTTGAAGATATTGTCAGATGGGGACGACAGAGAAGAAGGTTCTGGAACGAACACGTATCCAGAATGGCGGAACCAAGAGCCGTAAGAATGGCCAGGGACAGTATCCCCCAAGCAAGCAGACCTCCAGGACGACCTCCCAAAAGATGGAAAGACAGCTGGCAGTCGACGTCGCAAGAGGCAAACAATGATGCAGGACCATTACATGCCAACAGGCCTAAAATAAGATGAAGAAGAAGTCTATATTTCTTGTCATGTGTAAATAAAAAAAATAGTCTTGTCCGACTTGCCCCCTAGAAATTATTTAAAATTTTCTATACTGAAAAGCCATGGATAAAAAATTAAATATAACGAAGTAATGATCTCCCTAGTGCTACTCGTACATAATTTTGAGAATAAAACTTCATAATATTTTTAATGGTATTGAAAAATTTATTAACGGATAAAGGAAATAAAACGGATAAAGAGGGAATACTTAACTAAATTTACCAAAGATATGGAGTTTGATCTGTACGGGTCTCAAAAGAAGGCTTGGAAAATGCTAAGAGAAAAGAAGAAACCGATCAATGAATATGTACAAACAAACAAAATTACAATAGAAAAGTGGGAAAAGTACTTTTAGGAATTATACAATGACTCGGAAGAAATCCCATTGCCTCAGAATGTTACAGATTCGGAAATTATTGAATATAGTGAAATCAAAGCAGCTATATCAAAACTGAAAAACCGGAAATCAACAGGACCAGATGAAATTTACAATGAGATGTTAAAATATGCCTATGATCGATTAGAAGCTGAGCTTTCTAAACTGTTTAATAAAATATTGGACGTATCAATTATCCTTAACGACTGGAGAACAAATATAACAATACCCATCTTTAAAAAGGGGCAGAAAACCAATCCTGAAAACTACAGAGGAATATCCCTGCTGTGCTCTACTCTTAAATTGTTCACAATGATAATAAAAGAAAAACTTGAAATATATATATATATATATATTACAAATAGAGAGGAACAGCAGGGATTCAGAAAGAATCGCTCTACTACCGACGCTATATTCACTCTTAGACAAATTAAAGAAAAATCATTAGAATACAACAAACCAGCCTACCTCTGTTTAGTCGATCTTACAAAAGCTTTCGACAGGATTCGGTTGAAGGACCTTCTGAACACTTTATCCACAAAAAATGATACCTCCATCACTCATTAATGTCATAAGAGAGATCAACCTGAATAGTAACACAAAAGTCAGAGCAAATGGGAAATATACTAAAGCCATAAAAACATCGGTTGGAATCGGAAAAGGCGATAGCCTAAGCCCATTTCTCTTTAACTACATAATGGATAATATCATTGCAGAGGATGCATCTTAAGGGTTGCGAAAAAGGATTCTTGTCTGGTTTTCATTTAAGGTCACTTTAACACCTTTCTGGTTAATCGGAAGAAATTGCCATATGGAAATAATCCCGCCAAATTGTATTATGTTCAACGAAAGTGTAATACAGTATTTTTTCCTTAAAATGTTGCAGTGTGTGAGTGCTCTAGTACCGTCAGAACCGACGTTAATATTGGTGCCGCCTGTGTATGAAAGCTTGAAATTTTCTCTTTTTGAATAAAAACCGTTTTGATATATGTTATACACGCATCTAAAAAAAGTATACATTTTACATGATAAAAAAGCTCTTAAATTTTGTTTATTGTTTCTCTCGTTTTTATAAATGTTTATCTTTATGAATCCATGTTTTTAGAAAACTTGTCATGACAAATATTCTTAATTACTCTTGTAGGAAATGTTAACACTACGAGTATTTGATAAAGATATACATTATCCTCCGTAGCTTAGTTGGTAATATACCTGTCGTCCTACCCGGAGGTACGGGTTCGATTCCTGTTAATACCCATCGTTTTAAAATGGTATTAGTCTGGTTTTCCCTTCAATTCGATTTTTACTTTTTTGGCTGGTTATAAGACATTACCACATGGCAATTAACCCGCTACGTTGAGCTGTGTTTGACGAAAGTGTAATACAATACGATACTAATGACACCTTAAAGGATAATCTGTCAGTTATGTTATTATTTACCAATCTTGATGTGTAAAGTACTTTGTCAGACCTATTACCGTATGATGATTTTTCCAACTTATAAGAAAAATATTTTGTAATAAATCCAGATAAGTTGTACTCGATGCCCCCGTGTCGAAAGACGTACGTTTTATTCAATAGCTGACATAAGTCGTCAATTTGTTGACATTCAACTCGGTGATCCGTCTATTTAAAAAAAATCAAGGAAGTATCTTCAACAATACATTTTATAGATTTCAGGTAAATATTTACAGGTTTAAGCCTACATTTGTTTTGAGAGGTGGTATACGTCTGTTAAAAAAAATGTTTTTAATTTTTGTCATTTTTATTTATGAAAGTCTGAAGACTTCCCTACTTCTCGTGTGAGAAGTATGGACTCCTTATTGTACTCGTATATCACCCCCTTTCCGGTATACTTTGACAGTAAATTATTGTTACTTTAAACTATAGGCTAAAACATTTAAAATAGTTTATCAAGCATATACACATACATAATTTGTTTTATCAACAAACACAAACACATTAAATGACATACATAATTGTTGTGTGTTTTTAAATTTTAAAATAATTTTTATCTCTTTATCAGCACAATTCATTGTATATTCAATTGAGTTGCCAAAAAAAATCACGAAGAATAATTTAGATGTTGTATTGAATAATTTAGTAATTGTATCATGTACGAATTCGGTTGCATTTTGAGATAATATATTTTCTAATTCAATATTCTTGAAATTTTTTGCTATAAATTCTGTATTGCAATTAAATTTCTAATATTTATCCATATTTACTCTACGTTTCGAACCGATCACATGCCCCGTTTGTTTTTATTTTGTCAGTCAGTAATGTATTATTGTATTACCCTTTTATTGTATACAGTACAACTTTGAGGGCTTATTGCTTTTATCATTATTATTATATGGCAATTTTATCCATCCACACAGAAAAAAAAACTGTTCAACAAACTTCTAAGAGTTATCAGATATGCACCATCATTATTAACGTTTAAAAGAGAATTGAAAAAAAATCCATCACTCAGAATATCGTTTCATTCTTATATTAGTATTATTTCCTTCCTCATCCTTGAACGAACTCTTTTCCTCTATTTCTACCATTAATGTTTGAGGTCATTGATTTTTTTGGTTGATTTAAACAAATATGTTTTTGTAAAATGTGTCATGGATAGAGTATAAATAAAACCTTGTCTGCCAATCAGGAGGTTGCGGGTTCGATCCCCGAGAAACTCAGATTAAAAAAAAATAGGATTCCATCTGGTTTTCACTTAGGTCCCATTAAAACAGCTTTCTGGTTGGTTGGAAGAAATTGCCACATGCAATAAGCTAGCCAGGTTAAAAAAACAACTAAATGTATGAAAGACATTTATGTAAAGCGATAGGCCCACCTAATGAATCGTGTATAACTACGTACAAGTATGAATTGAAATAAAATTAAAATAAATCAAAATGTTGAAAAACCCATTAGTGAAAACTATACTGCAAGGCTGTTTAAAAAATGCGGATTCCAACTGGAATCGAAACTGCAGCCCTCGGAGCGAAAGGCAAGTATGTTGTCATCTAGGCCAAGGATATCTTCACTCCGGTAGATGAATCGTGTGGTTGATGAGGGCGGGCCTTGGATTGGTTCGAAACGAAGAGTAATCTACTCAAAAATGATATAGAAGGAGTAATGCTATAACTCCTAAATGATATAGAAGGAGTAATGCTATAATTCCTAAATGATATAGAAGGAGTAATGCTATAATTCCTAAAAACGTATTTTAGAATTATGCGTAAAGTGACGATATGGGGGCGGGAGTAGCGTTCCTGCCGACCGTCATGTTGCCCGTGCATCACACATGTTCGTGTGACTGCTACAGCAATAAATTGTAAATTCCTCACCGGCCGCGACACTCTCGAAGCTCTTTAGGATAACCTTTTCTGAGTACACTCGTTTTCGTTTGTAAATCTTTCGATACAAAATGCTTTTTTTTTTGCTTTTGAACTTATCTTCTACAGACTTTACATAACTTTTTGATTATTTATTAATTACATGAAAAAACTAGAAAAAAAAATCAAGTATAAATTTGAGTAATATCAACAGGAATAATTTAATTATATTTTCCCTGTAATGTGACTCAGTTATACTTACAAAGTTTGTTAAGATGTTTAATCCTCAATTTGTTTACCGAAATGAGGAAGATATCGATATCAGAAAATATATGTGATTGCACTGTTAAAAGTTCAGTTAATTCTTATTGCCATTTTCTACTAAACGTTGGCAATCATAGTTGGTTTGTCCAAACTGTTTGTTTAATTTATATTTGATGCAGGTTTAATCTAATAACATAAAATATTATGTTTAATATAAGAAAGAAAAAAACGAAAATGAAAGCGAAGTAATATAAAAATAGGTAAGTTATTCAATTATGTCTGTTAATTATTTAATGGGTATTCACCCTGTTTTCAACGAACCGAGTTTTTAATATTCTGTTTATTTTATTATTTATTAATCCCAAACAGACATTGATACAGATTTTTTAAAATTGAATAAATGCTTGTTTGTTGGTAAACGTTTCTTCAGAACGAATTGGGTATGTCCAAATAAATTAATTCATAACTGGAGACAGCTTAAAATGAGATGGTAAGAATAATTTTGAAATAAATAGTTTAAACATAGAGACGACCTCGATGGCCTAGTTTATATAACATGTGTTTTCTTACTCGGAATTTGCAAGATCGATCCTCGTTGATGTATATTTTTTTAATAGTTTGGTTTTCAGTTATGATCCATCAAACATATTTGTCAGATGGCAATAAACCCATCTCTTTGAACAGTTTACAAAAAGTGTTTTACTACGTTATAATATAGAAATTACGAGTTGTGAAATATATTTATATGGAACAAAAAAATACCGAAGAAAGAATTTAAGGATTTAATTGTAGAAATGTAGGTTATCTTTTACATACATAATAATCATATGATGATTATTATGTATGTAAAAGATAACTGTTTGAGATCTGTCATGTACGGATAACAATTTTTTTAAATTGAAGATAGCTTCAATTTTGTATTGTTTTATTTTGTTTTGTGTTCTATTCTAAATGTGATGAAAAACATCATATTATCTACTCTTATGTTATATACATATATCATAAAGTATCGTATTATCTACTCTTATATACATGTATCATAAAGTTATTATCTACTCTTATATACATATATCATAAAGTTATATTTTTAATTTCATGGCCTTTCTTTTGAACGCTGTGTTTTATCACTTGTACTCGTACTGTATAAAATACCACCTGGTGGATTTATTGCCATTTAAAAAATTTTAACGAACATCCACAGATATGTCAAAATGGCAATAAGGGAAAATCGTGGAACTTTATTAAAAAAATATAACAGAATCAAACCCGCAATCTTCGTGTTATAAGAAAAGCGTATAGGGAACAGAGGTTGTCCAAACTTGACATTTAAATTTAAAAAAATCCATTTTGTATTTCCATGACTATAGCCTGCCACAGCCCAGACTTCGAAGGGCGCGAGTGACCATCCTGTTATAGAATGTTCACAGTTATGACGGAGCGGAACGAAGCGGAGACATAAATGCGGACCGCCTGCTCCCGCGCCATCATATTTGTGTTACGCTAGAGTGTAAACTGAAATTTCACTGCTTTGTTAATTAATATTAGAATTCGAGCTAAGATCGTAAAGAGCGTGAAATTTTATGTGTAATGTATTTTTCACCAACTTTCTATCCTTACATGCATATATATTATATAATATTTATGTTGTAATAGTTTTAATCCATCAATAAAAGTGGGTTCTAATCTCAAGTTAGAGCGCGGAGAAGTGTCTGCTCATTTTACGGCGCTATATAATCTGTCATTTTATAAGTATTATCATTATTAGTATTGATAGTAAACATCTACAATTTAGACATGTTCAAATAAGTTTCACACTTGATGACAGCATAAAGTGAGACGGCAAGTGGACTGAAGAGATGGCTTAAATACTCGTATATACACAAATTCCGTGACTAGACGCTTGTCTTCCAGCCTGACGTTTATGAGTTCAATTTGATTCTCGTACAGTATTTTGTTGATTGTTAATAGACTTAAGTTTTTAATAAAAAAAGACTTTGAGTAAAAATATCTCATTTGAATAGTCAAACAAGAGTTTCCTCATATGTATACTTGTTCAACTTCGTGCATTCATTCATTGTAATAACAATAAATATGTATATGACTTTTATATCGCTCTATCGTAATTCAATAACATCTCAAAATATCTGTGTTTTTAATATTTCAAAACCAGTTAATAAGCGCCACTAAATGAATTGAAACGGAATAATAAGGTCTCGAAGTAAATATTCAACTAATAACCACGTGACTCTTAGTACTGGAAACTTAGCCTCTGATATTTGGGACTGACATCAAAATTACTGCTTTCTGATAATTACGACATTGAATGTTTTAAAAGAAATCGCTCTAGTTGGGGTCAATCTTTATCCAATATGGTTTCACTTGACAAATACGTGCGTATATACCTTTCAATAAGATTAAGCAGAGAGAATAGAGTACCAATTTGTCCTGCTAAAAATGTATTATTTCGTCTTCTCTACTTTCGTTCAGCCTCTTCGATTTCTTTAACCCATTAATTTGCTTTATTTCTTTATAATTTTCATTTACTTTATCCACCGATACATTTATCGGTGTCTCTCTCACGCTTCCCAGTCACTTTCAAATAATGAATTTTATTCGGTCTATCTGAATTAATATCATCGATATCAACGCAGTGTGACTATTTTAATACTACACAATAAATAAATGTATCAGGAAAAATCTATCTTCTGTTCCCCGCCCTTTCATCTTGCGGGCAATGTTTACGCTCACAATATGATCGGGATCACGGTCCAATGATTTTGTTATGATATGGTTTCTGATGGAGAAGGAGAGAACGTTCTCGGTGAAAGGAAGCCTAATATACATATCAAATCAGCGTGATAAATCGAATAAGACCATATAATACTGTTACACGCACATTCCTGAGAAATGATCGCACATCTCGACATGACAGCCTATGTTTTTTGGGTTCATGTGAGGGTATATTATTTTCTGATGGAGGATTTTCAATGAGATTACGCTATTTCTTTCCCTTTTCCATTGAATAAAAAGTTTTAATAAGGGTTTATTCGCCTAAATTCTTAAGAATAACTATTTTACAAAAAATTCATATAAGTATATTTTCATTTAGTAAAATTTTTTTATACACGAAAACAATTTTTTTTATCAATAATTTCTTCTTTATGAACCTTATGAAATGGCTGAAATAAACCATTACATTGGTAATAAAACATATTTCAATAAAATAAGAAAAATATTGAATTTTGATGATCACTGCTTGATCTCGTTTAATGCGGAGCTTACCCTATTGGATATAAAGTTCTTGTCTTTGCCTAAACCAGTTCAATGAAACTTCGATAAAAAGTGATCTCTGCCATCATTCATGGATAACAAACACATATTAGACTTCCTCAATCCCCGAGTGATTGAGGAAGTCTAATATGTGACTAAAATAACTTCCTGTGGATTCCTATTCACTACAGATTTCTTCCGTCGTAAAAAGGTACCTCTAAATCACTTTTTAGTAATTGCAATTTTACGCAGGCCTTAGAATCTTAATTATGAACTTCTTTACTGTAGTTTTGTTTCTTAAACATGTTGCAGTCTACGTGGCAACTTTCATCGAACCGATAGCGATATTTTACCAAACCGATATAATGTACAACTTTCTCTCGCATCAAATTATTTTCGACTTTGGTTCAGGAATGGCTTTGCTTCATTTATAAAATTAGCTATTGCCCTTGTAAGTTAAAATACTTATTTGTTTATCTACTTCATAAGCAATTCTTGTTTATTATGTATCAAGAAACAACCTTTTATCTGCATCATGGTCATCATACTTTTATTTCGGTGGGATACATTCTTTAGAATCGAGATCAATAGAATATTGAGTTCTTTCTATGACATAATTAAATACATGCTTGTTTAAAATACTGTACTATATTATAATATCGTTATATACAGCACAACTTGGCGGATTAATTGGTATGTGTCAATCTAAAGAAATATGTAAACTAAGTTTTATGTGAAAACACGAATGAAACCCTTTAATAAAACAACGGTAATTGAAGCCGCAACCCTCGAGTTGGGAGATCGGCGTCTTACCAACCAGTTGGGAGATAGGCGTTATACTAAAATCAACTCAACCCACCAACCTAAAAAATGAAAACTTAAATCGTTTTTAGTACCAGTGTTAGAAGATAGGAACTCAAAAAGTTACCTATGATCGACAAATTAAAATAAAGTCGACACAGATGGAATGAAATAAGATATCTAAGTACCGGAAGTGGCGCGGAAACTTTTTAACCACAAAGTGAGGGGTCCTTCAAAGGGCATGTCAATGAAGTGTTATTGTGCTAAAGATAATGAAGTTGCACAGCTTGTAATGAGACGTGTTAATATAAAAAAAAGTTCATTCATTGTGTCTAATAACAACATTTCAAAGTTTTAATATAATCCACAGAAAAGTTATTTTTATTCCTAATACACATATGTTACATTTACATATTTTAATATCAGATTGTTACCTACTCGTAAGCAAGTATAACAATATACAAGTATTTAGTAACTGTTATCGCACGTCCTTAGACATGTTTTCCAGCTAGTAAATAAATAAAATTATTAAAATAATTTTTGATTTTAAAATTATGATAAATAAAGTAAGATTTAAAAAAAAAATCATTTGAATAATTTCTATTTCACAAGGGTGTGTATGTCTAAATATTAGCCGTGTTAGTAAATAAATTATATGGTTTTCAATCCAATACGTAAGTAATCTTTTATGGATCATAAATATATTTAAGATGGTCAGGGAAAAGAAAGTAAATCAATGTTTTATGTGTTTCATGTACTGGTACTAAGCTTTATTAACTGGTACTAAGAAATTAAAAACGTTTTAAAGTAGAAAAAAGCACATGTCGTTAATTTCAAACTCGTAAAAGCTTAACTTTATTTCCTAAGCGTTAAAAACAACAAACATTATTTTTTTGCAATTTACTGACAATAAAATCAACACATATTTAAAATTATTTTTTTATTTATTTTGATTATAAACCAAGTGTGAAAAATGTTTATTTATTCCTTTTAATGGTTTTATTTCACTATACTGTGGATGGACTGCATATAAATAAAGGTGTTGTGAATTGACTAAATATGTGACATTGTTTAATGAAAGTTTTTTGTCATTTAAATTTAACACAAAACATCTGAGAAATTTTGATTGCTCTAAGATACACGAGATTGAACTCAAAAGTATTTAATTCAGGACATGAAATGTGCGGTAATTTAATGAATCATATGTTAAAATATTTGAAATCTAAAAGGTTTACGATGATTAAATTCTTGTTTTGGCTGTATATGTTTGTGTCGCTACTTTTATGAAAATGCATTTCAAAATAAAAAAAAAATTGGTTCTTAACAATTCAAGTTCTCTTCTGACACGCATACATTTTTATTTGTATCGTTCATTGTTAGTCTATCTCAAACTGTCGTAAATCGCCAGTCCTATTTTATTGTCAAGTTATTTTGTGTATATTATTGTGTTGGAACGTTATGCTCATGGAACACGCCCCTCCTGCAACAAAGACATGCATAAGTAAATATACTTTCCTGTGCATTGTTGCTGTCCTTTCCAAAATTACCGATAATTTCATTCCGTGTATTGCTGTTTCTGCTTACAGGGAACTCATCTCTAGTATATTATAATTTTATCGTTTCTTGGACTTTTTGGGGTTACTTTTGCAACATAATTTGCCGTGTGTATACCGCATACGAAGTCGGCTTGAAAACAGTGAGTGTCATTATTTATATTTGAAAATAAATAAAGAAACAAATTAACTGACAAATTTATTTACTCATTTAAAAACTTTATTATAAAGTAAATATATGGTTGGTTATTTGCCATATATAAATCTTTCCAATTTATATGCCAAAGGCTAGCACAGTATTTTCAGAAAGAAAAAAATGCTTCAACAAACCTTAAGCATTAAAAAAAATGCCACCAAGAACTAGAGAAGGAAGATGGGAAAGGATAAGAAAATAGGAGTTAAAGAGAATCATAATTCGTCACTGAAGTGAGATGTAATAATTTTTATGTCACTGTTTGAAGCAACTAGGGCTAGAGTTTTACGGCAGCAACGACGTGAATATCCAAAGAGTATAAGATAAAATATATGGACGAAAGAAATTTAGCAAAGAGAAAGAAAATTATTTGCACAACGCAAGCAAAATATTTTTGGTGATCTATGAAACTCAAGAACTGTTAAAGACATAAATGAAAGCTTTCTTTCTAAAGAAGAAAAAATACTTGAAATACAAGAAGAGTATTATGAAAACTTGTTGAATTTATCAAATGTGTCACGAACTAAATTGAAAACACGTTAACCATCTTACTAGAATATGGAAAAATACTTAATTTAGAACTAAAATTGAAGTCTTTCTATATAAGCATGGATAAATAATATTTACTTTAAAAATACGGTAAAAATACAAGGAAATAAATTTAACTGTCTTTGCGGAGCTTTGGCAATTACGAGTACATTAAAATACAGCCACCAAAATTTGAATATAATCCAAGAACTAGGTGTTGAGTTCTTAGCTCTATGAACTAAACGATCTCGCGAACGTTTAGACTTTTAGATCGACATCCAGAAAAATATATCCAGTGCAAAGGCCAAGAAGGTTGTGAAATTCATAGACATTGGGACTGTGTGAGATCAGACTTCAGCTGGACTAAGATACCATTTCCGAGAAGGCCCAAAAGCAATTCGCCTGGAGGAGTTCCGTGGCAGCGCTGTTGTCCAGACCCTGATTAAAAAAGTGTAGAAAATAAAAAAATAGAATGAGACAATATTCTTTAATAGTTATTACAAACGTAAAATTAGAATGAGACAATATTCTTTAATAGTTATTACAAACGTAAAAATAGAATGAGACAATATTATTTAATAGTTATTACAAACGTAAAAATAGAATGAGACAATATTATTTAATAGTTATTACAAACGTAAAAATAGAATGAGACAATATTCTTTAATAGTTATTACAAACGTAAAAATAGAATGAGATAATATTCTTTAATAGTTATTACAAACGTAAAAAATCCATTGTCAAATTTTGTAATTTGAAAATAATTTATTAATCCTTCCCTTTAACCTTTTAACATGTAAATATCATATATCAAATGTAAAGTAGGTAAGGAAAGCAGCAAATATCATTTTTTGACCTTTAAATCTTGTGAAAAAATGAGCCGCCGATAAGAACACAACAAAAGAGCTTTCCACGTGAAAGTCAAATATAGTGATTTATTAATGGGTCAAGAATAAATGGGTACATGCTTGTATAAAATATATTTTCTCTTTTAAATATGAGAACACCTTTCATACATAACATCACGACTTTCTTTGTTGAGGTAGTGAGAAAAGACAGCGCCAAATGTTCCTATCACGACATACGAGTACTTCCTTCGCCTATTCCAAATCGACGTACTCTTTTCACCCCTACTTAACGTGTTAGTATTATATTTGTTACATTCATCTTTTATAATAATAGTTCTTATTCTATTATATATCGATACAGCACATATTTATGTCAGTAAGCGCATTTCCGTCCCCTTTACTCGACTTCTTTATTAATATTCCATGTTCACCTTTCCCCCCCATGTATCAATGTAGGTACTAATACGCTGTTATAAATAAACTTTTGTGTTTTTGGAAAATGCCTTATAACGTGATGAAATCTTATTACTAATGATGAACATTAAAAAAAACTCACATCGAAGTGATATTTTCAATAAAGAAAATATTACACATAGAAAACATTATATAATATTTAATACAATATCAATATATTATGTTTTAAAAGTAGAATTTATTGTTTAAAAATGTTCATCTAATTTTATTGCATAATATTTTCGTTGTATAGTACAACCTGGTTGGTTTATTGCCATGTGGCGATCTATTCCAACCAACAAGAAAAATGTTTAAAAAAGCCTAAAGTGAAAACTTGAAAAACTACACGAGTACATTGGGTTCCAATGGGATTCGAGCCCGTTACCCCTAGGCGGAAGACAGGCGTTTTACCCTTATCCTTATTTTCTTTGAGATTTACCTTTTGTTTTAATTTTGTTGCATTTACTCTGATAATATATTACTTTTTTAATTAGTCAAATGTTACACGTATGTGTTAAAATAACATAGTAAATGAAAACTAGTCATAAAGAGAAATAAAAATTTAAATGAATATTATCTATTAAGTATTATTTTTCCAAACCAGAAAATACAATGAAGAAAATATTTAATAATACATTACTTTCTTATATCACTAATTCAATTTATCACCAAGACACGTGTTTCTACCTAGTACCTCGGGGTTCACTTCAGGTGGAATGATTCCGGTTTGTTGAGAAATAAATGCTTATATCCAACTGGTGTCATATTTTATCGGCATTGTGTGTATGGTTTATTGACACAATGGAAACAAAACTAAGATGGGTGAAACCTTTACGTTCTTTGGTTATGAGTTACTATTTTACTGGGAAACAATTTTTTGTATTATTAAATGTTCAGTTTTATACGGTTTAAGCCAAAAACTTGAATAAAAACATTAAAGTTTTAAAATTATTTATACTCCAAAGAGTCAAAATATTAAAACAATCGGCGTTTTTTTTTAAAACAAATCACATTAAGTTTTACTGGAACCCCCGCGAAGAACATTCTTCAAAACAAATTAATCACAACCTAATTCCCCCGTTTGATTTATATACTACCTTCATTTAAAATGTATTTATATCAGTCAAGTTCGCAAAGGGACAGCAAAAAGAAGGAAAAAACTCAATTCGCTAAAAGCAAACTGTAAGACGTCGGTATGGATGTATTTAGTGCTTTCGATCACAAAACATATCTGAATATTTTCCTGAAGCTTTTACAAGTTCCCAATAAGAAAAGTAAATAAAATAAAGTCGCAGTCATTTGCTTCCAATAAAAGTAAACGTTGTTGTCAGCATCTTTTCCCCTCGCGCCGCGCATCCCTATTTTCCTCAATTCTCCTTTATTTCAGATGTATTCGAAATAAAGCGTTTGTTTTAGTATTTGCAAAAGTAAAACTCTGTTAATAATACCCTATTTATTTATTTTCAATACGAGTACCTCAGGAATTATTTATTTTTATTTGAATTAATTAGTTTTATAATTTGATATTTAAACGTAAAAATGCATGCTCGGAGAAAAATATATGGTTTGGTGTTGTATGACAGAATAAGATATGTAATTATTTAGGATTAATGTTAGCTAGAAATCGGTGTATTATGTAGGGAGAAAAAACATGTTGATGAAGTTTGGACATGTTAAACGGATGGGTGATGAAATACTAAATAAATTTATATTACAAGCATAAGTGAGAGTCAAGGTAAAGGACAACTGAGAAATTAATGATTGGGCAAAGGAAATGTAATTTTGAAACATGGAATATTAAGGATTCAGAAAAATAGAAGGTGATGTTTGAGAATATGTATGTTTGTAAAGGTGGCGAAATAAGTTTGTCATGATAGGAACATTTGACTCTCCTTTTCTCTACCTAACCCAACAAGGAAATGACGTGATGGTCTTTATGTATGTATACTTGTATTTAATTGAAATCGAATTGTATGTAATGAATGAATCCTTTTGTTAAAAAACGTAAGAATTTTAAATTGAAATATTTAGGATTAACCCATTACTCAGTTATTATTTATTTGATATGTATGGTACCCCTCAAAAAGTCAATTGGTGATATAGACACGTTGAAAAGTGTGGCTGAGAGAATGTTATATTGTACCCCAATTATGGAGTCTTTAGGTTAAGAACAACGTAATGAACAGTTTGCCAACGCACGTATTTTAAATACTAATGTGTTTTGTCATTCTACTAATTACATTAATTACACATTATTGTCTATGTGTTGTTATTAAACTACCTAAATTAATGGTCGCAACACGTGTTTTTATATTCTATCTCGTGGCTGTCTTGAGTAAGGTCTTGAAACATGACATAGAAATATGTGTAAAGGGGGTTAATGTTAGTTATGGAGTAACAAAGTAATTGATTACTTAATATTCTAATATGGGGTGCTATTTGAAGTCAAAATCTTTAAAAAGTAATCTTAAATTTGCTTCAAATTACGAGTAATGTTTTGAATTACAGAGTTTAGACCAATTCATTGATTTCAGGCACAAACAGTCCTCCACCCAAAGATTGCCACCGTTATACAAATAGTAAAAGATTTCCCTCGTCTTTCTGATGGCAGCACAATAAGTAGTACACCCTTAAGTAAGTTATGTCGACACAAAACAAACGGGTTAGCGAGACGGCAGACAGACAGGGTGGGCTGCGTCGTGCGCCGCGCCGCCACTGCACTCCAGAGCTGAATCGATACGATATGATACTCGTGTGCGCCCATACCCTACCTTTTCAGGGCTCAATACCAAAATCACCGTGCATTTATGATAGGACTTATTTATAATGGAGAGTAATGAAAATATAAAAAAATATTTTAGATTAATTAAGAGGTAAATAAATCGGTTTTTAAATCAATTAGTTTAGATATAGTAATTTGTTTTATCAAACACCGTTTATTCAACTTTTTGTAACGGTATAACCCTATCGGTTTCAAGACTTTCACCTCATCATCAGGGGAGCACAAACATAACTTGTTTGTGCTCCCCTGATGATGAGGTGAAAGCCTTGAAACCGGTAAGGTTATACCGTTACAAAAAAAGAAATAAACAGTGTTTGATAAAACAAATAACAATGTCTTTAAACCTCCACAATGTCAATACCTTAACTAACATAAAAATACAGTTTAGATATATTTTTAGATATTCAAAGAAACTTTTAAGGACAATGAGAAGTCAAGCGCAGTAGAAGATAGAGAAGGAGAGATATACAAAGAGATGGATTAGCAGGAAGAAAGTGTGATGATATAATTGCACATAGTTGGTAGTAAATGAAAAATATTGTTGCAGTAAAAATGCATATATTATATTATAATTGCATTGACTATTGGAAATAAATAATTATCATTTGAAAATAAACAAGATAACTGATGATATATTGGAGGAGGTAATAAAGGGGTGTCACAAGTGATCATTATGTGTGTATGATTTACACTTGATCACCACCTTCGGCTTCAGCACAAATAAGAAATTCGTTGTATAATGAAACTTCTGATCGTCCTGTCTGCTGATCATACTTTATTATAAATTGATCAGTGATCGACATGAAAGGGTTTCATAACCAAACTTAGATTTTTTCAAAAGTTTACATCTTTATAACGATTAAAAATCAATGAAATATTAAATAAACATTTATGCTGGTATAGATCCCCACTTTTGCCTTCTTCAATATATCGTAAAATAACTTCAGAATAAGGATAACATATAATACGGTTTAATTTCCGATCTTATCCGAAAAAAAAAACTTTCTCAATTTGGTAAGAATTCGTTTAATACCTTTTAATAGTAATACGTGCGGGATGGTATCAATTTCCAGCACATGAGATGATAGACCGCAAGTTCTGTACTTGCTCTAGTGAAAAAAAAGAAGGAAAAAAATCTCAATCTGGTAAGAGTTCGTTTGATGACAATACTCTTTACTGAAATTAATACTTTCCGGCACGTGAGATGACGGACCGCAAGTTTCGTATTTACTCTAGTGGTTTTAAGACCAAAGGTTCGATTAATAACGCTCCAATCATCAATTATGAATCACTAATCCGTAGATTTTAAAGGATTCCATATGAATAAATTCGTTACATACTGGTCACTCTGTACAGTTGACCTTCTTTTTTAAATAATTATCTTTTATTTTTGATATATTGGAGGAAATTACCACTAAACTGAATCAAAAAATTCCAATGCTTGTCTGAAATGATAAATTAAAAATAATAAACGAGACTAATTTGTTTGTATTAAATAACACAAACATGTTTCCAAATGATACAGTTGCGAGGATAAACTTCCACGTTTACATCACAACCTGATAAGCTGATTATCATGTGGCAATTTCAATGTTAAAATCAAACTACAACCTCCCGGGCTGGCAGTCTCGCATTCTGCCAACATGTACTTCGAGCAAGTAAAAAAGTAGAATTCATACGATAGTTAGAAATATGTTTTTAGACTTGGATAATGTGAGTATTTGTATGCGCTGAATATGACTTTACCATAAATATATGACTTGTATGATCAACCCTATGATATTCTGAAATCACCCCTCGTGTGCTCACGCACTTGTTAACGTTAAAAGCCAGCATTGAGTTTAGAATATGTCAAATAAAAAAAAAAATGTTTTAGTCACTTGATGTAAATTGACAGATGACTTCAAATCATTTTCGAACAAAAATCATTCATAAATGGATATTAAAATATAAAAAAATAAAGCTTTTGATATACTTGTACTTAACGGAATGCTCAGGAGGACTCGCTCCTCATCTGGCTGTCCAGGTTTGCATATTAAAACTGTTTATGTGGCCTGTTCTTATCTAAATTCTGAAATTTAGTATTGTGTTTCTCAACTTTAACCATCTACTTTGTATTAAATATTGTGATTTAAATGAACTGGATGTAAGGCGACTTCGGTGATCTAGTTGGTATACGTCGGTCGTCTGGTATAGATCTGCGGGTTTAATTCCCGTTGGTTTACTTTTATGAGAAAAAAAAATTATAGTTCAGTTTTTAAATAAACGTTTTTTGATGTCTTTATGGTTGGTTAAAAGAGATTGTGATATGCATATAAACCTGATGGTAATAAACCGGTTGAACTGTATATAAAAAGAGTTATATCGTATTTGAAACTTTTTCGTGTTTAGACAGTTAACTATTTATTTGGAAATATTGTTCGCAGAGGAGGAAACTGTTTAAAAATACCTGTATTTACTAAAAATATGAAGAAATAATACAAATAAAAAATCGACTAGATTATAGACGCGATAAAAACACCCTTGAACCACTTGAACTACCCTGATATACAAAAAAAAAATCTTTATAAACTTAATAAAATCGAGGTGTTCATTTTAACAAGAACTTTGCTTTGAAGATGATATTATGTCCAGAGTTTACGATTATATTATATTACACTTTCGTTATATACAGTACAACCTAGCAGATTAATTGACATCTGGCATCTCTTCCAACCAACCACGAAGATATCAGAGGCCTGAAGTGAAAACTAGGCAAAAATCATTTTATAAACAAATCGGGGTTTTAATGGAAATCGATCCTGCAACCCGCTGGTCAGTAGCCAGTCGCCTTATCAACTAAGTCATGGAGGTTGTCATGATGGGTGTGTGGAACAAAAATGAATTTTTACTGCTTTGTTAAAAGATGTGCAGATAGTATATTATTGCGTGACAGGCCATAAAGAACTAGTGTTCTTTTCTTGAGAATGTCTCCATAAAGAATATCGTGCACTCGCAAGTTTTCAGCCATTTATAAAGCCAGTTATTATTTCCTTGTATCGTTTTTCCTTAGCACACCGACACACGCCTCCCTTCCCGGGTCCATTAGCTCGGATAGCAATAAACATATCTCATTTTGACTGAAACTTAAAAGGAATTTAAGTTACCAATAAAATTGTTGCAATTAAAAAAAAAAAAGTATTATTGTGCTTTTCGAAAATTAGAAATTTATGGTTTTTATTTCTTTATTTTCTTAATTTTATATTTGATGCCGATTATTATAACAATTACAAAAAAAAACAAAAATAACACAAATGAAAGAAACCTTTACATATTAATAATATTAAAATGACAATGTACTAGTATATACTCGTAGCACCGTTTAAATAGCAGATTCTGCTCAAGGGCACTCAAACTTGAGATTCAAACGTACTATCTACGAGTATATAAATAAAAATGTAAATGTTCGTATATTAAAAATCTCCGAAAGTTCTTCACCGATCGCTTTGAAAATTTGACAAAAGGTTGCATTGGTATACAAAAATGTTTATATATTTTTATTTATATACAGGTGTAAATAAAAAAGTGTATAAATCAGAAAAAATAACGTTTGCGTCTCCTGCAGCGACAAACTCAAACTAAACTCGACAGTTATGTCACATTGCATTTTCGAAGTTTCGGAATTAATATTATATATTAAATAATTAAATCTATATAAATAAAATATTAAATAATTAAATATTAAATATTTAATAATAAATATTTAAATAATAAATTTTAAATTTTCAAATACGTTAATTGAAAAGTCGCGACATCAGCGCCAATTGCTAAGATGTAAAAATATACAAAGTTTTTGTCTGCCATTTTGTATTTTGACATCGTCCTTTGTGCTGCGTATAAAAAAAAACGTTATATATTTGTATTAAATTTTAATAAAAAATAGTTGTGTTGTGATAAAATTGACTTCAGTGGTTGTGGTAAGTGGTTGAGATTATATTTAGGTTAAAAAATAATTTTACTTGGATGTATTTCGGCATTATTTGTTGAAGTTGGAAGAGTTACCCTTTAATTTAGTAGATATGACAATAGAGCAGTCTTACGCTGAATACGAATCTCTTTCAACTGATCAAGAATCGGTAATTGATGAATTGGATCCGAATGACAACCAAGAAATGGAAGTTGATGAAGATGGTGAGCAATTAGAGGATTTAATAGAAAATATTGAAGACGATTCTGATTCGTCAGATCCCAAAAGCAATATTCCTCTAAGCCATCTTCGTAGAAGAAATAATATTCAAGAAGCACAGACAACACATATATGGAACGTAAATTTTATGGGTCGTGATATTGGCGACTTTACAGATTCTGCTGGAGTAGTAGATATTATTAACCAGGCGTTCAACCCTACACCTTATAAAATCTTTAGTTCATTGATAACAAATGAAATGATAGAAGATATGGTTTTTCAAACAAACTTTTACGCTGCTCAGATGCAACTAAAAACCAATAAAAGATTCAAGCCAACGGACGTAACTGAAATGAATACTTTTTTGGGAATAAATTATCTAATGGGTATAAAACCCTTGCTCAGCTACAGAGATAATTGGAGTTCAAGTCCCGATCTTCAAGATAGTTATATTAGTCAATTTATGCCTGTCAAAATATTTAGTTAGCTTCTAAATCACATACATCTGGAGATTTGTAACAAAATGTATTAATTTGTAATTATTGCTAGTTTTTTGTAATGTATTTACCTAAATAACTTGCTATTTATTAGAATCGAGCCTTATATTAAAGTCGATAAAATAATTGAAATTACTGAACGTCGTTACAAGGTTGTATTGGGGCAAATTTTTGAACTGTCATAGAAAACAGAACGTTTGATATTCATCCGTTTGAATCAGACCAAGCTTCGCTCTGAAGAATACGTTCATTTGCGAGATGACGTTGTAAATGATGGTAATAGAACTAACGTTGGAAGACTATAACTTGTGCAATTTAGTGACGTCATATAGAATTTAATTTTATCTCTATGTTTATATTTCAAAATCTATCAAATCGCATGTAGAAATGGAGATTTTTTAAAATTAGTTCCAATTATCTATTTGTCTTCCATTAACATTTAATTAGTTACAATTATCTCTATGTCTTTCCTTAACATTTAATTAGTTAGAACTATCTCTTTGTCTTCCCTTAATATTTAATTAGTTATTATACTTTTATGTTTCGCAATTTTATGTGTTGCCTGAAATACTCTACTTTGTGGCGACACGTAAAGACGTTGAAATTAACTACAAATATGCGTATCCAGCTGCAAAACGATCGATCAGCTGAGATATTCTCACATCAATTGCTGGAAATTGGGAACGGAAAGGTGCCGTTGATATGATCTGAGGACGAAATTCATTGTCTCATAACTTCTGCAATTTAGTGACGTCAAAAGAAGAATTGGTTGAAAAAGTATTTCCCAATATTCAAATCAATTATAAAATCACGATTGGCTGAGTGAACGAGCTATTCTTGCTGCCAAGAACAAAGACGTCTACGAACTTACCAATATTATTCAGTTCCTTTTTTAATGTTTCGCAATTTTGTATGTTTTTGTTATAACTTTCTTTCTTCTTTTTCAGTGCAATCGATATTTCATTTGAATTCAAATCATATCGTGAATTGACCTCTTGGAGTGACGCGATCATTTGCGAGCACGGCGATGAACGCGACAGACTGAGAGTGGCTGAAAGACATCAAACATATTGTATACCCACAAGCATTGTGAAATTAAACATATTAGAAACGTGTGCTTTCTCTTTTCTTTATTTTCCATTTAACCAGATTGAGCCACAGCAACGCGTGGCCGGGTACAGATAGTTATTGATAGATTAAAAAAATTATAAAATAAATATATTCGAGTATAAGTGGCGTACAATGATAGGTAGGTGGTAGCTACAACTATTAGATAAAGCAATTCCCTTCATCTGCATATGTTTATAAAAACATATTTGGTTAGAAGACCGCAGAAAATTTATCAAGGAAAAATGAAATACGAGTATATGAGACCGGCAGAAAATAATTTGAGACGCTACATCATTCTCATGACTATCACGCCATGTTCTCATTGGGGTATACAGAGAGAAAAAACATATCCTTCATTTTATTCTGGCTAATAACGTTCGCTTCTGTCACGTTCATACAACTCATCATACGTACTCTCCTATAAAAACAGGATTTTCTGTCTTCCCACGTTTTTCTTCTTTTCTTTTTTGTCGATACTATAGATTGTGCCAAATCGCTTAGTTTAGAAAAAAATGATATATAAATATATTTTTGACGATAAGTTTCCTAAGGGTGTAAAAACAAATAATTTGCTAAACTGCCTAACAGTTTTTTTTTATTTGAGCATTTATATCTGTTAGATTTATCATATTATAAATTATATGCATCTGTTGAAACCTTATCGTGTTTGTTAAGTTACTTGAAAAGAGTCTCAATTAAAATTTATTCTAAAAATGTAAATTAACAAAAAGTGAAAAAAAAAATATGTTCACAAACTCAACAAATGTAAATAACGACCTAAATTGGCTTTAGTAAACTGAATTATCAAATTGTGAGTGACTATGGTATTTTTCCATATTTCTTCAAACTGATTTCGCCTCCGAAATGCAGAACGAATAACTGGATGTACGAGTATTCAATGCATGAAAAAGTTTTGAATAAACTTTTTGGGTTCGTTAAGCAGCTCAAATTTGTTTGCGACATTTACCCCCTGCTTTCTCAGTAGCGATTTCCCTTCGAATCCCGATCATATATATCGTATGATTTTTCAAATATGTTCAAACTTTATTTTTATTGATTTACTTTTTTATGGATATAGCCTTTTTGATATATACACGTTTTATTGACTCGAGTTTGGTAACCCGAGGCATGTGCTTTTTTATATTTTTTCTACCTCTGCTTTTTTTTCGAAAATATTTTCATAATTTATTATTCCTTTTTGATATTGAAGATTTACGAACAAAACAACTTTTGAGTTTTAAATGAAGAGTATAAAAATCAATAAACTCTCGACAACCTTCAAATGATACCCTGCCTGTTTTAAAAATAAATACAATACGTAATGAATAAATACTAAATTTTATGAAAATGTATGAAAACCAGGTAAGAACGTTTCTGATGAGAATGTAGAGCGGGTAATGAGGAGTTGTTGGACATAATGTTGATATGGTCGATGAGATTTTGATGTTGTTGAAATTGTGTATGTGACAATAACACGCAATTCTAACATGAGAAATAATGTTACTGCAGAGGCGTGTCTACTTGGTGTACAAATTAAGACATCACTGTAATGCGAATGTAGTCAGTTATATAGTTAATGATTGTCCCATTTAAGCGTTGAAAGATTAATGATGAAGAACTGATGAAACTGTAGGGATTGAGGATGTGCACAAGATCATACAGAAATCGTAAGACTGATTGAACTATTTGAGTGTACCCCAACGAGTCTTGAAACTATACGAGGAAGAATAAATGTGAATGTTTCAGATGCCTGTTTTTGTATTTAAGAAAAATGTATTTAATTTGTGATTCAATAATTATTCAACTTCATTTTAGGTCTTGCCTAGCGAATAGTTCTCTATATCCACAAAATGGTCGGTTTACGTTTTATTATATACTTGTTCTTTACACTTTGTATTTCCATTGACATTATTTTATTATATGGTACTTGTACTTTTCACTTTATATTTCCATTGACACTATTTTATTATATACTTGTACATTACACTTTGTATTTTTATTGATACTATTTTATTATATATTTGTACTTTACACTTTGTATTTCTATTGACACTATTTTGTTATATACTATACATTTTGTGCATACTGAGGATAACTTCACTTGACAAGGCCTTAAATGAAGTTGTGTAATTTATTAATCACAAATTAAATATATTTTTCTTGCTTCCTCCAACTTCTTCTGTACTACCTCTTTGTATTCTTCCTTCTAGACTGGCCTTAAAAATTATACATATAATATCTTTCTGATATTCGTATGGTTTGCCTTTGACTAACCTCTCTATTTTCACAAGATGGGGTCTTCTATTCAGGATTATTCAGAATTCTGTATTATTTACTTAATGTTCAAATTATGTGTAGGATAGATAGAATTTCTATAATTGTATTTATACCAGATAATTTTTAAAGGGGCAGTACTAATTACCTCAGTGGCCTAGTAAGTGAAATGCTTGTCCAGTAACCCGGGGTTTCCGGTTCAATTACAATTGATGCACATTTTTTAAAAGGGTTTAGTCTTACTTTCACTCCAAGCCTTTCAATATTCGTCTGACTGGTGTAAAAAGATCGTCACATGACAATACGATCAAAATATGTGTAATACTCCACAATACAAATGTGATACATTACGAAAATTCAATAATTATTAAATATTTTTTCGTATTTTGAAAAGATTAAAATTAAAACAATGTGACTCGAGATAATGCGTAATAACCCTTTACCTGGACTGCAGACACAAAAGTTATTTCCCGGGGAAATGTGGTAATTTTCCTATTGACTCTGTAGCATACATTTTGGTGTTGGAAACCGCAAAAGGCATATGAACGTCCGTTTTAACTCGTTTTGAATGAGCTAAAAAAAATCATGAATTTTAATTCAAAAAGCTGTTCTTCGCACATCTTAGAATACACCGCTTTGAAGTAACATGAATAATGTAAAGATAACACACGCATACTTGCACAACTAAACCGCAAATAGTAAGTAGTTATAACAACTGGGCACAGAGGGATTTGGAATTGTTTTTTGTTAAAATAAATTAAGTGATAAAAGTACAAATTTTAGTAAAATAAATAAAACACATATTTTTTATTTCTTATGCAACACTGTTTTATTTGAGTTCACTGCCGGCTTCAAAGACCTCCGTCTTCCTCGTCAGTTGAAGTTGAACTAAATTCTAAAATAGTTTTTTTTCTAATTGTTATAGGTACAGGAGAGATGTAGGCCAAAGGATGGCTCATGAACAGGAATTCCCGTCACTTCTCCTCTTCCCCTTTCTTGTACCTATTTCAATTAGAAAAAATGTATTTTAGACATAATTTAGTTCAACTTCACTTGACGAGGAAGACAGGTATTGCAACTGGCAGTGAACTCAAATAAAACAATGGTGGCTACAAAATAGAAAATTTGTGTTTTATTTATTTTATTACAAATTTATAAAAATGACACCACAAAGTAAAACAAACGTCTCTTCTAAGATTCAATAGATAACAATATATTTGAAAATTGATTCAATAGATTTGAAAGTTGCATGTTTTCTAGAAAGTACTGGCGTATTTCGAGTCGCCTTCATTACTGAAATAATGTCATATAGATCGTTCTTTATATTTTTTATGTATAATATTAAAATTTAGAAATGTAATCAAAGGATAATTTAATTATAATGAATATTAAGTTTTTTTTAAATATCTTGAATCATTTCATCAAAAACTGAAATTTAAATGGTCAAATTATATTTACCTAAAAATATTGACATGAACATTACTCAAAGTATAGAACACAAATTATCACCTATACTTTTGGTTGATATACTCGTTAACTCCTATCAGGATAATTATTTTTGCTTCAAAGAATGAGTATGAATCAAGACTAATCTCGACCACTCGGTAAAATATTTTTCATTACGAGGGTAGTTAAAATTAAGATTTATATTAGTGAAATATTTCGTAAATATTCAAATGATTTTAATTGATAAATAGTTAAAATAAAATAAAAACATGAGTGACTTTTGTAACAAGTCCTCGGTTATTGTTGTTATGCTAAATAAATCCACAGTTTTATTTTACTGAATTTTATTTAGTAAATTAGAAAATTCGAAATGATACAAAATTAGAAAATTCGATAGAAAATTCGAAATGAATGAATACACTAACAACACAAAGTTTTAAGTCTGAATAACAAGTGTACATCTCTTGCACGGCAAAACAATTCAATGAGGTTAAAAATGTATTGTTATCTGGACCGGAATTTATTTATTTTATATTTATTTATATTCAGATTTCATTGTATAACAAATTGGCTGGCGTATTGCCTGGTGGCAGTCTCTTCCAGCCAATCAAACAAAAGTAAATAAAGGAAGTCAAATGATCGCATGCATCATAATAACATTCTTGAGGGATATTACCAATAAAAAGAAAAAGGCAGGCAGGCTGGAGAGGAAAGGAAAATCGGGAAAAAACACGTTATATTACTGACATGAAATTATTGAGTTTTTTCAGTCACTTTTTAACAAATGTCAATAATGGACCGAGTTTAACATTTGGTTCCGGAAACTCACTTCATGGACAGTAAAGGAAGAACGGAGAACTGGGAAAGTCAAGGAACAATTTCTGCTGGAGTATAGCGTAAGCCCACAATGGGAAAGACGCCGAATATTTTTTGTGCGATAAGCGGAGGCGGAGGAACATTTAACGAAATTATTCAACAGAAAAAATAAGCGAATTTTCCGTCTTTTTCTCAAATTATGTGTTATTGTCATACGTTCTAAGGAAAGACAAATCTCACACAAACATTTTAAAGACACTGTAGTTGTAATTGTCTAAACTGTTCCTATGTAATATTTTCTTCGGAATCATACTGAAACAAAAAAAAAATAAAGAAGGACATCAAACATGACAAAACAAGGACAATTGCCTAGTTTTTTGGATCATGAACACATGTTCATGGACACATTTTTTGGATCATGAACACATGTTTTAAAAAAATGTTACACATTAAAAAATCTAATTCTAAAAAATCTCATAAAATTTACTTTTTGTAAATTTATCACATATAAAATAAAAAATGTCATAATAATTAATTGAATGTAAGCTACACCAACTCCAGTTGAGAATTAATCAGAATCCTTGTAATATCTATTGAAGATCAATGCTTCTTGCACCTAAAATTCTAGCCTACCCCCTACGCGGTCTTCCCACCCGAGATTACAGATTCGATTCCCGTTAAAACCCAAATTAAAAAAAAGTTTATAATATTATATTTTTAACAAAAAAAATATTGTTTTGTTGTAAAACAGATAATACGAAAACTCAAGTTATATGAAACTACTGGATAAAAAATAATTATTGAATAAAGAAAGCGTTATGTTTTTTTATGTAAACTATGTACATACGAATTGCTATATTTTATGCAGTTGTCTCAATGCGTTCACTCGTGCAAGTATGGAATTTGAAAATGATAAACTATCCGAGTTCTTTAAACGTCAGAAAGTATTGCTTTCAGCAGTGCTGAAACTTACCCTCCAGCAGTTCCGAGTTCCCGGATAAGAGTCTCTCCACACCTCCTCAGCTCGTCAGCTGAATTATTCAGTGTGCCAGGAATCTTGCTGATTAGTTCTGTGATTGATGACGTGGCGGATGCGCCGCGCGCCGCCTGCTCTTGATTCCTGATATGGTTTATTTTTGTTTCCGAATTCAGCTGCAACACTAACTTTATATAAGTGTTTAATTAAATTTTTTGTCGTTTTCCAGCTCTGTTTTTGATTAAAATATCAGTGTCAGGAAATATAGTTAGTGTTTATGTGAAATAATATTGTCTATAAAATTTTAATTTGTATTTTGAATGAAGAAAATGTAAAAAGGAAGAGAATTCGTAGATGTTGCACGAGGAGGTATATATATGTAGAGGAGGCCAAAGATTTCGTTATTCTAAAGCTTCGTCCTCTCTGCTTACCTCGACTGGAACACTAGCGTAATTTCGTAATATTTGATAGACAAAGTATGATATTAGTTTAAATGATAAAAAAATGAGAATTAAAACGGTTAAAACATGTATATAACAAATATGTTCAAATATTTAAGAAATGTTGTTTTCCCCATCATTAAACAAATTTAAAACATGGAAGAGTAAAAGCCCTAAAAAGTGGTGAGTTTGCATGACGAGGCGTATGGACGCGGCAGAAGCGAAAGATGGGTTCAAAGATAGATTGATGTGGAAATCTGTATCCTCTGGCTACTCTAATAGGAACATGGCTGGATGGTGATGATGCTTTCCACTAGTTTAAAATGTTTTAGGAGTTGTTGCGTTTGATTTGGCTTAAATGACATCGGTCAAATCATCAGGAATTTCAAGAACTCGTTTTTATTGCTATTGACTCCTTATTTAACCTTGTAGGCATATTTTTTCAAAATAATAGATATAATCAAAGTCATAGGTATCTTTATACCCCTGAATATTAGACTGAAAAAAGACTGAAGAAAGAGGGAAGTAGCACAGCGCGGGGTTCGAACCGCGACCTTCCACCCAGTGCTTTACCACGCGGCCATGTACGTCAATTGAGCCACTATAATTTTATCATTTAATCATTCAATAAATTGTTTGTTTTTATTTTATGTATTGTAATTAGGATTCATCTACATCAAATGTAAAATAAATAAATGAAACGACTTTTTGGTAGTGTTTTTTGATACCGTATTTTGGCTTACCCAGAGGACGAAGGAAGCAATACATTTGAAACATCCTAAATACATTTAAAATTATAAAATATAACTCCAAAATACATTTTTTATTCATTAAAATAACAACATTAACGTTTAAAGGTCTTTAAAAACATTTCTATAAATCTCACAATTATAATGGCTGTGGATTAAATTATTTCTAATTTAAACAGAAAAAAATATTTCAACAATATGTAAAAACAAAAAAACACATGTTTTTAATTTCTCTCATTCTCTTGTTCGTAAAGGAATCGTAAACATACTTGACAAGAATATTTGTATAAATCATTTTATTTATTGGTATGGTACCGCTCAACAAATCAAAATTAAAACATTGTCGGGAGATAACTACTCTTCAAATCCATAAATCGAGCCTCCTAGCTTCAAATCACTATAATGGACACGTGACTCGCAGTTCGCTATCGTACACATGTGAGGAAGCAATTGTACTCACATAAGTCAAGCGGGTTCAAGTATTGTAACCCGACAAAAAAAAATTTAGTAATAAAATATGTCAATAATAAAATTAAAATAAACATTTTTATAAAGGAAACAAATCTTCTGAAAAAATGGTGTACCTTGGTTTATGATACCGATTTTGTAGAACTCTTAATTGTTATATAAATTTCACTCTTTATGTAAGGTTAAGTATAAAAAATGTTTTCTTAGTTAACATTAGGAATATTTTTATAAATATAGAAATTCCTGAGATGAAATTTCGTTCTCCAGAATTATATTTTCCCTCTCACAACACACGTGTATCACACCGTGTGAACTCGAGAAAAACATGATATTATTTGACTTTCAGGCGTTCTGGCAAACAGAAAGGAGACAGGAAAAGACACCCACTAACATATTTACATAATATGGATTAAGTCAACAGTTGGCAATATGTTATACACAGCCTTTTTGATCTTTGGGTTGAATCGACTTGGCTCAAACACACTACTTGAAGATGGGTTTAGAAAATATTTGTTTTTTTATTTGATTTGTTACGTGTATGTCCCATAATTTTTTGTTTTGATTGAAAAAAAAAACAAATTTCAAAGATATGTCGATAAAAAATATATTAGTTGGGGAGTAAAACACACCTATGATGATTTAATTATTTTCTTAGTCTTTATTTATAAATCATAATCATCACATTAACTTTCACGTTACATAACTATTGGGGTTGGCAGAAATAACAAATCCCACACCATTCTATCTGTAAAATATTTTTTAAATTCTGCTTTGTCCATATACCTTATCTTCTATACTATTTTTCGAATTTCTCGTACCTTCTAGAATACTTGTGTAGATTAATTTTGTAAATTTTTCATAATTCCTTCTAAGTACGTGGCGAAACGTTTTTAACGCTCTTTTCTTCCTCTTAATCATTACATCTTTTGTTCTTATTCCTTATTCTGTCGTACATTAATTAACACATATTACGCAAATCTCGTTCACATTTACATCCTCTCATCACTTTTTTATCGTGTCAACATAGTCGCATATTTTGTGTAATAAATAATAAAAGGATGATTTAAGGGTTGTTTAAGAATTATAACGGTTCTGGTCACTAAATTGACTCATGTGGGTGATCATTATAACTGACAAAGTAAAGGGATTACGACGTAAAAGAGTATCATTTTTTGCCAAAAGGTTTATGAACTTAAAATTTAAAAATAAAATGTTTTGAAAATTCTGCATCGCTTTGAAAATCAATACCAAGTTTCATAAATTTTAGAAACAAAGCAAATAAAAAATGAGATAAAAATGTCAAACTTTCATCCAACGACTCACAAAAATGAGTAAAACATCGACAAGTATTGAAGAAGCTTCATTGAATGGATAGTAAAGGTAAATGAAATTTCAAGAAATCTGGGTCACTTTGATCAGTTTAAAAATTTAATAATCTACCCTTATATTCGTTACGCAATTTAATTTTATTGATTAGTCGAATCAAATATGTTTCCGAAAATGATTAAATTACATTTTTTTAAATATATTATCTCGAATTTATTAAATCAAACGCAATATGATCGGTGTGCAAAACGTTGTATAGAAATATCAAATTATTTGATAAATATTTCCTCCTTTGGTGTGTCAAATCGATTTCTTTCGATAAATGATCGCTAAGTCACAAATGTGGTTAAAGTAACCGTTTTCGCTATAATTGATCTCGGCTATAGACTTAGTGGTATTTGCTGTACATCCCCACATATAACGAAAATGATAATCAGTTGCCTTGAAGATGAGAGCTGAGAGCTCGAAACGTTGGTACTTTTAGCAACGAATACGTGTTATAAACTCGAAATGACCTTTTGTGACAAGTAATGACCTAAATGACCTTTTGTGACAAGTAATAATAACCGCGAAAGCCGACGAACCTTATCAGTTATAAATGTTATCAAAACCATGAAGGCGTTCTCAATCGTAAACTTTTAATTTCTCAAATCATGAAAAATATGTAGATTATTTGTTAATTATTAAAATTAATTAATATTAATTTGTTTTTGTTAAAATAATTTATAATCAAAAACTAAAATAAACATCCATTGGAATGCTGAAGTCCTAACGTGCATTCAAATATTAGTTCAAATTTAAACCACTTCGGTTTATTATCCGTTTGGCTTTGAATCGTATGTACATCTACTTTATATACAATGAGGCTGCTCACACCGTTACGTCGGAGCCAGGAAAACTTTTCAATCAGCATCCTGCCATAAGTGGTAGGACAACTTGTGTTTTAGCACCGCATAAAGTAAGCCGTCGGCCAATTCAGAATGGCTGGCCTTGTCGTTATCCTCACAGCCTCTCTTTGGACGAGTATTGCTGGAAGTAATCAAACTAAAGGAGAATCGATGGAAGAATTTGTGGTATGTTTATTTTGTATATATGTCACAATAGACCTCTGCTAAATTGGGCTGCTTTGAAAAATGTGATGGCATCAATATTTATTAATAATAATAATAAGCAGTTTATTCCAGCCAATGTACAGAGTGGTGCAATGTTACACAAGCCACAGTTTTACAAAAGAGATCAAAGTATAACAAAGACAATAATATATTATAAGATATACAGGGTACATAACACCTGAAAAATACCATCCACCGTAAAACGATTATATAGGCATGAAAAACATTTTTTTAATATAGGCTTCCTTCTATTTTCTCCCTTTTGTGTTGGAAGCAGTAGTTTTTTAATTTAATTTCCTGAAATTGGGGACGAAATCCAGTTAAATATAATTTTAATATTGACATTTCTGGATTCAGCGGGAACAAAATCCTGCAATCTGGTGTCATATTAGGGTTTCAATTGAATGCATTATATGTTCAACAAACATCTCGCTCGTATTACAGTCTAGGTGTGTGGGAAAGCTGACGGAAAGCACAATAGTATTCAGCTCGAATTATTATCGGAGCATCCGTTGAATCTTCTAGCCATCATTCCTCCGTTCACAGCAGTTATCCTCCTTTATATTTCAATATCCGTATTTTTTAAAGATTAGTAGAGGTAAGCATATTTGCTCGAATGACTATATACAATACAATAAACCATGAAAGTCTGATCATTAAACTAGAAAGAACAAAAAAAGTACTGTCTTTCCAATCAGAAGATTTTAGAAAAAAAATAGGGCTATTTACCATTTATAATAATTAACTACCACTTTAAAAATAAGTTTCCGGGTTGTTAGAAGACATTAATGTTAAGCTGGTGATGTGAATGCAGATCTGAAAGTGGCGGAAAAGACAAGCTCTGCTTTTTAGACATGGAAGGGTCGATTCCTATTGATTAAGATGCTGCTTTCACATTTAGCGGGAATTACCCATCTGCTGAAAATGAGCTCCACACGGTTATATTTTTCCAGTAATTTAGCTTATGTGTGTTCATACGATATTTTTTTGTATTCAAATCAAGCTTTGTACATAATGTTTAAATAAAAGCTAAACGCGAGAGTTGTGTATAATGCGCGATAAAATAATTATGATATAATGAGGAATTAGGAGAGAAGAAAGAAAAAATAAGAAACATTAAAGATGGAGAAATAAATACAGTATAAAGAGAAAAATAAATTATTATATAATAGTTATAAAGAAAATCTTTTAATGTAGTTTTGAAAGCATAAATATTTTAGCAAGACTAAAATAGGAGCACGGTTAAATAAGCGAATTAAAAAAAAAAACATAACGGGAGGGTATACGAGTATATGCCATATTTACGTATATGGACAATTTAGATGCGAAATATGTATGACGGGGTATAACAAAGTGGATATCTTTTATCTCGACTAACCCTTATATAGTAGGAGAAATGGTGATCATGATGAAATTATTGTTTACATATTTATTACTACCAGTGATAACTCTGAGGCTTATCATTGCTTCCCCAATCAAGAACTGGACTAATATTAGTGATAATTTAACGAAAATCTGTTTTCCACAATCGATATATAAACGCCATGAAAGATCTTAGAGTGTGTTTGTCATAAAGTACTTTACCGTTAACTGGTGGCTTTGACAGCTTAAAACTGCCAAGCTTATTTCTAAGGCAGCGCCATAAGACTTATCATCTGCCTTATTACTAAGTCTTATGTAATTATGATCAATATTACTTCTGATGGTAAGCTGACAATATAACATACTGGTTCTGATGTTTCCAAACATCAGAACCAGTATGTTATATTGTCAGCTTCAAAATTGTGGTGGATAATGATTGTTATCAGTTACCGAAATGAATGTATCTCCTTTACCTGCCTAAGTTCTTAGTTCCTTTCATCATAGTTCTGATGATTAAATATAAATACTCTCATCCGTACTTAAGAAGTTCTATCATTTTCTTATTCTGTGCTTCTCCTACTCATCAATTGGTTTGTCGAAAGTTTACAAACACTCCATCTCGGTGTCTTGGGTTGAATTTTTGTTGACAATTTTTTTAAAAAGGGTTCTACACAAGTTATCATTAAATCCAACATAAAATTATTTTGCTTGCCTGAATGAGATTGTCACGTGACATATAGGGACTGTAGACAGCGCTCAGTCAAGCTACGGTTTCCTAAGAAAGCGGGTTCGTTATATAGCGCACGTAACATGACGTGATGTTGGCGCGCCGCCAGACGGGAGAAATGAGAACCCACAACTGTCAGTTGGAAACATCAAACTGACAGCTCCCGATATTATTCCACATATTTTGTTTCAACTGGGCTTTTCTATAGTATTTGCTCTTCACATTGTATAAAGCTTCATTATTTTTACAAAATCAATCAATATTTCGTCATTTTCGCTGGTCCAAATTAAAGAATATTTCGTCATTTTCGCTGGTCCAAATTAAATTACTTTTGCGTTGCATCCGCCTGGCGCGCCGCCAGACGGCACAAATGAGAACCCACAACTGTCAGTTGGAAACTTCAAATCTGATTCCACATATTTTGTTTCAACTGGGCTTTTCTATAGTCTTTGCTCTTCACATTATATAAAGCTTCACTATTTCTTACAAAATCAATCAATATTTCGTCATTTTCGCTGGTCCAAATTACGTTTGAACTCATTTTTATTTTAAAACGGTGTCCGCTACACGGGAAAAATCGTTCCACGACTGTTTGCTCCACTATCACGGCCGTCATGCAAATAGCATCATTGCTATTTGACATTACACTCACAACCAACGCACTCAAGGAAACCAACGCCATTGGTTTGCATAGACAATGTTTTGTTACGGGCGCTATATAACGACACAATCAACGCTCTCTAGGAAATCACGCCATATGGTTTGCATAGACAATGTTTTGTTACGGGTGCTATATAACGACACCACTTTCTTAGGAAACCAAAGCTTTAGACTAAAACTGCATTGCAATCGATTTAATGTACGAGTATGTGACCTTTTGATAGCTTCTGCGTCTGATGTATTGTCTGCAATTTATGTGTTTTTAGAAATGTTATTCAGGTGTGATCTTGTACATACTATGTTGCTGTCAATAAACCTAATATTTATTTATTTAATAACTTTTTATTTTCTTGTACTACGCTTTCATTGTATACAGTACAAACTGATGAGATTGTTGCCATGTGGATGTATATTACAACTTACCAGAAAGACGTTTAAAAGGCCTTACATGGAAACCAGAATAAACCCTTTTTAAAATAATTGGACATCAACGATAATAGAATCAGTCACCCCTGGGTCAGAAGACAAGTGTTTTACCAACAAGGGAACGGAGAACGTCATTGGCACAATATGCAAGTTTATCACATATAAATGTAAAGTTATAACGGTTTTTTTAAATGTCGAAAGGTATTACAATTATTGGGATGTGTTTGAATTATTGGGATGTGTTTTAATTATATTATTGGGATGTGTTTTAATAATTGGGATGTGGTCTATTATATCATCCAATATGTCTCACAGAGAACAGTCACGCTCAATAGATAATTAATTAATTCTCAACCATCCTAAAAGTGGACAGTATTCATGAATTTGATCTGAGCACCTTGAGCAACGGAGCCAGGGCACGGGGCGAGGCGGAGCAGTGCGGTGCGGTGCGGTGTATCCACTCGAGATTCGCCTTGTAAATAAACAAACATTAATTTGTTAATGGATGTTTGTGCGCGGACCTCATATTCTTGCCGCGCTCGTCATGTTGACAAGATAACAAAGCCTCCGCTCCGAGGTGGGGCCGGGCTCGACTCCTGCCCCGCCCGCCCCGCTCCTGCGACGCAGCCTCGTGAATAATGAAGATTTCATTTCAACATTTTCACCGCCGTTATGTCTGAGAGCAGAAGTTCAAAATTGAAAAGGCATATTTTTTTCTGGAAACCGGAAGTAATGAGGGTATTTAGGAGTTGTTTATTTTTTTATCGAAGTTCTTGTAACAAAATTATTCGTGAGATAAATTTATTGAAATTATGCCACAATACACTAAAATTAAGAACAAGCTAATAACTAAATACGTGCGTGCTAAAATAATCTATAATTTTTAATGTCTTAGTATAAATTTGCTTTTTAAGGATTTGTGAAGCTTTATCTGTCTGATTCCGGCTTTTATTATTTGTTTTCTATTTCTATTTTGTTTTTTTAATGATTCGTCTATTTTGTTTGTATTTTTTGCGCAGTGCGGGCTGTGCGCCTGTGAATTACCCCGTATTGTGTTGTTAACATAGGATTTTATAATTTGATACCCGTGTCATTCTAAATAATTTTGTTGGAATTGCGTAATTTTTTTTGTATATTCTGTTAAACTTAACGTGTTGAGCACTCACTGTTGGCTCTTCTACATTTTTTTGTTATAATGTACACTGTACCGTTTACATAGAAATAAATAAATATATTTTCTAAACCTTGGAGATCACGGGAAAAGTTGACAGAAAACGTGCAAAAGGAAGTTATCCTATAAGAAGGACCTACCAAATGATGGTATTAATGAGATGCTTTTTAAACACTATTCAACATGATCTTGGACCGAGAAGGATGGAAACATGTGCGCATTACTCTATATTTTTAACTTCCATAATAGTTTCTTACCAAAGTATAACCGAAAAGGTGTGTGTGATGTACGATAAGAAGGTTGCGATGATTTTTGGCTTCCAAAAATGAAAATTACAAAATATGTACGAGTATAAACAACTTAAATTTTAAGGTTTAAAATTTGTTTGACTAATGAATCCGGACAATCCATTGTCATGATATGTTAAGAGTTGATTTAAGTATTGTTGAAACAAAATGAAATTTGTAAATGTTAGCTTTCATGTATTGAATGAAAATAAGTTTAAAATTACTATTAATACTAAATAAATAAAAAAACAAAAAATAACAAGATTGGCTCAATGAGATATGGTAAATCTCTATCAATATTTAAGAAAATAACTAAAGAATTATGTTATAGAAAAATAACGGCTTCGTTACATTGTACATTTCATAAGACTAAACATACTAACTATTTCACCAACACTACTCATATCACGAGTCAACTAGTTTTAAAGCCTACGTCAGTACTAACGTGATTACACAATTTTATTTCGTTTATAATTACAAAAATCATTCACAAAGTTTAAGATCCGTTATGGAAACTTGTTATAAAATAAAATCTTTTTAGTGAGAAAAAATGCTGCAAAGCAAATAAAGTGATGCATCAGGTTACCTCAGAATGAGGTGGATTAAGCAAGTGAAAATGTTAGATATTCTAAGACCTTAGTAGATAGAAAGAGTGGGCCAGATATCGAGGTTAGTGAAGATCTGCATTGGTAAGAAATACAATGATAATGATGAACTTATAATGCCTTAACTAATGTTACATTTCAACTTCCAGAAACGTTGTTTCTTATTTCCTCAATAACGTATTTCCACCAGCTGGCTTCTTGTGTAGACTGTTTACGTCAGTATTTTGAGTGAGTGTTTCACGTTAAGGCAGATAGATAGATGCATTAAATGACTTATTTCATTATTTTTATTTAGATCTACTAAGCTGAGCTCTTTTAATAACGCGGGGAGTTGAATGTATCCATTTAACAACTCATTTCAATCGTTATTTAATATTTTTTGTATACTTTACTCATAAAGTAGATCTTAAATATGTTTTACGCTGCAATATTTTCTGGATTCAGCACAGTTCTAAATGCCTCTCCATTTTCTGTTGGTAGTCTGTCAGCGTAGTTGCCTAAAAGTATAATGCACGGGATTCAAGTTTTGTTTTAAAATAAAAACTTTTTAATTAATAAAAGAAAACGTATTATGTAACACTTTCTTTATTTGTGCTTCTCTTCCAGGAATATAGTAAATTAACTAAAGGCGTTATTCTCAAATCATATAATTTAGAAAAATTAAGGAAAAAAGATGAAAACAATCCGGTCAATTGCCGTGTTCCACGGGATACTGCAACTATTTGAGGCCACTTACAAATATATTTATGGACATATTTAAAAGTGTTGTGAATATAATTAGTAAATAAACTAGCAGCTAATAATTAATATGTACCCAACTAGTGTCGAGTTAAGTGTCCAGTACAAATTTGTTTGAAGTTATAAAATATTATTTATAAAAGTTGCATAAATTATTTTTTCAGGATGCTTATTCCAATTGTATACAATTAGGTTAGTCAAAAATCGCTTTCTGGCGTTAGACGTGAAAGTTGTAATATTTAACAGAATTGAATGACCTTGTAGATTTTTGTTTTTATTTTTTCTTACATTATTTATTTTCATTTACATGATAAGGAAAAATATTATAATAACAAAGCAACATTTTAAAGACACTTTTTGATAATCATATAAAAATATATTTTCATTTTCCCACCCATTTCTATGATCCGATACCGTAGACTTGTAGCCCGATTAATTAGGAATTCCCTTTTTAAGTCAACCAGATTTGACATGTGTCGATTACAAACTATCTTTACTGAAAAGAACGTTAAAGAACATGTTCTAGAAATATATGAGACGAGAGAACACTTTTCAGTTAAATAAAACCAAGACAAATGCTACACAAAAAATAGCCACACTCAATATTGGTATATGATGTATATTCAAACGTAATTACCCAAAGACAATAAGATCCTCACCACTATTTTATAATATATTGATAGTCAACACTTGTTTCATGTTCGGCACATCGTATACACCAGTCAGTCAACAAATCTTCGCGCTGGTTTCGCTCTTTCAGAGTGCTGGGACCTGTTTCTTTTAGTCAGTTTTCGTAATCAATAATTTCCAAACTATAATTATAGTACGTCTTTAAGCTCTTGGATTAAATTATAAATCATGTGTTTTTCGGTTGTCCTTTTCATGATCGAGTTAATATACTAAAGAACTTTTCCACTAATAGATCGATTGTACATTTTTTTTAATCAGTTGAAGCATTAAATGACCTAAATTATTGCTTTTTTCTTTATTGTATTAGCTCCTTTTAAAGCATTTTTGAATTTGATAAAATGGTACAAATCAACCTAGTGTAGGTGGGTCGCCGAATAAAAAATGTCGTATTTATTTTCACAGTGTTCGGCGAGCTTAACGAATAATCATTTTTTCAAAACCCAGACTATTTATGTCTAAATGAGGCAAATTCCGATTCATTCTATTTCTTCAAATAAATTTATAACTTTGAGATGTTTCTAGTTAAGAAACGATTCTTGTTAACATATTCTAAAAGTAAAAAAGGTAACGTTTTATTGAAAATTGAATATTTTTCTAAGTAAAAAAATATAAGAAATTAGGACAGCTGTTTATATGTTTATTTATTTTATAAGTATATTTTTCAATATTAACTTCATGTTAATATTCCTTAAATCAATGAGTAAAGTATATAAGTATTTCAATGAGAACTGTTTTTTTTTTCAATTCAGAGTGAGTAAACTGGTAACAAATGTCATCTAACAAGACCAGACGAAGGAATATCACTCGAGAAGGATTGTGACACGTTTGAAATGGAAATAAATTTGGGGGAAAGCAATTCCATCTTATGCGTTGATGTTTTATTGAGATACATCTTCAAAGGGCAAAGAGTGACATCTTTCCTCTCGGTGCCAAAGTTTTGATTAATTTGGGACAGCAAACAAATGGGAAATATGATTGCCCAAAAGAGTGGGGAAGCAATTAATATTTCAATGGTAAAATTGCCCAAAGAGTCGATTTCATCGAGTGTTTGTGGCTTCAATTAAGACTTAAGTGTTTATCAAACCGTCACGACTTTTACGAGGAACAAGTTATAATGGTTATTCAATTTATGAAAGGTAATGCAAAGTCTTTATTTTATTACGTCATTTTCTGTTAGTGAATGAAAACAAAAAAATGGACAGTTGAATTTTTAAGCAAAATATTCTCATAAAAGGTAAAATTTAAGAAGAATAATTTAACAAAATGTCTATGCACTCGTATGTTTAAAAAAAAATCAAATCTACATAACCATCATATTTGAAATAAAATATCAAACTTTTGGACTTAATAAAAATGTTTCGAATAAACTTTGGAACCAAATTATCAAATTATATTTTTAGATATGCAAATTTAAAGGAAATAAGTATTAACATAGATACCGCGCAGAAATAAAACGCAGAAAAGATACTGCTTTTCAAGTGTTTATCCGAATATCACACAAAAAACATTCGGAAATTTGTTGACTTAAAACGAAAAGACGGTGAAATAATTGACCCAATGATTTGGAATGGGAAAAATTCATTCGGTTTTTTTTTCAATTAGTGTATGATGACCCTTGTTCATATTTGAGTTCAAATGAGGTTTTTCAACAATCCTTACGCGATGGCTACAGAATCTTCATCAATAATGTTAATGAAAATTAGGTGAACCAATACCATTGAATCGCATTGACCATTGAAGAATGCGAATGCAGCTGGACCAGACTTTATTTCGACTTTTATATTCAAATACTCAAAAAGCCTTTAAGTTCTGTCTGAAACAATGTTCTTTAAATATGATTTTTTTAATTATTTGGAAAATCTGGAACATATCGCCTATTCACAAGTTGCGATAAATATCATGTATCAAAAATTGGTCACAAGTAGCAGTTCTCGGTGCTTCTGTAAAGTTATTAAAATCGATACTAAATGGTTTAATTTATGCCCAAATTGATTAGCTAATTTTATAGTCTACTGTAACCAATGATTCTTGATGTATCTAATTGTGTTCTTATTTCTTTTGCAAGAGCAGTTTTCCTTTCATTATGTTATGAATGGTCAATAACTATCATATCTAGGACGGATAAGACAAATAACTTAGGTGTTATGTTTGAAAGCGATCTTTCATTTAATTTACATACCAAATATCTTTGTGATGAAGTAAACAAGATGTGTGGGTTTGTGATTTGTACCACCAAATCATTTAGATACTTATATCCTACGAGTATTGTATAATTCTATTGGCAGAAGTCATTTAGAATATTGTTCCATAATATGGGCACCAGCAGGGATTACGTATTCCCTTATGCTAGAGAGAGAGTTCAGAAAAGATTTATACGCTGTTTCTTTTCATGAAGAGGTTTTGACCACTATCCCAGGTCCAGTCCTAGATTTTTTTTTATTAGGAATTCTATTCTAAAGAACACAAGAGAGTGGAAATGTTTGTTTTAGTAAATTTAAAGGAGTTTAATAATCCAAAAGATATTTTTTTTTTAAAATGCAATTTAATTATAGAGTATGTATATAATTTGAATAACTACGAGTAAGTAGCCCTGGTTTAAATACAACAGAAACCAAAACAAATATTCCTCAAAACAGTTTACATTTAATGCGTGAAACGAAATTTTAAAACATTAATTTAATGCCCCATAGATTCACCTTTTCAAAAGGTCCTCTAGATTCTAAAGGCCAGAGGTGTCAGCGCCACTATCGTTCCATTGAGGGGTAAATCCTTGCAAAAATATGTCAGTTTCTACAAGGATTACGTCTGTAAGACCGAATCGAATAAGTTGCTAATTCAATTAGTGAGCTACACAAAAGCCTTGGGATGTTTTTCAGGTGAGATCGTAAACAGATTGGGTTCGGCGAGCGGAGCCCATTACAAAATTAATTAATGCCTTCACACTTCTTCGTCTTCTTTCACAAAAACATCCCTTCTCTAAAAACGTGAATATTAATTCACTGCGATAAATATCTTATTTTTCACAGATTCAGAAGAAAAGCCAACTTTTATGCCGACTCACCGCAATTTCCTTTTTTGAGGGTAATTTTGTACGGGCGGTTAATTTTGTATTTCATATTTTTGAGGGACTGTTTGAATATTTTATATTAAAACGTCAGCCATTGTTATATTACTGAGATAAATTTTGCTTTTGGAGCTCTTTAAGGAAAATTGTTAGTGATTAGAAAAAAAGGTTTTATTTTTTGTTTTAATGGTAAATATACGATGAAGTAGATAGACTATGTACATACATACACGTATAGTCATAATAATAAAGTTGAGGTAGGATTATATTAAAAAATCAAGTTAAATTAATGCAAATTATGTGTGTTATATAAATTAAAACTTCTTTGCACCTATTCGAGTAAGCTTAAAAAGTAACCAACTTAAACCAGGAGGTAAATTTAGATTGAACCTTTAGAAAAAAAATTTTTTTACTTTTCAAGTAAGCCTTGTGTACTTTTGAAAACCGTTAAAATATGGGTTGATTATTTTTTCCAAAACGAAAAGTGCAAAAATCGTTTAGTGTTTTGTATATTTGTTGTTTATCAAATTGAACATTGTGTGTATAAACAAACAATAAATATACGGTTGAAGTGTTGTTTATCAAAGTGAATAATGTGTTTATAAACAAACACTAAATATGCGGTTGAAGTGTTGTTTATCAAATTGAATAATGTGTTTATAAACAAACATTAAATATACGGTTGAAGTGTTGTTTATCAAAGTGAATAATGTGTTTATAAATAAACACTAAATATGCGGTTGAAGTATTGTTTATCAAATTGAATAATGTGTTTATAAACAAACACTAAATAAACGGTTGAAGTGTTGTTTATCAAAGTGAATAATGTGTTTATAAACAAACACTAAATATACGGTTGAAGTGTTGTTTATCAAAGTGAATAATGTGTTTATAAATAAACACTAAATATGCGGTTGAAGTGTTGTTTATCAAATTGAACAATGTGTTCATGAACAAACACTAAATATACGGTTAAAGTGTTGTTTATCAAATCGAACAATGTGTTTATAAACAAAAACTAAATATACGGTTGAAGTGTCTTTTTCAGAATGAAATGTGTTGATAGTTTCTTAATCTTAATTCTTAATCTTCACATTAGTGGGGTCAAATTATGTAGACACATTAAGTCCACAGAACCTCAGAATAAAGTCAAAATACAATTTTTATAACTGATAGCGTTTTATAAGTGTCAGGAGTAATTGATTAAGAAAAATATATAAGCAATTTATTTATTTGTACGGTACTTCTCAACATATCCAAATTTGTTATGCGGGTATATCAAAGACCACGGCCGTGACATTGTCTTATGCTCGATTAATTGTGTCTGGGTTGTGAACCACCGGAGAAGGCATACAAATCGAAGTTCGTCATCATGCTAGCAGCTATGGGACGTGGAGAGGCAACATTTACATACATTTATGTATGCTGGTATTGTTCCTAGACGAACTCTTACATCAGATTAGTAATTTTTTTTAGTACAATCTTAAATCGAAAAAATAATTAATTTTGGCAATGGAATCGTTTTTGTTATTTTTTTAAATACTTTCATGTAAATACATCAGTCGGATTTATTGCTTTCAAGCATTTTCTTCAAGTTATATATTTTTCAGAAAAGTGAGAATTCTATCGGTGACGCGAAACTTGCAAATCAGTAGTGACGGAAATACATTGAACATTTGAGGGGCCCAAGAAATATCCAAGTCAGTGCATTGGGATGAACATCTGGCAAATACATATATTCCCAAGATCTCATTGCTGCTAGGTGAAGTTGTCTCCTGCTTCCCTCCACCCACAATCCCCAACCTGAATTTTCCCCATTAGAAGCGTGTATTTCGGTAAAAGTTCGAACATAATTCGGTCTTGTTTGTGCTCCTCTGATAGTGAGGTACCTTGAAACCGGAGTTATACCGTTATTTAAAGTGGAATAAACAGTGTTTGACTAAACAAATTACAATGTCTTTAAACCTCACAGTGTTACTGCCTTTACTTTAAATGATATATGAGAATATGTATTTGATATTAATGCGAATACATAAAGCAATATAAAAATGAACCTTACCTAGGGATATTCAGATTTGCTGTGGCCCCTCAGGAAAGGGCGCGCTCCCCCGAGAGCGGTGCACTGCTCCGTTTCTCCACTCCGATGATGTATTGGCCAGACGATGGGACTACGTGATGCGAATCGACTCGAGATCCAGTTTTGATAGGGAGCCCATCTCAGGAAAAAAAATAGATTTTCAATGAAGGGTTAATATTTTCATTCATTAACATTTGTGGTAAAGATTTTTATTAATCCCATGATAATAACCTTTAACAGTTACTGTTCATCTATTCAGTACATAAAAAACATACATTCTTTTAACCATTATTTTTGTCATATAATCGTATCTAATAAATACTACGAAAATAATTTCTTTAGAATTTACAAGATCAGCCAGAACGAAAACTTCAATAAGTCATTGAACGAAAGCGAAAAAGTTGTCCATAGATTAGCAATTTGCACTGGCGAAGCTGCAATATCAACCCAAAAGGAGACGAGGAAGAAAATTATGATGATACTGTCCTTCTCCTTTCCTTTATACTAGAATAATTTGAATCAGCGTCCACCGCTTGACGAAGGGCCTCAACGCAATCATTTGTTACAACTATCATATAATTGTAACTCGAACGAAAGGCTGCAGTAGATAAAATCGTCATGGAAAGATCTTCTTGCCATCGGAAATTTATGGTTGATCTGTCAAGACTATGTGCTTGTTAAAATACAACAGTTTACATAGACTAAACCCATATATGCACAGACTATCAGTCATACTCGACCGTGACAGTCATACTCGACCGTGAGAGATTTTATTCACATGACAGTCATAATCGACCGTGAGAGATTTTATGCCATAGAATTGTGTTATCTTTACCTTTGCATTATATATATGTGTCTTCGTATTCTAGCACTGTATGGAGTGGAAACATAGACGACGAGAAAGAAGGACACAAATATAATATACGCCTTCGAAATATGGTGTTGGAGATGGATGCTCCGTATCCCATAGATCGCAAGGCGCACAAACGTCTATATCATCTGAGAATTGGAGTTTACCGAAATACACAACAACATGTAGGAAAATATTCATAATATACTTTGGGCATGTTACTAGAAAGAATGATGAAAGTCTGGAGAAGCTGATGATCACGAGGAAAGTTGAGGGTATGTGAGCAAGAAGAAGGTGTCCTATGAAATGGACGGATCAAATAAAGGAGTTAAAAGGACCCTCTTTAAGCGTTGCATTCATTTCAGAATCGGAAGGGATGGAGACCGGCTGTTAGCCGAGTTCGAGACATAGCAGATAAACTTGACGCTTAGCATTGAGCACACGATGAAGAATAATATCTAAAGAGTTCTAGCATACATTCTTTGGCCTTCCAACTACGAGTTTCAGTCAAAAGAACTTATTTGAATTGTCGAAGTTGTGGTTGTTTAACTATATATCTCAACCGGCACAAATGAGAATATTCATTATGTAGTGCTCGGAGCTGCCGCGTGTTTCTCGTGTTGTTATTTTTTATTCAGTACCGTTACATAACTCATTTGAGATATCTCATCCACAGATTATTGATATCACTATATTATATTCGTGAGTCAAATTCTGTATCAATTATAAGAAAGATAATATATACATATATATTTGAAACAGACTTTTGTTTAAATGTAAAATTACAAAGTTTTTTAACAAAAATGTTGCAAGCTTTTTAAATAAAAATATCGCATACCAATCAAATAACATACTAAAAATTGAAAACAGTATTAACTATAAAAACGTAGTAAAAATAACAAAAATGAACCTCCACAACCCAAAAGTATTCAAACTTTAAGAGTTAAATGATCTAGAAAATGTGCAAAGTTATCCTTAATTTCAAATTAAACTTAAATTTTAAAATCATCAGATAAAATAAACGCCCCATGAAAACTGTCACCTAAGGGACGATAGAAGTACTTATTACATAGAAATTCGTCAAACATCGTCCAGTTCCCTTCTCAAAATATCACTTCATTTTCAATTTCGGCTAACTCAATTTAAACTGTTATCGAATTACCGGACCCCGGGGGTGATTCCTACCCTCGAGGACTCAGAGAGGAGAAAGTATATTAAACGAGTTTTATTATTAGACCGTTATAGGAGTTTACTTACTTTACCTGAGTTATTAGTTTAATCCTGAGACGCCAACTTTTGATGCGTTGCCTGAGAGCGAAATGAATTCGGAATGTTTGAACGGTAATAAGAGAAAAGCTCCCCATACAATTAATTAGATGGAGGTAAAGAGAAACCTTACGATGTTTCACCGTAACAAACTATATATATATTGCAACATTTACTTAATAAAAATAATCGCTTATATGAGTAAACTTTAAGTATACTTGTAAAAATGACGATTAATAAATTGATACACTTTTTCATATCTTAAAACCTAACCATAATAAAAAAAATGAATGGACTTTTTTAAATTTGACTTAATATGTAAAGTAATAAAATGGAAAAATTATATGCATATTGGGAAAATCTAAAAATCGAATTAGAAAATCTAGGGCTCAATTTACTTGAGCAGTATCTGTAAATACGAGTATACAATACATATACGATACATATGTTAAGGTTAAAAAAAACATATAAATATTTTATTAAATATAATTTATTTATTGACAAAATAAACGTCGCTTCAGTGTTCTTTACAAAACAAAGACACAAATATTAAAAAAATACGCACCAACATCTTCCAAAATAATTTAATGATTTGAGAGACACGATCAAAACACGAAGCATGAAAATGCTAAAATATAGTACAACACTGAAAGTAAAACAAATATCAAATACAATGAATGAATGGATGTCCTTGTTCACCTCGCACATTGTCCTTCCCTGTCCATACAGTAAGACTCGGGAATCAGTTACCAACTTATGTTAAACTCGCTTCGTCATTGGCATATTTAAAAGACGCTTGAAAATATCTTAATTTCAAGTCAGTAGATGTTATGTGTTTTGTTCCCAATTTTCTTTTCCTTTTATAGATAATACCTAACTTTTTTGTTGTTATTTATATGGCTTTTGAATTTTATACAAATTAAAAAATTGTAATAATATTTGCGACCAAGGAACTTAAAAGTTCGCCAGATTGCTATACAATGAAGTGTTAAATAAATAAGTGAAAATTGTGTAAAATAAAGTAAACTTAATATTGAACTTGTCTTCTTTAAATACATTTTGATACAATAATATATGAAGAATAACCGCGTTATTAGCAGAAAAAATACTCGCTTTTGTATGAAAGTGTATAAGATACCCTTGTTAGTGGGTGAGTAAAAACATGAATGTCAAATAGATAAGCGGTAATTTTGTATATTATCTTGATGCGATGATGTTTTTTCCAAGAGTAATGGGTAGTTTATAAATGTTCTTCATAATTAATACTGTAAATGCCGAGTCTGTTGAGTCTTTTTGAATAATACACAATATAATTAATACTGTAAATGCCGAGTCTGTTGAGTCTTTTTGAATAATACACAATACAAAAAAATGTTTAAAAAAATCGTGTGTTAGTAAAAAAAAATATTTATTTTTGTAGAACTTGAGTAACAAGATACTTGACCCAAAATAGGCTGCAAGAGAATGTAAGCTGAGATCTGATGAATCTCGAGAATTGACGAGAAAATCACTAATTACCAGCGACATTAGGTTGTGAAGGTGGGTATGTATATACGATGTAAGCCGATCTCAGTTGACATAGTTAACAAAGATCATTATACAAGTTCAACAACATGAAAGAAGACCATACGGCAGCCCCAGACGGAGGCTTTTAGTTAACACGCAGCAGGGTATTCGGACGCTGGGAGTGGGTGGAGTCTAGGAAGAATCGGTGAGTAACCGATTTGAAGAAAAATCGTCTGGGAGGGCTGTATAGGACTGTATGGATCAAGATCTGAACATAAGGTATGGTAGTAGCTTAGTTTTATTTAACTCTTTTAAGATTGTCTTTAGAACATCTCAAAAATATTGAAATATCTTTCAAAGTTTTCAAAAAAAATCTGTTGCTTGGAGAAATTGATGTGTATTATTCACATTTATGTACCTCTATACTCGTATTTTATTTTTATATGTTGAAATTTAACGTATTTAAAATATCAATCTGCAACCAAACATATATATCAATTTTGAAGAGGAAAATAGTATACCTTTCTTCGAACTAGTGGAATATTTAAACAGCCACGTTGTTATATATATCATATACCAAGGCTGGTTTATTGTCATGTGGCGATTTTTTCAACTAGCCAGAATAATATTAAAAAGATCATAAGTGAAAACCAGACTGGAATCATTTTAAAATAAAATCAACCCTCAAACCCCGGGTCTGTAAACCAACAAAACTACGGAGGTAAATGTTAAAAGTATTAACGAAATTTGACTTTTTGCGAAATTAGGTTGCGAAAAGTCTTATGTAATGTTGGTGAGCATTCGTGCCCACATTTTGGAAACCACTGATCTTATTGAGCTTAAGATAAGCACAAATAATATTTGGCAAACTAAACTATAGAAAAAAAAGTTAAATATTTATCGAAAATTCCAAAGATCTCATAGAACATTTATTTTAAAGGAAACAAAAAGATTATTTAAAACAATAACTAACATATTCTATTATGTTTATATATTTTTAAGCATAAAAGCGAACATTCAGAGATAAATTTTAAACTTAATTTTTCTTCACTGTGTAAATTGTAGAGAATTCGTAAATGTTGATCCTTACCTCTGTTGGATTTGTTGCGTCAGCATATAATATATATTCGCTTACCGTTCTGTTTAACTGTAACTAACAAACCGTCCCTAGTGGAGCAAACATTGTTGAGCAAATTCTATGGCAAACTTTGTTTACGGTAATTTCAACGGAACAAATGTGGATCTAGGAAGACACACACACGTGTGTGTGTTTTACTATTTAATAAAAAAAAACAATAATAAAATCAATAGAAGTAGAATTATTGTATTCTTTTTTGGTATTACTTTATTGGCAATATTTGTGTTTTTCTGATGAAAATTCCTCTTATACGAGTATAATAAGAAAATTCACAATAACATTTAAAGTTAAAATTGACGCGCGCTTGCTTAAACGATTCAATCCACATTTTAATTATTTTGAGGTGTTTAAAGTAATTAATACTACACTCGTATATCGTTTTAATACGCTTGTTTATATACAAAATATACAATGGAATTCTACCACTTTACTGTCCTAATGCGGTTCTTTATAAATAATTGAGATATAATTTTACGACATTTTAAATAAGTCGATAACATGTATTTTGTAGATAGTATTATATATGTTGTATTATATTATATACTCCCATGCAATAATGGAATAAAATAAATGATTTATAAACGGCACTTTAATATAAATGGCACTTTAATATAAATGGCACTTTAATATAAATGGTACTTTCTAATGAACCGAATTCCGAAAGAGAGAAGTATGAAAATTCCTCATAATAGTAAAGTATGCATGATGAAGTATATTGAAGTGGCAGATGCAAAAATGTGTGCAAGGATAGAATAAAGTGGAGATCTGTTCTCTTTGCCTATCCCAATAAGGACGAATGGGGGTCTTTTCTCTTTGCCCACGCCACTAAGGTTGTAGTAATGATGATGATTTATTCCTTTATTTATTAGATACTTAGTTGAAAAAAATACGAATTGCGAATTCATGCCAAACGGCAATGTCTTCCAACCAAGCACATTGAGTTATGCAAATGAATGCAAATTGCTGAGTGCAACGTTATATTTAAAAGGAAAAAACAACGTTATATTTAAGAAAAAACAACGTTATATTTAAAAGGTGGCAACGTTATATTTAAAAGGAAAAAAAAAAAAACAAAATCATACTTAAACCATTAAAAAAATAAAGCTAAAAAAAACAGTTGAACTAAATATTTGCAATGTCACCAAAGGTTAGGTAAAAAAGAATGTTAAAAAGGAAAAAAAAATAGGAGTTATGAAGAAATACATCGCATCATTGAAGAGAGAAGTTTTTTTTTATTTGTTGCTGTTTAAAGCAAGCCAACAAGAGAGAGTTTAACTGCAGCTGTTAACAAATTTTACAGTCTTGAGTCTGATGTTGACTTGAATATAAAACCAAAAGACACTGAATTATGAGTAATCGTAAATATTACATTTTCCTCCTCTACTGCCATATTTGCTATTTATCACACCTTATAAAATAATATGCTTGCATTTAGTAACACTTATATGGGGGGTTCTCGTCACAAATCGAATGCAAACTCACAGGTGAAAGACAAGTGATATACCAGTAGACAGAACAGATTGTCTGTATAATTTAGATCACTTATTATATGAAAAATATAGATGATGATGATCAACGAAAAACTGGTACTAGGGCGCTTATGGGTATTCTGAATTGTGAAAAATAAATAGTAAAGGCTTAAGTTTCATGTTCCATTATTGTTCTCAAAGCACGTCAATGACTTCTTAGTGTGTATGTTACATTTTTGTCGGAACCGTATAAGTAATTAATTGTACTGCAGAGGTGCATTTCCGCACGGTAACGCATTGGACTTCCGTGCGGAAGGTCGTCGGTTTAACTTCGGTCGATCGGTTTACTTCCTTCGAATGATACAGGCATTTTTTCCGCCTTGTATTCGCGGGTATATAAGAATTGATATGATCAAAGTCATAGGTATCCGCGAATACAAGGCGGATCCGGGATCAAAGTCATAGGATACCTATGACTTTGATCACATCAATTCTTTCAAATAGAGAAAAAAAACATGCCGGTGTGTTCCGATAGTTTCACTTCGGTGTGCCATGACCCAGTGAGCTTGTTAATGTGCAACGGCTCGCTCACCTAAAAAAATCAAACTCCTTGGCATAGCTTCACTTTCTTTTTGAATTTACATTGAAATGGTGAAGGAATCCACGACTAAGAGGTCCAGCAATGATCAAACGAACGATTGTGGTTGACTAAAATACCAGTATGGGAAGATTCTAGGATTGCAATGGGCGAGATACATGAAAAAAGAATGGAGCTTGGGTCGTTTTGGAATATTAACACGTATATTTTATTTGACTTCACTTAATTCCTTACCTTTTTAGGTTGTGACTGGAACAATGGAAGGCTTTCTTTCACATCAGCCTATCTGAGGATACAACTCTTTCGAGTAAAATCTTCGCTGGCACAGGTTCACCGTTTATTTACTCCATCTTTATTTTAGCTTTTCTACATCTATTCTTCCACTTTGACGCGACTCGAATTTTTTTTGACAGTGGGACCATCTTATATGAATTTGTCTACCACTTTAAGGTGTGTCATCTCCGTTGTTCCTATTCTTGATATTTTCTGTCTTGCCATAATCCAATAGGTTTAACCAAATGTTAGTTTCAGTCGATAATAAAAATATTTATATTTGTCTTCATATTTCACTGCCCCCCCTTAGCCTTCTAAGCAGTTCCGTCCCTGCCCTTTCACCGCTTTTTAATTTGACTCTGGATATTTAAACGTGTCTACTTGTTTCAAAGGGCATTTAATAATTTCAGTTCATATCGGTAACACAGATTGTTACGTATTCAAAAGTAGATTCCCCTTTTGGAAGAGTCGATATATCTCATTGTAGTAAAAAAAACTTTTTTATTTGTTTATCTTACTATTCAGTCGTTTTTAATCCAATTCATGATGAAGGCTACTCTGCGACATCATCGACCTCAAGTGATTGGTCAAAATATTTCCTGATTCAATTTTTTTGTATCGTTGTACATGAAGAGATTACCACATGGCAATAAGCTCGCCAGGTTGTACTGTATACAACAAAAGTGTAATATAATACAATACAAAATATGTAAAATCATTATAATTTGTGGTACAGTTTTAACTTCAAAAATTCTTTCATCATATCATAATTTTTCGATGAAAGCTTAATTTTTTTTCCCTGATAATGACGTATGCAATTCAATAGGAGCCGATACCATGCAAATGAAGGTATTCCTTAGAACATCAAAGACAGAATATGAATAACAGAAGTATTAAAAATGTGTTAAACCGAAAATATTTTCAGATGGAGAAGACGTAATTTGTGGAATAAAATTTGAATCAAGAATCTACAGCAAGAAGAAGACTCTTATATTACGAGTGTGCCTAATTACTTCGTTTTAAAATCTGGTCTCTTCACAGAACAATAGTTGTGGGTCAACCCGTCTTCTCTAGAATAATTACTAATTGACCCTTGGGTTGTTCAAACCTTGTTAAATTGACTTAATGTTCTGCAGAAAACTGAATTTTCCCTACAACAATGCTTCATTTATGAATTTATTTTTATTTCGTTACTCCACAATGTTTAATCTCTAGAGATTTTATATTCATTAAAAAGGTGAACAAATTTTCTGGAACGCTCGTGGTTGAAAAGTTTGTTCGTACTCCGCTAAAAGTCATTGAATTAAAACAATTTAGTATTCCAAGTACCACATTGTAAGTCATACAACGTGAATAAATTAAAAGCACCAGCGAAAATGTCTAAGTGCATTCGTTATGCTCATAAGTTTTAATGGCGGCCGTTTCCACACAGCCGGCTCAGGATCGCGAAGAGTCCAAAACTGTATTGCAAAATGATAATTAGCAGTTTCTTTATTTGATTTGTATAAATAATTTACTGCTTATTTAATTTTCAAATTTTAAAATAATGCTTTTTCAATTTCGTATTTGGAAAATTCATGCTCAAAATCATATTTAAAAAAAATCAAGTACTTTGAAAACTCGCCTTTTAATGATCTAAATATTTTAAGATATCAAACATTATATTTCGTTTTTAGAAATAAGGACGTTGCGAACCTATGATTTACAAAATGCATATAAAGGCAAATTTGGGAGCACGATAATTGATTTAAAGTAATTATTTGAGTATTAATTTTAATTATTTGCATTTAAAATAATAAATGAACAGGCAAGTCGTTGTACGAACTCTTAGTAAGTAACAAAGTGCAATATAATAGAAAGGAATACAGAAAAATACTTTCTTTCAAAAGTGATTCATCTGGTGTCCCTGTGGCTGGGTTCGCCTTATATTGGTGGGGTGTATCTTGGCCAAGGGGATGTTATTAGATGAGCCCAGACCTTTTGATAGCTTCTGTATTTAATGTATTATCTGCAATTTATGTGTTTTAGAAGTGTTATTTAAATATATTTCGTACATACTATGTTGCTGTCAATATATTTTTATTATTTATTATTCTACACAGGTTAGTGAGTTTTATGACAATAAAAATATCCATCCTAGAATTTCGATTGTTTTTTGTTTGGTGTAATTATTTTGTGTAAGAGTATCAGCACTGTACCAAAAATTTCAGTCTCATGAGGTCAAGAGAAATTGGTACTCGTACGTGCCATAATGTTGCATTTCCACATAACCGCACTCATACCGCGCATACCAAACTTTATGACGATCAAACAAGGGTAAAAAAGATGCAGGCAGGCTAACTAACAATCTAAATTACAATACCATTGGAAACTATGTATGCAGGCAGCACTGTTAACTGAAAGGTAGCTTGTCGGATGTGGGTTAAGTGGGAATCCAGCCTAATTAAATGTGTGTCTGATTATGATAACGACGTAGCAACTAAAAAGTTGTTAATTTATAAGGGATATAGTAATTTTTAGGCATAAAAAATAGTTTGAAGTTCAATAAAATGTGTTTCAGTATTCTAGTAATAGAGACATACAATTAAGTAATAAGGTAAAAAAAACATAGGAATAAATCCTTACATACCTTGCGCTGTATTATTTTAACACATTTAGAATTTTTGTACAGTGGAGAATTGTGTCAGTGGTTCATTAATTTGGAAAGTAAAATAATCCTGATATAATTCCCGAAACCACGTATTATTCAAATGCTGGATTTTTTAAGAAATACTTTTTTCAAAATACCGCTCGATAAAATTTAAATATCAATATTAGACAACTACAAACTATTATACAACTATAGGCAAATAAAAATATGGTGCAATATGCCTTTGACAGGACCATTGTCAAATATATTGGCAATCCAAACACCGTAAGATCCTAAAAGTTCATATATGATAAATCACACTAAAATTTCCCAACCTATAATAATTAAACCAAATAAAAATGGTTAGAAATGAGAAGGTTGGCCTCTTTTGTGTATACAATTTAAAAATACATTTTAATATATAACTATTTTAAACTTATTTTGTAATTATTATTACTGTTTTTTTGTATGTACATGTTAGTTTAAGATTAAGTTTTGTAATTTTGTCAATCATTTTAGGTACATATTTGTATTAACTTGTATTATGTGCGTTTGTTTGTAAAATCCACTATTGTGTCACAAAGAAAATAAATAAACAACTTAAACAAAATTACAAAATCTAAAGGAAATATCGTCTACTTAAGAGGAGTGGCATCTTTTTAAAACATCAATGCATTAGTAAAATTATTCCCGTGATTATAATAGGTTGTCCAGATAGTAGTTTCGTATCTTTCGAATATATGTCGTTAGGGCCAAATTTTAATTTTTTACTTCATTTGAAACGTGCTTAATGTATTATATATTATGATGAAAGGTAATAGTAAAATGTATTTTTTCGATCATTGTTTACCCCAATGCCCAAATGAAATGAGAGATTGCAAAGATACTGAAAATATCGAAACACAACTTTTCAACTAAAGTTACATCTAATACCATAAACATCTGAGGTGCATGGCCGCGCGGCAACGTACTGGATTTCGGTGCGGAAGGTCGTCAGTTCGAGCTTCGCGTTGTGGTAGTTCCCTCGAATGACACATGTATGTTTTTCACCTAGTATTCGAGGGTATAAGAGATACGCACGACTTCGGTCATATACATTCTTCCAAAAAAAGGGCAAAAAATATGCCGGTGTGCTCCGATCGTCGCACTTCAGTGTGCTATCGATTCAATACAGCGGTGTGGCTGGTGAGTTTGCTGGTGTGCAACAGCTCACCCACTTTAATAAAAACTCCATGACGCAGTTTCGCTTGCTAACTGAATTGACGTTGGAATGGTGAAGGGATCCTCGACTACGAGGCCCAGCAACGACGACGACAACCAAATATTAAAAAAATGTGTTTGAATTTGATCTAAAGATACTTGATTACTTTCCGGATAACCTAACATTTTTCGAACAAAAAACAGCTCAAAATATCAAAGTATGATATGCGCTCACGTAAGCATTTATCTTTTATTTTTCTCGAACACGAGGGAAATAATATGCGGAATATTTTCATCACACGCAGTTGTCTAGACTCCAAAGAAATAAAAATATTCTATACTTACAAGGCAAGGTCTCACTGTGATCTGCATGCATAACGGTTTACAAGGAAAAAAATATTGCACGTCCTGTTCACACGATAATTTACGAAGTTGAATAATATCTAAAAACTTTTCCGTTGACACATTTTAAAGCACAGTGAAAAATGTATGTTTTTTATTTATTTTTTGTTTTGTCTCTGCAGAATTCTATGACTACAAAAGTTTATTTTATGAGTAATTAAATATTGTGTTAATTGTGGAAATTTTCTCTTCCACTGAATTTTTTATTCTTCAATTATACTGTACAGTTAATTCTAAACCCAAAAATCAAAATGAGCCTCAAAAAATCTGAAATTTGGAAATATTTAAAAACATTGGTTTGTAATTTGTACATTGATGTATATAATATAACTTTATCATTATTTGACAATCTCTTCCAACCAAACAGAAAAATATTATACCTTACGTGAAAACTAGACTAGAACCTTTTTTAAAATAAATGGGTTCCAACGGGCAACAAACCAGTTTCCCTGAGCTGAAAAACACGTGTCTTACTAAGTCCTGGAGGTCTTCATCAAAACTTGTTTTTCAAGTGGTTATGTGGAATAAATAAATCTCCTAAGCAAAAGAATTTCCAATTACAATTTAGTGCTTGCAATTCGTTGAATGTATAAAAAATGTGACAATATTTCTTTACTAAAAATTAATGTCTGTTTCAAAAATGTACATAGTAATTTTGAGAATTCTTTTGTTTTGCAACTTCTTGCATTAAAGGCGTCATACAATGAAAATATTTAATTACTTTTTGAGAAAACATTAAATTACTTTAAGAAGTTATTGAAAATCAATGAAAATTTATTACGTAACGACTGCTTTTGTAAAAAATATATGGTATGCATAGGAGTTTCCCATCGTTTGATCGAAGGGAACGTCTGTTAAGATTTAAGTTTATCATAGTTTCCACTTAAGCTCTTGAATATTTTTCTTGTTGGCTGGAAGAGATTACCACAATACAAAACAACTCGTCAGGGTGTACTGTTTAAAACGGAAGTTTAATACAATGATTAAGATCTTTTTCAACATTTGTAAACTATTGAAAATTAAAACAGTATTTATATAAACGTTGGTTGTTTTTTTTTTTTTTGTCCTTTATGAACTCCTTCAATATGTCGCAACACGTGCCAGTTACTCGGTATAACTTTAACCAACATTCATATCCACGAACCGGTTTTGCCAATCCAAGGGACAAGTACGATGATGAGTGGTGTACAAGTATAAGTAAAAAAGAATGATGCTACACAGGCAGTACTGCGACACCGATACCGGGAGTACACGGTACATGCGCCATGCGCCATGCTGTACGGTGATAAAGGAAAAACTTTTGTTATTTCTTTGGAACCTAAAATGAAAACTCCTGAAATGACTCAATTACGCGATGTTTGCCTACTAAATTCAAACTAACTTCATTTTGAATTAATATCTAAACGGTTCTTTTTCATTTAAGGTAGTAGCAACGGAATGTGATTTGTATAAAAAAATGTATAATAGTTTAAACTACAGGACGTATTTTAGAAATTGATATAATTGAAATACCATCACCTTATACAACGGATATAGTAAAGTTGTAATAGTTATTTTGAAAATTATAAGATGCTAGAAGAATAAATTTACCTTTAAACATATTTGACTTGAAAATTCGAATACATTAAAGGGCATGCCTGGGAGACCGTGTTGTCTTCTTTCTCAGTAATCGAGCCTTCGACTATAGAACCACTGAATTTGGCACAAAACTTGCGGTTAGTTATTAAAAGTGTTGGTAATACCACGTGAAGAGGCAACACCACTCACACACGTACTGTGCGCATGCGTGTATTGTTATCAGATGAACTTTTTTTATCAAACTGCGACCTTTTTTTAGGGTATGTTTGGGAATCGAACTCGAAATTAAACCGAATTAGGACACGAAAGTTATTTATTCATTTTTATAAAGGCACATAATAACATTTACACACAAGAGAGTAAAAAAATTGAGTTATAACTTTGATACTCACAGTATAAAAACAAATATGAAGTATGTTATGTAGTTAAAAATATAAGTTAATAAAAAATAAACGAAACAACATCACTTGCAAATACTGTAGATAAAGCACACGATCTATCTAATCCGTAACTCTGAAATAGATTATGGAAGGAATCCTCGTAGTGCTTTAAAGTTTTGGTCTAGATTAGAAGTGGGTAAATTTAGATATAGCAAGATCTACTCGTACTTGTAACTTCTCACTGTGAGCTTCAGTTCCTTTTTGTGGTCTGCATGAAATGCATTATCGACCGGTGAAGTTTGGTGCTGATAATAGAAAAATACTTATCTTTAAAATCGTTTTTTTCTATAAATAACATAACATGGAAATTTACAATACAATTTAGAATGTTTTCATTTCCTTTCTCTTGAATAAAACTGTTTGTTGGTAATAAATAAACATTTATTTTATTTTTTTAAAATGTCATTATAAAATAAATAGAGCATTTATTAAAGTAAGGATATTTTTAATTATTCATATTGGTAGCATCAGAAGTTAATGCTTAATACTGTTTTTTTCATAAAGTTTCCTAAATCATTGTCCACGATTTTACACAGATCTATACAGGATGTATATTTGCTTTGCTCATTCACACTATTATGCATTTCAAATGGTCACGCGATCGATCATCCGAATGTCGGTATAGCCCTACCGATTTCAAAGTTTTCCCCTCATCATCAGTTGAGCACAAACAAAAAGCTTACAGTGAAAAGACGAGGTGAAAACATGGAAACCGGTAAGGTTATACTGTTATATAAAGTGTAATAAAGTGTTCGACGAAACAAATTACAATGTCTTGAAACCTCTACAGTGTTAATGTCTTAACAATAAATAACAAAATAACAATTATCTATACTGGTATACTGGTATATTCATTGCCCAGAAAATGACAACGACAAATTTTTATTACAATTCGATAAACGTCTTAATATTTTACAGCTTTATTTTATTTTAAATGAAATTAAAGAATTTATTTTAAATGAAGCGGCAGCCTACGAACTACGAACTAGGTGTAGGTGGGCTAATGATGGACTCGGTCATGCGATAAGTGGATTGTTTGGGCCTAGGCAGCGAGCGATCCCCGGTGCTGGCGCTCGACACTCGGCATCCCACCCTGGTGAAGCGCATTTCACGCTGAATGCAGCTTGTTTACTGCATTTCATCGCAATTCTGTTGGTTTACTGGAAATTTTGAATGAATAATGGATTACTCTGTTATTTTACTCGTTTCCGAATTTTTAAATATTAAAATTTTGTACATCATAAATATTTATAAGTACCAGAACCTCAGATTTGAAAATCGAAGAATTTTCTTAACTACATCGCTGTGAATAGGTGGAACGGAGTCCTCATTATTTATTGGTTATTTAAAATTCTTCTAATCTCACAAAAGTAAAACAAAAAATAACAAATAAAGATTTTTCTTCATACTCCAAATTTGTATTTTAATCACACACATATTTCTAAAATATACTTAAAAAGTATTCTGGTGTTGAAATTGGAAGACAGGAATCTGGAACCTTTTTAACTGTTTCTCTTAAAAAATTGAGAATAAATGAGAAACAAACAGACACATTAGATGAATAATTGTTATAAGTTTAAGTATAATCGGCCAGACATTAATACTGCGGATTTTATTTTTAAACGTAAAATTATATCGCAAAACATGATTTTATGTTTTACTTTAGTGGAACATAAAATATTTTATTCAAATGGTCATTGAAGAAAATCTCTGAATAATTTAACAATAAGTTCTAATTTATTTGGTAGATAAAAATTGCAGTATAAATATTCTACGTAAAAGAAAAACATACATTTTTTACTAATATATAAAATAACAAGAGATTTGTTCGATAACAATAAACATTTTTCTAGTATTTATAACGCGATAGTCTACTATGCTTTTTTGTTTTAAAAATAAAGCCCAAGAGTTTTAATGAAGTCTTCGCTTGAATCATTAAGATATATTCTCTGGTTCCGTATTCCGCCGTATATCCCACATCGCCCCGTTATAAAATGTCAAAATTGAAATGGACAAACAAGCTGCAGAGCGCTGAATGAATACAAAAGGTTGTTTAAAAAGTGCTTTATTTTATTAATTGACAGCAATGAAACCCCGATTTGGAAACAACCGAGCCAGACAATATGCGGTTCTTAAATGGTGACGCTAATTTGATCATAAACGTAAAATCCCGAGGGGATAACGGATCGGGTAACGGTTGATTTCACTTCACTCCCCGGTATAAAGGATATTTCACACCTGGGTTAGATAGATTCTTTTCCTGAAAAATAGAGTTTTAATTTTACAATTTTTCTACTTAATTTTTACGCAGAGATTTTTTCATCAATGAATGGGTTACTTGATTGTTTGATTATTACTAAGCTAGCGGGCGGTCACAGTTTAATTTCCCGTAGATTTCATTTACTTCATATCAATATATGTTTATGTATGCGTTAGTTAAAATTAAATAAGGTTATTATATTTTAGTACGATTGCGCAGGCTGAGATTATTGAGGCGTACGGAACACTATCGAGTGCCGAAAGACGTTCTCTAGAGTTCAGCAGTGTACATAGATCTCACAAAAGTCACCACAACCATTTCAAAGACTTATAAAAGAGTCGTTAAATATTTCGAAATTTAAGCTGATGAGAAGCCAAATAGAAGCAAAACCATAGAAAGTGAATAGAGATGATCCAGACGGGAACGTTAGTCCTTGATACCAACGTGTTAAGGGAGTTAAGAAAAAGAGACAGAGTGAGCAGTCAATCTCAGACGAAGTCCTTCGGACCATCTTGGAGGTGCCTCTGTCAGGAGTTGCATTACCACGCCATATTGAAGCATCGATCCAATAAATTCAGCAATCTTGATTGTTCTTACAGAGTGCTCGCTTCTATCGCATGGAGTAAAGGGCCTCTGTAGTGTAAGAATGCTAAGAAAATTGAAACTTGACAGATATATCTTCAAATGACATTTTTCGAGAAATGCTACTACGAATCATAGGTGCTCTTAAACGAACATATGATAAGTCACTAAATGGTGTTATAGAAATGTGATTATTGTTACCAGACGAACTCTTTTTACTAGAGTAGTAAGAAGATATTCGTTTTTATTTTTGAAAAAACAAGCTTTTTTATGATTTAACATTTTACTCGTAAATACAGTTTATAAATCAACAAGATCTCTCATCAGATCAGACTTCTCAATTCAAGTAAAATAATATACACATTAAAATAAAAAAAATAGACGAAATCTGTACTAATAATAAGGTTCCGTATAGTGGGAAAGCTCCTTTAGCGGGCAACGGCGCGGTGTAGTGGCGAAACGGCGTAACGGGTAGCGGCGTAGCCGTTAGCCGTCTATTGTCTGACGCACAGCGCCGACGCGCGATCATTGTTTTATATTCCCTGGCTTCACGGTCTTAAAACGCTTTAAAATCGAGCTGATAATTTTTTCTCCCTTTTATCTGTTTGGTATAAAAAAGTTGTGAATATTTTAAAGAAAAATACGTGAGATTTTAATCATAGAAAGAATATACTTGTGTATTATATATAACTTAAATTTTGATCTAAATTTAAAATAAGCAATTTCACTCAACATAAGTTTAAATTGATGGAAAAAAAATTTAAACCAGGTAGTTATTTTAATTTTAATGTGGCTATCGAAAAAAATTAGCTTCGAAGAATACATGTTATTTTCATATTGAAAATTATCTAAAATGCCAAACATGTACATAATACAATAGCTGCAAATTTACATAATGTTTCAACAAATTACGAATTCTCGCTCAAGAACTCTTCACAAGAGCTTTGAGAAGTGAATTGTCCAATCAATACACTTAACAGGGGTTTTAAAATTAAATTAAAGAATTGATATTTATATTACTGTATTAATTGATGGTCCTCATGTTCCATTACTATGAAACACCAAGAGTTAAACTTAAGATTAGATTTTTAAACTTTATTTTGAATAAACTGACAAAAAAATATCTCATTGTGTCGATAAAATCAATTAACAGATTTTTTTGAAAATGATAGTAAAATAGGCGCTTCTTAAGTGCTGTTTCGTAACAAATAAAAATTTCATACCGTTAGCACCGTGTTTTTAAATTTATAAAAGGTAGCTCAAGTTTGCCATTAAAATAATAAAGAAAAATAAGGTTTTAAAGAAAAGTATAAAATCAAGCACATTAAAAAGCAATACAATATGTCTATTTTTCATCAGACATTCTTCACAGAACTTGAAAATCTTATTATTGAAGTATTTTAACTTTTATTCAAAATCTTAATGATGGTTTATGATATACCTATACAAAATATCACATCTACGAGTATATGGTTCAACAGGATTTTAAGTTATTGTAAAAGACAAAAATAATCTCAACCACACAAACCCCTGTTTCTCTTGTACAAAAGTAAAATAAATAAACTTGAACGTTTTTAAATGTATTGCTATAATAAGTCGCGACACTTAACCAAGCCTACATTGGTTCAAATGTATTGCTATATCAAGTCGCGACACTTAACCAAGCCTACATTGGATCAAATGTATTGCTATATCAAGTCGGGACACTTAACCAAGCCTACATTGGATCAAATGTCACAAATGGGTCGATTTCAAACGTTGTCTCTTTATATTTATGTCCTTTAATGGGATGTCTCCATTGTAGTTTACGAATCTGTGCCTGAAATATGTCTTTTCGGCGGGAAGTAGAACTTTGCGGTGGATTTCGCTTTATCGAATGAATTGATTGATCCAAAACATCAGGGTATTCTGACAGGGCTTTAGCCATTTTTGGTTCTGTGACGTTAAATAGTCTGCATATAAGTGTTAAAGATATGGGTGCGTAGCTTTAGGAAGCACTTGAAAGCAAAAAGTGTATGATTATATGTGAATACTACACACATACACTACAATCCGTCTAAAGACAAATGTGTAATAACCACATATAAATAAATAAATATAGGTTTATTGATATGAACCTAGTATGTACTATATATACCTATATACCATATAAATACAATCCAAAATTGCACACATATCTCAAGATAATTAGGATAAAAATTAATACAAATGACACAATTGTATAACGAAAGTGTAATAAATAATAATACAAGTGACTACAACATTTTAAAAGGAAAATGTAATTTAATACAATAAAATTACATATTTTTTTAACGAAAGTATTATAAAATATAAAACAGGTGACTATAACATTTTATAACGAAAGTGTAATAAAATACAATACAAGTGACAACATTTTATAACGAAAGTGTAATATAATACAATACAAATGACTACAACATTTTATAACGACTGTTTTATATAATATTATACAAGTGACTACAATATTTTATAACGAAAGTGTAATTTAATACAATAAAAGTGACAACATTTTTAATGGCATTGTTTTTAGGAAAAAAATAATTAAATACCTTTAGATAAGCGCATTGTGCCGTCATTGACTGCCCTTGCGTCAGCCCAGGTATACCCTAAGGCCGTTAAAACATTAGCTCGTAACGCCCCTACGTTTTAACGCTTCCGCGCGGCTAATCCCCCGCGGCCCCCCTCGCGCCACTCGCCTACCCCACACCGTATCCGTGTCCGGTATTGAAAAATTACCATTTATGCTAATTTTAATTTCATGACATTTTTTTGTCGTTTGCTCTTTTGTTTCACGAGAGTTTTTTTATACGTGATTTTTATTATAACCAATAAAATTTGAAGGTGAAAATAGATTAAAGTTATAGAAAATATAACGTTTTAATGTCGATACTTAAATTTAACATCATACATATTTACAAAATCGATACTTTGGCGATAGTAAAAAAGCGAATAATACTATTCATTTTATTTCAAAGAATATACAAGAAATACATCACAATTTTCATACAAAACTTATAATATCAAGGAATAAATTCTCAATAACCAGTCGTTATTTCATTTAAAGTTCCGTTTTGTCAGCGAGTTAGCGAAAATATTAGTAATTATATAAAATATACGAAAAAAAAAACACTCATACTTCAGTTAATTCAACCACCATCCTCCTAAACTCTGAGAGTGTTGAACTAAATAACATTTAAGTCAGTTACCGCGTTGTTCTCTCGGCATATTCTTACTACTAGGTTATAGAAGCCAATGTTACTTCTTAATGTCACTACACTGAAGAAAGCCGATCTCCTAAGAGAGCGAGAAAGAACACTAAAATCAATACGTTCCCGACTTACAGGTGAGTCCAAAAACCTTTTAAGACTTGACAAAGAAATACTAGATCAAAGGTACGTCAACAAGTCTCAAGCGATTGAAGATAAAAAAAACTCGTTAATTACTGTACGACTCAAGAACACTTAGCGCCCTTTCCTATGACACATACACCTCAATAATCGCCAATTCAATACTATATCTACTTTGAAAGTGATTGTATTCGCTAAACAACGGGTTATTAATAAGATTGATGACCTCCGATGTCTAGTTGGTTGGTAATATGCTTGACTTTTACCCGGGGCTCGATTTCCAATAGCACCCAACATAAATAATAAGAAGAGGTCCTAGTCTTGTAAATGAATTCGTCTGAGTACATTTTCGAGAATTTTTACCTTTTCATGTACCTACAAGTGCAACGATGAACCGCAAGTTCCGTGCTTACTCAAGAATTTCTACACCCGAAGACTCAATTACTGAAGCCAAAGACCATAGTGTTTCTTGCCCATACTCTTCTATGAGTATATGTAAAACACAAATTCGAGTATGTCGAAGGGAACAATACAAATGAAAGAATAAGATAAGTTTTACAATTCCCGTAGAGGAAAAATAGATTTTTGATAATTTTGCCAGCATTTGATAACATATCCACATTGTTATCTTAAATAAGTATGCCAAAAAAATATATACACACTTTGAATGATTATTCAGTATTAAGTAAGGTAAACATTAGATTTAAACTTGAAATTTAAGAAAGCAAAAGTATTTTTTTAATTATCGCAAATGCTCTAATTGATGACCGTTCTTGCCCATGCACTGCTGATAAAGTGGAATTGCAAACATCACGAATAATTTGTTTTGGCATTTTAAACAAATTTATTTTACACATGACAAGAAATGTACATAATTTGCGAAAAACAGCAGGTAATTTAATTTGGACTCACAACTTTAATGGATCTGGGTTTGTTGCCTTTCATTTGTGGTGTCCCCAGTAAGCTAGGCTTTTGCCTGTATCTCACTGTGGACATATACTCGTAGCATGAAAAAATAAATCGATGCTTCTTTCCGATTTTTGATTATGTAAAACCCCGTTGCACATTTAAGGGCATCCTTTTTCAATGGATACTCTCAACTCATTAGCTGTTGCCGATTTTGTGTTATAAACTTTATTTTTGATGAGACCCCATAAATAGTCGATTGGTGTGAGATTTGGGAAGCGCAGGGTATTCAATGCTACATCTATGTCCAATCTATCTGTTCGGGAAATGTTCATCAAGATAGGCCTTCACATTTTGATGGTAGTGGAGAATTACACCATCTTTCTTGAAATAAAAATCCTCCTCACCCCTAAATTCCTCACGAGTACGTGGTGTGATAAATTCATGTTGTAAGTTGTAATAGTGTGTGTACATTTTTGGGACACTATGAATGCATCATAAGTTCACGGCCCTGATGAGACATCGAACAGTAAATATATGAGAAAGAGAATAACATGTACTTCAAATGAGGTAATACGGAGTACTCCTTTCATCAAGCATCTAAGCCGAGTGAAATATTGTCAATTCTCAAGACTCCTCATCAGCTTGATATTAATGTGTAGTGACTGTTTTTTTTATATTTTATTATTTTAGTTATATTTTTACATGTATGTTTGTACTTTGTTTAAGTGACATTGCATTGCGTTTATGTAAATAATATATTATGTACGAGCATGTGTATGGATTTTGTATTTACCTGAAAATCTGGAATTAATATGTAATGATTATTATTATATCAGAATTTAACGACAGTGAATTGTTTTAATCGTGTAGGTCATATCTTATTTGACGCAAATTTATCCAGTATTACTTATAAGCTACTTATAGTTAGTAAAACTCTTGTCTTTCTTTGGAGGTTTTGATTTCCATTATTTATGGCAATCAAAGTAATTTCCCCAGTCTATTTAACAGTTTATCGACGTGGTTACTGTTATCTCTTTATATGCAATAGTACACCCAGTATTTACAACGACATACTATATGCCCCCATTGATTCTAAACACGAAGACTAGATTGATGTGCTTGAAGAACTTGTTGTACCGTGCTTCTTCCACGCTCTTATAAATGTCCAATATATTAAAGATTACTATAAGAACGAAATAAAACCAACACTATAAACTCAAATACCAAAGTGCCTTTAGGGTGGCATTTCATTACCAATTTGCTATACCAATACCAGTTTGCTATTTATTGTAATAATTCATCTATTGGCATGTTTATAAAAGTCACATGGCCAAGAAAAAAATCGCAATGTTTCTAGTATATTAAAGAGTAATCGATTAGTGAATGAACCGCGTCCTTTATGCTCGGTCTATTGGCTCCTCCACCTTGAGGCGCATTCTTCTTGCCACTATACTCGGCCTATGTAAACATCTGCGATTAGTTACGGGTGACGATTTCATTCTCATTAAAATGTATTGTAAATGTAAAAAAATATCCAATTCAATTTTTACCGATTTTGAGATAGTGTAAAATGAAGAAGCGTATATAAAACAGTACATTTATATGGAATGGAAAATTTATATGGAAAAGTGCACATTGTTTTTTTTTTATTTTTTGCACAAGCATCTATGTCCAATAATCTCCAATTATTATTTGATGTACCAATATTTCGTGTTAATTATCTAATCTTAAAATTTATTACTCAGCTAGCAGAATACCATGCACTCGGCCTAGTACTTTTAACGTGCAATGAAGGCATACGTTCTATTATTCCATGATATTTTAATTTGAAAATTAATATATAATGCTACAAAGTAACATATTGGATAACATGCACTTTGTAGGCAAGATATGTTTTTGTATGTCCGTTTTTGCACGTACATTCTACTGTATTTAATTAGTTCTTGATCGAGGACTAGTTTCGTGTAAGCAATAATTTGGCTAGTATGTGCTTGAGCTAGTACTACTCACGTATAAGATGGCACATATTATGTTGTATTGTTTTATTTCATTGTATTGTATAATATTTTTGTTCCACACAGTACACCTTGGCGGGCTTATTGAAATACGGAAATATCTTCCAACCAACTAGAAAGATATTAAACAAGCCTTAAATTAAAAACACTCTAATTTTTTTAAATTCCTGGATGCTAACGAGAATCAAAACCGCAGCTTCCGGGCTGGATGACAAACATTTTATCAACTAGGGCACGCAGACCGTTAATTATTTTTATCATTTGGTCTATAAAAATAAACTATATGGTAATTAAATAAAAACAGATAATGCTATTCATTTATACAAATCTACGTAGAATAATAATAATAATAACGTAAGTATTTCTCCCACGGTGATTGATAGATTAGAAAGCGCTGAGTTGCTCCCATCCCAGGACCCCAGTACGCCAGGACCGCGGCGCGATGATACGATAGGATACGATACGATAATACAGCAGAGTTGTAACAACAAACAATACAAAGTGATAATTAACATTAAATTAGCCGGGGGAGAGTCGCCTTTATACACCTTTAATGGACGTGTCGGCTGTAAACGGGCCTTATCATCAATTATAATTAATAATTTCATCCTTCAGGTGTAGCTACCCTCTACCCCCTTGCCCTTTGCGAGTTCCACCACCTTATCGCCCCAATTTGTCTCGTCTTGTTTCAAAAACCACGATTTGCTACTTTTCTTGCATTCAAAAACAAAAAAAGGAAATTGAAATATTTAAAAATAACACGCAAATAACTCTATAGTAAATATGTCGAAACATTAAAATATTAAGTCATGTTAAAGTAGGTTCATAAAAAAAAATTTAATGCTGAGTGATTAAAATAAATATTTATCAAAGGTTTCAGATTTTGTAAGTGGAATAAAAACGTCATTTATTGTTAAATATTTTTAAATAATTTTTACTTAAATTATTTAAATGTTTACATAATTCCACTCTAATATGCATAATATAAATCGTCTATATCGGCTGCCTTATGAGGATCATTGTCTGTTCTGAGATAGCTGACTTTACACACACAATATTTTAACATATTTTAACATACACGTAAAAATACAACAAGTCCGAGATACAGCTAATGAATTGTGACAACTCTAATAAAAAAACGGTGTATAATATATTGACATAACTTATTCGAAAATCGCCTTCTCCGAGCCGTGATCACCAAAACATAAAATTTTTAAACTCACCTGTCACACAAATTTTATATTGTCATTTCACAATTGTAAGTTTTTATATAAATTCTGATGAAATATAACAAAGGCTTACACAATATATAAAATCATGAGAAAAGTACATGCAAAAGAAATAAATACATTCTTGGATATATTTACATATAACATTCCTTCAGGAATTTTGTATTACAGTTTGCCATTTTATTACGTATAGTAAAATAATATTTACTAATTAAGCGGACAGTTTTTAACTTAAAATGTGTTTTATTTTGAAGTAAGGTTGTATAAATGTTTATTAAAAGAAATAAAAAATTTAGGCAGAGTCTTTTAAAGCCATACATTTTTTTGAGGTATATGATCGGAATTTTTGACAAATTTTTGTAAGCCACAAATCTGTTTTGTATACTTCTATAAAATAATGCAAATTTCTCGAACTGATTTAGGTTTAATTTTTTTCGATTAAAGTAATTATTAAAAAAAATTATCCAAAAGTTTTGCAAAAAGGTGTCCGTTTTTGCGTATTTTCTTTATCAAATAGGGAACAAATAAATTGGCCTGACATGAACGTGTTCACGGACGTTGCCGAAGTGGATCTTTTTAGCAACTTCGGAAAGCCAAACTCCTTTAGGTCATCCTAGGCAGATTAGAATTGTACGAAAGGACCTAAAATGGAGTTCGAAGGTCTGTGATTGTGAAGGGAAAGGTTAAAATTAAAGGTAATGGGATGAAGGAGGTGACAAAATTACACATAATTCTTGCAAGTTTATCACTATGATTTTATTTGTTAAGAAAAATTTCTACTTATTTAATTTATTTTGGGAAAATCTTTTCGAGACAAAATATGCAGATACTGGGAATTTAGTTGAGCAGCAAAGCCTTATTTATAAAGCGCTGCTTTGTTGTATAATTCAACCATCATAATGGAAGCCAGCGGGTGGGGTATTTAGGAGTTTTCTTTTAATGCACGCTAGTTAGTTCGCATTGTAACTCTGCCAAAACACCACAATCATAATTATTCTACATTTCACTTTTAACTCTTTTCTATAAAGCAATATTACATTAAAATTATACGAAAACAACTTTACAATTTGTGTAGAAAAAATAGTAATAAGTAAAGTTATTAAAGACCGATGACTTTTCAAATGCGGAATGTTTGTAGCCTATTTTTCAAATAATATAAATAAATTTCCCCCCACTTTTCTATTCCATTTTCAAACTTCAAATATATTTATTATTTTATATATGTGCATATGTCCAATATAAACTTTCTGGATTAAATCTTCTGTTACCTTGAATTCAGCACTTTTCATTAATTATTGTTAAAATTTTCAGTTTCATTAGAAGAGATAAACTCGCAATGTACTGTGTGCAATAAAAACTGACAAATAAATGATCGAATAATGAAATTAATGGGATTTCAAATATTTTTTGTTCGATTTGATCTAACGCTAGCAACAAAAAAACACATTTGAATGGTATCATTGCAAACAAATTATAAATATATTGAATTTAAATAATTAGGATTTTTAACGTATAAGGTTTTAATGATATTCCCAATTAAGTTGATTGCCTAATATAGTGGCTTAAATTAGTATCCATACTCGAAACCTTTTACGATATGACTTAAATTTGTACTTGAAATAATCGTTCCAAGTGCATGCAAATTATTTTTAATATAAAATAATAAAAAATGAGATATTAAATACCGAATTTAGTTAATATTTTAAATCCCAATTCATATAAAGTAAATTTAATTAAAATAACTTAACTGTATTAAATTATTTTGAACTATCAATTATGCGCTGTATTATTGTATTGTACTGTTATTGTGTACAGTAAAACTATATGGATTTATTTATATTTGGGAATCTTTTTTATCCAACTAGAAATATAGTAAAGTTGTCCAAAATGTCATATAACTCCACTACTTAAAGACTTGGAAGATTGAAGATAGAGGGGAGGGTTCAACATATTTTTAAAACAAAAGTTATAGTCTTAAGGCGATCAACAATAAGCTCCTCGATATTTCCAGGATTGTTTTAGATTGGGGGAGACTTCCAAATTTCGTCTCAGGTTAAGGTTAAACGCTGCGAATACTTTGACTTTTTTAATCCTAGCAAAGTTAACAAACCCATATATTTCAATATTATATTTCAGGTACCGGGATCTCTTCTATTAAATATTCTTCCTCCACCCTGAGGTCAATCTCCAATTTGGCGAAATTTTCAGAAGACTTGAAAAGTCCCTTGTTTTCTGTACATATTAGGTTACGCTCTTGAGGGGATAGTTGGGAAACAGTGCTGTTCCAAATCATCAAAAAATTGTGCACCCAGCTAGAGCCCTTTTTAATAAATTTATACTAACGAAAATTGAACCTGTAACGTCCAGGCTGAAAGAATGGTTTATTACCCACAAAACCACGGATCTTCAATTTCTCAGAGTTTAACAAAACTGTGTAATTATTGAGAAAATGATATACCATTTTTATTAAATATTTATGTTATTTAATAAGTAATCCGTATAATAAAACATTAATTAACAGACAAAAATCTAAAAAAAAACTATTCTTGATGAAAGCTTCATCGAGTTAAATATGAGTGCAAGTGAGAGTTGAGAATGCTTTCAGTTACTTATCGGCATTGTAGAAGAGGAATTAAAATAGAGGCGCATGGTTACACAGTAGCGCGCTGGACTTCCGTTAGGATGGGCGCCTGTTCGAATCATGCACTCTATATCTCGCCTCAAACGGCATTACCATTTTTCGTATAATATCCTGGAGTTAAAAGGTATCTATGACTGTTTATATATATTATTTGTTGTGTTATCGAAAATATTGAAAATTAAATAATATATTGCATATTATATATACTATTAATTTCATATGATGAATCAAGCTATCCAAAAAGTCAAATTCGTCGATCTACGGAAAGATGCGATTTATGATGATGATTTATTATTTGGTGCTAGTAAATGACAATAAGCTATCTTTACCCATATTGATGACTTGCTTTCCTCTGCTTGATGGCCCAGTTCATGGCCACGGTGGCGTATCTCAGAGTTCGACTCTGATGTTCCGAGAGAACTCATAAATTTGCAGAGATGTGTAGTCAGGCAACATTTTTTAAAATAAAATACCGACGACTTTCATTAAAGACCTATTAATGGTCTCCATGACCATCATGACCTCGTAATGGTCTCCATGACCTGTCTTTCGACTCGGGAGTTGCAGGTTCAATTCCTCTTGGACCTAAATTAAAATAATTCCAGTCTGGTTTTCCCTTAATGCCTCTTAAATATATCTAGGTAGGTAAAGGGAGATTGCCGCGTGGTAATAAACTCAACAGGCTGTAATGTTTACGACGAAAGTGTAATAATACAATCATTAATACAATTGAGGACCATCAGAAACGATTTGTAAATAATTCTCTCATCGCTCGTGAAATTGTGTAAATAGTGGTATTTCTAGGAAAATAAGAAGTAGGGAAAGGTCGAAGAAGACGTCCTTGGTACAAAGCTAATTTAAGGTACAAAGTAAAACTATGTGAGTTATTAACATAATTAAATTTACGTTTGTTATATTAGGTGGAAAGGAATGGATGAATGAATGAATACCCATTCCCCATTAGGAGTAAAATAGTAGGCATAATGCAAAGTGATGGATCAGGGTACTTGAAGTTGGTACCACCGGAGATGGGCATATCCTGTTGCATACAGTGCAAGGTATTTCAGTATTTACAGCTTGTCTGCGTTTTACTGTCTCTCCATTGGGTCCTTGATAACTAACAGCAGTTTTACTCCATTTGGATCTATATGCTGCTGTTTACTTTCAGTTGTGCTGATAATTAATATCTCATGCAGTACGTCCTAATATCTCTTGCGTTGCCCACCGTGCTTTCTTCTGCCTTCCGTTAGCTCACCAAAGAGGATATTTCTTGAGGGCCGGCATTTAGGCATGCGAACCACCTGTCAGACCAACGAAGGAGTGCACGCGACACTAGAATATCGATGCTACAGCAGTTTGCTCTTCTCAAATTTCACAATTTGATGTTCTATATTATAGGTTGAAATAACTTCACTAAAAATTACATAGCTTTTTTTACTTTACAGTTTTGAGGACTTCAAATATTTTTCTACGTTACTAAAAAGCAACTTCTTTTACAAAATTGAAAATTTAAAAAAAATAATAAAAGAATCACGTTCATATTTTTTGAACATTTTTTATGTTTTTGCTGCAAAAACATTGATGGATGATAAATCGAAATCATGTTCGGAATAAATTTGCAACGGAGTGTGTGTTGCTTGTTGTGTGCCTGTACCGGGCGGGCAGGCGCGGACTGGAATTAATTTCCCGTCAGCGCCGGCCGCAATACTCCACGGGATAATATGCAAGCTTGTAACTTGGAGTGTGGAATCAACACATTGATTTATTGAATATTTGCAATGGATATTACTTTTTATATAAAAAAATAATATTTTTACATATTCTCTATTTAAAAGAGACATGAAGATTTGTAATATGAGAAGATTACGCCAAGGAAAGAAATCGAGGTGTTTTGTCGAGGCTGGGAGGTATGTGAGGAACGTTGGCTATCCTTGACCTCAAACTCAAGCGAGAGGGTGAATTGTGGAGTAGGCTCTGACGAAAATTCAATTTGGTATTGCTGGTGTGGCCGTATCTGTGTATCGAGAATCGGTCCCTTAAGTCATCAGAAAAAAATACTGCCAACCCCAAGATTTGCTTCAATAATAATTGATTATTAGTCATTGCGTACCCATCGTCTTTCAAGACGGACATGGATCATAAAAAAAAACAAATTATATTCATCAATATGGAATCTCAAATAAAGTGAAGATGATTAATCTAAGGTTTCTTGTAGTTTGTTCTGACATGGTATCTAGTGATATTTTTTTTTATTTTCAAAACTAAATCCGATTTGCGTAGAAAAAAATAATTATAAGTGACGACAAACTGATCTCCGTTGTGTTACACTATTTTGAGCACAAAACTTCACAATATTTTAAAGTGATATCGAAAAATTTATTCATCGTTTTAAACAAATGTGCCCAACAATAGGATGACTTTATTGCATTTATTTTGTTTCATTCTTTCACCTTTTTTATATTCTTGAGCTGGAAATTTTAAGACCTTACTACATGTTTTATTCTTGAACTTAAATACAGATTCCCTTATATATTAGATAACATATAGTAGAATGCTTTACTTCTAGCCCGGAGGTGTAAGGTTCGATTCCCGATGGAATCCAAAAAGTGTCTTAGTCTGATTTTTCACATAAAAAAGTCTTTTTCTTTTCTTTCAAAAAAAATATGGTTATTCTGTATACAACGAAAATGTAAAATGATGTGAATATGATGAAAATTTAATTAAATAGTAAAAAAATCTTCTTCAATCGGTAGAAATATCAATAGTGAACACAATTTTCACTTCCAGGTAAATGTGTAAAATAAAAAAATAAATAACGTTAAAATACAGCAACCTATTTAAACACAACTTTTATTTGTAAGAATATGAATGAGTCATGTGTTTGAGATAAGATATTATTAGATGCCGCTGATTGCCCTTTCAATGTTAATTGGCAAAAAGCAATCTGCTGAGCGGATCTCCTCAAGAGAGTTGAAGAAAGGAAAAAGTAAACTGTGGGGTCTTCCTAAAGTCACGCATTTAATACTTAAATCTTTAAGAATATAAGAGATATAAAATATTCTACAGGCAGTATGATTCACTAAAAAGTAAACTCATTACTAATAAAGAGGCTTTTTAGTAGAACGCTTGACTTCTACTCTACTCGGAGGTTTGGGTTTCGATTCCCGATGAAAACCAAATTTAAAACATATTTTATTGTTGTTTCCACAATGCGGATTTTCACACCTTCTAGTCTGGCTGGAAGAAATCTAAATAATAATAAGTCCACCGACCACTTTAAAGCCTTGCCTAGTTAAGTGGTTCTTTATATCAACACAAATGGTATGTTATGTATCTTTACTCTATGACTCGCCTTACAATAAAAAAACTCTAATAATGTTAAATGTTGTATTGGAAATATTTAATATATTTAAACAAACATGTATTTTAAAAAGTATGATGTAATAAAACTAACATACAAGTATGTGCATGTGTTTGCAAGTGTGTTAAATTTTCCTTCAAAATTTATTCATTCAATTAGTATCTAAGCACGTTCATTCAGTAATATACGTGGGTCGTCCAGAAAGTAAAGAACGTTTTGGCATAACTAAATAAAAACGAAAGATATCAACACAAAATTTTATTTACAAAGTCACAGTACCTTACTCTATTTTTCAATGTAGTCGCTATAGCTGTCAAGGCACTTATTGTAACGTGGAACCAATTTTCCAATTCTGATGTTATACTCTTCTACCGCCAAAGATTTGAGCCAGGATGTCACTTCTTGTTTGAGGTATTCATCGTTCGCGAACTGTTTTCCACCCAAAAACTTCTTTAGTTTCGGGAATAAGTGAAAATCACTTGGTGCCAAGTCAGGGCTGTGACGAGGATGTCCAAAAATTTCCCACTTAAGACGTTGAAGTTCTCGCTGTGTTCGTGCTGATGCATGAGGCCGTGCATTGTCATGAGTCAAAACCACCTTTCCCGACAACATTCCACGTCTCTTGCTTTGGATGGCGCGTCTAAGTCGTTGAAGATTTTCACAATAGACCTCTGAATTTATTGTGTGTCCTCTTGGCATAAACTCCACGTGGATCAAACCCTTTCGGGCCCAAAAAACTGTTGCTATCACTTTTCTGGTGTTGAGGTTCGGTTTTACTTTTCCGAGCACACATTTTTTGTAGCCAAGATGCTCTGTCACTATTTCATGTAGGAGTGATCGTGAAATTTGTGGGAAAGATTCATGTACTGTGCTTAAAATGAAACGCCAGTTTTCCTGAATTTTGTCTTCAACTTTTGCTTTTAACTCATCCGTAACGAGTGATGGCCTCCCACTCCGATCTTCATCGTGCACGCTGGTTCTTCCTTGATTGAACTTTGTGCACCATTTCCTCACTGAAGCCTCGTTCATTGCACTATCATCATAAACATTCTTTATTTGCCTATAAATTTCGATACGCCGAACATTTTGTGCATTCAGAAAACGAATGACACTACGCACTTCACATTTGGCGGGATTTTCGATGGGCGCAGCCATTTTGAAAGGTTACAGAACAAAGACGCACAACCGTTCAGTAACAAAACTAGACTCGCACTGAAGCGAGGGAAGGAGCTAACTGGCGCGCATACGATCGCGGGGGGGATCGGCGCAGGGCGTGGTGTGCAATCGTTTTTTACTTTCCGGACGCACCTAGTACAAACAATAACATTTTTATAAAAAATATTTCATTTATATTATATTTTAGATTTATGAAAATATTTATTGATCGTTTAATTTTAAAAAGTTGCGTAAAAAATATCAGTAATTTATAGATTTTTAGAATAAAATATATGGATTCATATGATATTTTTTTGACAATTGAAGAAAAGAAATATTTTCCAAAGTAATATTTATTAACACCATAAACATTGAAAAAAAATCAACTTTTTTTATTAGTTTTTAAATCTTGATCAATATTTATCTATTTTTAAATCTAAATAAGACATTTGTTTAACACAATGTTATCAAATTTACTTACGTTTCATAAGATGAAACACTTTATTCACCACACTTGTATTTGAGTCAACAGCTGGTTTCGAAGACGCCTGCCTTCTGCGTTAGGTTAAGTATTGATTAATTAAAATATCTAACTTAAATCTATTAGTGGTTAATGCAAATTGTAGAGTTGGGTTTGTCGTGTCAATTACAAAATTAAATGATTTAATTTATTACAAATCTGATGAAATATTTCTTCATATCCTTAAAACGCCCAATGTTACTTTAAAAAAAATCAAAACAGTTAATAATTTTGATGAATGAAAATTAGGGAAGATTGCCGCCAGGCAAAAATGGGGTAGAAAGTTTGTTGAGGAGAACGGGTAAAACCAACATCGAAACAAATCGACGGCAGATAAACAATGAGGAATACAAAAAAAAAACATACAAATATATCTCACAAACCGCCCAGCGTTGTGCTTACGATGCATGAAAAGAATAACCAATTTCAGCTGAATAATTTCCTCGGAGGATAATAATACTGATCTTATGAAATGATGGGAAATTCGCTATGCTTTTATTTTGAAGAATTCTGTTTCATTCGAAGAAGTTTAGTTCGGATGATTTTTGAACCGGAGTTTGCGTTGATAGCTTTTTTGTGAAGTAAAATTATTTTTATTTCTTTATTTCATTTTGATTACTCTTTCGTTGTACAGTACAATCTGCCGAAATTATTGACATGTGGTAATATCTTTCAACTTAACAGAAATATGTTAAAGAAAGTCTTAAGCGGAAACCAGAAAATTCTTATTAAAAAATGGGGAGGTAATGTTCAATCATTTCATGAAATGAAAAAGTTGCTAGTTTTATTTATGTGTATGTGACGGGATATGTCAGGCAAACCGTTCAGACCGAGGATAATTGTCCACCATGGATATGTGAAAATCTATTAGTTTATTGTATGCAAGCTATATACTATAGTTTTAGCAAATACATAGTCTTTACAGATTGAAGGTGAAATTTGGTTAGCAAGGCGATCTAAGTTCCGTGATAATCGGTAGGTTTTGTCCGCCGTAGCTTTTTGTTTTAGTTAGTTTATAAAACCACATTATTTGTTGATAAAAAACGCTCTTCGAATATAGGAGTACGTTAAATTTAATCCACCTGTGATCGAACCCGGAATTTCCGTTTACTTAATTTGATCGCTAAACACCAGACCACGAGTGCCAACATCTATAAATTAATTATATACGAGTATATTAAAAGAATAGTATTATTAATTTGAAACAAAAATATATAGGGGGATAAAGGTAAAATTATAGTTATTTGATCTCAAAAATAAATAAACCCTATATACACCCATACTATCACATTATTTCCCTTTAAGAGTAGGCACAAAGAGCAGGTCTAAATTCTTTACGATCATGACATACTTCCTTATCTTCTATGTACATACAACCAAACTGTTTTAAAATATTTTAGGTGTGCTTACTCCGTATCTTTCCTTCTTTAAAAAAAACATTCGATTGATATAACTATATCTTTTTCAAGAATTTTCAACCGTATCCACAACCGCTCTCGACTTTTTGTGAATTATTTTCATTACTTCCGTTAGAAAAATTTGTTTTTTTTTACACCACGGATTCAAATACTAAAAGATATTTTTTACAGTATTCATAGTAATAACATATAACATATTTATTTCTCAATTCATAAAGAAAGTTTTTCTGTCTTATTCGTGGTAAATCGTATTATTATATAATGTTGGATTTTGACTATTGTGTTCAACTATTAGAAAATAATATAAAAAACTCACATTTAAAAAAAATACTGTTAACGTTGCTAATATGATATTTTATGTAATATTTACCAACATATCATTTTTCCAAATTTAAAATTTAAAAACACTTTAATGCAATTGTAGCTAAAATACTTTTCGTATATTGTTGGAATAACTTTGTACATACGAGTATGTTCATTATATTCGTTTTGGAATAGGTGTACCACAAATATGTTTCCAGTCAGCGAGTTATATGTTGCTGTGGCTAAAATTGAATTTCAAATACCGACAGTAATCAAAATGTCATGTTTAGTTGATCATAACGTTTAATGTGAACTGGAGAGGTTTGAGAAAAATACTTCATGATATGACGACTTACGTTACTTTGTTACTAAGAGGCATATTTTTCAACCCGGAAGTGTGGGTTAAATCTCCGTTGTTATCTAGATTTTTTTAAATAAACATTTCCAAGCTTGTTTGATAGCATTATGGCAGATGGAAGCAATTACCTTTTGGCAATAAGTCTACTAGATCGTACTGTATGCAACAAAAATGTAATGAAATACAATATTAGAAAGTTTCAGATTGTCCTCGAGATCATAGAAAAATACTATCAGGACTGGAGGTTCAAAATTATTGACGCCAAAACTAAAGTTTTCATGTTCTCCCGCAAAGTCAAGGAAATAGTGCCATCGGTGCTCTTACTCATCGGTAGTTGCCTAGTCGAGTGGTGGGTCGTGGTCAAATATCTTGGTCTGCACCTCGACCGGTGACTGATGGGGAATACCCATTTGAATATCATCAGACAGAAGGACCAAAAAGGCATTGGGACCATCAGTTTGGTATTCCACCGACGCTGCTTCCTTTCATTCAAAAATAAGCTATATACCCTCATTCATCCGACTTTGACCTATGCTGAACCTGTTTGGGTAGTGTAAGCAACATGGATAGCCTAAAGCTTTAACGAGTGCAGAATAAGGCGTTCAAGATCTCCTCCAAGACCCATCTCACAACAAATCTCTGCCGACTTCAGGCTGAACAGCGTAAAAAACCCTGCAACACCACATCCTTGCTTGGACCGTGAAGTTCTATAAAAAAACAGGTCTACAGAATCCTCTAATCGTTATGTACTTTTCTATTATAAGCGCATACTTCCAAAGCATCGTCTGTTGCCTGACTAATCCACCTAAAGTATTAGCAGAGAGGACCAAAGTTTGAGAGAAATCGATGAAATTCAAGTAGCCTGAACGAGTAGACATGTACGTGTGTATAAAAAGAAGTAAATAAAATAATAAGCTGTAAGAATTTTTATCTAACTTTAAGTTGGTATAAAGGTGTTCATTATTTTTAAGAAATTACGTATTAAGATTATTAAAATAAAAAAATAAAATTACATATAGGAAATCAAAATACGGTAAGCTTATAGTTCTAATATGTATTATATATGGGTATAGTCTTTGGTAAATGTTTGTATAATACATGACTTTTTTAACCCTTCCTGTCCAGTGATGTGTAACTAGCTCACATTGCTTCTATAAACTTTAATATCTCTATAAATATAATAAATACTGGGTTCAGATTTTAGGTATTCCTCCGTAATACATTTACGCATTGAATGAAAAAAATAATATAAATAATGATTAGCACTTATCGGCCACATCAGAGATATTTTGTGAAAATCGGGAATAAATTCACCAAAACAATCAAACGTGTGCCAGTGTGTGACGTAGGTATATTCATTCTGAAAAACCCCTATAGGTGAGCAAGCGACGCTATTCCCGTCTCACTCTCACTCTACTTCGGTATATGGGAACGCAAGAAATAGAATCTCAGTTCGTTCGCTTCTCTCGCTCAGTAGCCAGCGAGCTTTCGTTCGAGGTGGTCATTTCGCCTATTTTGTGAACGTCGTCCGATGTTTTTTTTTCATGTTTTCAGCAATTAAATTAAAATTATTATGACTTTTGACTTCACATTTAATTAATTTAAGCGATTGACTATGAATATTCTTATTTTTTCTGATTTTAAATCGCTCATTTTTACATATGTATTGAATACACAGCACCGGAACGGGTGGATTTTTTTAGCACAGGAAGGGAAAGGTTAAATAAAGAAATAAAAAAAAAACAACATTAGAAATAATGTCTTTTTTTCAAGAAGGTTGTTGGATTGATGAGAGCTTGAAATTATGTTAATTAATTTATATCCTTTCATTGTCAAGTACAATTTATCTGTTTGCACTTATTGTATTATATTTTGGTTCATTTCGTGATTTTTTAAGTCAATTCATCTTTTTATAAGGATGGTTTGTTTCAACGACAAAATAACAATTTAAAATGTTAGTATTTCAACAATTTTCGTTAAGTGACGTTTAAATTTTGTTTTCGAGAAGATTTGAAATAAATTAATTAACCAATGATGAATTAAAAAAAAGAGAATAATACATATTGATCATATCAGATGATTTTGAAGAACCTTAAAAATATACAAGTAGTCGAAGAACACTTGTTTCTCCTTTTATCTGGATATTGTTGAGGTAAAAAGCTATACAATTGTAACCAATTATTATTCTGCATATGTTTGATATCATTCGTTGGGAGATGCTTCTATTGTTTAATAATCATATACATTCTTAAAAACGGTGTATTTTTAACATACAAAAAGTTACTCGCTAATTGTTGAGGTTTGATATATTGCTTGAAATTTGAGGGCATGTATTCAAAGCACTAAGATCAAGAATAGAGAATTTGGTCTATGGAGTAACTTTATTATACACAGGAAATATACTAGGTACAAAACGAAACTACAAAAATGAAATTTTGTTTCAGTAAAATAATTAAATTTATGATAAGTGTAGAAAACTCGTAATTTTTTTTAGTTGCAAGTATTAAAAAAGTCACCGTTGTTTTTTCTTCTGGTGTATCACATGGTGACCGCATTCTTAAAACTTACTGTTGATTTTATAACGAGTTCGAGCTTATTTACTTGTTAGAACAGATAAAAACCAATTCAAAACATTTTTTTATTCAAAAAAGGAGTTTTTTTTCAATTATTTAAAAAAAGTTCAGTACTTTTTCATGAAAAAACTAAGAAACATAATTTTAAGTTATTCCCTACGTTAAGCTGCGATAACAATTGTATTTAGTGATACGTTATGTGATGGTGAAAATACATTTTCGATATTATAAAAGCGATTACATTACCTGTCAAATATTACGTCTGGCAAATGTTAATTCATGTATTTTGTATTAGCAAACTTTCAATATGTTTCACACAAAGCAAACAAAAGCAAAGCAGAGTTTTCCACTGTTTGTTAATGTTATTGTTTCATGAACTGGAAAATCAACATGATTCTGAAACCGGCACCACCTCGTGCCGAGGGAGCTTTCGAATTTTCAATGCAAATAAATTATAGGTTATATGCTACAATTTGTTTTTGAATATTTTTGTGAAGGGGGTTAAGTAAATGAAATATTACATAAAACCATTTATAAAAACAGCAGAAAATATCGCCGATCAAAGCGCAAACTGGATTATTAACTTTTTTGCCAAAACGAGTATTTTTTTTATTTTTAATTAGTCAAGTCGAGTGTATACTATCACAGTAAGAAATTATACATTTGTAAAAAAAGTAAAATTCGTTAACTTTATTTAAGGGATTAAAATGAAACTGTTTAAATCTTTATTTTCATGTGTCCAAATATTTTTACATAAGACAATCGTCTCACCAGGATTATTGCTTTTTCTAATACATCTGATTTAAACCTGCGAAATGTATACATAAACATACACAAATAATCATATGCAATGTCTAACAAGTCCGAGTTGCAGTCGGTCGTGAGATTTGACAACTTGATTTGTATTTTATTTACATGTTCTTCTTTTATTTCAGATAAGGAGGTTGCGGGTTCGATCCCCGCTGGAACCCAGATTTGTTTAAAATAGGATTCCAGTCTGATTTTCACTTAGGGCCTATAAAAACATTTTTCTGGTTGGCTGGAAAAGATTGCCACATGAGAATAAACTCGACAGGTTAAAAAAAAGAAAGGTTGTAAATATCTCAAAAAGATAAAAAAATACGACCTCCATGGCATAATAGTTAAAATGCCTTACTTTCGACAAAGGAACCCAAAATAAAAGGTCCCAATCTGATTTTTCAAAAAGAGTTGGAAAACAGTTGGAAAACAAGCATTCCATCAACTAGGATACGGAGGTCGAGTAAGGACAAGTATATCAAAGGAATAAATAATAATGGAACAGGAAAGTAACTGCTTAACAATATGTAATGTGGTGAGACTAACATCTCAATGCTATCCGGACTAATGATTTCTCCAATTAATCTAAACATCTCCTAATAAACAACGATATTCGAATGCCGATTTATTCTACTATAGAAAATACCCTTCCTTGGTTATCCCGTTGGCTGCTTAATTCCATATAATTTAATAGAAGTTACATTAAAACATGTTTGGAGTGACATTCGATAATTAATAATATCAGTAAAATCTTTATCATCTTACTTAACATAAACATGTTACTCGTGTATGAGCTTCGTGGTTTCTTGGTGATCTGGAAACTCCTGGCCCAGAGCCATCCTAAGTACAGTACTCAGTGAGGAACTAGTCATCTCTTGAATTTTGTGTATCCACCTTGCTTCAGACCGCCTTCTCAAAACTTGCAGCTAGTTTCATCTTCTCAAAACTGTTTCTATCTCTTATTATTTTTTTCTTGCATGTTATTAACAGCTTATCTTTGACCTATAGATCCTGGAGAGATGTAAGACTTACTAATGTGCACATACATTCTCAGGGATCTATAGTTCAGGAAAAAGATAAACGTGAATTAAATAATACGTTTTACCAAAATGCATTAGATTTATTTTATAAAATACATGCCTAGTTGGCAAGAGACTTCTTTCAATCCGATCTTGTTTAAAAATGATATCCTTCTGGTTTTCACTCCACGTCACTTTAACATATTTATTGTTGGTTGTAAGAGATTAGGATATGACTATCAACCCGTCAAGCTGTACTTTATACAATAAAGTGTAATACAATAATACAGTGATTCGATTAAGTATAGCAAATACACAGAAAGTAACGATTCCGTTCAAATCATTTATACAATAAATAAACTTTTTAAATTTGTGTGCTTTAAAATGATTTAAAATTTTTGCTGGATTTTTATCAAAGCAAACTCGCGCAGTAACGAAACAATGTTTTCTAGCCACGGTATTATTATAGCTACAGTTATTGGTTATCTTAGCTATTTATGTCTCAGATAAAATGTGTTATATTCTTTCAGACAGAACAAGGATAAATGTAAAAAATAAGCATATTTTCTTATTTTTTAATACATATTCTTACTTTTTGGTACAAAAGGACAAGGTATTATGATAGGGCCTTTGCTGCTGCTTGTTAAATGTTATAGGAATAATCTTCCTCTATGTATAAGGGTAAAGTAAAGCGTGTACGATTGTGTTTCAGAAAGCATTTAAAAACTACTGTTTTTGAGAGATCTTTGATACTTAAATATTATGCATATGATATATACATTAAATCAGAGAAAAACTATTTACTATTTAACACTGATTTTGCATTTGGTTTAATTTGTAGCCATTTTCAATGTAATTTTAGGTGTTAATACCAAAACTAACCTCTTACGCAGGAGTTTGTAAATAAAATATTTTGACTAATATTTTTTAATTGAATAAAATGTATTATTTGTCCAACATAAGATTTCAAATAGGCACAGAAATAATTTCATGATTAAGAATGAGTGTATCAGGAAAATAGCTACAGGTTTTGACTTGCACGTCAACATCCATAAGTTATGCCTGGAATAAGTATTGTACAAGCAAGGGAAGTTTTATCTTCTCAACATGCAAAATCAAAAGAAATAGAAAAAAACAGAAGATGCTTGTTATATTATACGAGTAGGTATATAGAGCTACTTTTAAGCCAGGGTGAGTAAATTTGTGTTCTTATTTTTCTAGTGATTTCGAGTCAAACAGTGAAGCAGCCAGCAGTCTGTATGTTTCCTTAATTATGTTTCTGGTTATTACTGGATACATCTGAACTTCGATTCTTTTTAGTTATTTTAACAATTTTATAAGTGTTTTTCGTGTTGTTGCCTTAAATTCGATCTTTTGTGAACTTAAGTAATTGAAATATAAATAGCAGCCGCTTAAAGCTTAAGGTTGTATCAATCATCCTGATATTTTTATTATGTATGTAGCAAATTTACACCAAAAACTCAAAAAACAGCTAATACTCGTAATATATTTAATTAAGAATAAAGTGCAATTTTAATGTACCAAAGCCAAAAATTTGTCACTTCATATTTCTTGCATCAGCTGAATATAGTTGAATAGCTATAAGGGAAACACTGTA
>OX463839.1:37794150-37891357 GCA_949825065.1 Odontocerum albicorne | reverse complement strand
TTAAAACTTAAAAATGCGAAATGTTCAAAAGTGTTAACTTTTAGTTAAAATTTCACATCTACTTATAGTCTTGACGTTGAAGAAAAAAAAACAATTTTCATTTGAATTTTCATAAAAAAATATGATTCAAATTTAAAACTATTCAGTTTTTTCTTTGATGTCTTAAAGTTTGTATTTTGAGATATGGAATTTTATTGCCTTATATTACGCTTTCATTGTAAACAGTGTAACCTAGTGGGTTGGTTGTCATAAGACAGTTTATTGAAACTAACTAGAAAGATTTTAAGAAGACCTGAAATGAAAACCAGATATCGATTTTTTTTAATGTATCCATGGGCATTGAACGCGTAACCCCGGGCTGGAAAACAGGTGTCTTACAAACTAGTTGGATGTTGTCAGATGTACTGATTTGTGAAACAAGATGATGGTTTAATGAATAAGATGGTTTAATGAATAAGATGGTTTAATGAATAAGATGGTTTAATGAATAAGATAGTTTAATGAATAAGATAGTTAAAATGAGTATTTACTTTATTCTATTTTCTAAGGGAAAATAATTATATTGACAGTTAAGTTTTGTATTCAATTGAAGTGAGTTATTCAACTTTGAGTATTGTGTGAAGCTACTGATTTTTGTATTTATTGTATTAATAATAAAATACTTGATATTGTAATTTTTTTATTGCGCTTGATGAGAATGTGCAGAATGAAACACGTTTATGGTATTTAAACTAATGGATATAAATAATGAATTATACTGATATCCAATGAATAAAAAAATCGCGTGTTTTTCTACAATAAAACATATGGTCCTGATTTTTTTGTGCAGGAAAAAATAAACGCCAAAAATCCCACTAAAAATATGAATAAAAAAATAATGCCAGTAAGTTAATGTAAATAAAAACATCACTTAAATATTTTATCAAAAAAACACGCATATTTATTTTAACGAACCAATATATAATTTAATTAAAGTACCCAAAACGAATGCAAATAGTTCGTACAAATAAATAGAACATTAAAATATGATATTAAAAATAATGCAACTTAAGTCATAACAATAAATAGAACGCTGAAATACAATATAAGACGAGTATCACAAAATAATGTAAATGAAAAGAACATTGAAATGTGAAAGAAAAATAAAAGAAATTATTTAATACAAATGAATAGAACATTAAAACACGATTAAATTGTTCAAATACTGAAAGAGGGAGGAATGAAATTAGATTTGGTCATATTTTTTTATTAGAATGAAACGAATATTTTTAATATTCTCGTATTGCGTGGGAAAAGGAAATACATTTCTTTTGAGTTCAAACATAGTCACTTCTTAAGAAAAAAAACTGGTCTGAGTGAATAGAGAGTGAGAAATAGAAAGAAGTGAGCCCCCGCGTGGAGAATAAATTGATTTTTTCTTTGGTGTGCTAAAAGAGGACGATACACGATAGAACACTAGAAAAAAAAACAAGAATCAATATTTAGTATTATTTGATTTGCCATTCTGAGTTGTAAATATGAAAAATATCGGAGACACCACATATATACACACACACCATCATGGCGCTATCTTGTTAAAGTAAGCAGAGAGGACAGAGCGCCAAACTTTTCTATCTCGAGCCCAATATTTAACTCCTTCCATACCCATACACCTTATCTAGCTTTGTCTTTTTTTCATAATATAATTCGCTAGATCAAATCATTTTCAAATAAAGTTTATAAAATTTCAAAATTAATATGGGGAGAAATGTGTTTGTTGCGATTGGTATCACCGGGAACCGAATCTGATATCTGTGTGTGAAATACAAGCGTTCTATCATTAGATCATTTAAGTCGTCAACCCTAAGTAGATTTATTCATTTCATCTAACTGCATTGACATTTGCCAGTCATTCAGTATTAAGATTAAGTAATTTGTAAGACATATTTGAAGAACAAAAGGGTGATATAACTTATTAAAATATAAAACTGTTCCTATAATGAAACACAGAACTCAGTAATGAGTTAAGGTAAGTATAAAATTTTGAAGGAATGTTTTAATACATTTGATAATTTTGGCTCTACTGTGTTTTCCAAACATTTTTGACAAAAACAATTCATCGGGTGCATTTTTCATTCTCATTGTATATTGGGATAATTTGTATCATGTTTCGTTTAAATCTTGACTATAGCTAATTAATATGTTTTGTTAGTGAGTTTGTTCCCCAGTGACGTTGTTACACCCATTTTTTGTTTAGCTCCTGTATAACAAGACAACTTAGATTGGATAATCAGTGTTTGAAGTGCATAGATTTGTATACAACCTAGACTACTTGTTTTGTATTACACTTTATTTGTATACAATTCAACCGACCAGAAAGCTGTTGAAGAATCCAAAAGTGAGAAACAGATTGGAACACTTAAAACAATGAGGGTTTCAACGGGAATCGATCAGCAATCTCCGGAGACAAGCGTCATACCAACTGGGCGACGGAGGTCGTCTTGCAATAGTAAGTGAATAAGTTTTTCTTACCGACGTTAATTATGTAAATAACATTAGTTTGTTTTCTTATTGTTTGGAGTTCGTTTTAAACTAGTGTATGATATTGTTTGACACTGCTTACATGCCAATGTTGAGTTTTAATTGTTGTTTTTTTATAATCTTTATTATGTAAAATATAATTGAATCGTTGAAATAAAATACTCCTAATATGTAAATTTAATTACAAAAACAATTTGCAAGCTGTGCGATAAAGAATATGTTTTAGAGTATGAGATCGTCGGGGTACCTAAGACGGAGAGATAACCTGAAGAATCCAGATGACCAAGAATCTAGATGAAACATGTTGTTATGGTATAGGCAACTTTTTAATAATGTGGATAAATTACGCTAAGAACTAGCAACAGTTTGAAAATGTGATTTCCGATTGGAAATGCAAAGACTGCAGGTATGTAGAACGGTTGTTAATTTAATGCAAAGCAAGACATTAGTGTATGAGTGAATGTTAAAGAACGTTCAATGAAACTATGGATGAGAACACTCAAGCATTCGAATTGGCGCAAAATCTTATTAGCTATGGATGGAACGACTTGCAAAGCAGCTTCAGATAGTGAAAAGCAGCAAGAAAGTATATGATTTTTTAAAAAAATATCGCTATTTCTCAGTTGTACAAGATCTTTCGCAGTGTTTCATCGGGTTTCGGCTATGATAGCAAACTACGCAGTCCAACACTCTTAAAGACCTTATCCAACTGATACAAAGAACTGCGAAAGCCTCCAAACATATTTGTCTTTTTAGATATAAAATCTTAATGCATACATACCATCACGCTTTGTCCTTTTTGGGTTAGTTATAGAGGATATAGCTTCCCACCTTTCTACACATTTAAGCATCTTTCGTTTCGTCCAGTCTATTCATCTCGTCAAATATGCTCTGCAGTTTCTCATTATTTTGACCTTAGTTGAAAAATCCAACTATCCCCTTCCACTCTTTTCTCAGCTTAAATTTTCTAGTTCTGCATTAATTTCCGACTGCAAATTTTGCTTCAAAAATATTTCGCAGCTCCTTCTCTCATTGTGATCAAACTATCTAAAGATTCTTCTAATGCGGCCAAACTTTCTAAACAATTATTTATTATTCTTAACAACATTCATCTCCAATAAACATGTATTCTTAATTGTCCCCTTCTACTATTTCCTTAGTTTACCTCTTCTTCGCACTCCATTCATTCTAGACATATTTATTTAACTCTTTGGACGCTCATTGCCTCTATGTAGCCAAATCATCTCAAGTTTTAGTTCTTAATTCAACTTATAACTTTCGACTCGGACAAACAGATATTCTTAATCTGATTATAGCTAACTTTACCAAACATTGTCCTAAAATATTTATTATTATTCTTTTTTATCAGTTATCCTTTATCAATTATAGTAATCTCTTAATGTTAAAAATTAAAAACAACTTTATTATGACTTTGCAGGAAAAATTGTAATTGTGCATAAAAATAAAAAGTTTGTGAAACGCACCCCTTGTAGAGCTGCCGCGCCCGTAGCAACATGTGGCAACACACATAGCCCCCGCCCCCTCCCCATCCTGCGTTACACAAGACAAACAATTTGCCGGCAAGAAAAGGAAAATAAGCAGAGCACCGCAGGACGGACGGTTATTTAACCAAGATGTTACATTTAGCATTATTATTACAAGTTGCCGAGCTCCTCTTATTGCCCGTCATTTGTAACGCTCTTAAATATGTTTGTTTGTCCGTTTGCTCTCGCTGTGTATTCACGTATGTATATTTGTATATGTAAACGTATTTTGAAAGAGTCACAAATGTTTGGTGTATAAATATTTGAAATTAAGATACATTTTTTTGTTGATTGAAATTTTATCCAAACAATGAAATATTCTTACGCTGTGATGTTTTTAACTTGGATATATGAAGAAGAATATGAACAATTGTATTTTTTTAATAAAAAATTAATCCCTTAAAAAATGTTCGCAGTATTGTAGTTAAGTAAGCTCGTTAGCGTAGCCTTTTATATATAAGAATATGTTCGGGTTGTATCTCATTTCATCTGCAGAAATATAATACGAGTATATACATCTTATAGAGACCGTAATTTTGGCACAGAAGTTCTTTGTTATCAAAAAAGCGTGTTCTTCATGAATACAGCTATGTGTAATAAAAATTATATCTGAATGCATGACATCAACATTGTATTATACTTTCTATTTATTTGACTGTGGATGTGTCTTCGTGATTCATAAAATATAAATGTTTGTTTGATGAAAAAAAGGAATCAAATATCACAGGTAAATTGACGGCCTGAAAACCAGACTGGTACAAGTGACATTTAAAAAAAAATGGTTTAAGTACTAAAATAATAGCATTTCATATGTTCCTTATTGTGCCAAAGAGATCTAGGTGAATTATCGATAATAACGCCATTTCTGAGCGAATGTACCAAGTGACGTTATATGAAACTAACAAATCTTGTATGACACTAATAGTTGATTTTCTCCCTTTCATATTTTTGTCGCTTGTACCAGTCTGGTTTTCAGGTCGTCAATTTACATGTGAAATTTTCAACCCGTCAATCAGAAATCTATTTATTTAAATCAAATTTGTATAAATATTATATAAAATAGCTCAATTAATATTTTTTTAAAACGATTATAAACCCGCTTTTTTAAAATATCACTTTGGCGCAAAAGTGGCGTTTGCTTTCAAATTACCATGAAGCGTTTTTTGAATAAACTAAAAATACTATCATTGTTATGAATATACCTCGACTATACTTATTGTCTATCCACTGTTAGGTGAAGACCTCTCCACGATGCCTTCTTTATACTCGTAATTAGACTATTGCTCAACTCTCAAATTTTAGACTTATTTTTCTTGTCCAACTCTATTACTCGAAGGTTTGTGTCATTGTTGTAAAATGTATTGATCGAACAATTTATATTCACAATAGAGCAGAAATGCATCTTTAACATAAATTTAGTTAACCAAAAGCACTCAAATCAATCTTTAAATATTTTGTAATTACTTATTTTTTGGTGTTTTCAATATCAATTTGATATTGACTGATGGTTTCATGTTGATTACCATCAATTTCAGTCATTCTTTCTGCACTAAAACGATTCAAATAAATGTGGCGTTTACCTAAGTTTATTCTAAGTTACATTGTACTTTTTCGCCTTCAACTGAGAATATATTTTATTTCACTTTTCTTGTATTCAGTATAATCTGTGGAGTTTATTGCTATGTGATAATCTCTTCCATACAACCAGAAATATTTTATATATAATATATGTATATATATATATATATATATATATATATATATATATATATATATATATATATATATATATATATATATATATATATATATATATATATATATATATATATATATATATATATATATATATATATATATATATATATATATATATATATATATATATATATACCTTAACTGAAAGTCAGACTGGAACCTTGATAGAAAAATCAAGAACCATCAGGAATTCAACTCACAATCCCCAACCTGGAAGACGAACGTCTAATCAATTAGGCCATTTCGTATTACGAAAGTCAAATAATACTGTCTGCATATTGTACTCGTAAATGGCTACGGATATTGTTCATTCGTAAAACCTTACTGAGAGTAGTCATTTTATATTTCCTTGATATGTTAATACTGAATAATTATTTAGGAGATATGAGGACTCAGAAACACATTAAAGTAAGTCACGATATATAATTGTTCAAGGCAGCAATTTAAAACATATTCTTGATTTTGTAATAGGTATATGGGGTTTAAGTTACTAAATTCAAGTTTATTTTTGTAAGACGTAATAACATATCAGTATTTCTCAAAAACATTTTTATTCAAATATAGGCTTCATTAGACTTCTAAAGGTAAAATCAGATCAAAACGTTAAATTTGATATAAGATTTCCATTAAAAGTGTACAAAAATTAATGTATCAAACATTAACATCACAAACGAACTCACGTTTTATTTTCAGTGTTAGATATTGTCAACATTATCTGTGACGTATTTTATATTCTTTGTTTTACAAAATTTACATCTATCTGGTCAACGAAATTAACGAAAATCCGATACGAATCAACACGTTACAAATGTTCACTTGGTGTTCAGTTCAGTTCAGTTTCATCCCACATCCACCCACGCTGTTATGGGGGACAAAATAAGTCCCCATCCAGCTCGATCTACACAGAAGATCGAAGTCTTCCATATTTTTTATGAGCGCTACGTCACATAGTGACGAAGAAGGAACTGCTCAAAGGGAATCCCTTTTCGGTGGCGACATACCAGAATGTGAAAATAATAGTATTGACGACGGCCCGACATCACATCAAAACAGCTAAGCAAGTTGCCAGTACTTTCACAGAAAATTTCAAATGCAATAATACTATCCTTTGATGCCACTAGATCGGAGTAGCCAATCGGTCTGAAGATGAACCGATGTAAGTCTAAGTGGAGTTCCCTTCGGAAATTATTGACTCGATTTTCAACACAGAATGTGCTCTGTGGATTGATTAAGATGACCACAAAATCACAACAGAGCGAAGAGACAAGATTGAAGCTAAACGTTTCCCATTAAAACTCCCATGGCCAGAGAGAAATTGGGTAGTTCAATAGTTTGGTTGCACCCATGGGGAGCAGAGAAGCCCCTTGATGCAAGGAAAGAATTTAAATGTCTGTTTTCCAACGGAGGAAGACGACTAACGATGTTTCCAAGTCGTTTTGGCTAAGATGTTGTTTGGTTAGTGTATCAGTTACGAGTATTGAAAATGTTCATACGATTAAAGAAAAATGTTTTTTTTTTAACTTTTTACAATTTCAAAAGTTGTCGACACGAAAAAATATTCAATTAAAAGTTTGAGAAATATTAGGAAATTACTGCAATAACGTTTTTATTTTTTTAATATATCTGTCAGAATTCATAAATACGATTGTTCTAAATCATATAAATGTCTCAAAAAGTGTTGAATTTATACCAAAGGTCTTCCTTTGCTCTGTTACATACTATAGTGCCAGCACTCGAAAATTTTGCTCGAGATAACCTAATTTATTTACCCGAACCAATTTAAACTAATTCATTTGGATGAGTTCGAATTTATCACTTGTGGTTAATTTTCCAGAATTAAACAAAAAAGCTTTTTCCTGGTAAGAGTGACTAGATGCAAGGTTCACCTGCAGATGTCTTTTTTATTATCGAAAGTATGTAGTATTGAATGTGATTGTGGGGCTATAGAGGATTCATGTCATGTGCTAAGATATCCAAATATCGTAACTATAATACCATACATGATTGGAGCAAGAACTGGTTGATGCGAATGATAAAGAGATATTTGATATGTTCTATTAAAACCACGTGACATGATTAACAATTGATGTTCCGGATATGGAAAAAAACAAACTTTATAGCTTTAAGTTTTTGGAACTCCACAGTAAAATAATTAACAATGAATTATTTTGTTGTTCAACTAATTAAATTTATCCCTGTGATACGTGTTTTTACTTCCTATCTCGAGATACGAGTGTGTAGAAACACGTCGCGCAGGGATCAACGCAATTATTGGAATAACAAAATAATTTATTGTTAAATATTCTATTAGGTGTTAACATAAGTTGTGTCTGTTTTTTTCCAAATTTAAAAGTCAGCACCAAAAATAAAACAAAATGGTAAAGGTTATACGTCATTCGAAAGGTAAATTTTCTGCTCTATAAGATATTGTGTTTGCTTTTATGTTACATATATTATTTTATTTGATTACAAGCCTTCAAAATGGAATGTCAAGTAGACGAAAGTGAGCATTTTCGACACCTCCTTCTGTTCGCGTTCAATCCAGCGAATAAAGCTGCCAAATTTGCTCGCGATATTTGTGAAGTGTACGGTGAAGATGCTATGAATGAAAAGACAGCTCATCGATGGTTTTTGCGTTTCAAAGACGGTAATTTCGACCTGAAAGGCATGGAGCGTTCCGGACGACCAGTGGACTTCGACGAGGACCGCTTAAACCATATTATTCATGAAGATCCCCTACAAATAATGAAAGAGAATACATTATCGACTAATTTGTTGTATTTTTTTTGTGTCCTCTTATTCTGTTCATTTGGAAAAAAACGGACACAACTTATGTTAACACCCAATAAAAACCTTACCATATGTGTATGAATCCAAATTGAGAAGGTGCGAGTATATTATAAAAGTATCAAACGGTTTTTTTTAATTTTCATATGTTCTTTATCAAGGATTTAAAAAAATCACACATATTGAAAGTTAAGAGAACATTTTATTTCAATTTCTAAATCAAACTGATGAAGAAATTAAATTTCTTTGTCTCGTACTTTAATAATATTGGCAACGAATTTTGTCATTTTATTTTGTGTTTAAAACAGGTCTTTTCAATTTCGAATAAATCGAAACTTCTGCAATAAAAGCCGATGCTTCTAGATTAAAACATACATTTAGTTCATTTTCAAATATTATGAGAACGCGACTTTTCTTGAATTTTGAATTAAAAAAAATCGTCGTTAGAAGAAGATATTCCTTAATAATTTTTTTTTGCCATCTTTAAAATCACAATTCATTATAACAATAAAAAACTGTCAATATTGAATACTGTACGCTTTTATATTATACTCATAATTTGAATGCAATAAAATTATAACTCTGCTTCAAACTTATTCAAAACTTACTTAATTTTCTCAAAATTGTCCAGAATCAAATGAAATAGCCGATAATTTGGAAGCTATCTTGGGGAAATTTTTCGAAAAGTTTTCCGGTAACGGGTAGTTTGCGACTCTGGGATCACGTTTATTGCACTACCCGATCGAAGTTTGCTCCAGGTAACCAATCATTTAAGAAGTTCAAAAAGCTATAAAAGTATTTTTAAAGTACTAAAATTTTATTATATCAAATTTTAAAATAGATAAAAATAACGATTATAAGGTAAGGGTATAATTTAAAAAGTTTTAATTGTAATTTAGTGGAGCAAAACCAAAAGATGATCATTATCAGAAGGAAAATAATATTTAGATGGATTAAACTTATCTTTCGTATCATTTGAAAAGTTTTTTAGTAAAAAAATAACAAAAATTAGTGGTAAGTACGAGTAAATCACATCCATGAATATTTTTATAAAATTGTGAGAGATTTCAATGTTTCTGTCTCACACACCATTCCGTCATCTCTCTGTCAGGGTAGACAGGGAGAAAAGTGCGACAGATTTAACAATCTCGACACACATTCCTCGCCACTTTTACATCCATACATCTTCTCATACAACTCCTCCAATTTCTCTTATATTTTACATTTCCTTCTTCCAAAATATCATTCACTTGATCCAACCACACTTTCCTTGGTCTCCATCTACCGCGCCTTCCACTCATATTTGCGCTATATATTAGTTTTCTTAATTTTTTTTCACTAATTTGTTGTATATTTCAGAGTACTTTTCTTCATCTTACTCAATACATTATCCTTAAGTTCATATTCATCCCAAATGACTTCATTCCATATTCTATGCATGCTATTGTATCGTCTATTAAGCATGATATTGTATCGACTATTAAGCATGATATTGTATAGACTATCTTTGCTTGATCTCAATTACTACTTTGTATCAATTTTTATAACCAATCGATTCTAAATAAATCCGCATGCAGAATTTTAAATAAAATATGCATTTTTGTAAAGCAAACTCTAACAATTATTTATTTATTTGGTCCATAGTCGACGTCGATCTCAAAATAACGATTTTTTTTCATGAAATGAATTATCTAAATTAAAACTGTCTAAAATATAAATTTTATGAAATATAACGTATGTCAAGGGGGTTTAAGTATAAAATTGTATCTTTGGTGGAGTTAAACTATTCAGGTTCACGCATATTTTTAACGTTTGCAAAAAAATGTTTTTGTTTCAATATTCTATGCACTTATTTTTTTAATAAGAAATGCCCTATCTTTCTAATAATTCTATAATGAATTGGCAATAGACTGTCAAAATTTATGTTAGGTTATAAATTTGTAACAATATACAACTCACTAATATAACATGACTTTAGTTAGACTTTCTTATCACATTTTTTATATTATATCGATTTTTTCTTAACTATATCATTTCGTGTTTCCTAACTAGGCCCATGCAGTTTTTACTTCCACACTAACAAATATTTAAGGTCCTCTAATTTATAATCGTCATCTACCATACATATTCTGCTACACAACGCAACGTACAGCTTTCAACTGCATCACTATATCTTTATATCACTATGTGTCCACTAACTGCTGATTATAAGCATCTCGTGTCACATGCTATATACATAGATGGTTGCTGATCTTTTGTTTCCAGGTCGAGCCAACAAACGATTTTTAATTTATTTTTTTATTTAATGAATTAAATATAAGTATTTGTATTTTTCCACAGGGAATAAGTACGAGTACACGACTAACAGAACAAGATAACAGAAGGATCGCTACGGAGACACAAATATGAACCCCTGACAGCCGATATCGAGATATCTATACTCGTATAGCGCCGTGGCTCGGAGCCCCGCGGGTGTCACAGCGCCTGCTTTGCAATTCTAATGTTGCTTCAATATTTCATATGTCTCAAGGATATAATATTATACGTATAACGTATTCTCGCCATGGGTAACGGATCCGCAGCTCTGTTTCTGGGAATAAGAGTATGCCGGTATCTCCAAGTGTGCGAGACCTTCATTATACGCGATTTGATCAAGGGGGAAAATGAAACGTCTTTACATTGTTTCATATATTGCCGCCTATAATTTATAGTAACATATAATAAAAAAATGACAATTTATAAAACGCCCTTTAAATAACCGATTCTCCTCAAGGGCGCTCTAACTCGGGACCGAACCATCTAAAGACGACTTCCTTGACCTAATTGGTAAGATGCTTGTTTTCCAGCCCGGAAGTTGCGGGTTCGATTCCCTTTGGAACCCAGATTTTTAAAAAAGGATTCCAGTCTGGTTTTCACTTCAGGCCTTTTTAACAAGTTTCTGGTTGGTTGGTAGATATTGCCACATGGCAATAAAATTCACCAGGTTGTACTGTATCAAATACAACGACATTATATTGCAATACAATACTATAAATTATATTAAAAATATGAAATAATAATTATATATATATATATATATATATATATATATATATATATATATATATATATATATATATATATATATATATATATATATATATATATATATATATATATATATATATATATATATATATATATATATATATATATATATATATATATATATATATATATATATATATATATATATATATATATATATATATATATATATATATATATATATATATATATATATATATATATATATATATATATATATATATATATATATATATATATATATATATATATATATATATATATATATATATATATATATATATATATATATATATATATAAATTGACTGTAAGGATAAGAAGGGGGGAAGGGGCGGGGGATTGGCCATTAGATTGGGTACTTCCCCGCATTTCCATATGTTAAGAAGAAACACATATTTGGTAAAAATCACCCTCAGAAAACTTACAGAGGGAAGACGAATAGCTCTTCCGATATGTGACAGAAACGCATTCTGCTGTAGGTGTAATGTAGTGTTCGTATTTCACAATATTACCAATTGTATTTTTATTCAATATTTTCGAAAAAATATATTTCTTATATATTTTAGGTACTTGTAAGAATACAAACAGTAAACATAGATTTTAGATGGTATTTCTATTAATTTAATACTTACAAAGACGATCTAATTATATTTAGTTAACATATACTTATTACCCCAAAATTATCCGCGTTAGATATATGTGTCAAAATGCCTGCAAGTATAATTAGTTTGGAGGTGAATCCGCTGAGAAATGAAACCGGTAAATCTATTAACTTTTATACGCATCGGCGCGGCGTCGACGGAAATAAGAATAACCGTAAATTTAGCGCAAGATTATTTTTTCTAATGTATTTTGTGGTTTCGCTGCAATAAATTCCAGTTTATATAAAAATTTACAACTTTTTTAAAACTTCGAAGTGACATCGATAAGTTAGTAAAGGCAAAGAAATAAATAAGTATTAATATTGTTTAACTTAACCGATAAGTTAAGTAAAATGTTTTAAAAAAGGGCGAATCTTAAAAATTGTAATTTTTTTAAACTCCTTGAAGTATAAATATATTCGTGCTGTCTTTTTTTTTCACGCAATCAAGATAAATAAGATCTATTTTATGTTTTTTTAATGTGCAATCCAGCTAAACTACGATGATTTGTGCCATCAAATTTAAGTCATTACGCAATTATATGAGTCAATATATCATAAAAAAAAACATTAAAAAAAATGACAATTTTAGACCGTTAAATGTTTCAACAGATTAAGCTTAAAAAATGAACAATTAATCTATAAGTGGAAAAGTTTCACGAATAAATAAGAAACGTGACAGTTTTATGTGTTATACGAAAGACTTGTTGACGTACACGGTATGAAAAATACCTTATGCTCAATTTTTATTTGAAGAATAGCACATCTTCTAGTGCTAATGATAATCACATACAATCAGCCAAAAAACTATAAATTGAATCTACTATCACATTAGACTGGATTTATTGAAGGTGTTTTTTACTTTTAAATTATAAGCAGAAGAAGTTTATTTCGTTTATAAAAATGTGGGGTGTGAAATAAAGGAATATATAGACGATAGAAGAATTAATAAAATATGGGGCGTGAAATAAAGAAATATATAGAAGATGGAAGAATTAATGAAGTTTGACTTTCAGAATTTGAATACTAGTAGCCAGTAGGGGTAGTAGTAATACTAGTTGCTAGTAGAGTAGCTAGAAATTTTAAATAATTTTTGATGAGAATGGTTTAATTTCAAATCAAGAAGACTTTATAAAAATGCGATAAATAATATTATATGTTATTCATCTGTTCAATGAGGTATATTAAGGGGATTTGTATGTTAAATAACATATTGAAGAATGTAATAGAGGAGGTCAATTCAAGGAAAAACGTCATGAATATTTCATGAATTTTGAACCGTAACGAAACTTAATAATAGCCCGTTTTGAACTTTGGAATCAATTTTAGTACCTTCTTTCACAAAAAATACAAACGAATATATTTAAGTAACGTATCAATTCGTGAAGAAGCGTTAGGCAGGATCATGTCATGTTATGTACATAAAAATAACAGGTTAAGTTCAGTTGATTTTTTTTCTTTACTTACTTTCTTATTTTTTTATTGTGATATTATTTTGTATTGTATTGATCCCCTTAATTGCATTCTGCAGTATTATTTATCAAGCATGTGTTACGTTGGGTACAGAAAGCAAAGAATCCAACGTCAAGTCAAACGATATAGTTATGGTGTGCTTTATTTTTTTTCAATACTCGCGAAATTCGTATTGTGAAGCTAGTCACTGTACTCGCCTGTCTTGTGCGCTGAGACCCCGTATTCCTTCCCCCGCGGTACGTGGACAACGCGAGAAGGATGCGGAAATAATGCGTGAAGATTAGATATTAATATTGTGATAACACGTCCTTCGAGACTGACACAACACGTGACAAGAGCTTTACAATTCTGGAAAAGAAATAAGGACATGAACCCCACACCCTCCGCTGTTGTTGGGGTTACAGAGAGTATGACGCATCTTGAAAATTTCTTTTAATTTCAAAGTATAATATGGATGTTATTCTACATAAAGGAGCCAACTAGTATTTTTTCTGTCCTGAGATAATTGAGGAAGCATAGAGCTGTTATGAACTTTTAAGGATTTTTTAACTATAAAAAACTGATTTAATTGGCTTGATACATACAAGATTGAGACATGTTCTCTCGATATTTGAAATAAACAAAAAAGGAATTTATTCGCTTGTTTTTTTATACGTCCACATGCTGTCACTTTTTCTGATTTATCGCCGTACAAAGAACAAATTATCTTATCTTAGTTTTACTGACTTGACAAAAGAACGTTTTAAAGTTTTTTAAAAATTTAAATTATAGTCAATATAATATCTGATATTTTTTGTCCCTTTTATTTCTGAATTCTTCTTGGCATGTTATTTTTTCTAGCACATGTTTAAAAACTATACAGATCTCGCAAAAAAATGTATACACGCTTTGAATTATTTAAATATGATATAACTAAAAATTAAAACACTGTTTTGTCCACTTGAAAAAATATTTTTAATCCAACTAGTTTCAAGTCACATGCGACTCATCTCCAGGGGCCGTCCGAATTGATTAAATTTGAAACAAGGACAATATGATAAATAAAGGAGGTTTCAAATTTAGCCAGTTCGGAGTACCATCTGAATATGAGTCGCATATGACTTGAAACTAGTTGGGTTAGATATATATTTTCAAGTGGATAAAGTATATTTGAATAAACATGAATTTCCACAGTAAAAACGCTAAAACTCTAGAATTTGTTGATATTTCTTCTTTTCAAAACAAAAACCTAAGAGTGCTTATAAAACATTCTTGTCTTCAGGGTATTACAAATGGGTCCATAACTTAATTCACTTTCGCAGTGTTTTAAGACATCACACTAGATTTTTGTGCATAATGTGAGAGGGGAGACGTGCTAAATTGAGATTGTCGGGATCTCAGTGTTAATTGACTGGTCAAGGCAGACCGGTCCAACAAACCAGATTATCTCGATCGGTCTATTAGACAGTACGGAATAGACTTCTTCGATTAAGTTCTTCAAAAGGATTCATAAGTTTGTGCCAACCGAGAAATTTTCAATACAATGTAGGCGATCTTTAGTGACGCTAGGGAATACGTGTAAATGATACTGGATTTTAATCTGCGCTGAATTACTGTTCTTAGATATCACCGGCAATCTTTTGCCTAGCTCTCAGATAATATGGGCAATAATCTAGCTAGTTCTTAGATAACAAAGACAATTCTCTGTCTAGTTCACAGACAACTCGGGAAAAATAACTTTAATTTTCAAGAGTTAAAAAATACTTATAATTGCGGTCACTTACCTACGTATTATAAAAAAATCGTAGATCTTAATTGATTGCTGTATTGGCAGTAAGAAACTACCTTAAATAATTTCTTATAGCTTTTAGGACGGATTTATTATTCATCAATGCTTAATAAGTTCTTATTATTTTGTTATGATAACCAATCAAATTAAGAGTTGATAATATTTTCAATGGCTTTGAACATCTTTTTTTATGAACGCAAGTATTATAATTGAATGGTTGAATTAAAATAGGCACTAAGTACCAACAAAAAAACAAAAAAAACTAAGTATGCAGTTTCGTTCTATATGCCATATATAATGAAACTGCATACTTAGTTTTTTTTGTTTTTTTTTTGGTACTTAGTGCCTATTTTAATTCAACCATTCAATTGCCGACATATTTTTGTCTTTCTCTCTTCTATCAAAAATATAAGTGTATCATGAAATACTTTATATTATTTCACGAATGTTTTTTTTCCGTTTTGTAAACCAACGAAAAGCTGGCTTCACTGACACTTGAATTACACTTCTATTTTAAATGTACTCGTAACATACTCGTATATACCCTGGCGAGCTCATAACCTTGTGGTTATTTTTTGCAACCGTCCAGAAGGATCTTGAAAGGCATCTTTTTGAAACTCATACTAACACACCTGTCTTCATTTTTTATATTTTATTACACTCTCGTTGTGTACAGTATATCCTGGTGAGCTTCACTTGAGGGTTGTTTAAAACTTTTCTTACCGATTAGAAAGGTGTTAAACAATCCTCAAGTGAATATCAGACATGAACACTTTTAAAAAAATCTGGATAACAACGAAAACTAAATTGATAAGCCATGGGATGGAACACAGACAGACTGTGAAGGCTTTTTTGTTATCATCGAAAATTGAGTTCGAAACCTACGAGTGAAAGGCAACCGTTTAACAGAGGTTAATCAATCAAACAAGTACGTCTCAGGCTACTTAATTTAGCCTTCATCATTGAAGTATTTTCTGAAGATTTATTTAAAACAAGCAAGAATTTTGAGGTGCAATTAATTTGAATGAAAAACTGTGATTTCAGTTGATTTTTTGCTCACGTTTAAGTAACGAAAATTATTCCGAACGTTTATTATTTCAACAAGGGTTCTGGGAATAGTGAAAGATCGTACATATGTTACAGACGAGCGTATCACGGATTTTAATTAACTTTCGTAACAAAAATAAAACTTTTCGAATAAAATATTAAAATAATTTCATGCCACGTTATGTAAATATTAAGTTTGGGCTTTAAAGATAAATTTTAGCTCAAAGATAACAAATAAGTAAATCACAAAGACTAGCACATGTTAAATGTTTTATAATTCACAAAGACTAGCACATTTTAAATGTTTTATAAACGACTAAACAATACAAAGTTTGTACAAATAATAAAAGTTTATATAGCGCTGTACAAAAAAGACAGTTTATATAGCGCTGTTAAGAGAGCAGAAGCTCTCGTCAATGATACTCAATAGCTTATCAATTGGTGACTGAGAGAGAAAAAGAAACGAGTTATTTATTTCATTTATATTTGAAAGTAAAATTTTACACGTGATCCACGTGTTTAATCTACCATGTCAGTGATTTCAGGAATGACCTTTTCCACTGTTATGTCATCTGAGTGTGTGTGTGTGGGGTGTTTATGTGTGTATACTTTGAGGAAGTATTTGTATAGTTATATTCACTTTAGTTTGTTTATGGCCTTTCCTAGTCCCACCTTAATACGTCGTCGAATTTAGCCCAAGATGTTATGGGCCACGTATCCAGAGGATTCTCTCTCCTGCGCCCTGCGCCCCTGGTGGCATTGTTAAGATTCCAGCGTCCTCCCGATTGTCTCGCTCCGTCCCACAGCCCCCGATGGCAGCACCCCGGTTTCCACGAAAAGTAATACAGAGAAGAAGCTAGCTAGCTTGGTTGAGAAGAAGATGATATACATGATGTTTGAAGGTTTTTTTTTATTACATATAATACAATATACGGTAAGGCTGTAGAGTGAGAATGGGAAGGTAGCGACTGCGGTCTTATAAATTGAAGCTTCCTCGCATTTGCATACACGTGAGGATATGTTTGGTGAGGAAACCGCAGAAAACTCACCAAAAACACTTGCTGATTGACATGTTTTTGTTTAATATAAACTATAATATTTTTGTATTAACGAACTGAACTGTTAAGAGCGTCACCACACGGAATGATCTTGCAGAACGACTTTTCTGATACTTATAGTTTCCATATTTTGGTGGATAAATTGAGGTTTGATCTCTTGAGTAAACTTTGTAGGCATAAATATCTGAGCCATTTCACAGGGGGTATGAGTAATCATTGTTCCCATTGTTTTTATTATTTTTAAACATTTTCCTTGCAAAAATTTTACCACGCATTTTATTTAAACTAATTGGATTAAACCCGTGCCAAATATAAAATAAAACAAACAAACACATAATTTAAAATCAGAATGGGATTCGCCTTGGTTACCAACAAGAACTGGTCCTTTTCCCTCCATCTCTTGATCTCGCCAATCAATCAGGAATAGTCCGAATCTCGTCAAATTCTCCTCCACTTTCTTATAAAGGCTCTTCTCGGGCCTCCCTCTGCATCTATTTAATTAAGGGTATATTGCTATTGGTAATTTTTTTCAACCAATCAGAAATATATCAGAGGCCTAAAGATAAAACCAGATTGGCACCTTGGCCCAAAACGGGTACCAACGGGGAGATGACCGTGTAACTTTTGGGCCAGTATATAGACGTTATATCAACTAGGTCATGGAGGTCATAGTTACTCTTCTTATTTGATTACGCTTAACAAAAATAAACGTGTTTGTGTATGTAGTTAAGTTTTTATATATTTTTTAAAATATAACCATATTTTTCTAATTATTCTATTTACTTCGTGCAAACGTTAAATCATGAATTTATTTGTAGATTAAAAAATGAAAATCGATTTGCTCTGAAAAAAATATGCGAAATTTCTAAATGAGTTTCCAATTCATTCATTCGCATAGTATCTCTCAACATATCCACATTATCGATGCGGACATATTCAAGAGGAGCTTGAGACAATATTGAATCGATCCCCATGAATCAAGCCTTCGGCCTTGAAACTACTGGAGTAGACTCGGAACTTGTAGATCGACATCCAATAAATTTATTTTTATGTTAACTACAAAATATTTTCAAATCAATGAAATATACCCTACACTCGATCTAAAATCAAATATGTAACTATTACATCAAAAGATCTGCAAAGGTTTCTTTGCAGTTCGTGTTACCTTTGTGAGTTTTTTGCGGTTTTCTTACTAAATAGGTTTTTCTGAACATATGCTGGGGAGTTCCTAATCTTCTCCTTTCCACAATCTTCATATCCTTACACGTAACCTGATTTTTGTAATATTTTTAATCTCTTAATAATGCTGGGTTCGAATCCTGAGATAGAGTGCCCTTAAGAAGAGACTACTTTCTAAACATCGCTATTTTTTTATTTACACATGACAAAAACTCTATGTAATACACAATTTGCGAAAAAAACAACCAGTAAATTTATTTGAATACACAATTTTAACGGATCTGGGTGAGTTGTCTTTCATTTGTCGTATCCCCAGTAAACTAGGCTTTTGCATGTATCTAACTGAGGACAATATAAACTGTTCTTAAATTATTATCATGGGAAAACTATTACTTAATTAAAATAAATGTCGTAGAAATGCGTGCACTGAGAAAAAATCATAGAGTGATAATATATGACAATACGAAATGAAGTGATAAAGAAATGAATGTGTACTTAAGGAAATATTTAAAGCGATAATTAATGGAACATATCATATTCCAATAAAAAAGTTTGTCAACAAAAAAGACAATTCTTAATTATAAAAAGACTTCCGCATGGTACCGTTAGAGGGGGTTGCTCTTCGATGTTTTATTTGCTAAGCATCCAGCGAATACTATTTTAAATACACAATATCGCGCCGTTTCCCTGTTGAAATATGCAAACAGAACAGAGCGCAAAACTTTTCTATCTCGAAACGCACCCTTCTCTTTTTCTACATCTATACACATTCTAATACAATCTTACGATTTCGCTGACTTTTTATGTTTCCTTCTTTCAAAATATCGTTCAATTGATCCAATCATACTTTCCTCGGGTTTCCTCTACCACGCTTTTTACTCACATTTATGTTTTTTTCGTTAGTGTTTTCTTATTAATTCGATCTACGAGTACATACTTAAACCATCTCAAAATGCTTCTCCTCATCTTACTCAACATAAAAGTAAGATAAAAGAAAAAAAAAACCTAACGATTTTTACTGGGCCGGGAAACAAATGTTTGTGAGCGGTGCTATTTCCACTACAAGAGATATTGTGATGTAAAAAAGTGTGGATATTAGGAAATAATCCTATCCCTGTCAAGTGAGCACAATGATTACAAATGTGGGGGTCGGTGGGTGGGTGCGCGGGTGGGTGGCAGGGGGCGGAGCAGCAGATGGCGCGGACTGATTGTGTCTGCCCTGTAAGTACGACTTGTAATGAAGCGGTGACTTGTTAGACAAAACCATCTCGGGAGGGGTTGTGGGAAAAATATACTCGTATTTTTCTCTATGAACCAAAAAGTCATGCATATATTTCAAATACCTTTTCCATTTTTAGAGAGAAATTATCTTGTTTTATTGTATTAAAATTTTATTGTGTATAGTGTAATCTGGTGGATTTATTATTATGTGGCAATCTCTTTCGACCAATCAGAAATATGTTCAAAAGGCAGATGTGAAAACCAGACTAAGTCAATTTAAAAAAATCTGTTATCAATGTGAATCAAGCGGCTGGACGATATGTATTTTACTACTAGATCATAAAGGTCGTCTGATGTAGAAATTAAAAATATTAATATGTAACTTTTTAAATATTGTTTTGTAACAAAATATCACACTAAGAACCCAATTTTTTAGTTTATAAAAGGCAGCTTTTTAACATGTAATAATGTCTCAAACTAATTTTAACTGAGATGTTCATACTGAATAAAAAGTATACTATTTAATACATTTTTCAACATAATCACCATAATGCTATGTATCTATTGGGATAGACAGAGAGAACACATTTTCAATTCATTCGATCCTGACACACATCTTTCACACATCTCGTAATGCATACGTTTTAGAACGTATAATTAGTTATAAAAGCTTTTCACTTTATCCTCTTTCAGAAGTTGATTAATTTGGTAATGCTTCGTTTTTTAAGGCCTTATCCAACGTTTCGAACCTTCTACAGATTATTTTTCTAAATCTTTGATAATTCTTTCTTTCTACATGGCCAAACCATCTCAATGGTCATTTTTTCATCTTAAGCACACTTCAATCAACATTATTTCCTAATGTTCTCAATCCCTATTCTAAAATTTATTATTTTATCACACATTCTACGCAACGCTCTCATTACGACTGCATTTATCTTGCATTCATAATATTTTGTAATGCTCATGTTTCGCTTGCATATTCTTATATTGGACCAATATTTCATTATAAGCAGCTAGCTTTGGCTCTTTTGAAACACTGGTCAATAACCATATTGTAAAACTCATAATTCTTATTTCAATACCACAGTTTGTACAGCCATTCGATGTAAACATGATACAAATTTCCTCGACTTGCTTTAATCTTTTGTTATTCTCTTTTTTTTCAGAAACACTAACTTCCTCCCTCAATAATCATAACTTTCAACTTTGTAATATTCATACTCAGCGCATTTAAGACCGATAATGCCACCTTTTGTGTTATGATAGATATGTTATCTAGAATATAACGACCCTTTATTATTACTTTACGTACGTCATGGCAGGGGAATTTATTGAGAATTGTTCCAGATCGTCTGCAAAAAATGATGTTTTTATGCAGTCCCTTCAGGGAGGATACAATTAAGATATTCCTAGGAAAGACAGCTAATAATGCTGACTTAAGAGAGATTTGGACTACCTTGATGGAGACTGCCAATGATGGCGGGAAATTGTGGTAAATGAAAGCAAATCATCTAAGCATTGAGGCCGGTTTTATTTTATTTGATTATCAGATTTGATTCCAAATTGCGTAATCTTAGTTTAATTGGAGCGCCATTAATGTGAATTGGGTCGTTAAATGGCGCTGCATAAATTATTAGTATTACTTGGCTGGTTCCCTCTTAAATTGCAACAGCGTTGGTCTTCTTGTTTTGTATGGTTGTAGTATTACACATAACTCAATCAGTTCAACGAAGTTGGAGAAGGTAGATTATGTCCTTGGATAAGATTGGGTTTTTTTAGAATAAATTAGCAAGAACTTAAATGTTTTGGAGATTTAGAGACCTATATTATATCTAATGAAGAACATATATTTATTGACTATTTCATAAAACACAGTATGATGTAAAACAAATTAAAATAGGAAAAGTTAATTTCTCAAACTTTACGTTATGTTCCAATGAATATAAACGGGCTTCAGAGTTAAAAATTCATTGGAAAGATCCAACCAATGCTTTGTTCCTTTTATCCATGTGTGAGAAAAAGAGTGTTAGAAAGGAGTGTGATGAAATAAGGGAGCATTTATGTAATATTTTTTAACTCTTTACATTATAGCTCTGTGATCTTCATAATTTTGGGGAAAACACGATGAATTTCAAAATGAGGTAGCATATCTACCATAGTATTCAATATGGTCGAAAATTTACCGTGGAAAGTAAGGGAACTTGGGCGAGTTGCCAATACGACTTTTATTCTTTTTGCATATAAATACTGTATGTTTCAACATCTATGACCCAAGAATTATTCTCTAAAACCTTTAAAAATGTAAAAATTTTAGACAATGGTATCGGACTGAAGAATTATAATAATAAAAACATGAATAATAATTGGCGAGAATATAAGAATTATAATAATAAAAACATGAATATTAATTGACCAATAATTGGTGCTATATGGTTGTATTCCTTCAATATTCTTATGTTTACAATGTAAGTAATATGTTGTGTTGAGATTAAATTAGGCAATTTGTTATATCCTGTACTCGTACCTCAGTTCAAGGGTAATAAGTAAAGCAACCGCTAAACCGTGGGTAAGCACTGTGATCGTGTGGTGTGGGAGTACTTGTGGTTATTCGGGAAATCGCTGATTCACCAAGTGTATGTGTACTCGTATGTTATGTGCACCACTTTTAGAGCAACAATTGAAAACATTTCTTTAAGTTTTTTGCAAAAAAATATCTAAAACTTTTAAATAAATAAAAGCATTAAAATAAATCGATATTTTAAGGTTTGTGTACCATAGTATGCACGAGTAAGTACTAAAATGTTATTTTCTTTTAAGATCCTTATTTTTACGATATGGGAGTGGAAATAGTCAGAGCATAGAAAATATAATCCCATTCCATTATATCAGTTAAAATAAAATTGGTTAAAATGAGGAATAATTAACAGGTTCATCTATCGTCACTTTTATATAATATTCTAAATTGCCCCGCCATCCCTCAAAATCGAGCTAAAATTGTAAACTATCTTTCCGATCATGGGATTAGAGACTGCCCTTTAATATTTCTAGGTCATCCTTCCTCTTTTTTCACGTCATTCTTAACTGTCCATGTCGACGGATTCTGGAATTATTTATTAACTATCGTAAGACTCTCACTGTCGTTGCCTTGCTTCAAACAGCGACTTGAGTAATATGACATGTTTGTTAGTGACGATTTTTTTTTCTAAAATTATTTAAGATTAATAAAAACTTTTAAGATTCTGAAGGATACTAAAAAAACAAGAACATTAACAAAAAAAATAAGTGGATAATGGTTCACTCTCTTCACTACAATATATGCTGATGATAATGAAGTAAAATTAAATTTGGCAAGGATTTTTGCAAGTAGAACTAAGTACAATGTTTTTCAAATATTTTTTTTTCATTCATTAGGTTGTATAGTACTTTTAAACGTATCCAGATTGGTGATGTGAGCACGTTGAAGAGAATAACCGATAGGCAAGTAATCAAGTTTTCAAGACCTACTGGAGTCGACAAGTAACTTGAAGTTCGCCATCGAATGTATTGGAAATACTACCGCATGTGCACAGGAACCAATATTCACACACATCTAACATGTGCGAGCATTGTAATCAGCCGAACTATTTAACCTGACCAAGACCATTTTTTTCCAGTACCATCGGAAATAAACTCTCGTGTGAAAAACCAGCATCTTGTCACCTAAGTCGCAAATCATATTAATAGAATTTTGGAAAGTTTTTGCTTCCAAAACTATTTAAAATATTTTCAATAATATAACTGTTTGAATATCTTTGCTTTGTAGGGTTCAGAGCAGGGGATAAATTGCAGATAGCATTCCCTCCCTTCATTTCCGCTTCCGATTGTCTGCCATCAAATCCCGTAGTTGATCATCTGCCTGAAAATTTACTACACAATCAAGTCATAAAACATGCATATTGTGAGGATACATTTTAATTCTTTGGTATTTGTATCGATGGATCGAAGTAAGTGTAGATTACTTAGTGATTAACTTACGTTAGTGTAGATCGACGGTGGTAATTACTTTTGATTTATTACCATCTTATACTCGTATTTACAACATACGGATTTCTTCATTTTTACTTAAAAAGTTTTTACTTCGTTCTTTGACTTTTTATAGGTGCACAATTTCTCGATTTTCCGGCGTTGGTTTTCTCGATCTTCTTCTCAAAGGAGACGAATAATATGCGCTTATGAAATGTTGTAATGGAAGTGAATGTTTCGAATATCCTGGACAGCGAGGAAAACTAAGGCGTTAATCGTACAAGAGAATAAGGTGTAAGTATGACATACTGTCGCCATGTACTCAGCCACGAAAAGGAATAAGCGGCGAAACTTAAATTGAGTAGAAATTTATTTCGTTATTCATACCAAGCCCCCTCTAACTAATAGTTAGCATGTGCTTATGAGTTTCAATATCCTTTAATACTATTTCTACCCTCCCCATAATATCGTTCATCTACCGGGCTCACGTCCTTTCTAGGTTCTGCATTTCCTTTGTTTGTGGTCCCCAGATGATGAGGTGAAAGCCTTAAAATCGGTTGGGTTATACCGTTACATAAATTGGAATAAACAGTGTTTGATAAAACAAATGGCGAAAAATAATTACATATAAAAAGCTCCATTATCAATTTGACAACTTTGTGACGTTATAGGTGTATTTAAGTTTTTCCTTATTTCATCTTTCATTCATTCGTGTGGTACCCTTTAACCTATCCGAATCGGTAATTACAACATTGCTTGAATACAATATTGCCTTCGGCTCCATTGATTGAGTCTTCGGGTTCAAAACTCGTTGTTCGTAATTGCACGTGTTAGCAATAATACTCTGCGTAAAGAGACACTAATACTCGCACACGTGTTCGGCGCGTACGAGAATTGTTACCAGTCTCTTTTACCAGACAAGGACACTTTTTTCGGATACCGTTGTGAATCGAACCTGAAACCCCTAGAAGTCAAGAGTCTTGCAATCTACGCCGTGTGAAATGTGAAATGTGAAAATGTGTTTTTGTGTGAAATGTGAAAATACATCTTAAATTCTGAATCATGTTCCTAAAACGAGATTACTTTGGTATTTTAATATGTTGAAAAAAAAAACAGATTCCTAAATTGAGTAATGTATTTGAACTATCATTCAAAAATTATTCCTCTCCGCAGAATAATCGCGGTGTGACGGCATGGAAATGAAACTAAAATCGACAGACCGACAACAAACCGGTCCGTGCGATTGAAATAAGGCAACATACGTAGGGCACGAAAGGAAAGTACAACAATAATGAAAACACATCAAACGTGATGTCGTTATGCGGGGGCGTGACACGAATCCACGAACACGCCCCTTAACAAAAAAGCAACAGTAAAAAATTGGGCCAAGAAAGTTTGGTCATAATCTAAGAAAGTTCGACTTTCATCCCCTAACCGAGCGGCCGCATTACCAGAAGGAACCTTTTCGGTAATAACTACCACCTTGCCTTAATAAATTAGTCTATCGGGCGAGATGATTGATGAATTATGCTTTGGTGGGGAATGTTTTGCTTGTTACATTTACTTTAGTACTAACTTGTCTATATTATTTGTGGGGATAATTTTCTTTGATATTTGATAAAACAAGAGTAATAGAAATGGTCTTAGTTCACATATATTTGGTTGACTATTGTAACGCAATGTAGGCTAGTTATGAAATACCTATCTTCCAACTCGGGGGTTGCAGGTTTAATTCATTTTGGAACCAATTTTTTTTAATGGGATTCCTGCTTGGTTTACACTTTTATTAATGTATTTGTTACTTCATTGCACAAGTAAATAAATGAAAAATAAAATGATATGTAAAGTCATTTGAAATGTGCAAAATCAAAAATCTTCAATTGCACGTACTCAAACTTGGTTGGATTACAAACTTTTTCAAAATCTAAAAAAGTGTTTAAAATTTTTTTTCATACTCTGTTTACTGTATTGGTTATGTATTTGAATTATAAAAAAAATAATTTATGAGGGTTAATGGGAACTTTCTGTTAGTTGTTCCTATAAAAATCTTATAGAAATAAATGAAACTTCAAATGGTCTCCGGTAAAATTTTAGGTTGATAGGCACACAAAGGGGGGCATTGAGTAACTACTTAAGACAAAAAATGATTGACATTGTCTTCTTTATCACATGTGAATGTGATACAGAAAAAAATGATTTGTTTGGCACGTCACAAATGTTTATTTCCTAAGACATTCTCTTCCAACCAACCAGACAGCTGTTACATATGTTGTGCTGATTACTAGTTGAGAGGTTACAAAGTTATTAGGTTACACACAAAAAAGTGGTGAGGGAAAGGAAATGTGTATTTCGGAATAGGGAAAGGTGTGATGTGCCATTGAATATAGATATAAATAATGATTTAAATGTTGCAAGTCAATGAAGATTAATTTTTTCATTGATTTTTTTCAATCAAGTTAATAAAAAGGTAAGTCTAACAGCAACTGGCTGGTGGTTCTGCAGAGTCTAACGGCATGGACCGTAATTTAATAACATACCTTTCTGATTGGTTGAGAGCTTGTCAAATGGCAATTAACTCACCAGGTTATTTGTTTGCAACGATACAGTTTTAATAATACAGTTTAAGGGGATGCAAAATGACATTTTTTATTTAGTTTAATACTCCATTAAGAAAAATTAATTTTGATTATATTAAAAACCGTTTTGAAAAAAAAAACCCGTCCCGTTTGCATTATAATTGTTATTATTGTCGACTAATATTATTCTAAAACGTTTGTGTTGTCAGATCGTCTTTATTTTCCATAGAAGAAGGTGGCTTGCTACTTTTACCATCACTTTTGATTGGAATAGTAGTTTGTATCAAAGCAATTTTTATAACTTCATCAATATTTTTACCAAAATCAAAATAATTATCGTTTGTTTTTGGTAAACCCTTTTTTTTTAAAACATTTATTTTAAAAAATAAAATAAAATATTGGACGATATTATGGAAGAGGTCAGTTTTGATTATGACAAAAAATACTCAACTATAGAAATTAAAATCTTACAAGAAATATTTCTCTCCAAAAAGAATCCTGAAACTTTAACAACAAACTGTTACCATGCACATGTTTAAAAAGCAAAATAAAATGAAAATAAATGGAAATCTTTAAATTTGAATTAAATACAAAATTTGTTGGATAGGAATCCATGAGACATTAGGACTAAACAAAAATTTGAGCAATATTTATGGGGTTTCAAATTCAAATATTATCTCTGAACTGTGAAGACAAAAAACCAATAGTTTTTTTTGGTAGGTTGTTCATTCAGTAAGATGATTTGAGTAAAAATAATTTTTAATTGTAGAGATAAAATTTAATTGTATAGATTGTACAGACAAAGCGAAAAAAAACTTCAAGTCTAATCCCAATGATCAACTATGGGAGATTTTTCGATGACTTCGCAATAAATGTACACAGTTATGTCTAACTCCGCCTGTGCTGCCTAGGAAGGAAGCACTGCCGGTCCCAAGCCCGGATAAAGGAGGAGGGTTACCAGGCAAGGTTAGCAGCCTACCTGAGGTAAAAACACTGTAAACGTTCACAGAACAGGAGAAGGAGCCTCGGCTACAGAGGAATATCCCTGCTGTGCTCTACTCTTAAATTGTTCACAATTATAATAAAATAAAAAGAACCGCTCTACTACCGACGCTATATTCACTCTTAGACAAATTAAAGAAAAAACATTAGAATACAACAAACCAGCCTACCTCTGTTTAGTCAATCTTACAAAAGCTTTCAACAGGATTCGGTTGAAGGACCTTCTGAACACTTTATCCACAAAAATGATACCGCCATCACTCATTAATGTCATAAGAGAGATCAACCTGAATAGTAACACAAAAATCAGAGCAAAAAAGACCCACTAGAGTGCAGAATTTCAGTACGTGACGAGCCAATTGAACAAGCAACCCAGTTCAGATATCTTGGCAGTGAACTGCTCAGCTCTTATGACCTCCCCAGAGAAGTAAGACCTCAGGTAGATAAAGCTGCAGTTGTGGCGGGCTGCCTGAGATATGTCATATGGAGGAATAAAGATATGAGAACGCATAGCAAGGTACGCATTTATAAGACCTGTGTGCGACCTATCCTCACATATGATATTGAAGCGAGGGCGGACACTGTCAGAACAAAAAGTATGCTAAGGACAACGGAAATGAGAGCTCTGCGCGCTATTGCTGGGAAGACTTTGTGTGATCGTGTAACGAACACCACAATCCGAGAGGTCTGTGAGGTCCAAGATGTGGTCAGATGGGAACGACAGCGTCGACGATACTGGCACCAACATGTACAGAGAATGAATTCCACAAGAATTCCATACATAGCTCTGCATGAGGTGCCGGAGGGACGGCGTCCATCAGGTAGACCCCCGAAACGATGGAGAGATAGCTGGAGCTCAGCATCACAGGAAGACAATCCTGCAGTAACAGACTCTTGAGTCTATAGAAAGTCTAAGAAGAAGAACAAGTTATGTCGAAATGCAAAAAGAAAACACTACTTCGACACCCTTCAAAACTGTCAGCCTGCAAAAAGGTGGAAAATCCTGAACTCGATGGGTGTCAAATCCTCGGACAACTCAGGTAACTTCACATTAGATGTTAATAATCTTAACAGACATTTTGCAACACCATCACTCAGTTTAGACACTAACACAAAGGAGAACACTCTCCGAAAAATTCTTGTAATTCCTCGACCCAATGTTCCTGAGCTCTACTTTTCGGAGGTTGATGTAGGTGAGGTTCGTCGTATATCCTCAAAAGCGATGGGTGACGACAATATTTCGAGTGTATTCATCTCCTTCATTATCGATGCTATTTTTCCTATCATAACACATATTATAAATTTTCTTTGTCTACTAGCAGCTTTCCTAGTACGAGGCATATCCAGAAAGTAAGTGTACTGAATTTTTGTAGGTTACATTTTTTTTTATTTAAACAAAAAAATTACGTGGTTACCGTAGTACATATGTAAGCTATTTTTCGACATAGTTGCCATTCCCCTCAATGCAGGTGGTGAAGCGGGGTATCAACTTTTTGATGCCTTTCTCGAAGTAGTTTCCCGCCAACCCCTCCGTCCACTTCTCCACCTCCTCCTTTACCTCCTCGTCGGTTGAAAACCTTTTTCCACCCATGTGCAGCTTCAGGGAGGTAAAGAGATAGTAATCTGAAAGTGCTAGGTCAGGGGAATGCGCGGGATGGTTCAGGACATCCCATTTAAACGAGGCGAGCAGTTCCTTCGTGGCGTTGGCCGTGTGTGGTCTGGCATTGTCGTGCAGCAGGCCGACTCCCTTTGTCAGCATGCCTCTCCTCTTGTTTTGAATCGCCCTCCGCAATTTTTTTAGGGTCTCACAGTATCTTGCAGAGTTGATGGTCTCCCCTTGAGGCATATATTCAATTAAAATTATGCCTTGACAGTCCCAAAACACGGATGCCATGATTTTCATGGCTGAAATTGTGGTTTTGAACTTTTTGGCGGAGGGTGAAGAGGTGTGACGTGACAGTTTTTAAACTCGCGACACCACTTGTACACACTCGTACAATTCATAGCTTTATCACCATATGCAGTTTTCACCTCATTATAAACCTCAACCGGAGGTTTTCCCTTCCAAACGAGATAACGGATGACGCCGCGTATTTCGCACTTCGCGGGAGATTGGATTGACATTTTTCACGAAACGTGTTGTTGCGTCGACACTTCTCAACGTACTGACCTCGAACCGGTCTCGTTGTGGAGGGGAAGGGTCAGGCTACACGGAAGTGTAGTCAACATGTCGAAAATAAAATCCATCCGGTCGTGAGAGCCTCAGTACACTTACTTTCTGGTTACGCATAGTATATGAAAGAAGGCCCTAATCATTCCGATCCCGAAAATTGGCTCACCCACGTCATATAAAGATTTTGAGCCCATATCTATTCTGCCCAAATTATCTCAAGTTATTGAAAAAAATGTTAATATACAAATTGACTCCCACCTTAATCAATTTGAATAGTTTAATCCGTTGCAGTCAGGATTTCGTCCGGGACATAGTACCACTACCGCACTGGTCAAGATAACGGATAATGTGCGATACGTGGAATGAGCTTTAAGCGGCTGACATTGTTTTATGGCTCGAATGCGTTCATTACGATTCTCTGAAACGGTCATTGTCTGGTTTTCGAGCTATTTAAAGGGAAGAACCCAATCCTGTAGATACCAGGAGCGTATATCTGAATGTACTGATCTCTCTGCACGCGTTCCCCAAGGTGGAATTCTCGCTCCACTCCTTTTTTCTATATTCATCAACCCAATAACATCGTCTCTTAAATGTTCTTATCATCTGTATGCGGATGACCTGCAGATATATATTCATTTTGATCCAAATTTCTTTCACGCGGCTTTGAACAATTTAAATGTGGACCTTCAATCGATCTCGGAGTGGACTGGGGAGCATGGCTTACTCATAAATCCTAAGAAGTCTAAAGCGATCCTCATTGGCAGCCCTCAGCTTCTCGGTAAATTCAACACTGACTTACTTCCTCCAATATTACTTGATGGCTCTATCATATCATTACATAAAACTGTTAAAAACCTAGGAGTGCTAATAGATAACACTCTCTCAAGGCGAGATCAAATAAATGAGGTAAGCCGAAGGACCTTCTTCAGCCTTCATTCCCTTAAAGTGTTGCAAAGATTCCTTCCAATCAAAACCAAAATTTTACTCGTACAATCTCTGCTCTTTTCAATTCTGGACTATGTGGACGTATGTTACTTGGATGTTACAGAGGAATAGCTGGACAAATTAAAGCGTCTTCAAAATGTGTGTCTAAGATTCATTTTCAACCTACGTAAGTACGATCATATAACTTCATACCAGAAGGCATTGAACTGGTTGAGTGTTAGAAATAGGCGCCAAATTCACATACTGTCTCTATTGTATAATATCCTTAACTGTCCCCCCCCCCTCTTATCTCGCCGAGAATTTTCAGCGTCTTTCCAATCATGGATTAGCACTACGCTCAAACAGAGTTTGTTTATTGGCCTTTCCAGTTCACCGCTCCTCTTTCTTTACGTCGTCCTTTATTGTCCATGCAGTGAGACTCTGGAATCAGTTACAAACCAATATAAGACTCGCTCCGTCCTTGGCATGCTTTAAGAAGCGACAGAAAAACCCCTCAATTTCTAGTCAGTAAAATAACGTGTTTCATTCCTGATTTTTCTTTTCCTTTCCTCTCCACCATCCTTTCCTTTCCTTTTGATTGACGATATCTCACTTTATATGAAAAATAATGTTCGGGCGACTGTCCGTCTTTGTGGGGTTCGTGGGCATGTGCTCACGTATATGTTTATGGATTTCGTGGGGATGGATAGTCATTTGAATGATTTATGTGACCACGTAACTTGCGTTATTTACTTGTGTCTGGTTGGTTGGAAGAGATTGCCGCCTGGCAATAAGCCCGCCAGATTGTATTGCAATAAAAGTGTAAAATAAATAAATAAAGTTTATTACTTAATCATAACATGTAAATAAAATTACGGTCTTAAATTTTATGAAGGCGCTATTTGTTCTCATTTTTTTGTGTTTTCACTGAGGAAAGATCTCTCATATTTTTATATAAAATAAATAAGCGATTTTTTTCAATAAAATTTTCATGTTCACAATTATTCAATAATTTAGAAGAAAAAATTAGTACATTAAAATAAGCGTACCAACTAAATGTTAGTTACGTATTGTAGTTACTATGTTCAAGTGCTTTTATAATACGAGTATAATAGAACATTAAAAAGTGGCATGGTATAACTAAAGTGAACTACCACTGAAAATCATAATAATATCATGCCAACTGTATTCAGAGCACCAGACCTCTTGATTCGGCAAACGATATTGTTTATATTCGATGATCGGTTATGTTTACCGGGCCGGTTGTAGACAGTTGGACCGTGATAACCCGGCCCCGACGGTCGGCGTTGCCGCAGGGCCGGGCTTGGCGGGGGCCCGAATAACTTTGCATTTGATTTGCATCGCAATTATGATGAGAATGAGAACAGATGCAAAACGCAGGCTGTACAACGCTAATTTGCTTGCTCTTTTTCTGACAGAACTGAAATGTCGGACTCCTACTCTCACTACATGGTGCGAATTGAATTGATGCCATGAATAGTCTTGAATATTTAGACTGAATATTGAATTTGGGGTTTTATGGTATTTAATAATCTTTTCCATTTATATTTTTGAGATAAATGTAGATATATAAATGTTCAATTGGTTATTTAATGACGTATTGTGCAGAAAAAATAAATACGCAACTTCGTAAATATTTATGTTATATCTGTTTAATATTTATTCGTTATTTCTGATGGAAGACGATAAATAGAATTGGTTTCTGATTTTTTTACATTTTTTTATGTATGCCGTTTTTTTAACATCACGAAAAACACGTACTATATAAATATAATCATATCATATATTAATTTATTTCCTAAGATACAATACCTTGAATATTCTTCAGAATATACAGATTTTAAGAACATACTTATACAGCGATTTGGAATCTTAAAAGGCATCCCAAAATATTTCTATTGGAATTTTTCAATAGAAACAATATTTTATATTATACTTTTAATATTGTCGATATGATTTTTTACTTATATTCACAATATTTTATTTTATTTTCAGTAATATTTAACTCATGTTCAACAATACGTAGAAAAGTCTAAAATGTAGAAAAAAATACAAAATCGCAAAAAAAATATCCTTCATGGTATATATTAAGTTTATAAGACGATGATTTTGTTAAAACTTTAACAAAAATTATGTAAACATGTGAAAAATAATCCTTTATGTATTTCTTTGATATGTTTCAAAATCAATATTTAGAATTAGTAATATTCTATCACGTAAATGTTTCTGAACACAAATAGAGGGAATAACAAAACGTAATGTATATGTTCCAATTTTAAAGTTTCTAAAGCCATTAGATTCATTCGGCGCTCCATATGTCTAAAAACTTTTTAACCATATTCATGTGTACAGGGTGATCACTAAAGAACAATTAAAGCAAAACAATAACCGTAAACGAAACCTATCACGACTATAGTTTTAATCATGGAACAAAAAATGTATTGTATTTGATTATTAGATAAACTGAGATTCATTGTAATGTAATAAAAAAATCAAATTGGGTATGAAGTCATTCAGATTTATTTTTACACATACTGAGAAATAATTTTTAACTGACAAATAATGATTTTAAGAAACGTTTATGAGATTTTTAAGTGCTTTTTATTTGAATCACTTTCCTCTCCCTTCGAGAATCTATTCAGATTTAAAACTTTAGCATCCAGAATAATCCTCTATGTCAGACGATTATGAGTTAATATTTATATCAAATCCTAGTATCAAGAAGTTCGTAAGAATTTTTTTAATCATAGATTACATAAAAAAATAAATCGTTAGTGTTTTTAAGACGAAGATTATTTTAGAAAAATATTATTTAAAAAACTTAAACATTTTTTGATCACCTTACAAAAAAGCAATGAGTGTATGACAGTTGGAAACAAACACTGTATCGTATTTTGTGTAGAACAAACTCAGCCATCGTCACGGGCTATAAAGTAATAAATGATTAACATAATAAGATCCAACACGGACCCCAGACTGGGGGACTCCCCAACTTGTAATTCAGTTCCGGAGCAGAGGTGGTCTTCGGTGGCCAGATTTGCCGGATGGCATCTACCCAATTAGCATAACTCCACTGTACTCTAATAAGATCGTGGTATCTGCATTGGTATGACTTGAACAATAATGCTTCTTGAAGTTTCTTCGACATCTCGGTTTGAAGTTTTCAAATGAATATCTTTCTTAGGTTTATAATACTGTTAACAGTTTATAATATTATTACAAGACGTCTTTCAACAGAAAAACTACGAAATAGTAAATGTATCAAATTGATTTACCATGCCTGATGATCGAGAAAGAATCGTATTTTCTGTAGATGGATGATATACATTTATTTATTACATTTTCTATTTAAGCTGATTTATTTTACCAAGCGTCGTATCTTGACATAACTTTATTACAAAGAATCCCACATTTTTTAATGGGTATGCTTGAATATAGCTTTAAACATTAGAATATATTTACTCATTTGTATACTCGTACATACAAAGTGCTAACAGGAAATAAAGCATATCCCTTGTAGATTGACAAACTTTCTATAGTGTATCTTACAGTTATTTACGCCATCGTTAATTAAGATTGTTTTCGGTGCTGTTTTTAAAAACTGAGCAATTAAGAAAAACTGAGCGATTAAAACTGAGCGAATAACCTTGTTGAATGCATTTTCCAATGTGGATATTTTCGACAACTCGGTGGATAAATTGAGCTCCTTCATAAACTTCGTAGACAAACTGAGTCAAAGGAAAACATGAGTATCATTAGTAGCTCCTGTTATTATTATTAAACTTTTTTCATAATATTTTCCTTGTAATATATGTTTTATTTGTTGTTATTAGGTTTAGCCTGTACTAAATGTAAAACAAAATTTGCAACAACCAGCTCATGGATCCGATGGTAAAGAAAACCGCGTTCCAAAACTTTTGGATAATTAAGTGAAGCCGTAAATACCGTATCTTATAATAAATGTTAAGTAACTGGCATAGATGATTAGATTAGATTTTTACAGAGCCTATTAACACCAGGATACAATTGAGGTGCTCGAGAAGGTTGGGTCAGCTATTAAATATCCCGATTGATAACTAGCAAAGAACTGCGCTTTTTTATGGTATATTATAATTGACGAAACGGATGTTCATCTTACACTTTTCACAAGTGTTATCAGAAGAACATTTGATGTCTTGGTCTAACTTGGGAAGATGAGTATCGAGCTGCGGACATACAGTAACATACATTGCATAGTCTGATTTCTTTACCTTTCTATTACTCACGACAGCTCTGCATAGTAATGAATAATTCGTCTGGATTTTTCATGCTATTGTAAAATTCCGCATACTTCAAAAAAAAGTCATTGAACATCACTTATCTATTTTGGTGACCGCCGTGGTCTAGTTGGTAGACGTATGTTTTCCACCCGGGGGTACGATTTTTGATGGTACTCAAAAAAATAAATAATTAAAAGATCGCAGTCTGATTAAAGAGTAAGTCTGGTAACAATACTCAGATGCGCTAGGAATGTTATTGTTTGTCCATTTGTAGTAGTGTTTAAAATATGCACGATCGCGAACTGTTAGTTAAGTATCTATTCCAGTGGTTCTTCTCTCGTCTCTCAGTCATGCTTTTCTATATATATATATATATATATATATATATATATATATATATATATATATATATATATATATATATATATATATATATATATATATATATATATATATATATATATATATATATATATATATATATATATATATATCTCCAATTCGGATGTGTTGAGGGATATCATACAAATAAATACTTCTCTAATAAAACCTGTGTAAAAATGTGGAAGCAATAATAAAAAAATAATAAGTATCAATTATTATAATAATAAAAGGACCATTGGCATAGCGTTGTTAAGATTGAGACCAAGTGAGAGGCGCAAAAGGACTACCCTTAACAACTACCCTCCAAACCACGGAGTGCGGAGATGAACGGAGAGTGGGATTTTTATACTTATGATTTTTTATACATTATGTATGTTTTTTTTTAAATTTATTTTTGTTTTGTATTTAGGGAGGATATTCTTCTAGTTAGGCAATAGCATATTTAATTGTAAATATTTAAATGAATAAATAAAAAAAAATGAGAGGGAGAGACGAGATCCACCTCAAGGTGCGGGATTCGAATTCGAGCAAACCCACCTCAATGGGCTCTAACTTGGGATTCGAATATATTATTATACACATAAAAAATATTACAAAAAAAAAAAACAATTGAACATAAGGATAGGAAGACGGTGGCCGCGACCATTAGATTAGGAACTCCCTCACATCTGCATACGTTTAGAAAAACCTATTTGGTAAAAAAATCGCAGAAAGCTGATCAAGGGTAGTCGAACTACAAAGAAACCTTTGTAGGTCTTCGGCCGATACATACGGAGTATAGTTCTTCTTCATCGAATAAACACCTGTCGTCATCTTCACATGGTCAATCCATCGAATGGATACCCAGCTTTTGTTTTTTTTTTGCCATTTGCACTTCCAGCCAGAATCAATCGCCTAAGGCAGAATATTAAAGTGATACTCAAAATTAATACTTTCCGGTTAATTTTGTGGGTAATGATTTTCACAATGCACTCGCAATAATTATAACGAATTGAATATAATTATAGCAGCGCAATTAATATTTCATTGAATGCTTTCAATTTGTTATGAATTGAATTAGTTTTAATTAATTGTGGAAACATTGTGTTTTTATAACAAAGTAATGGCTTTTGCATATTAATAATTAGGTTATAGATATTTAAATACTCATAATTACAAAAATCAAAATTCCTCATAGATTTTATATTGAAATACAATATACGGTGATGTTTTGAAATTTCCAATAGATTCGTTTGTTTTACGTTGCTAAAAAAAAATTCAAATAAATTTTATAGCAGTTTACATACGAGTATATAGTGAGTGCAGTTTACCTTTCAATGTAACTATGTTGTTTTGGTTTTTCCATTTTGTTGATTGCTAAATTTTCTTTTTTAGACTATAGTATATATATTTATTTTAATCATATATTCTTATGAGTGCTTTCAAACAAGGATTTTTTTCATTCTTTATATTTGTTTTGAGTAAACTACATGAAGATTAAAACGACAGCTCTGAAAAAGTCAGATTTGCTGTTAAATGGTTTATTAAATAATTTATTCTGTCGTGTAGTTCATGACTGAGCATCGTCATTTCCATGATATCCTCTGACGACTCGTCTCCTTCTATCTCCGCACTCTGCGGTTCTAAGGGCAGTTGTTCTATTGCGTCTCTCACTTGGCCAGTCTAACGGATTGGGACTCTTCCCCTAGTCGTCGTCCTTACAGTAACCACAGACCTCTTCAAACTGTTTCCTTGGCCATGAGCAATATGCTCAAATGATCAGAGGACTTTTTGAAGGCATATTGTCGACGATTCTCAGTTCTTAGAGAATGGATGCTGTCAGGACGGTATTCGATAAATTACATAGTTCACGTCCCCAAGACTAAATTCCCACTATTTGCATGCTCCTGAAACTGGCTTCTCGAAACAAAATAATTTAGTATATTTCTAATACTGTCGCTAGGATTAAACCAATAAAAGAGAGGATGTTATTTTAAGTGCTCACCGCCTTGCAGTACAGGATTATATCCTGGATTATAGAGAATCCCATGGTTATTGTTTGTTTAAGAAAAGGGGCCTATAATGGGTGTAATTTTGTTTGGGTTATACAAATGAAATAGTGCAGCGGCAACTTAGGTGGTCGGCTCGGGTTGTAAAACTACATTCGAGATTGTAAGGCCATCGGTAAACGACTGTGAAAACAAAAGCACGGTCATAAAAAGAAATCCATTGTTCAAGGAAACACTAAATTCTGTCTAGACGATATATCCTTTTGAGTAATTCTAAGAGATGCCGACCTCAATTGTCTTTTAAAAAAGATAAAGTAGAGTCTAGACATGGACCCTTTTTTCTTTTGCTTTGCTGAATTGTATAGAAATGCCGAAGTCAATTGTCCTTCCTTATAATCTCGGGTCTAACAGGCAGCTATAGTATTTTTTAAAGAGAGAAGGAAGTCATGTAGCATCTCTTTCTCGCAAGTGACTATAAAAGGCCCGAACCCCCACGAGGAGCCTTCTTCTGCCTTCAGATACGACGCGGTTAGCACGTCTGTCCAGGAATAGTGTGTTTGTACCGAGGACAGCCAGACTAGTTTTCTTCGTGTATCGCAGAAGTCCAGGACGCCATCTTAATTACGGGTGAATATTATTCCTCCTATTTTTAATGTGAATTTCATCGCCACGCTAAAAACCCACCGAGTAAAGTAATTTCAAATTGTTATTGAAATCTCCCTTGATAAATACAACACATTCTTTCTTGCCAATTTTAAACTTTTTTTTCTTGACATTTCGTCAAGTTTTTTTTATATTTTTTTTTTTTTCTTTTTTCTTTTTTTCTTTTTTTTTCAATATAATAAACTGTTTCATTCCAAATTATACTTGTTTAAATTGAGTCGCCTTGTCCTGCTGTAAGTGAGAGAGAGTTATTCAGAGTTAAGGGAACCCAACAAACCCCAGAGATCTAAAGAGTTCTTGTCTCATAAGAAGCCGGCGGAGCTGCCCGGAATATGTCACGCCTCATATGTTGGTAATGTTTTATAACTAATATATGTATTTTTTTTGTGTACAACCTAATATTGTTTAAATAGGAAAAAGGCGTGACATAATTGGCCCCCGAACGCGGGGCAGCAAACTCTGTATCTCTTGATATCTCGCTAGACAAGGTTTTTATTTATAATTTGTTTGTTTTAAATAATAATTTGTTTACAGGAAAGTGTTTTATATGTATTTTTTTGTGTGCGACCGGTTGTTTTCTCTATTTTGTTCCCATGTGCTACGGGCTCCGAGTTGGAAAGGCCGTTTTTCGAGTCTTTTTGGAATAGATTTTTAGTTAATCGTGAGAAGAGAAAGAATAGATTTTCTAGTTAACGTTCGCTAAAATATTTCGTTGTAAAGAGAATTGTGTTCCGTTTTATTTGAGCCCAATCTCATATTAAGAGATGGTGCGTGGTTAGGCAAAACGCACGAAACGCCTATCTTTCGTGAAATAATTCGCTGTTCAGTTGGCCCAGTTTTTCGGGTTTTCTTTCAAGGATTAATCATTTCTTGGTGCTCGGTTTGTCGAAATATGGAGAATTTCAACGGTTTAATATTGCAAAGAAGTAGAAGTTTCGCTTAAGTTAGATTCTTCTTTAACTTAAAAAGATTCCGTTGGAGCAAGTTATTTTTGGTTTCGATCTTGGGAAGCGATAATGGCCGAATCATGAATTTAATAGTTTCTTTCAGTAGTGGATCTATAAACGATATAGTTGTTTATAGAGATTGAATTACATTTTGGTCTATAGTTGTTTGTAAATTTGAACTACGTTGTTTAGAGAAACCTTGTTTGTTTAACAAAACGATCGAGTTAGAATTGTTGTTTTGTTAGTAAGGTTTTGATTTGCTTCGGTTGGGCTTTTTGTCCTATTGTTTTATTGTTGCAATGTATCCAATTAAGGCCGAGGGAAGATCTCTTCATTCTGCTCCCCTGTTTTCAAGAAGAGAAGTGCGCGGTCAGAGAATTGTAAATAGGACTAGTGTGGTATTTTGTGTATAGTCAGGCTTAAAAAGAATTAAATTCCACGTGGATTAAGCTCCAGTTCGTCTTTGAAAGGAGATGGGCTAGGCAAAGTGTTATATGTGCCCTACTTTCGTAAGAAATATTCCAATCGCGTAAATGATCCAGTTTACGAATTTTGTTTAGGAGTAAATAATGATTAATATCTCAGTGGTCAGTTTAGTGATTTTTGCGAATTGTAGTAGATTGAAAAGGAGATAAAGGATAGGAGTTCAATGTTTAGAAAATTTAAATTATGGAATGGTCGTGCGTAATGGACGGACGCCATTTTGTTTTGCGGCTGGAAATACTGTCCGATGTTTTTCCTTGAGGAAGTTGATTCGCACGTGGTGTCGTACTTGAAATGGATTAAATTAATAAAATAATAGAGGAAGCGCGTGGTCATCATGACAATAATTAAGAAGTGTTGACTTTCGTAGAATATTCCAGTTGAATAAGAATTGGTTCCTGGTTAATTGAGATCAATCTCACCTTCGAAAGGAGAAAGAAACTTCCGTAAATAATGTTTCAATCGCGCTAGTGACCCGGTTTACGGATTTTGTTTAGGACTAATGAATAGTTAAAATCGCAGTGTTTGGTTTGGTAATTTTCAAAGTCAAAGGCAAAAGGAGGAATTGCATCGCAATTATGGATAGTTTATTTTGATAACGGTGTAGCAGGTCAGGCAGTAAATATTGTGGAAAAGAAAAAGAGTGGGAACTAGAAGAAGGCTCTAGATGTGAATAGTATTGCGTCATAGTTATAATTTTTTTTTCGTGATAGCAGTGGCTGTTATTAAACAATATGTTGGAATAGAGAGAACTGGGATTGAGTTCTAGCAGGGTTCTTGTAATAGGATATTGCAAATTATTACGCGGAGCTACTGTTGTTATGGCGAATTTGTGTAGAAAGTATTGCGTCATAATTGATGTCGTTCGGTGATATTGGCTGTTCTTATTGACATAGGGATTGTTAGAAAGGGCTGTCGTATTTTATTGATAGTCAGCCAGTCGATGCTGAGTTTTCTTACATGCGCTGTTTTTAAACACTGAATGGGCTTACGTTTTAGATAAATTCATTTGTTCTCGTATCAATGTCTTTTGATAGAGAGGTTTGTCATTTGGTCTGAATAGAATTTCGGTTTGTTTTGAAATTCGAAAGGAATTTCGTCTTAAATAGATTCTTTTGTTTTGTATCGGTGCATTGGGTACAAGTGAGATGGCTTGTTTGTCCTTGAGGTAGAAGTAAATAGACTTCCTTCAACATGCCAAGGTTCCTGTGAGATGCAGCATTAACCTTCCTAGAATTAAGGTTAAGCAGGTAGTGATTGTCTTTTAGTCAGTAGGGTTTGCCTAGAAAGGTTTAAGTCGGAAGACTTTAGGATAAAACGCCGACTAGACATCGGAGCTTATGTATAGAGACAAATCGGGTCCCTTACAGATTATATTCCATGAATAGGGAATTTAAAATCATTCTTTGGAGCCACCCTTGTCGGATAACGGATTATCCCAGGTGTGTAGGAAAAGATAGCATAAAGATAGCTCATAGATTATCTGTTTCCACCCGTCATCAGTCGAGGATTTGTAAAAACCCTGTTTAGTTTTCGAGTAAATAAATAAGGGAAGATAAAGGATCTCGCCTCGCTTCCTTTTACGTAAGAGCGTGGCCAGGTAATCAGTAGTCGAGTATAGAACTGTTTCTCGTCGTTATAGGGAGATCGTAGTTGAGTATTCTCTCTTTAGAAACTAAAGAGTGTGGTCAGGTGACCACTACTTGAGAATGGAACTCTTTGTCGGCGTAACAAAGAAATCGTTAGTTTGTTATCTCTTTTGAAATTAAAGAACGTGGCCAAGTGACAAGAAGTCGAGTAAAGTCACTTTGTCGTTGTAATAACGAGTGAGTTAGTTTGTTATCTCTTTTGAAATTAAAGAACGTGGCCAAGTGACAAGAAGTCGAGTAAAGTCACTTTGTCGTTGTGATAACGAGTGAGTTAGTTTGTTATCTCTTTTGAAATTAAAGAACGTGGCCAAGTGACAAGAAGTCGACTAAAGTCACTTTGTCGTTGTGATAACGAGTGAGTTAGTTTGTTATCTCTTTTGGAATTAAAGAACGTGCCCAAGTGACAAGAAGTCGAGTAAAGTCACTTTGTCGTTGTGATAACGAGTGAGTTAGTTTGTTATCTCTTTTGAAATTAAAGAACGTGGCCAAGTGACAAGAAGTCGAGTAAAGTCACTTTTTCGTTGTAATAACGAGAAAGTAGTTTGTATTATCTCTTTTGAAATTAGAGAACGAGGCCAGGTGACGAGAAATCGATTATAGCATTCGTTGTCGTTGTTATAACGAGTGAGTTAGTTTGTGTTGTCTCCTTTGAAATTAGAGAACGTGGTCAGGTGACATGAGGTCGAGTGTAGCATTCGTTGTCGTTGTAATAACGAGAGAGTTATTTGAGTATTCTCTCTTTAGAAACTAGAGAGCGTGGTCGGGTGACCAGTGATTAAGTAGAGAACTCTGTCTTAATGAAGAGAGCGTTAGAAGAGTATTCACTCTTTAAGCTAAAGATCGTGGTCGGGTGACCAATAATTGTGCATGGAGCCCTCTATTGTCTTAATAAACAGAGCGTTAGAGGAGTACTCGCTCCGTAGAACTAAAGAGCGTGGCTAGGTAACCAGAGTGCGAGTATAGCCTCTTTGTGGTTGTAGTAACAGGAAAGTTGATAGTGTATTCTCTCATTGTAGACTGGAAAGCGTGGCCAGGTGATAGCTGGAGATTATAAAATTCTGGTCGTTTTACCAGAAACGGAGTTGGGAACTCAGTTTGGAACTCGGTTGGAACTGGAAAGCGTGACCTAGAGTCAAATTATTTGATTTACCATTCTTGTCTTGTAAGAAGGAAGGAATACCGGGGTTATTCTCTTATTAGAAAACGATTGAAGTTTAGTAGTTGCATATACTATATAGATTGACTATTGAATACAGTATAGCTTAGAATAGACCTTATGCGGTGAGTCCGTCGTCACACGATAAGGACGCGAACATATAAGATGGGTCCGGTCCTGAGCACAGCTTCTGTGCCCGGGTGGATTATAGATGAGCTGATAGTTGACAGTGTAGTGATGGGTTCGTCAGCGCCTAATTGGGAGTCATTCATGGTTAGGAAAATGGTTCTTAAAATAATTAAATTAAATATTTTGTTATATACCTTGAGGGTATACACTGTCGGGTTCCTTGGTGAATGACAGTTTAGTATGTCAAGTGACGTCACCGGTGCGAATTTATTATTGCACAAGGGTGAATGAATAAGTGAGCTGGCCGTGGGCAATCTCGTATGGATTCATTTCCATATGTTTTATGTATGGGCTGGTATTCAACCCGGTGACTTCACCAAAGAATACCTGGCGTTCAATGAACCTGAGCCTAGACCACGAGTGGCGGAATGCTGAGAGCCTAGAATAGGATTGTCTACCTAATTGTTGTCTTATCTGGTAAGATTTCGTGAGGTATTCCGAACTTCTTAACGGAGGGGTGTACCCTTCCCCCGGGAGTAGCGTTCCAAAGATTGTACTGAGGATTCAGTAGAGTATCCATCGTGGATAATTGCTTTGCGCAAATGCTATCACTGGACGGTGGTCCGTAAGTTTAATAGCAGTAGAATTGTTCAGTAGTGCTATGGAGTAGGTGTTGCTTTCCACCGAGTTGAATTTTGGAAAAGGTTGTACAGATGGTACAGTGGAATATCCGTTTCGGATAGTTGCACGCAGTAAATGTTAGTTTTTGGACGGGTTCCATGATGATAATAGCCGTTGATGTGTTCGGAGTTTTCTTGTTGGGGAAGTGTAGCGTTCCACGGTGTTGAAGGGCTATAGTATTGAAGTAAGTCATCTTGTTGACGAATCGACTCCTGTTGAGTGTGGAGTATATACTTTGAAATAAAAATGAATTATTTTTTTGTTGTTGTTGTGTAAAATGTTATAAAATATTTTGTTCTGTCAAAGCACTCACCGAGTACGGGGTCGCAAGTTAGTCTGTGAGGCAGCGCAATGAAAGGTTTATGGGTAATGCGGAGGTCGTAGTGGTGCTGCTGGGAGGAATAAGGATAAGAGTATGGTGCGTTCTCGAATGAACTTTGACAGAATTTATGTAACTGTTACGGTAATTGCCGTTGTATTTTTGTTCTGTTTAAAACTTGTACTGATTTTATGTAACTGTTACAATGATTACCATTGTATTGTTTGCTCGGTTTGAGTTTTGGGATAAGAGCTCTGGTTACTGTAGCGTTGGCAGCATGCGTTATGACTGGGGGCTGCGTTTCTTGGATAATGAAATCTCGAAGCGAACCCGTGCCCTTGTGGTCGGACGTATGGTGGGTCTCGCTCGGTAAATTGAATTCCCAGTTTTTTTTGTTGTTTATTATTGTCTCCTTACTTTGGCTCGGTGTGAATCACCGAGAGGCCTTGGGCAGCCTTAAGAGTCCGGGTTGGGGGAAGCTAGCCTCCCAACCGATAAAGGTTTTGAAGATGGCCTGAGAATACATCTGGGATGGATTGCTGTGTGTCTCCATCACGGGCCTCATGAACCCACATTAGCGATTGCGATTACAGATGTGTTCTGTCATGCTCATGTTTCGGGCTAGGGTAACTTCGGTTCGTGAGGGTCGCGTGTCTGTCGCTCGGATCCTAGATGACCAAAGTTGTGTATGTGGTATCACGTGATTCTTGGCTCTGTTCTGGGGGTCCGTAGACGCGTCCTGCTTTCAACCGGGGCTACTCGCCAATTTTGTATTATGTTTTGTATTTTTTTTAAAGGGAACTAAGGCTCCATTTATACAGTTACCATTCTGTGTGGTGGTGAATTGTTACTGCAACGGTTGTCCAGACCTTGGAGTCTGAGGAAACCCAAGTTATGTGTAAAGTTCTGTGTGAACTTAAGGAGATATAAGTCCTCGAAAATGGTTCTGTGTGAACTATAGGATATTTGTTATGCAATGTATAAAGTTCTGTCTGAACTTAAGGAGATACAAGTCCTCGAAAATGGTTCTGTGTGAACCATAGGATATTTGTAATTTAACGTATAAGGTTCTGTGTGAACCTCTTGAGAATTGTAAATGATGAATATTGGCAATTGCGAAATTTATTGTTATCTTTGTTGTTGTCATTTCGCCCGGAAGTGGCCGGAAGTTTGGACCGTCTTGTGCTGTGTGCCAGGGGCGGTCGTATTGTGAGAAGCGCCCGTGATATGGGGCCGCTTTAAAATTTATCGGTTCCCGACTGTGCAGTATAGGGAAGGGCGAGGAAAGGATTGTGTTGTAAAGTGTTGTCTTTGGTGTATCAAGGGAAGTGGGATTGTAATTTTGTGTTGAGCCATGTGGGTGGTTGGTTGGACGGAATCCACATTGAAAGGGGAGAATTTCAGGAATCACCTTTGAAGATAATCCACATTGAAAGGGGAGAATTTCAGGAATCACCTTTGAAGGTCAGCTGGTTCATAGGTTGGCCCGTGACCTACAGTGAACCCACTAAAGTCAGCCTTTGGGAGAAGACTGCAGATTTGTTTTATTATTTTGGTTAAGCTGTGTCCATTTCTCAGAATATTGTAATGAGAGAATGGCTTAACTGATTTGTTTCCCTCTTGGTCAACATTTGATTGTTAGTTGACCTTGCAGTTTAATATTTTAATAATTATATTACCCGATTGTATAGTATTATTTTAATTTCTTTTTTGTGTGATTTGATTTTATTAATATTGTATCGATTTCCTGTAATCTTGTACCATTGTGCATTGTTTTGTTTTGTATCAATTCCTGTAATCTTGTACCATTGTGCATTGTTTTGTTTTGTATCAATTCCTGTAATCTTGTACCATTGTGTATTGTTTTTTTTTTATGTGTAAGGAGTTGGGAAGGATTGTTTCCCGCTCCTGTGTAACCGCCTATGTGTTGAAGTTAAATTGTTTAGGAGCCTAGTCAAGGAAAGGTTTTACGTGGTTTCCTTCCTCGTGGTCGGTCTTACACCAATTAAGACTACACCTATGGCAAATGCTGACTAGAGATAAATCGGCCACGAAACCGTATCCGGTGAGGGGTACATACACCCCTCGCTCCTTAGAAACATCCCTCGGACTGATGCGTCTGTGATATACGGAGGATAATTTTTTTTTTTTGTTGTTTTTTTTGTTCTTTCGCTAACTTAGGGTGGGGTGTCAGGACGGTATTCGATAAATTACATAGTTCACGTCCCCAAGACTAAATTCCCACTATTTGCATGCTCCTGAAACTGGCTTCTCGAAACAAAATAATTTAGTATATTTCTAATACTGTCGCTAGGATTAAACCAATAAAAGAGAGGATGTTATTTTAAGTGCTCACCGCCTTGCAGTACAGGATTATATCCTGGATTATAGAGAATCCCATGGTTATTGTTTGTTTAAGAAAAGGGGCCTATAATGGGTGTAATTTTGTTTGGGTTATACAAATGAAATAGTGCAGCGGCAACTTAGGTGGTCGGCTCGGGTTGTAAAACTACATTCGAGATTGTAAGGCCATCGGTAAACGACTGTGAAAACAAAAGCACGGTCATAAAAAGAAATCCATTGTTCAAGGAAACACTAAATTCTGTCTAGACGATATATCCTTTTGAGTAATTCTAAGAGATGCCGACCTCAATTGTCTTTTAAAAAAGATAAAGTAGAGTCTAGACATGGACCCTTTTTTCTTTTGCTTTGCTGAATTGTATAGAAATGCCGAAGTCAATTGTCCTTCCTTATAATCTCGGGTCTAACAGGCAGCTATAGTATTTTTTAAAGAGAGAAGGAAGTCATGTAGCATCTCTTTCTCGCAAGTGACTATAAAAGGCCCGAACCCCCACGAGGAGCCTTCTTCTGCCTTCAGATACGACGCGGTTAGCACGTCTGTCCAGGAATAGTGTGTTTGTACCGAGGACAGCCAGACTAGTTTTCTTCGTGTATCGCAGAAGTCCAGGACGCCATCTTAATTACGGGTGAATATTATTCCTCCTATTTTTAATGTGAATTTCATCGCCACGCTAAAAACCCACCGAGTAAAGTAATTTCAAATTGTTATTGAAATCTCCCTTGATAAATACAACACATTCTTTCTTGCCAATTTTAAACTTTTTTTTCTTGACATTTCGTCAAGTTTTTTTTATATTTTTTTTTTTTCTTTTTTCTTTTTTTCTTTTTTTTTCAATATAATAAACTGTTTCATTCCAAATTATACTTGTTTAAATTGAGTCGCCTTGTCCTGCTGTAAGTGAGAGAGAGTTATTCAGAGTTAAGGGAACCCAACAAACCCCAGAGATCTAAAGAGTTCTTGTCTCATAAGAAGCCGGCGGAGCTGCCCGGAATATGTCACGCCTCATATGTTGGTAATGTTTTATAACTAATATATGTATTTTTTTTGTGTACAACCTAATATTGTTTAAATAGGAAAAAGGCGTGACAATGCGTTAATTCACCTAGCTGTACATGGATATTAAATATTAATAAAAAACAATTTATGTATCACCATTTAGAGAGCACATTATCCTTAAGGATGCAAAATGCGAATGTGATAATCTCTTCCAACCAACAATAAAGATATTTGAGAGACCTTAAGTGAAAATCAAACAGAAACCTTTAAAAAAAAACGAGTTACAACGGTAATCAACCCGCAACTCTCTGATTGGGATATAGGCGTCTTACCAAACAGGTAAGGACGGTCTTCATACCAACTAGACCACAAAATGTTATTGTATGAAATATATTCAAGATATATAATATTGAAACGTTGTCAACTTTAAAGGGATCGTTGGTTATTAAATAGCGCTGTATAAATAAATAAAGGAAATGTAATGATTGTTGAAAACCATGATTTAAAGAGTGGATATACATGTATTCGGAATGAAGAATTAAATATTTGGGAACTGTATTTTTGAAAGATAATAAAACAAATTTAAAAAATTAAAGGTGTATTGCAGCAAGAAATAATTTTATCAATGCATTTATGTACTACTGTATTTAGTAATCACTTCATGGCAAAATATAAAAAGATGGTGGTACCAATTGTTATGCAATGCAGCGAAGTTTGGACTCGAAAGAAGAGCAATATCTCGATAAATTAATGTTTTCGAAAATAATTTTCTGACGTCACCCTGAAGATGCAGGTTGCTACGCCTTAGAAACGTCAACTATCATATAAGTCAACTCAACACGGCAACAATACCAAAAAATATTTTCAATTATTGGAAAACAATTGTGATTTTTTTATGTAACATATAGTATGAGTTAATTAATTGATTTGATATTTTTATTGTATGTGTAGAACTCCATTTTAAACAGAATACATTCAACACTTAAATGTGAACCAACTCTACAGTTTGATAATGCATTTGCAAAGCGAAACAGGTATGTCATTTTAATTTCAGTGTATTGTGAATAATTTTTTCACATTTAAGTGTTAAATTCATTTTATTTAAGATACGAGTAGAATGAGTTTTCGTTTAACTGATAGAAAACTCCCGAAAGTCAACAAGAAGAGAAAAGACACGTCCTTAAACATCCTGGAAGTGGGGACAAGATATAGAGAGTGTATAACACAGACTGATGTCTAAGTATAATAAGATTCTCCAATTCATTTGATCCTTATATTAATATTTGGGTTGCGTTTCAGCAAATCAAAACGTATTGAGAAGAATGGTCGCCGAGAAGAAAAAGATAACCTTTGTGGCTTAGTTGGTAAGACATTTGTTTTCTAGCCCGAGGCTTGCGGGTTCGACTTACGCTGGTAATCGTTTTTTTTACGGTTCCAGTCAGGTTTTCACTTAAGGCTTGTTCGACACCTTTCTGGTCGGTTGAAATAGATTGTCACATGTAAATTTAGCCGCTAGGTGGTACTGTAAACAACGAAATATATTTAATACAAATACCGAATTTAGTTCTAATGCATACATACGTTATCTTCGTCCTTATCCTATTGTAAGTTTATCGTGCACTTCCACTAATATTACTACAACGGTAACGTAAATGCTCATTGCATCTTCCGTTTTAAACACGCCTTGTTAGACTTGCTCAATTTATTTTTTAACGAGTTTGAAATTCAAGTGCTGGTTCATCTTCTTATGTGAGTAAAATTTTCATTCATAGAATAACTGGAATAAAGTTGTTAATTTTTTTAACATTTGTTAAAAAACTTTTAATTTTTTTTTCATAATATACCGAACTTTCCTAAGATTTAGTTTAACTCTCTCTTCTTTGAATGGATTCTTCAAAAGGAATAAATAATATATACGTACGATACATCAGAGTCCCGTAATCTGAAGAGTTGGATTCAAGAGATTGTTGATAAATTGTAGGCCCGAGAAAAATCTCAGTTGGAAATCTAAATGTATGCATGCGCGAGCGTAAAGCGTACAAACATTTTTTTCAATAACTTCCAGCGGGAGTATTCGCCATTTTTCGTGTCATAAATAAAATATGTTGTCGAATATTTCACTTACATTCACAAAATCAATTTTCGCCTGTTGATAGAATCAACATAATATCAGAGAGAATATTTAATATCGCTACGTAGAAAAAAATGTGTTTACGCGTGGAAACCTAACCTCGTGAAATTTTATCTAGAGGACAAAAATATTTTATATTTTTCTTGACAACGATCCAACAAAAACAAAAAACTTATTAAAACTGCAAAATGGAAGATAACAAGTCCATGTAAATTTTATATTTTCTCATTGGCGTCAAGACTTATGATGACGACCATCGTGACCTAGTTGCTAAGATGCATGTCTTCCAACCTGGAGTTATGAGTTGGATCCTCGTTGTTATATTTTTTTCTATAGATTCCAATTTAATGTGCCGCTAAAGTCTTTTGTAGATTGTTTCATTAATTGAACATCCATCTGCTGAGGGTTTTTTTTTGTATTATTTGGATATTTAAATGCAAAAATGATCCGTTGCTTGAGCAGACTTGGTCTCTAAACGACGCCATAAAAAATGTGTGAAATTTTTAACACAGAGTAGCCATTTTTTTTGGTTTATTTTAAATATCAAAGTAGTATACCTCTATCTTTATATACAATACAATTAAATCAAGGACATAAAATAGTTAAATTACGAGTACATCTTAAATCGTGATTCCATTTCGTCCTGAAAAAATGTCATAAAATATCAGCGCATTACGATGCAACGTTTCTTAGAAAATTTTTGGAATATCTCAAAACAATTTTGACGTATTCCAAGAAACATGGAATATTTTTGCATACGTAGTCCCTATTTTTGATTGACTTTGCTATTAATTAACCTATACTGATAAATTATTTAAGAAAATACTTGTAGGTGAAGATGGTATGATTTAAACAAAAATTACAAAGGTTTCTTAAATAAATAAGGATAATTTTAGTACAAATCGATAACAAATTATTGAAATATTAGACAGAAGTTTCTTTTAATTTACAATGAAGGCTCTAATTAACTTAACTTGAACTTTTACGTACCAGTTTTTATTCACACATGTAACTACAACAATTTTAATGAATCGGTGTAATATTTTAAGTTTATTATATATTTGAACACCAATTTAAAAAAGAAAACGTAGCAGTTTAGTTTTGATTGAGATTACTGTTACTTTCTAACGTAATGAATTTCAATATTTATAAGTTTTGATTGAGATCACTGTAACGTTCTAACGTAATGAATTTCAACATTTATAAGTTTTGATTGCGATCACTGTAACGTTCTGACGTAATGCATTTTAATATTAACAAGTTTTGATTGAGATCACTGTAACGTTCTAACGTAATGAATTTCAATATTTATAAGTTTTGATTGAGATCATTGTAACGCTCTAGCGTAGTGAATTTCAATATTTATAAGTTTTGATTGAGATCCCTGTAACGTTCTTACGTAATGAATTTCAATATTTATAAGTTTTGATTGAGATCACTGTAACGTTCTAACGTAATGAATTTCAATATTTATAAGTTTTGATTGAGATCACTGTAACGTTCTAACGTAAAGAATTTCAATATTTGTAAGAAGAACTCGGTAATAAAGTTATGAATTATTTTATTGCAGCCATGTAAAAAATATTTAATTCGACATAAAAATAGCCCAATATCACGAATTTTGTCGATATCGATAATGTTTATTGTATAACTCAATTAATTATAACTGATATTCACACGTGTTTCTACCCCCTATCCCGAGGTTCCCTTCAATAGAAAGTGGAAACACGTTAAACAGAAAATTAAGTGGCATAATCAAGTAATGTTTAATATAGTTTCTAATATGAAATTCTAAAAAGTCAGTGATACAATAAATAAAAAAAAACGTTTTTTTTTTAAATTTTATTGTGTCACTGGCTAGCTTTGATTTAGTGACATACTGAATCGTTAAGGTGCGAAGTTACGATTTCTAGCGTATACCCAGAAATTGATTTCTAACCTACTTTGTTGAATTGGATGTATTTAGTAATTCTGTAAAAAATATTGAATGAACCGAATTTTAATTAAACATTTATTAATCACAAAAAAATTTCAAGTGGAATAAATTTGTAAGTAATTTTTATCGAGTGGGTAGCTTTTCCCCTTGTATCTGGCTGGCAAGCATGTCGATCTCAGTCGCCTAATTTGAATTCCTTCGCGCTCGGTCGGTCTCCTTCATCCTCGGCGAGGTCTTCAGTTAGCGGCGGAAATGTTGAAACTACTTGTTTCACTTTATTATTCCTTTGATATTCCAATGGGTTCATACTTATGCAAAAACATCTCGGGATCCGCTTGTAAAAAGCCATCCATGCGTCCCTAACGAACGGGGCAACACTTGAGAGATCCTGCGCTATTGAAAAACTGACGGGATACTGCGCCGGGCCAGGACTGTTACATCTTTAAGACTTCTTGGTCATTTTAATATATCACCTATAGATAACTTGAAACATTCTAAAGAATCTCACTAAAGTGAGCTAAAAAAATTGAAGTAAAAAAATTAAATATTTTTCAAAAGCCAATAAACCATGCTGAATTTATTTACTTTACCTCTCCCTCCTATTCGAAAGCTAGATTGCTAATCTGTTGGTGCCGTGGTCTAGTAGTTAACATACTGGCTTAGATTCTAATTATCTCAGACTCGATTGCCGGCGCTTATCAGAATTGTTATATTTTTAAAACTTTTTCGTCTTACTCTATTTTTGTTCTTAGAAGAAGCCTAACATAAATTCTTGGAATGCTTTTGGGTCGAGCGATTTTACAAAATTATGTTACATAAGCCCCTGTTTTTAACATACACACTCCAAATGACTAAATAAGAATGGAACGGCAAAAGTAAGAAATTACATTTATTGTAAAATGAATGAACATATTAGACGAAAGACTGAAGTCACCAGCATCTTTAAACAGACTTAACAGAAGTTGCAGTGAGCAGGGCATGTCATTAAACTAAACGATGAACACTGGAGCTATAGTGTAACATCATACATATCCTAGATGGAAGAACTAAACCAAACCACGCCATGAGCCGAGTGGATGAAAGATATTGTAGCGGTGGTAGAAATATGATTGAAGAGTGTATGGATTAATCAAGACCACAAGGCAGGCCTATGCTCACTATTAGATCGAGAGATATTTAGAATGATGATGATATTATACGTGTAATTAATATATTGATTAAAAATTAAGGAAAAAAATGTCAATAGAAGGGAGAAATATTTTCATAATGTCTAAGCATTAAAAAATAATGAAATCAATTCATTTATGTAACCTTGATTATTAAACGAGTCTGTTATTGCACACGACCTCATTAGCTTAGTTGGTAAGACATCTGTTTTACAGCCGGGGCTAGTGGGTTCGATTCGAAAGAACCCAGATTTGAAAAAAAATGTATTCCAGCCTGCTTTACACTTAAGACGTTTTTAACATACTCGTGTTTCTGATTGGTTAGAAGAGATTGCTACATGGCATTATGCTTGCTAGGCTGTACTCCATACAATGAAAGTGTAATACAATCATGTTATCTTGCTAGGTAGTCCCTCGTAGACGAGTATGATTGTCACTCTATAATGTGCACGCTGAGGTTATACAATACGATACACATACATTTAATTAATGAAATTTTAAACTGTTGGAATAATGGACAACCCTGTGTATACAATTTCGATTTTTTTATCAAATGACCGAATGAGTTAAAAAAATAATCAAACACGTGACCGATTCATTTAAACAAAATGATAAATAATTCGAAAGGGTGGAAATAATATTAAACGTTAAAATATAAAAAAATTGGAATAAATAACAATCCCAAAATAAATAAATAAACAACTCAATTTGAAAAAAAAGTATAACTATCAAATTATACAAACGTGTTTTTTAAATTGAATTAAAAAGTTTCTTTCCAATAAAATACGAATATAATAATTTGAATGACTAATATATAAATGGAAGACCAACTTGAATTCAATCAGTAGTTGTGAAAATTAAGTAACAATAATTAAATAAAAAGTTCGCCAGGACATTTAAAAAAGCAAATTAACATTTGAAATCCCCTGAGATGCGCAAAGAAGAAACACGGTTAGAAATCATGAAATCATCCGTTGCACCCACCCCCGACATCATCTCTCCATCCAGATCTTGCGGTGGCAGTCCAGGGGGTGACGGAAGAAGATCCTATAGGGATATTACAAGAGTGCCTCTCCGTAAATGTTGTCTTTGGAGTCGGCTTTTTACTGTGTGGCTTCTGTTTTCTTTTCACAGAGAGAAGTAGCTCGGAAATTAATTTTATAGAATTCATTGGAACAGACTACTATGAAGAAGAAATTTTCTTTATGAGAAGCACGAACGACTTTTTTTTTCGAGAGTTTTTCCAGTGGTTTTTTTTTGTTGAGAAATACTTGCCGGGTGAAGAGTGAACGAAAATGGCAGAATGAATAAGTAACGACGCGTAATGTATTTTTTTAATATCGTACAAAAAGAAAATGTATTTGAGAGATATGTTTATAAATAAATATAATTTAATATTCATTTAGATTGAAATATGTATTTGTAAATAATTTCTATGTGAATTTTTTCGTTTGTTTGTAATGTAAATAGATAAGTTCATGTTTCTTAGTTTCATTTAACGACGTTGATTGTATTGCTGTCTTATATAGTTCAGAAATTTCGTGTGTTTTCATTACTAGGCTGTTACTTGGGTTGAAAACAATATCATCTCCCTGCCACGCCTTTCAATATTTTTGAATAACCGATTCGGTTAAGTTGAAGGGTATCATAGAAAAAACATAAAGTCGTATTTTTATTAAAATAGATTTAAAAAAAATCTAAACACAGTTTAAATTAGTGTTTTGAATATAGTTAAATATTTGAAATATATTTTGTAAACTAATTTTATTTCGCATATCAAAGGTCTTACGAAGTTCATATGCGTGTAGGCAGTTGTAAGTTTGAGCTTCATTAAGCGATGATATTTAAGGAGATTCTTCATGGTTAAGAGGTTCGTGGTCATGTGGTCATGCGCTGATTTTTTGTGTAGAAGGCCACCCGTTCGAACTCCGCGTTGTTCTACTCTTCTGAAACGACCGCCTAGTATTCAGAGATAAACGAATACATTGTGTGGAGCTGTGAAATGTTATTGGTCGTGAGTAGATAGTTGAGGGGTTGTTTTTAAATAGCCTTATAGAAAAGAATGGTAGTGACAACGAATGTAAGCTTTGAAGCGATATTTCATCTTCCTATTATCGTAGAAGGGTTAACGACGTTAAGATCTCGCTGCCTGTAAATGACTTGCTATTTAGCATTTTCCTGAACCAATTCGGTTATTACTTTTGATACATGACCAACCATATTGCATGTCCAGCGATATTTATGTCTTATAAATTATGATTTATTAATTAACTGATTAAATTTGCTTTATTCAGAAGGGAACGTTATACGAGTATATGTTCAAGTTGCTGAAACTTGCAATAATCAAACTTTTTCATTGCTTGAAATAAAATTATTTGTCAACATTCATTTTATATATTGTATTTAATAGTCGTGCAATCACTACACCCTTTACATAAATGTTAAGTGTTTTCAAATACATTTAAAAAAAGTTATATATACCTATGTAGTGAATCACAGTTTCCATTCATATTGAGGCAATTCAAGTCAATTGATGTCGACTAATGAGATTCCTATTGACGTGGCAGCAACGCCTCCATCCCACAGCCACCACCCGCTACCCACCGCTTGCTAATCACTCAAATCATAATGAAAAATATTTTATGGGAAAATCAAAAAAGGGAAATATGGCGATCCCTCGGATTGAACGATATTTATTTCAAGAAGTGATTTATTAAAATTGTTATTTTTAAAATATAAAAGACTTGAAATTAAAGTCCAATTATTTATATAATATAAGCTACATATTTCTTCATCTTAATATCAATATAAATATCGTCAATCCGACTGACTACATTGTTGGATATAAAGCTTTCTTCACGAATTCTTCCCCTCTACTCGTTACTATCATGGGAACATTTCTGATGTCATGACGTCTCAGTCACTTTTCTGATGACATCGACCGTCTTGTAAGGGGTTTTGTCATTTTTTTTTATTATTATTGGTCGCCACTCCAGTTCTTTCTGGGTCTCCCTGTCTATATTTAACATTATAAAATATGTGCAAAATTAAAATGAAATACTCTATCCGTATCGCAAAAACATACTTTAAGAATGAAATTGTTTTTTCCTTACTGCTCAATATATTGCAATACTCACATGTGCCTTATTCTATTCATTCTCTTCTTATTCTTGTAAGTTTCAACTAACTTCGACCATCTAAAAGTCTAGAACACTTTCCACTTTGGCTCCGACCGTTACAGCGTCGTGAAAATTCTTATCTTAAAATATTCAAAATCCAGTAGGATTTTCTTGTATCGGGAAAGTCGTTTATTCGAATGCAAACGGAGGGATTTTGTAATGCAAACCTATTGAATAGGAATCCATTCAGAGAACGTCTCCGGCAACACGATGTCAAGTATCTCATTATGGCAGTAATGCCCGCGTTCATATGAAATAAAGCAATGTAAGTGTAAACCGGGATCAACTCGAGTTACTTCCCTTCACTCTTTTTAACCCCTCTTCCATAGTCTAATGGGGAATACGATTTGCCATGCGAGACTTTGAATGAGTAATTGTAATACAATTTTGTAAATAAAGTTCTTTTAAAGATATTCTTTTAATTGGTAAGTGTGCAAAATAAAAAATGTCAAAAATTTCGTTGCGTTTGCAAAAGTGATTTGAAATTTTATCATTGATTGTTTTTAAATTTTTGGTTGTCACATATTTCAATTTGTTTCTTTAGAAAAATAACGTATCGAAAGACAAAAGAACACATATTTTATTTTTTTCTCTCCACAAACTTCTTACTGACACTCTAATCTATCTTGTAACCTACTTCAATCTTACCTTTCCATTAGATGTTTCAGAATCACCTCTTATCATTCTACTTTCACCATCAGGCCTATTCTTTAGGTGTCTCCCAAACCAGTAAACTTGAACCCTGTCTATTTAACATTTACACCCGTGATATACTGACTTCCGCGATCTGTAAACTTGCACTTTTGCTGACGATACGGCATGCTGTACGTCCTCGCTCAAGGTAGATCGAACTGGTTGTCGCCTCCAAATTGCCCTAGAGATCTTTGAAAAATGATGCCAAAACTGAGAGCACAATATTTTCCCGCAAAGTCGGGGGAAAAAGCGCATTCGATGCCCTTATTGATCGGTGGTTGCCTGGTCGAGTTGCGGGACGTGGTCACATACCTCGGCCTGCACCTCGAATTATACAAGTTTAATATGATATATAACTTGATAAGTCGTTTGTTAGATAGATACCAGACCAAAATTATAAGCCAATAAAATAAAGCCGATGATATAAAATAAGCCAAGAAAAAGTATTGAAATAGTTTTATTTACTAAATAATTGGCGTCATTAATTATTCCCATTAATGGGAAAAGGCGGTGGGATACGAGGGTTTAAGTGCTGATTGGAACATGACAATGAAACAGCGAGTACTATGTTCGTTTGTAACGGGTTTCAAATTTTCACTGCATGGGCAGTTAGGGATGAGTTAAAAAACGCTGAGCTATTGATTATCTGGGAAGGTCAACAGGGAATCGCTATTTGTTTTAAAAAATGAAATATGATATTTAAAAAAATAATTTTAATTCCCATTTAATACGACCTACAGAATAGCAAATGTGGCATATAATTAAAAAAACTCTAAGAACGTTTTTTTTTCTTGAATCAGTGGCAAGTATTTGAGACACTTACTCGCAGTTTCAAGCTCTGTATAATTTCATATGATAAGTTATTGAATTGAATCCGAGTTTATCTAAAATCATAATGTAGTCTGTTGGTTATTAATTTGGTATAACTCAGCGAGTGCACTAGATATATATTTTTTATGTACAATAAGTTCATCGAGGGTGAAGGCGGTGCATTCCTACGACATTGTCATATGAATTTTCATAATTTTTATTTCAAAGAATATATTTGACGGAAGTCATAATTATACCCTCAAATACTAGGTGGGAAATGCATGTGGGAAATGCATTCGAGGGGTGTAGAACAGCGCAGGGTTTGAACCGGCGACATCCTGCACGTAAGTCCAGCGCGTTACCGTGTGGCCATGCACTTTGCCATAAAAAGTATTTTTTCTGTTGATTTAAAACAATGCCATTTCCCCAAAAGAGCATGACTTTTCGGAGGTGGCGTCTCCTATTAGAGTTTATGCATAATCATGGCATTTTTACTTTGTTGAGTGCGGTCCGAAACAACTCGTGAACTAAGGGAGTCTTCTTTCTTTTCTCTGTTGCTAACATTTTTTCGGAAGATCGCTTGTCTTTTATTATTGTATGATGTAAAATCGTCGTTGAGTGATTGCGTAATTTCACAGTTTTAATCTATTCTCGGTCCTTGCCCATACGTATCTTCACCATCAGTCACTATTTATCCATTTCACGATGAAGGTCTTCTCATTTCCCAATTATATTACATTTCTCACCGTTTTTAGCCAGCATGCGACTTCGAATTTCAGAATTTCGTTAATCCAGTGGGTTAACGGTATCTTCTTGGTATTATATGGTCACAGGGATACCATTGGATGATAGTGTTGATCTCTTATTCTTGCAATATGACCACACCATTTCCACTTGAGTACTTTTATTCAAAACAGATTATTGATGACCGTAGTTATTGAGTAAAGTCAACAATTTCTTCTTCTGTTTTTTCTGATTATTCCAATTTTGCTTCTCATTAAAGATTACAGCATCGCAACTTTAAAGGATTTTTTTGTGTGTATTCGTTGATTTATTTACTGTATATCAAATTCAATTAAAAACACATAATGAAATAAAAAAGCAGGTAGAGGTGATATATGTATGTCACAATATAAAAGTCTGGCGCTTTATTTTCTTTGCTTACTCCGACAAGGAAACGATGTGATGGTGTGTAGGGGATAATTCCGGTATGATAAGCTATCACTCGTGATCGAGTTTGATTGCCAGTTTTCTTGTACATGGAAGACGTCTGTTTGTGTATTGGTTTATTTGGTGTATGCTGTTCCACTTAGTAAGCAGACATTCTTGAGAGATTAAACCCAAAGACAAGGAGACCATATTTCCAAGATGATCGACAGGTTTTATCTGCTTAGGCGGAGTTTTATTTAGCTCTATTTTTGTGTCGCCTTCTATAGCCATAAGAATTCGTCATCTACAGCATTTCCATCCATTCATTCGTGTAGTTCATGAATGAGTACCGTGACTCCCGTGATTGACAATTACGACTCCTCTCCATCCATCTCTGCACTCCGCAGCTTAAAGGGCAGTTGTTAAGCTACAAAAAAACATAAATTGCATTTGAGCTACAGAAAAACATAAATTGGGATGTTTAATGCTCTAAAAGTAAAACCAGTCTGAAATCGAACCTGCGGTACCTACTTGCTTAGTGTGAATGCTAATCGTAACATCACGGTCATCTACGGACATCAAGAGATCATTCTAAAGCGGATTGTTTAGGAAATACCGAAGTATTTATTTATGATATCTTGAATCTAGTTTATGTAAAAGAAACAAATATATATTGTCACAGTATGAGAATAGTTTTATTATTTACAGCCGTGTCGTCAATAACAATAATCGGCCAGCACAAAGCACACGGGGCCCGCCCGAGCAGCGAACCTAGCGGAAGATTTATATAAACAAAGCAAAGTTTTTCTTATCGCGGCGCGCAGCTGTGCCCGCGGCCGTTACTAACCTCAACTTACTTCCACAATATTTCGGGGACATGATCTATCAGCACCATCTCGGCAACACCCCCTCCCCCGCGCCACGTTTTACGGCCCATTTTACACGGGTCCAGGATTAATGCCTAAATCAATATTTGGAAGTTTGCCTAGGTTAGAGTAGTGGATGCATGACGGAAATTTCAATTTGCAAAAGCCACACCAACCTGCTGCTTTAAACATGACCTATTTTTTATAATCTTGTCCAAAACAGTTTTTGAACTTGGATTTTCGAAATTTACTCATTCTTTATTATTGTTACCGATTTAATGAACGTTGTTTAATATTGACGTAGATTCATGGGTGAAGGAACTACAGAGGTCAATGGGTGGGATAACTTTTTTTAATGGGAATGTAACCGGATTGCTGAATTCTGATGACAATGTGGCGTTAGCGAAGAATGAAGATAAATTACAGAGGTTGATGAGTAAATTGTATGAAAGATGCGAAGAAAAAGATCTGAGAATGAATATTGCGAAATCCAAATTCATGGTAATGTGATATATGGGTAAATAATTAAAGATTGGAGCTAGTTTAGGAATTCTAATATTTAGGTAGTATTTTCCCGAAAAAAGGCTGGAGAAATATCGAAAGGCGTGTAGTGATAGAAAACAAAGCCTATGGGGGTAATAATCACTGAGAATAATACATGGGGTGACAATGTATGCCATAATACCGAATAAAGAGATTGGGGATGAATGTAAACTTAAAGCTAATGTGTTAAGTAAGATGAAGAATATTCAGAGATGGTTGGGGTACATGGATTAAATAAATGAAGAAAGAATAACAACACAAATAAATAGTGCTAATTTGAGTATGTGTAGAGGAAGACCAAGAAAAGTATGGTTGGATCAAATGAATGATATTTTGAAAAAAGAATACGTAAAAAGTCATCGAAATCGTAGGAGTTATATGAGAAGGTGGATGGGTATAAAAGAGGTGAAGAATGTGTGTCGAGCTAGGAAAGTCTGGCGCATTGTCCTCTCCCCCTACCCCAACAAGGAAACAGCATGTTGTGATGTATGTAATGGACTGTATATTGGGATTTCGGCTTGCAATATTTAATGAGGTAAGGGAAAGAACTTCCTTGGATGTATTTCTAGTCCTGATGAATTATTGAAAGACTCGTTGTAGATCGGCGATAACTTTTGGTTTTAAAAGCGATGAAAATTCACACACATCGGGTGTAGACTGCTTGAACTTGTGATTTTTATTCATTATACAAAATATAGGAGCAGCTTAAATCCCTTGAAGATTAACCAATGAGCAATGGATCGATATTATCGTCGACCAATCAATGATGGGATGGGTCAATGAACTAATATGGTTATTGAACAGATTTAAGGAATTGGGCTAAAAAAAAGCGCGTGAACACTTTCATTATTATAGTACTGTTTGATATTGATGTTGATGGGAACATTTTGAAGAGCCTGTCCGGGAGGCAACATTAGGAGACAATATTGCCTTTTGCCAGTATCGCTACTTCGTTCGTCGTAGCAATTATCACTACTTCGTAGATGGTAAGACGCCTGGTTATGGATTCGATTCCCGTTGGCATCTTATTTTAAAAAAAATGGTACCATTATTCTGTTCCATATGGTTGGTTGGAAGATTCCTCTTTAAGGTTGGTTGGAAGAGATTGCCAGTTGAAAATCAATACTGCAGGTTATATATAATATAAGGGAAATGCAACATGATTATTGAAATTACAATAACTCGTAAAGTAACTGTTATGATATAATACAGTTAAAAGTAGAAAAGGTTTTTGAAACTTGTTTTCAAGACTGAATACATAATTTTTGTAATATTCTTTTCTTTAACGTACAGAAATATTCGGAATTAATTTTTGTTATATGGAATTCTTTAGAATTATTGCAAGGGACATGCACAGGGAGGCTGGGAGACAAATTTTTCTCCAGCCCAGGTAATCGATCATTTTTGGCTCCGTGGCAAAGTGATCTTTCTCCTAAGACTTGGTCCGTAAGAAACCATTCATGTACTAATTTAGGTTACAATTGAAATCTTTTTTGAAATGTGTTAGTTTTTTCTCTCGATAATTCCAATTTAATTGAGCGGATTATCATGTATTGTAAATAAAATAAATCTGACTGGCGTATTGCCAGGTTGTAATCTCTTCCAATCAATCAGACAAAAGTTAATAAAGGAAGTTACATGGCGTAAAACATATTCAAATTATTATTGATTTGTATTACTAAACTCTTGAACAAAATAAAATAAATAACACTTATTAATGAAAAAGGCATGAATGTTAAAAAATAACAGGAAACTGGAAACGAAACATGCAACATTACTCATTTGAAATAAATAGTTTTTTAGTCACTTTAAAAACATTCCAATGACTGAACATTTTTTGGTAACTTATTCCAGAGTCTAACTGCATGGACAATAAAGGGCGACGTAAAAAATGCATTTGGTTTCAAAATTAATTTCTTTTAAAAAAAAATACGTGACATGTGTTTAAGATTTGTCAATCCATTATGTTGTAACATCAAGTACTCGTAAAAAGAACCAATTCTAATAAATAAAATTTACGACTTTGTAGGAAAGCATGATTGATATTTTGGGACATTAATGGATGTTTAATTTTTATTTTATTTTATAGTCTTTAAGATATAAACTTTGCTTTACGACTTTCGTTCAACCAAGTTTGACTTGAGATGTTTACAAAAAATGTGTTTCATTAGTGTACTGTGTTACTTTTTTATTTTATACAATACAACCTGGATAATTTTTTGGCCGTGTAACAATCTCCTCTTATCAACGGGAATTATTTGAAATGAAAACTAGATAAATATATTTTTTATAAAATCTAGGTTCCAATTAAAACCGCAACCCCGGCATGGAATAAAGGTGACTTAGCAACTAGTCCACAGAGGTCCTATAAGGTCTCATGTTAATATTGAATAAATAGTGAAAGTATTGTATTGCATTACACTTTCATTGTGTCAAGTCCAACCTAGAGTGTTTATTATCATATGGCTAAGAAACCTTAAATGAAAACCAGATGGAAACGTTTAAAAATATATATTGTTTTTTTTTTACAGAAATCTAGCCCCTCACCCTCGAGTTGAAAGACAGGCGTCTCCTAACTTTGGGCTTTGGGGTACTAGACTAGACGACGTTATTTAATGCCATATATTCATTTTGAATTCAAAGTTTAAGTATTGGGTTGTATTACACTTTCGCTGCATACAGTACAACCTGGTAGTTTTATTCGCATGTACAATTTCTTCCGACCAACCAGAAATATATTTAAGAGACTTTAAGTGAAAACCATACTGGAATCCTTTTTATAATTACTTGGGAATTGGTTTCTGCAGTCGTTAGAAAGTTGCCCAGAAAAATAAAAAAATCTTATTGGCCTCAAGATTAAATCCAACGAGTTTAAATTTCCACACGTAAACACATTTTCAACGCATTAAATATTATCTGGGATATTTTGTTGATTTTATGAACAGGCATAATTTAAACAGGCTAGTCAGAAAATTGATTAAGTGATCATCAGAATCTTGAAATTATTTTATTATTTACATACCATCATCCACCCACTGCTGAGTTTTAATCATTTTTTAACACTGCACTGTCGTCGATTCCAACCCTTCTGTGTGCAATTTAAATTAACCTTACTATCCAAAGAGTTTATTGTCAACTTCCTTACAATCTTTAATCAAGTCGCGCTCTTGACAGAAGAACCTTATAATATAATGTGCCATATTACTTTTTGGCATTATAACTCATCCTTTATCACTTATTCATTATGATCTTTTCAGTGACATCCTGAATCTTAGTTTTAATCTTTATCATTATCAGCGGTCTTGTTGGTAAAAAACCTATCTTCCAGGGGTTTGGGTTCCATTTGATTCATCCATCCAGATTATTTATTAAAAATATTCCAGTCTGGTTTTCATTAAGGCCTTTTTCACATTTTTCTGGTTGATTGAGAGAGATTTTCACGCGATAATAAGCCCACCAGAGTGTACTGTATATCATAATAATAAAATACAACACAATAAAATTAGGTATTCGTTTCTTTAAAGTATTTTTTTCCTTTAAATTATTTTTCCAATAATAATATAGTTTCTTCACTTTTCTCTATCCATATTTTGTAACTATGTTATATCATGTAAAAACAAGAAAAAATGTAAAAACAAGAAGAAATATCTACTTTGTTACTATTATTTTGGATACTATAATGGATTTAGATCGATAGATAGATAGATAGATAAATATAGGTAAGATTACGATCCTTGGCCTAGTTGATACGAAGTTCGTCTACAAATCCACAAGTTGCGGGTTCGATTCTAGTTGATCTCTAAATTAAAAGAAAAAGGGCTCAGTATTTTTTTACTGAATGCCTCTTTACCCTCTAATAGGTAAGAAGAATTTACCATGTGGTAATTGGTCCGTCAGATTGCGCTGTATTCCACAAACGTGTTACAATGAATAGAATGGCGTTATGGTTTGATTGTGTGTACCATACCAAAGCAGTAATGAGACAAAAAATATATAAATATACGGTTTATTTCACGATACGACATGGTGCTAGTGAATAAATATATAAATAATATGTTTGAAATAATAAATGTTTAAAAATATGATAAGAACAAGGGAATGAGATTTTAGGAGAAGGGAAAGTGAAAGAACAAATAAATTTGAACAGATGTATGAGAAAATGTATAGATGCAGAGGAAACAACGGATAAATGTTATAAAAACTCTCTGCCAACCTGATACAGAGATGTCATAGCAGTGTGTATGTATGTAGAAAGAGAAAAGAAAAAAAAATATTTTGAAGATACAAAAAAACCTTGAAAACCTGTATGTTATTCAAAATATGAGTAATAAATGAATAAAGGAAAAAATATTTTTTACCAGTCAAGAATGCCTGATTTTTTGGTTGAAAAAGAGTTCCCAATATTTCAGTCTCAATTCATTTTACGTAATGCAGTCTCAGCTAAGTTCCTGTGTCGATTGGGTAAATAGTTTTTGCAAGTTTCGTTATTTGTGCAATAATAATTGGATTATTGAGCTGTGTCGAGTTGGTTCAGATTTTCAACGTTTCGAAAGTTTTCTTGTAGTAAGAAAGGTCTCGATGTTTTATTGCAATGGCCGTTTTTTTTAATTTCATTTCCTAAACTTTTGATGATTTATTTTTACTACAGCAATAATTGGATCATTCATATTCATTGTACTTCGTTAATCCTTTTTACGTATATTTTTTTCGTTTTAAGCATTATTTTAGATTTTGTTTATTTATTTCTACATTTCACAAGTTATATTTTGAAATAGTTAAACTGTGATAGTTCTGAGTTTTCTGTGCATTGATTGATCATTAGAAAATCGCTTCATTGAGCTTTATCCGTTTCTTTAATATTCATGAGCAATATCTAGCATGTACTTTTTTTTTTTTTTTTGCAAAAACAATATTTTCAATAATATAATACTGAATAAAATAAAACCTTAGATCTCCTCATAAAATACATATATTGCATGATTTCTAATATAGACCGTCTCCAAAAGTATTAAACTTATCTTTAGAGATCTGAAATGCTAGCGAAGGAAAAGCTGAAAAAGTCTATGCAATACATTGTTTGCCGTTTCAATGAGCGAACAAACCATACTTCCGTGCTGCTCTGGGCAAAAAATGTGGAACTTTGTATTTGTACTAACAGGGGAGATGTATGTATGAATACTTAAAGAAGGCATAACATTTGGATTCGATGGAGAAGAGTGAAACATGTAACACTTGGACCTTTAGATAGTGTTACAGTATTTTATTAATTCTACTAAGAAAAAAAACCGCATGTAGAAGAAAAACGGAAATCTTATATTTTATTTTTCATCTCTTCTGGCTATATGATCAAAAGTAATTTTTATCTCTTCTGGCTATATGATCAAAAGTAATTTTCATCTCTTCTGGCTATATGATCAAAAGTAATTTTCATCTCTTCTGGCTGTATGATCAAAAGTAATTTTCATCTCTTCTGGCTATATGATCAAAAGTAATTTTCATCTCTTCTGGCTGTATGATCAAAAGTAATTTTCATCTCTTCTGGCTATATGATCAAAAGTAATTTTCATCTCTTCTGACTATATGATCAAAAGTAATTTTCATCTCTTCTGGCTGTATGATCAAAAGTAATTTTCATATCTTCTGGCTGTATGATCAAAAGTAATTTTCATCTCTTCTGGCTATATGATCAAAAGTAATTTTCATCTCTTCTGGCTGTATGATCAAAAGTAATTTTCATCTCTTCTGGCTATATGATCAAAAGTAATTTTCATCTCTTCTGGCTGTATGATCAAAAGTAATTTTCATCTCTTCTGGCTATATGATCAAAAGTAATTTTCATCTCTTCTGACTATATGATCAAAAGTAATTTTCATCTCTTCTGGCTGTATGATCAAAAGTAATTTTCATCTCTTCTGGCTGTATGATCAAAAGTAATTTTCATCTCTTCTGGCTATATGATCAAAAGTAATTTTTCAGAATATGTAAGGTTCGTGCGGTTCTATATATTATATTTTTTTGTGTTTCGAATTCTTCAGGTCATATTAAGTGACACTTACTCTGTGTTACAACTGTAGTATTGATCATAGGATTATTTCAACAAAAAGTCATTTAAACAATTTAATGCTGGATGATTGTGATTTTAGAGTGGTAAATGAATTTCAAGGATCGTCAATCGATAACAAATCCTTTACACCACAATTTGATCCATGTGAATATTTATATTTCGCAGCAAAAAATGTTGGAATTGTCCTAGTAAAATAAAGTTGGACAACCTTAATATAAGCAAATAGAAAATAATAAAACATCGGACCATAAAATGAATGCTGTTAATGAAATGAAAGTGTTACTGAAATTAAAATGTTTCCGAAATGAAAATGTTACCAAAATGAAAGACGTACTCAACTTCTAGAGAAAATTTCCGGTACAAAAATATTGTCTTATAATACCAATATACTCGTAAGGTTGTCCAAAGGGGACGATATCTAAAAAAAATAAGGAAAAATCTTTAAGGTCTGAGTTTTTCTAAACATTTTAAATAATATTACAAATTACTTGTACCTTAATGACGTTTGATCATCGACTAAAATGTTAAATATCGTTATTTTAATATTCTTATCCTTTCCGTTTTTCATCCATTGATTACATTTATATTTATATAAATGACATTTTAAAGAAAAAAAAACATAATTTTCGAAACTGAACACGTACCATTTTTATTTACATTTTGCTAGTCGAATACGATTGACAATCATCAAAAACCTTCTTTGAGTGTAGCTAGTGTAGTCAAGTTGGTAAATGAACATTTTTAATTACCATAATAATTTTTAATTCCGTCCAGAGAGCACTCGAAGACTGTGCATCTTACCCGTCTGAAGAGGAGGGCAAGGGTGGTACACTGAGATTATGTTAGTATCCATGCGGGAGTGCTTTCTTGCCATTATGATTTCTGATTTTCCGGTTCCCTTCATATCTGAGTGCTTCGCGGAACATCCGCCTACCTGAACAATCAAATATGGAAAGCCTCTCTACTAAATATACAATATATTGCAACGTACAATTCACTTTCATTGATAACTAATCATCTTGTTTTAAGAGAAATGTTGTATTTGTATTCTTATTTGGTGTAAATGCTCTTTTTTTGTGTAATTTGATTATGGTGGGATTTTTAACACTTTAGATTTTTCATATTTTTTGTTTTATTTTGTGAAATTTATCTACCATATGATGTGCATACACCTATTTAGGCAAGTGAGTGTGTATATTTAATGTTACAATTTAAATTATTGTATTTTTATCACATGATTATAATTTTTTAAACAAGTGTCGTTTTTTAATTAAAACATTTCAAAGTAGAATCAGTCATCACTCTTTTCTACAGATACCTAAAAATATGCATTATTTAACTATCGCATAACTAGCTAAACAATGGAATGAAAAAAAGGAATATTGAATATAATTGAATAAAATTTACTGACTGAGCTATGATCTGTTTTTTTTAATATTTCCGTAAATACCAAAAATTATATAAAATTTTTTGGTATTTTAGTCGTAACTGTTTTTGAGTAATTTATGTTTGAATTAAATTAATTTAGTAATCTCGAGGGAAATAAATTAGTCTTACGTGATCAAAAGTAAAAACATTCAAGAATTTCAGACTTCTGTTATGAGAATTTAAATTTAAAACTGAGATATGGAACGGTCAACTACTAAATACGGTCAACTTTACTGTACAATGTGGAGACATGAACCCTCAAGGTATCCACATTGAATAAATTTGATGCATTTGGAATGTGGATACACAAAAGGATGCTATAATTACCTTGGATGGACTTGGTGAATAGCTCCAATATACTCATTAAAGCTGAGTCTCAAAATAAGTAGCTCATTTATATAGAGAGGTCATATTTTGGTCGCATCTCAGGTGGTGAGAATTATGCTATTCTATATTTCGTCATAAAGAGGGTCAATAAGATTATCGAAGACGATAGATGCCATCGTTTTCAATGTCAAGGGCTGAAAAGATGGAGTATTGGATATCTTATTCATATGGCTCAAGACAGTGATATTTGCTCTACCTGGGATCTAATATAAAAATAATAATAGTAATAACATTCTTCCAGACAGTGTGTATAATGGCACAATGCAATATTGACCAAAATAAGAAATACACAAATTAGTCCGTAATTGTACAAAACGTGTCGTCAATCAAAAAATTTAATTGAAAATGTCTACAAAAAGAATTTAATATGCATATATTAGAGTTATTACGAATTGCTATGAAGAAAATTTAAAGAAAAGAAGAAAAATATACCAATTTAGTCAAAAATATTGAATTGTAATAAAACATATACTTTTATATTACACGTGTACAAACGGCCTAAAAATCGAACCAATCAATTACATTTTTGTCACGTTAATTCAAGATTTTTATTACGTGAGACATTTTCATAGACTCTTATTCTCGTTCTTTGTATGAAATTTTCAATGGCGTCATTTTTTCACACAAACTCTTGATGAAAGACTTTCAAAATAATTATGCGGGGAATTCGAAAATTGAGAATTTACTCAAGAAATTCCTTTTCTCATATTGGGATGTGCTCTTTCTCTTGATAACAAAATAGTATACGCGCCAAAAATCTTATTTCCAAATGAATTATAAATGAGAGCTTACATTTTATTTAATTCCATTTCAATTAGATTAAACGAATAAACTTTTTTTTTATTATTAGTATAACATTTTTGTTATATACAGTATAACCTACCGGATTTTTTGCCATATGTCAATCTCTCATAACCTATTAGAAATACGTTAAGGAAGCCTTAAACGAAAACTAAACCTGAAATTCGAACCCGCAACGCAATGGTTGAAATACAGGCGTTTTATCATTCAGACCAAAGAGAACGGTTATATTCTTAAAAGACTTCCAATGTTATTGATGTTACTCTTTGTGTCAAAATATTTTAATTTTATGTGGTTTGAATATTCATATTCGCCTTACTAATATATTTTCTGAAATTATTGAACGTGCCCCATATTTTTTTTAAAATTAATAACAATGAATAAAATAAAAGATTAAAATAAAATAATAATAAAATTTTAAGATCTTAACATGTTGTTTTTGAGTAAAACTACTTTACTATTTTTTAGATTAACGTTTTAAGGGCACGAAAATTAGTTGTGTGTTCCATGAACGAGATATCTGAGAGTAAATATATATTATGCATTGAATATAACAATCAAATAGGTAGGAAAATAGAATCAGCTGATATATTATTGTACTTAGAGCCCGGTGTGAGCTTGTGCGTCGGGCTGCGCTCTCCTGCGGAGGACGGATTCTCAGTTCGGGTGCGGACTGACGTGAAAGGCGGCGCGTGAAAGGGGCACGTCTGTGTCGACACCCTCGTCCAGTGTACACTCGTGCGCAATCTATTTTCTCACCACCCAAATTTTGAGTAATAACTCAGTTAACATAGTTCAACATTTTTATTTAAAAAATGACATTGGTGTTACCAATCCAAGTTAAATTTCCCTTACTGTTATTTGCTTTTTTTATTTGTTTTAATATAATAAAATACTGAATGGTATAATTGAAAGAAACACCTAAGTAGTCCTAGGCTAGTGGGAAAATATCAAGTATTTTAGTGCCTCAGATTGTTTTGATAAATCAAATTAAGAATATTTGGTTAATTTACACTTAAGTGATAACGTATTTGAGTGTGGAATTTATCCAAAATTTAATTTTGTACCTTTGAAACGAACAAACAAAAGATACAATTTAAATGCACATAAACTTTTCAAAGTTTAGAAGAAGAATGGATACATGGAATTAAAAAAAACATTCTACAAATTATTTCAATAACACTTTTCAAATAAAAATCGAATAATTCTTAACCGTATATGGCTTAAAGAAAAAATAAATTAAGGCTGTTTCAGCTACTTAGATGTATTATTCCTTTAAATATTAAATTATATAAACTTCCATTAAAAAGTAATTTTTACATTATTTTATAATGCATTAATAACATTAAATGTAATTTTATGATTATCATTTAATTGACAATTACAAATTCGTGTAAATAAAAATATAAAAAAGTACCAGATACAAATAATTAATGTCACAAAATTTTATTACGCTTATGTAGGTAAGCTTATAACCATGTAAAAAGTTCTTCAAACCAAAGAGTCTGGGACGTTACAGAGAGTACTATTGAAAATTGAGCCCAAAACCGTCGAATAGAGACCAAACTTACCATCAACTAGGCCACGGAGGTCATCATAAATTATTTGAAAGAATAATATTTTATCATTCTTGGACAAATTTTCTACGGCACTGGACTTGGTGAAGTTTTCTTGTGGAACGCAAAAGAAATAACCCAAAAAAGTATTGGAATGGAAAAGCAAAACATAATCTGTATTCGGTGATCGGAAATTAAAATCGATTTGAAACGCGTGCCCCTGCCCCCCGTCCTCTCCAACCCCTCTCCCCATGGACCGTCAGACTCTTTTGAAGTGGCAGACTGGGTTCGGGGAGTAATTCCGTATTTCTGTATGAAAGGGCACTTGCTTGACATTTCGTTTTGACAGTTTCATGTACCGACATGGTGGAGAGACTGTTTCGATTTGTGAGAGAATGTGTCTAAACAAAATATAGACACCAGAGCTGGCGTCAGGTGTGTTTATGATTAGAAAAGTTTTTTCTTAATAAAATAAATATTAAGAAAAATACTTGTTCATTAATATTTATCAAAATGAAACTACTTAACAGATCCATTAGTTTTTTTATATATACTCGTATAATACTTAAAATTGGTGATACTATTGTCATCAAAGTAATCGAATTTACACAAGTTTTCCTCTGTCTGAACGTAGGGTGGGACCGTTATGATTTTGTTTTGGAAAAATGTGTAAGAAAAAAGTAAGGAATATTCAAAGAGAATGAAAGGCATTTTTCACTATTGAAATAAAATGTCATTTTAATTTTTTAAAGAAAATCGCAGATATTACTATTTTTTTTCATAGAGAAAAAATAAATTTACGATTATACGATTTTGATCGATATACTCATAAGCGCACTGAATGAATTGATTTTGTTTTGAAAATTCAAAACAATTTTGTAGACAAATATTTAAAAAGAATCCACTGAATATTTTAATTGATTATTGGCACCTTCATTTTTGTATTAAAGAAAAAAAATATTCAAATACACGTGTTTTTAATCTATGAAAAACAATATTTACTATTATATTTTGTGTATTTGTATATCTTATGGTTTTTTACTCCATATAATTTATTTCTAATTACCATTAGGTCACAATGTATGCATCATAAGTTGGATTTGAGGTCTTAAAACGATTATATAATTGCAAATCGATGTGGTGGCACAAATCATCCTAATGTGAGTGGATTGTCTATTAAGAAAAAAAAACTCTTTTTTCAAGTCTCTTAATTTTTCTATCTTAGAATCCTGTGTAGCCAATCACGTTATAATAGCTTTTTTCAATGTTATATAAGAATAAAGCTTGAATATTTTTATTTTTTGTGTCTCGTTAATAACAAAATGGTGAATAGAATACTATTAATGTAACTTGAATAATGGGTTTTTGTATGGAAATTCATAAAAGTATTAAATATACACGTATATTTAATGCTCCAAATACCTAAAAAATTTTGTCGATGTGTTCTTTGTCGATGTGAAAAATTTATTTATTTCGCTTATCTTTATCCCTGGGCTCAGAAACATAGGGTACTATTTATAAATATTTGCAATATAGGGTGATATTCATATTTCCAATAAAGGGTGTTATTTATATTTGCAATATAGGTGCTATTTATATTTGCATTTTTTTAACACATTTTTTCCTTCTTATTAACCTACAATGCTATGCAATAAATAATTATTTCAATAGGTATAAGAAAGTTAAATAATTTTTTTCTGAACGGCGTTTTAACCCTCAAGCCTGCACTGTCTTAGGACACGAAGGGTGGGAAGTTTGTGCGTTCCTTTTGGAAAAATATGAAAGAAATAAGTTATAGGGAATAATCAAAGAGAATGGAAGTGATTTTGTCCCTGTAGGCAGCACACATGTGATTTCATGTCTCAAATGTTGCCAGTGACATTATCAATGCCGTACAAATCTGTGACGATTTCTATTTCACAGGATTGGAATATCCTTTGATATATTTACATCTCTTATTCGAAAATTACAATTTTTTCGGATCTCCGGGATCGCAAATAAAAATTTCGAATGTCGTAGAAAAATGAAAAAACTAATTTCGCATGAGCATATGTAATATACGAATCTGAACAAAAACAACATTTTCAAAGACGTGTTTTTTTTTGTTGTATTGAGAATGTTTTTTATTCCTCATGTTAAATTTTTTTCCTGTCAAAATCGTGTGTCAAATAGTAATGGTTTACTTTTTCACTTTTTTTTAAAAGAATTTTTTATGCGAAATGTTGAAAACGATTTTTTTAGTGACTAGAATACAGAAACAGATTGTGATATAAATGATATAAAATTACTATTTAGTATTGAAAATAACATTAAAGGATTTAAAATTTAAATTTAAGTCTAAATAACATTTTTAATTTAAAAAATCGCGATCCAAGTTAATTATTTTGGAAAAACGATAATATTAAACGACTGATATTCATAACACAAAGGTTAACATAAAAGTTGAAGTAAGATGTACATATGGCATGAGAAAACCAAGATAGTAAAATAAAAAGTATGACTAATGATACTTTTTTATCATTATTAAAACAAACACGTAACATTATATATTTCGAGATTGACAATAACATGAACTTTAAAATATAATATAACAACTTTCTTGATTCTTTCTATCCAAATGGTATTTTCAACGCCATACAAATTATTTACCTAACATATACATATTTGTTAAGTCATTTATGTATTATATATTTGAATATGAACCTTTTGTTACATAATTGGGAATTCCACAAGGTTCAAATCTCGGTCCGGCATTGTTTCTAATTAACCTCAATAATATTTGTCGATTCATCAAACATTCAATGTATCTACTGTTTGCTAATTATTTAAAACTATATAAAAATCTATTATCTCCAAGACTGTATGCACTGAGCTCCATATCGATTATCTCCAAGACTGTATGTACTGAGCTCCATATCGATTATCTCCAAGACTGTATGTACTGAGCTCCATATCGATTATCTCCAAGACTGTATGTACTGAGCTCCATATCGATTATCTCCAAGACTGTATGTACTGAGCTCCATATCGATTATCTCCAAGGCTGTATGTACTGAGCTCCATATCGATTATCTCCAAGACTGTATGTACTGAGCTCCATATCGATTATCTCCAAGACTGTATGTACTGAGCTCCATATCGATTAGAATTGTGGCTGAAAGTGAGTGAGACCAACAAGTTTCTACATTTCTAAATATAAGCTCATGACTTTTTTAAGAGCTGGGACGCATCAGTGCTTAGGATATTTAAAAAATGATCAGCCCATCAAACGTGTCAACACCATCAAAGTCCACACCATAAAAGTTTAATAGTAAACTTCATTAGGTTCTCGTATCGAGAGTATCCGACAGTAAATATACATATTATAAAATTACTTTATAATTAATTAGTTTGAAGTAGATTAGAGTGAGTTTCCGTAACGTGAAACCCAAGAGGAATCCAAAAATCTCTAAGACTCGCTCTAAAAGAGATTTTTTCGACACCTTTTAAAGAAGATGTGTGTTGAGCCACATATATTTTATCCGTGGCTCAACACAGATCTTCTTTACTGAATATGCTTGACTATTACTCTTGAAGCGTTATGAGACATCTTCGCAACCGTTTATACATACACATATATAGTAACAAATTACTAAGAAAAAAATAGCGAACCCCCTGTTAAATTACCAATTTTTGTATTAAGTACTTGATAATAATTTACGCTGTAGTGAATTAAGATTTTATTTCGGTACTATATTCACGACTTGAGATGACTTGTTGAAATTACCTTGTTGAAAGAGTTTTCCTAAATTGGTATCTTTCATATCTCGGTGGATAAATTGAGGGCAGAAAAATTTAACACGTACTATTTTTTTGGGATTCCTTCGGATGTGTACTATATTAATAAACGATCTCAATTTTCTTAAAATCACAACATCTTAAATGTAAAACCGAATAACAAGATATCCACGTTGGTTTTGCTATTTTTTTATAATTTCGTGCCACATGTTCGTCTGTTTTTTTTTTATACAGACTTAATTATCTTTTTTATTATTACTTAAGTTACAGTTAAGGCTTTACTGTGGAAGTTTAAAGACATTGTTATTTATTGTTTATAGTTAAGGTATTAACATTGTGGAGGTTTAAAGACATTGTAATTTGTTTTATCAAACACTGTTTATTCCACTTTTTGTAAGGGTAAAACCCTACCGGTTTCAAGGTTTTCCCCTCATCTTCAGGGGAGCACAAACAAGACTCTTGTTGAAAGTGGAATAAACAATGTTTGATAAAACAAATGACAATATTGTAATTTGTTTAATCAAATAATGTTTATTCCACTTAACATAACGGTATAACCCTATCGATTTCATGGTTTTCACCTCATCATCATGGGAGCAAAAACGATGAGAGGAAAACCATGAAACCTTGGTGTTTTAAATATAATAAACAGTGTTTGATTTAACAAATTACAATATCTTGAATTAGATTGAAGTAAAGTCATTTAACATAATTCTGTGTTATTTAGCGATAACGAATAAGCAGTAATAAAATTAATGAGGCATTATCAGTTTAATAAGAATATCACGGAAACTAATAAAGGGATAATAATGGTAGTGACAATAAGTAATGCGTTTTCAGCGCCCACCTCCATCTTGATGCGGGTCACGTGGCGGCCTGATGACGTCACGTATTGTTGCTTCATTACCTGGCGGAGATGTATCGACAGGAGCGTGGAAGTAGCGGAGGACAGAGAAGAGAAGGCAAGGCCGGCCAATGGAGGAAGGCGAGACGGGCTTACTGACTGAACCTTTCGATCGGGGCCTCCATTTTTTTCATGGAAATATTCAAACAAGAAGAAGGGCTTAAGTTATTTATGAGACAGGGGAATAAAGCTAAGAAATTGGGAAAATCAGTATAGAGAGAAAACAAATTTTTATAGTGTGTTTTCTTAGGGTGTTTATAATAAGTCTTGGCTTAATGCGGGAGAACATGGAATGGTGACCTGGATGAATGCTTTTTGTGGTAACTATGTATTCCTGACGAATTAATTTATTAATTCGTCAGGAATACATAGCAACCATATAATTTTTTTAAATTTCATTCTTTCAAAATATCATACACTTGATCCAACCACCCTTTTCTTGGCCTTCTTCTAAAACACTTTCCATTCAATATTGGCACTGTTTATTTGTTTTGTTAGTGTTTCTTCATTCTTCGTTCCACATGCACAAACCATCTCAGAGTGCTTTTCGTCGTCTTTACTCAACACATCAGCTTTAAGTTCACATTCATACCTAATCACGGTTTTCCGTATTCTGTAATAATTGCTGTTATTTTGTTTAAAAAGCTTTTAATTTATTATCAATGAATTATTACAGTTTTTTTAATACTTTTTAATATTGACTTTTGCCACAATGCTACCACACATAATGAAGGCATGCAAAAACATCTTGGGATTGGAAATCTACCTGTCCTTTATCCTTAATTTTTAGTTTTAAATTTAAAAAAAATAAGAATGCCGTTGAAGAGAGTCTCTCAACGACGTTTTATAAATCGTTGTTTTATTTTTGTTTGCTTCACTGAATGCAAAAAAGCTTAACCAGTTTTAGGAGAAAAAATTTATTCCATTAATTCATATTTTGTCTAAGTACTAATGACATATTTTTGATGGTGACAACTTAGGATGTTCAATACTTGTAGGAAGGGGGTGACTCATTTGAGATACATCTTAAGAACAATATCATCGAGATAGAAAACAGTTCGAGATCAAGCTATGCGGTATTTAAAGATGTTCCACACACAAGTAAAAATAAAAAAGGAATTTAAATTATAATAATGAATAAAGGAGAGTAGTCCATCACAGTTTTTTACAAACAAATAGCTGATTCTTGAGACTACCTAATGTATATGAAGGTCAATATATTATAATGTGTTTTGAACGTTATTTGTTTCGTTATGTCTTTTTAACGTTATTTATATAATATATGGCTAATTTCAAACATTTACAAAATTTTATTTGATATTTAGAGTGCGAAAAATGCTAGAAGTTACATTTACAAAAAATAAGATTAATTAAGTAAATATAAATGTGATTCATACAAAAAATGTTATTCAGTAGTTATATATGTCTAAGAAAAGTATGTATGTATCCATCTTATAGTGTTGCTCAAGACTGAGTATCGTGACTTCCATGATAGCCTTTGACGAGTCTTCTCCATCCATCCCTGCACTCCACGGCTCAAAGGGTAGTTAATTGTAAAGGATAGTCCAGTTGCATCTCTCACTGGGTCAGTCCAACGTGTTGGGATCCTTCCTCTTGTGCGTCGTCCTTTCACACTTCCAGTAACTACAAACCTCTTCAAACTGTTTCCGTGACCACGAGCAATGTGCTCAAAAAATTGGAGGACTCGTCGAAGGCATAATGTTGACAATCTGTCGGTGATTCTCATTCTACGTCTCTCGCTTACTCTCAGACTCCAAGTCTCCGCGCCATACATGAATATTGCGAAGACGAGAGATTTAACTAGGCGCATTTTCGTCTTGATGGTGATAGTTCTGCTCTTCCATATTTTATTCCAGCTTTGACATCGCATTTTTTGCCATTCAAGTTCTTCTTTTCAACTCAGTCTATCATCCTTCATTGATGGTAATACTGGAGCACATACATAGTTACTAATATTTATGAAAGAAGTATATACACACGTTAGTACGTGGTAGAGTAGTCTTTGAAGTATATACACACGTTAGTACGTGGTAGAGTAGTCTTTGAAGTATATACACACGTTAGTACGTGGTAGAGTAGTCTTTGAAGTATATACACACGTTAGTACGTGGTAGAGTAGTCTTTGAAGTATATACACACGTTAGTACGTGGTAGAGTAGTCTTTGAAGTATATACACACGTTAGTACGTGGTAGAGTAGTCTTTGAAGTATATACACACGTTAGTACGTGGTAGAGTAGTCTTTGAAGTATATACACACGTTAGTACGTGGTAGAGTAGTCTTTGAAGTATATACACACGTTAGTACGTGGTAGAGTAGTCTTTGAAGTATATACACACGTTAGTACGTGGTAGAGTAGTCTTTGAAGTATATACACACGTTAGTACGTGGTAGAGTAGTCTTTGAAGTATATACACACGTTAGTACGTGGTAGAGTAGTCTTTGAAGTATATACACACGTTAGTACGTGGTAGAGTAGTCTTTGCAATCAAACAAACGACATACGTGAGTTTAAAAGGTTTAGAGACATATCCCGTGCATGGAAGCTTTCATAAAAAAATACATAGTACGTGAACACATTTAAATCAATTATAAAATAAAGTACATACCATACTTTATTAACACATTAACATATAGACAGTTCCAAAAAATAAGTAATCGAATACAAAAACCTTTTTGGATAATAAGTGATAACATTTTTTTAGAAGCTTGTAAATTTTGTAAATATCTGATAATGTTTTCAAATGAAGAAAAGTGTTATGGCCATTTTAAAATTAATAAGAAGCAGGAACTCACAAAAAGCTCGGAGTTTTCTAAATATTGGACTCATCATCCTGTCCCAATATTTCAATGTAGAAGTTTTGATATCTTTTCAAACATTAGACCCAGCATTGCACGTGCCAATGATCTTGTGGAAAGTAGACTTGTTATTCATGATTGTAATCCTTATGTTTATATCTTTCTTTCAGACTTTACTGCCCCTTAATTTATTTAGTAGTGTTTTAGAGTTACCTTTTATAAAATTAAAATAAATCTCTCTTGTGGTAATATCTTATAAAAAAACAGCGCTATGTAAGTCATATTTTTATATTATTATTAACTCGTGAGAGAAAGAATGTCTTTTTACAAAATGAAAAAGCAGCTTTTTAAATCTGATGACTTAAGTACATGACGAGTGGGAAAGTAGGAAGGGTGTGAAGTAAAAGGGAGAGTATGATGGAGGACTATTGCATCCTGGGTGCAAACAACTGAAAAAGGGATGTTATAGATACAAGTGGAAAATTCTTACAGACAGTCAAGACCCATCCTGGGTAGCAATGATGATGATGATAATGTACTGGATCAGTCACTAATTTCTTACTTGTTCTGAGCTGATAATACTCAAATAACAAATAGATTTTTTTAGATTAAGGTTTAGGAGATGGATACAAATCGTGGTTTTAGTGGGTATTATTATTGTAGTTATTGAGAGGTGCATGGCCGCGCGGTAACGCACTTGACTTCAGTGCGGAAGGTCGTCGAATCGAACCCCGCGCTGTTCTACTCCCTTCGAATAACACAGGCACTTTTTCCGCCTAGTGTTCGAGGGTATAAGGATACCTAAGCAACTTAGCAACGTACACATATAGTATGTGTAGGTTGAGATAGGTAACATGATCTCGAATAAATATTGCATATTTTTAAGGCATTAAAGCTTTAAAAATGAGTTTATTGGTTTCGGGAGAACAGTTCTTAAGTTAGCGAGCGAAGCTGATAAATAAAATTATTATCAGATTTTACTTTTCTAGAGGTAAACATTAATCTCTTAAGTAAGATTTTTTTAATTTTCTTTTTCAAGTATTATCTAATGAAGTATTGTACTATAATATATGAGCTTTGGTTTTCAGTTTTGAAATCCGTTTATTCTGTTTTCTGGGCAAAACTTCAGATAATGGTTCATTGTCTGAAATACTTTTATCTAAATCAAATGACCGTACCAGTGATAAAACCTAGAAAAATACAAAATTACCAGATATAGGAATTGTGTGAAGATAAATTTCAACTGCATGAGGAGAATTTCCGAGATGGCCCAGTAGTAGGGTAATTAGGGGGATTTTTTTAAAGTACTTAAAATGTTGTTTTTAGTTGTTGCCGTGTTAAGTTGACATAAACGATATTTCGAAGACTTTGCAGCCTTAATCCTTAGGTCTATGCCAAAAAACTACCATAACATCAGCTATCGTTTAAAGCAACTCTGAAAAAAAAAACAACCGTAAAAATCTTTACACATATACATACAATAGTATTCTTTTTAAAACGTAATAATCGATAAATAAAAAAAACTAGCATAAAAATAGGCTATGTATTTTTCTTCTTGATAAGTAAATTCAATTAATGATCCAATATTTCTTTCCACTAGATTAGAAAACTGCTTATATGAGTGAAACAACTGCCATAATATGAAGCTGAGCTTCAGTAGGTTTCTCGGAAATACTCGTAGCAAACATAAAAGGATCGAATAAGCTATCCAACCACAATTATTATTTCAATGTAAGAAACTGCAGAGCTCTGGATATATTTGAAAAGCCTTATTTGCTGCAACTCCTGGGAAAATTTTATAAAACTCCATTATAAAAGCGCGTTTACAATACACCAGTTATTTTCCCAGACGTAAACATAACCGCTATATGCCCGTAGGTTGACCATGATTTTGTCTTTTTTTGTAAATTATGATGTATTATTTATTACTATTGAAGAAACTGGAACTTTCATTTTTCTTATCCATCGACATTTAGTTCCCCTTATCTCTACGATTTCATTCTTAATTTCTGATTGTTCTCTAAATCACGTACTTCGTTTACGGTCACGTCTATTCAGTTCATGCAGGCTTTGTTCAACATTTATTTGAATCGTTTGAAACTTCTAGCTTCTTTATGGAGCCGTCAACTATCTCCAAGTTTTACACCCATATTTCATTCTCGGAAGTACACACTTATCGAAGACATGACGTTTGAAAGTATTAGGAGTTAAACTTTTAAAGGCATGTTTGTTCAATTTGTCCCATTTTTTTTATTTGACAATACATTTAAGATTAACTCATGAAAGATTCATATATTCCATGGCGGCACTTTTTCCTCTTCTCATTTCGTTTCAAAGAGTTATGATAAAGAGTCTTGTTGCAGAGCCCTTCATATTCTCCAATAATTTCATATCCATGTTCCTGGAGCTGGAAGCTGGAAAACATTATTTTACCAATTAGTTCAGGAAAACCGTCATACCTCAATATAAAAAATTAATAACAATTTGACATTTTTATTCTTTTTAAAATCCCTCTGCTCTTGATTGACGAACATGCCTACCTTGAACGTTGAGGCAACAGCTCAAACCAAAGATATGCCACCACGATAAAATCACTCCCGTAAGTTCTTCAACCAGGACATGCGTCTTTTTCCCACACTTCTTCTGCGTCAAATTTTCCTCTGCAATATCAGTTGAAAGATCTCATAATTTTCTGTTCACATTTTATGTTCAAAGTATTCTAACTTTATCCTTTTGATGGTGGATAAAAATTCTCTGTCATTATTCATCCATTTCAAGATGTCATAATTACGAACTTCGTCAACCCATGAGACACTCAGCATTCATCAAAAGCACTTCACTTCAAGAAAACAATTTTACTAAAAAGGTGAAATTTTTGCCTTTTCAAATTTAAATTGGGATTCGATCCCATGGTTACCTTGAATATTTGTTCAACGCCAAACGGGTTCATTCTGCCATTGCCTCAGGTCAATTTTGCTGTTGAAATGTAACATTCAAGTGCAGGGAGTATTTCCCATTGTGATATGGATGTTAGCTGAAAAAAAAATAACGAACGCAACTTGTTGGTTTGAATACAATAAAAAAATTCTCTCGTGAAAATTATGAGTTGTTCATAACTTTCAAAAAATGTTTTGATTTTGTAAACGTTCATGTCAAAATACGAGATTTTTTGTATTAATTATGAAATTAAACAAATGGTTGATTTCAAGGAAAATTCATTTTTGTTCAACTATCATTTCTTTAAATAAATATGCATAATAATTATCTTCCATTTATTTTCTTCCTAAATTCGAATTTGGTTGAGAATTGTCTTTGACTTGAATTATTTTGAAAATAAGAATAACGTACTGTTGTGCAGAAAAGTATTCATAGATTTAATTAACACTTTAAGACCCTATCAAAACGAAGACAACCTCTTCCAGTGCCTAGCTTGTTTTTGAGGAATCCCGTTTATTGTGAAGGATTTACTAAAATTACTTTATCTATCTCTTTATGTAGTGCTACATCCCACTTCTTACATATGTATCGGATCTAACTCCTCTTCTTGCGCTTAACACATACTTTGTACGTCCTGCGAGTTTCTATTTTTTGTCAGTTGATGAAATCCAGATCAACATATTTTAACACACGTTTATTGATAACCTATTTGGATTTCTTATTTTATTTGGACTCGGAGACTGTAGTTGGTCTCCGGGTTTGCATGTCGAAATCATAAAGATTTGACATTTTACGGCTCATTGGTGATGCGACATCAGAATCCGTGTATATTTTCACTATCTACGGCATTTTCCATGCGAGAAATCAGGAGACTTTCTTTTAAAGGTTGAATTGCTCACAAAAATATTTGACACATGTCAGTATTAGGTCCTTTTTTCGGAAGAAATATTGTTTGATACTGATCACATGAAAACACGGGACCGAAACTCAACGCAACTCTAGTTTATTACTTTACAACACGGGAACGAGATACAGAGTATTGAGATATTAATATCGTTTCGCCATTGAATTCTTTATAAATGTTAATTGAAATTAAATAAAAAATGTCTCAAATTATTTTTGAATTCAACATCAAGACATTGTTTAAATGTGGAGGATCGTGATCAGAAGACAACCTCGTCTTCGGCCTCATTAATCAGGACTAGGCACGAAACTCATCATTCGTCATTGTAAATGTTGGCAATATTACTGCACACTTTTAGTGTATGTTACCCAGGTTTGCCAGATTTACAAAATCACAGATCGGGACATTCAGTATTTTGAACGATAAAATAAGGAAAGTAAATAATAAGGGAAGAAATGAAGAAATTTTTTTTTAATTAAATTATAATATATGTAAACAAGTGCATACATATGTATACAGAAGAGAACATATAAAAAATAGTCACATAATAATCCACAGGAATCACAGTTACGAGTATTAAAATATATTGATTAGATACAATAACAGGAATAATTAATTACATTTTGATTCAAATGCAAAAATTTATACAATCATAACAGTTTTATTAAAAGTATTTTCCGAGCTTTTAGCGTGTTTCCAATTGTGTTCGCCATCTTCGCTCGATAAAAATTTTCTAAAGTAATTACAATTGTAACCAATAAATTCTTTGATCATTCGATCATCATTCAGCTTCTACGATTTTAAAAAATAATCTGTTTCTTTCCTTTCTCCATTCAGCACTCCTTAGACTACATATTCTTCCGCACATTGCATACGACTGTGGAATTAAGAGTATGTGAGCCAACGTTTTATACAAATTATTGCAAGTATGTCAGCCAAAATTTTATCTTTAAAAAACATATAAGATCATTATCTTAAATATATAAGATCATTATCTTATTAAATATATAAGATAATATATAAGATCATTATCTTTAAAAAATATTATCCGTTTCCCATCAATTATTTTTTTCTCGTTTGCTTCTGTCATATTTAGTAAAAAATTATTTATAAAACCAACATCTTATAGTATATAGAAGGTAAATATCGCAAGTAATATTAAATAATTTTTCACTTAATTAAATACGAAAATCAATTTTCATATTTGGTTTTAAGGACAAGACTTTGATGGATTGAAATTTGTTGCTTTTGGAGTCAAACCCTTTCTGTGGGTATTGTATCGCTCTTTCACAAAAAATATTTGCGTCAGTTTTGAAACGGGTTACTTTGATGTCGTCAGTGCATTGCAGTGACATTGTTCTAGCTACGCTTCCATAAAAGGCGTCAGCTTTTTATTGAATGAAATACTGCAATATGCCGTTCATTAATTCAAAAACAAAAAAAATGTTTGTTGAGCCGAGGTTTTCAGAGGAAATGCGGGACTCGGGATTTGTCTGTTGAAATCGGGACAGTCCCGCTAAAATAGGGACGGACGTCTGGCAATCCTGTATACAAAGTTCCAGCCTGCTTATGAGCCTGAAACTTTCTTAGTAATATACTGAAATTTCATACATTTTACTCGAAAAACTGCCATTGACAAACAAGTTTACGAATAAATGTACAAAATCACCAAAGCGTTAATGTTTGTTCAACGTGGTTTCGTGTTTTTTGTCCCAAACTTCTAATTTGACGAAATTTCAATATTTTGCGTCAAAATTTTCCAGTTTGAAAGAATTTCACTACTTTTGCCTTAAAAAAATATATATTTTTCATACAAAAATGCTAGAATTATAATGAATCAAGACAAAAGTGTAGTAGAAACGCATTGACGTTAATTGTGATATACAACGTCCAAACTAGCTAAATGTGTATTATCATTTCTTAGTACAATAATTTAATGAAATTTCACACTTTTCACTCGAAAATCTGCCATTCATGACCAAGTTCACGAACATATGTAACAAATCAACACAGTGTTATTATTTGGTCAATGCGTTTTCACGTTTTTCGTCACAAACCTCTAATTTTGCTAAATTTCAATATTTTGCATCAATATTTTCCAGTTTGAATGAATTTAAACTACCAATTTTCTGTACAAAAATGCTAGAAATATCAATGAATCAAGACAAATGTGCGGAAGAAATGCATTCGCGTTAATTATGTGATATAAAATGTAAAAACCTGCATGTGAACGAATATTTCATATTAATGGACAGAAATTTCATACTTTTCACTCAAAAAACGCCATTGACAACCAAGTTGACGAAAATATGTACAAAATTCCCAAAGAAATATTATTTGTTCTATGTGTTTCCGTGTTTTTTTATTCCAAACCTGTAATTTTGCGATATTTCAATTTTTTGCATCAATATTTTTCAGTTTGAACGAATTTTACTACTTTTAACCAAAAAATCTGCCACTTTCATACAAAAATATAAGGATTGTAAATAAATCATGACAAACGTGTAATAGAAACGCATTTGCGTTAATTTTGATATAAGACGACCAAAACTTCAAAATATGTATGAACATTTGTTAATAAAAGATGGAAACTTCATACTTTTCACTCGAAAAACTGCCCTTGACGCCCAACTTTACGAATATATGAACAAAATTACGCCAGAAATATTATATTATCTACGTGTTTCCCTGTTTTTTGTTCCATTTGAATCTTTTGCATCATATTTTGCAAATATTTTTCAGTTTGAATGAATTTCTCTACTTTTTATCAACAAATCTGCCAATTTCGTATAAAAATAGAAGGATTATCAATGAATCATGACAAATGTGTGATAGAAACGCATTTGCGTTAAAAAATTATATAAAACTTAAAAACCATTTTAATATGTATAAATATTTGATAATAAAAGGCAGCAACTTAATACTTATCACTCAAAAAACTGCCATTGACGCCCATATTTAAGAATATATGGAAAAAATTACCACAAAAATAATATTTGTTCTACTTGTTTTCGTGTTTTTTATTCCAAACCTGTAATTTTGCGATATTTCAATCTTTTGCATTAATATTTTTCAGTTTTAATGAATTTTCCTACTTTTTACCAACAAATCTGCCACTATCGTACTAAAATAGAAGGATTATCAATGAATCATGACAAATGTGTGATAGAAACGCATTTGCGTTAAAAAATTATATAAAACTTCAAAACCATTTTAATATGTATAAACATTTGATAATAAAAGGCAGCAACTTAATACTTTTCACTCAAAAAACTGCCGTTGACGCCCAAATTTAAGAATATATGTACAAAATTACCACAAAAATATTATTTTTTCTGCGTTTTTTCGTGTTTTTATTCCAAACCCGTAATTTTGCCATATTTCAATCTTTTGCATCAATATTTTTCAATTTGAAAAAATTTTACTACTTTTAACCAAAAAATCTGCCACTTTCGTACTAAAATAGAAGGATTATCAATGAATCATGACAAATGTGTTTTAGAATTGCTTTTGCGTTAAACAAATATTTAAAATTTCAAAACCATTTTAATATGGTTTCGTTTACATTTGATAATAAAAGGCAGCAACTTCATACTTTTTACTCAAAAAAGTGCGATTGACGCCCAAGTTTAAGAATTTATGTACAAAATTACCATAGAAATATTATTTGTTCGACGTGTTTTCGTGTTTTTTATTCCAAACCTGTAATTTTGCGATATTTGAATCTTTTGCATCAATATTTTTCAGTTTGAATGAATTTTACTACTTTTAACGAACAAATCTGCCACTTTCGTACAAAAATTGAAGGATTATCAATGAATCATGACAAATGTGTGATAGAAACGCATTTGCGTTAAAAAATTATATAAAACTTCAAAACCATTTTAATATGTATAAACATTTGATAATAAAAGGCAGCAACTTAATACTTTTCACTCAAAAAACTGCCGTTGACGCCCAAATTTTAGAATATATGTACAAAATTACCACAAAAATACTATTTTTTCTGAGGATTTGCGGTAAAGAATGATACAAAACTTCAAAACCATTTTAATATGTATAAACATTTGATAATAAAAGGCAGCTATTTCATACTTTTCACCCAAAAAAGTGCCATTGGCACCCATGTTTACGAGTATATGTACAAAATTACCACAGAAATATTATTTGTTTTACGTGTTTTCGCTTTTCTTATTCTCAACCCGTAATTTTGCGATATTTGAATCTTTTGCATCAATACTTTTCACTTTTATGGAATTTTACTACTTTTAACCAACAAATCTCCCACTTTCGTACTAAAATAGAAAGGATTATTAATAAATGATGACAAATGTGTGATAAAAACGCATTTGCATAAAAAAATGATATAAAACTTCAAAACCATTTTAATATGTACAAACATTTGATAATAAAAGGCAGCAACTTCATAATTTTTACTCAAAATACTGTCATTGACGCCCAAGTTTAAGAATATATGTACAAAATTACCACATAAATATTATAATATTAGTTTTACGTGTTTTTTTTTACAAACCTGTAATTTTGCGATATTTAAATCTTTTGCATTAATATTTTTCAGTTTTAATGAATTTTCCTACTTTTTACCAACAAATCTGCCACTATCGTACTAAAATAGAAGGATTATCAATGAATCATCATAAATGTGTGATAGAAACGCATTTGCGTTAAAAAATTATACAAAACTTCGAAACCATTTTAATATGTATAAATATTTGATAATAAAAGGCAGCAAATTCATAAATTTTACTCAAAAAACTGTCATTGACGCCCAAGTTTAAGAAAATATGTACAAAATTACCACAGAAATATTATTTGTTCTACGTGTTTTCGTGTTTTTTATTCCAAACCTGTAATTTTGCGATATTTCAATCTTTAGCATTAATATTTTTCAGTTTTAATGAATTTTACTACATTTAACCAACAAATCTGCCACTTTCGTACTAAAAAATGAGGATTAGTAATGAATCGTGACAAATGTGTTATATATAAACGTATTGGCTTTTAAAAATAAAACTTCAAAACTCTTTTGATGTATATAAATATTTGATAATAAAAGGCAGCAACTTCATACTTTTTCCTCAAAAAGCTGCCATTGCCGCCCAAGTTTAAGAATATATGTCTAAAATTACCACATAAATATTATTTGTTCTCCGTATTTTTTATTCTAAACCTGTAATTTTGCGATATTTCAATCTTTTGCATCAATATTTTTCAGTTTTAATGAATTTTCCTACTTTTAACAAACAAATCTGCCACTTTCGTACTAAAATAGAAAGATTATCAATGAATCATGACCAATGTGTGATAGAAACGCATTCGCGTTAAAAAATGATATAAAATTTCAAAACCATTTTAATATGTATATAAACATTTGGTAATAAAATGCAGCAACTTCATACTTTTCACTCAAAAAACTGCCATTGACGCCCAAGTGTACGAATATATGTACACAATTACCACAGAAATATTATTTGGTCTACGTGTTTTCGTGTTTTTTATTTTCAAACCTGTAATTTTGCGATATTTCAATCTTTTGCATCAATATTTTTCAGTTTTTATGAATTTTACTACATTTAATCAACAAATCTGCCACTTTCGTACAAAAATGGAAGGATTATGATCAATGAATCATGACAAATTTGTGATAGAAAAGGATTTGCGGTAAAGAATGATACAAAACTTCAAAACCATTTTAATATGTTTAAACATTTGATAATAAAAGGCAGCAATTTCATACTTTTCACCCAAAAAAGTGCCACTGGCACCCAAGTTTACGAGTATATATATAAAATTATCACAGAAATATTATTTGTTTTACGTGTTTTTTATTCTTAACCCGTAATTTTGCGATATTTCAATCTTTTGCATCAATATTTTTCACTTTTAATGAATTTTACTACTTTTAACCAACAAATCTGCCCCTTTCGTACTTAAATAGAAGGATAATCAATGAATCATAACAGATGTGTGATAGAAACTGATTTGGGTAAAAAATTATATAAAACTTTAAAACGATTTTAATATGTATAAATATTTGATAATAAAAGGCAGCAAATTCATACTTTTTCCTCAAAAAGCTCCCATTGCCGCCCAAGTTTAAGAATATGTCTAAAATTACCACATAAATATTATTTGTTCTCCGTATTTTTTATTCTAAACCTGTAATTTTGCGATATTTCAATCTTTTGCATCAATATTTTTCAGTTTCAATGAATTTTCCTACTTTTAACAAACAAATCTGCCACTTTCGTACTAAAATAGAAAGATTATCAATGAATCATGACCAATGTGTGATAGAAACGCATTCGCGTTAAAATATGATATAAAATTTCAAAACCATTTTAATATGTATATAAACATTTGGTAATAAAATGCAGCAACTTCATACTTTTCACTCAAAAAACTTCCATTGACGCCCAAGTGTACGAATATATGTACACAATTACCAGAGAAATATTATTTGGTCTACGTGTTTTCGTGTTTTTTAATTTCAAACCTGTAATTTTGCGATATTTCAATCTTTTGCATCAATATTTTTCAGTTTTAATGAATTTTACTACATTTAATCAACAAATCTGCCACTTTCGTACTAAAATAGAAGAGATTATCAATAAATCATGATAAATGTGTGATAGAAACGCGTTTGCATTTAAAAACGATATGAAACTTCAAAACTCTTTAAATATGTATAAATATTTGATAATAAAAGGTCGCAAGTTCATACTTTTCACTCAAAAAAGTGCCATTGCGCGTAAGTTTACGAATATATGTAAAAAATTACCACAGAAATATTATTTGTTCTACGTGTTTTCGTGTTTTTTATTCCAAACCTGTAATTTTGCGATATTTTAATCTTTTGCATTAATATTTTTCAGTTTTAATGAATTTTCTTACTTTTTACCAAAAAATCTGCCACTATCGTAATAGAAGGATTAGAAATAAATCATGACAAATGTGTGTTAGAAACGCATTTGCGTTTAAAAATTATTCAAAACTTCAAAACCATTTTAATATGTTTAAATATTTGATAATAAAAGACAGACTTTCATACTTTTTACTCAAAAAACTGCCATTGACGCCCAAATTTAAGAGCATATGTACAAAATTACCACAGAAATATTATTTGTTCTGCGTGTTTTCGTGTTTTTATTCTTAACCTGTAATTTTGCGATATTTTAATCTTTTGCATTAATATATTTCAGTTTTAATGAATTTTACTACTTTTAAACAAAAAATCTCCCACTTTCTTACTAAAATAGAAGGATTATCAATGAATCATGACAAATGTGTGATAGAAACGCATTTGCGTTAAAAAATGATATAAACCTTCAAAACCATTTTAATATGTATAAACATTTGATAATAAAAGGCAGCAACTTCATAATTTTTACTCAAAATACTGTCATTGACGCCCAAGTTTAAGAATATATGTACAAAATTACCACATAAATAATATTTGTTTTACGTGTTTTCGTGTTTTTTATTACAAACCTGTAATTTTGCGATATTATCTTTTGCATTAATATTTTTCAGTTTTAATGAATTTTCCTACTTTTTACTAACAAATCTGCCACTATCGTACTAAAATAGAAGGATTATCAATGAATCATCACAAATGTGTGATAGAAACGCATTTGCGTTAAAAAATTATACAAAACTTCGAAACCATTTTAATATGTATAAATATTTGATAATAAAAGGCAGCAAATTCATAATTTTTACTCAAAAAACTGTCATTGACGCCCAAGTTTAAGAAAATATGTACAAAATTACCACAGAAATATTATTTGTTCTATGTGTTTTCGTGTTTTTTATTCCAAACCTGTAATTTTGCGATATTTCAATCTTAAGCATATTAATATTTTTCAGTTTTAATGAATTTTACTACATTTAACCAACAAATCTGCCACTTTCGTACTAAAATATGAGGATTAGTAATGAATCATGACAAATGTGTTATATAGAAACGCATTGGCTTTTAAAAATAAAACTTCAAAACTCTTTTGATGTATATAAATATTTGATAATAAAAGGCAGCAACTTCATACTTTTTCCTCAAAAAGCTGCCATTGCCGCCCAAGTTTAAGAATATATGTCTAAAATTACTACATAAATATTATTTGTTCTCCGTATTTTTTATTCTAAACCTGTAATTTTGCGATATTTCAATCTTTTGCATCAATATTTTTCAGTTTTAATGAATTTTCCTACTTTTAACAAACAAATCTGCCACTTTCGTACAAAAATTGAAGGATTATCAATGAATCATGACAAATTTGTGATAGAAAAGGATTAGCGGTAAAGAATGATACAAAACTTCAAAACCATTTTAATATGTATAAACATTTGATAATAAAAGGCAGCAATTTCATACTTTTCACCCAAAAAAGTGCCACTGGCACCCAAGTTTACGAGTATATATACAAAATTACCACAGAAATATTATTTGTTTTACGTGTTTTTTATTCTAAACCCGTAATTTTGCGATATTTCAATATTTTGCATCAATCTTTTTCACTTTTAATGAATTTTACTACATTTAACCAAAAAATCTGCCACTTTCGTATTAAAATAGAAGGATAATCAATGAATCATGACAGATGTGTGATAGAAACTGATTTGGGTAAAAAAATGATATAAAACTTTAAAACCATTTTAATATGTATAAATATTTGATAGTAAAAGGCAGCAAATTCATACTATTTACTCAAAAAACTGCCATTGACGCCCAAATTTAAGAATATATTGACAAAATTACCACAAAAATAATATTTGTTCGACGTGTTTTCGTGTTTTTTATTCCAAACCTGTAATTTTAAGAATATATCCGACACTCTCCGTGGAGATCCAGGTGAGATGCGTGGGCCGTGGGAGGGGTCGCAAGTATCGCCCTTCGCCACCCAGGGATCCTCCCCCCTCCCCACGCAACTCCCGCCCTACATATAACTATAATACAATAAGGCAAATTTTTTACTCTTAAAGAATATTCTACTACATTTTGACTGGAACACCCTGTATAGCATAGATAATATTGACGAAGCCGTAGAGTACTTCCATAGTGTCATTTACGGAACGCTAGATATCTGCGTCCCACAGAAACATAATCTACCAAATTTGCCCAACTATCCAGTTTGGTTCAATGTCGATATAATCCGAGATCTCAAAAATAAAAACAAACTTCATAACAATTATCTTCAAAGCAGAAACCAGTCTGATTACTTAGAATACTCAAGGCTGAGAGCCAAATTAAAAACTCAAATAAAACAATCGCGCCAAGAGTATTTAGCCAAGATAGAGACCGACATCCGAGGAAACCCTTCGAATCTTTGGAATCATGTAAAAAATAGAAAAACGAATAAAATTAGCTTCAAATCTATGAAACTGGGTGACAGTATAACTGAAGACTCCCAAAAGATTGCAGAAAACTTTGCACAATACTTTCAATCAGTTTACCTAGATTCAGCGGCCAAATATGACATAAAAAATATATTAAACAGTTCGTCAGACAGCAGAAGCATATCGCTCCATTCCATTTCTAAGGAAGAAGTGCTGAAAAGCATAAACTCCTTGCAAACCGACAAAGCAATCGGACCAGATGGGTTATCAGCCGACATTTTCAAAGTCTGTGCGAAATACGTGTGTGATCCCATCTGCTACATATTTAACTTGAGCATAAATACCAATACATTTCCCGAAAGCTGGAAGACAACCAGGGTCTGCCCTACCTTCAAATCGGGAGACCCGTTAGACTCTCATAATTACAGACCTGTAGCTGTTCTCTCTTTGCTTCCAAAAATTTTCGAAACTGTACTGTACAACCAATTGACCCACCAAGTGTCAAAACGATCGACTGTTACCAACCTTCTCTCTCTCACACAACAGATTGCGTCAAACTTAGACGAACTTTCACAAACGGACGTAATATATACAGACTTTAAGAAAGCTTTCGACAAAGTTGATCACGATATATTACTTAAGAAAATGCACAAACTTGGTTTCAGCGATATTCTAATTGGATTATTTGCATCTTACCTAAAAGAAAGATCTCAATACGTAACAATCCGTAACAAGTCTTCTGTGGAATTTATCGCAAGATCTGGTATACCAACAAGGATCCAATTTAGGTCCCCTACTATTCTTCATATTAATAGACGACATTCAGAATTCCATAAGTCACTCGACATGTTTATTGTTCGCTGACGACTTGAAAATATTCAAAAAGATCAATTCACCTCACGACTGTGCACAGTTACAACAGGACCTAGACTCCCTAGTCTCCTGGAGTGAGCAAAATCATCTTCTGTTCAACATTAACAAATGTGTCTGTGTATCTTATAGCCGATCGTTTTCACCAATCCACCATCAGTATACTATACAGGGAGTGGCACTAAACAGAGTTTCTGAATTCAAGGATTTGGGCGTAACCTTCGATGTCGGACTCACGTTCGTTAACCATGTCTCACGTCTGATATCGGACTGTTACAAACTACTCGGTTTTGTAATGAGAATATCAAGAGAATTTAACAGCACCGATATCCTCCGAAACTTATATAATTATCTAATTAGAACCAAATTAGAATATGCATCTACGGTTTGGGCTCCTCACCAGCTCAAATATAAAAACAATATAGAACAAATACAAAAAAAAATCCTCAGATATCTATGGTACAGAACAAAGGGCGATTACCCAAAATATGCTCACTCACCATGCCGAACTTCTCACGGTGTGTAACTATAGAAGCCTTGAAACAAGAAGGCAAGAATCCATTGCGATATTCCTAATAAAGGTCTTCCAAGGTTCCTTTTACTGTCCCGCGATTCTAGAAGCACTAAGTTTATATGTACCCAATAAATATATCCGTGCAAGGAATCACCCTCTGTTCTACATACCAACTTACAGGACGAATATCATGGCTAAACACTCAGTCACGCGTGGTATAGAGATATTGAACCAACTGAATGACACGGTTGATATATTCTCGGTACCGTCTAGCAGTATGAGAAGAATCCTGGCTGATATTATTCCTAACGAATAAGCTAACGCTAGAAGCAAACCCTCTTTGTGTAACAGGAGAAATCCGTGCAAAGTGGATAAGAAAAAAAAAAAAAAAAAAAAAATTTGCGATATTTCAATCTTTTGCATTAATATTTTTCAGTTTTGATGAATTTTCCTACTTTTTACCAACAAATCTGCCACTATCGTACTAAAATAGAAGGATTATCAATGAATCATGACAAATGTGTGATAGAAACGCATTTGCGTTAAAAAATTATATAAAACTTAAAAACCATTTTAATATGTATAAATATTTGATAGTAAAAGGCAGCAACTTAATACTTTTCACTCAAAAAACTGCCATTGACGCCCAAATTTAAGAATATATGGACAAAATTACCACAAAAATAATATTTATTCGACGTGTTTTCGTGTTTTTTATTCCAAACCTGTAATTTTGCGATATTTCAATCTTTTGCATTAATATTTTTCAGTTTTAATGAATTTTCCTACTTTTTACCAACAAATCTGCCACTTTCGTACTAAAATAGAAGGATTATCAATGAATCATGACAAATGTGTGATAGAAACGCATTTGCGTTAAAAAATTATATAAAACTTCAAAACCATTTTAATATGTATAAACATTTGATAATAAAAGGCAGCAACTTAATACTTTTCACTCAAAAAACTGCCGTTGACGCCCAAATTTTAGAATATATGTACAAAATTACCACAAAAATACTATTTTTTCTGCGTGTTTTCGTGTTTTTATTCTAAACCCGTAATTTTGCCATATTTCAATCTTTTGCATCAATATTTTTCAATTTGAATGAATTTTACTACTTTTAACCAACAAATCTGCCACTTTCGTACTAAAATAGAAGGATTATCAATGAATCATGACAAATGTGTTTTAGAATTGCATTTGCGTTAAACAAATATTTAAAACTTCAAAACCATTTTAATATGGTTTCGTTTACATTTGATAATAAAAGGCAGCAACTTCATACTTTTTACTCAAAAAAGTGCGATTGACGCCCAAGTTTAGGAATTTATTTGTTTTACGTGTTTTCGTGTTTTTTATTCTTAACCCGTAATTTTGCGATATTTCAATCTTTTGCATCAATATTTTTCACTTTTATGGAATTTTACTACTTTTAACCAACAAATCTCCCACTTTCGTACTAAAATAGAAAGGATTATCAATAAATGATGACAAATGTGTGATAAAATCGTATTTGCGTTAAAAAATGATACAAAACTTCAAAACCATTTTAATATGTATAAAATATTTGATAATAAAAGGCAGCAACTTCATAATTTTTACTCAAAAAAACTGTCATTGACGCCCAAGTTTAAGAAAATATGTACAAAATTACCACAGAAATATGATTTGTTCTACGTGTTTTCGTGTTTTTTATTCCAAACCTGTAATTTTGCGATATTTCAATATTTTCCATTTTAAATGAATTTTACTACTTTTAACCAACAAATCTGCCACTATCGTACTAAAATAGAGGGCTTATCAATAAATCATAAGAAATGTGTGATAGAAACGCATTTGCGTTAAAAAATGATATGAAACTTTAAAACCATTTTAATATGTATAAACATTTGATAATAAAAGGCAACAACTTCATACTTTTCACTTAAAAAAGTGCCATTGACGCCCAAGTTTATGAATATGTGTAAAATTACCGCAGAAATATTATTTGTTCGGCTGTTTTCGTTTTTTCCATTCCAAATCCGTAATTTTTCGATATTTCAATCTTTTGCATCAATATTTTTTAGTTTGAATGAATTTTACTACTTTTAACCAACAAATCTGCCACTTTCGTACAAAAATGGAAGGATTATCAATGAATCATGACAAATTTGTGATAGAAAAGCATTTGCGGTAAAGAATGATACAAAACTTCAAAACCATTTTAATATGTATAATAAACATTTGATAATAAAAGGCAGCAACTTCATCATTTTCACTAAAAAAACTGCCATTGACGCCCAAGTTTAAGAGTTTATGTACAAAATTACTACAGAAATATTATTCGTTCTACGTGTTTTCGTGTTTTTTATTCCAAACCTGAATTTACCAACAAATCTGCTACTATCGTACTTATATAGAAGGATTATCAATGAATCATGACAAATGTGTGATAGAAACGCATTAGCGTTAAAAAATTATACAAAACTTCAAAACCATTGACGCCCAAGTTTAAGAATATATGTACAAAATTACCACATAAATAATATTTGTTTTACGTGTTTTCGTGTTTTTTTATTACAAACCTGTAATTTTGCGATATTTCAATGTTTTGCATTAATATTTTTCAGTTTTAATGAATTTTCCTACTTTTTACTAACAAATCTGCCACTATCGTACTAAAATAGAAGGATTATCAATGAATCATCACAAATGTGTGATAGAAACGCATTTGCGTTAAAAAATTATACAAAACTTCGAAACCATTTTAATATGTATAAATATTTGATACTAAAAGGCAGCAACTTCGTACTTTTTACTCAAAAAACTGCCATGGACGCCCAAGTTTAAGACTATATGTTCAAAATTACTACAGAAATATTTTTTCTACTTGTTTTCGTGTTTTTTATTCTAAACCTGTAAATTTGCGATATTTCAATCTTTTGCATCAATATTTTTCAGTTTGAATGAATTTTACTACTTTTAACCAACAAATCTGCCACTATCGATCGTACTAAAATAGAAGGATTATCAATGAATCATGACAAATGTTGCTAACTTCCAGTTGTTCAAGTTGTTAACTTCCTTTTGTCCTTTAGCACAAATTATACTCGTTTTTAGGTTCAAATACCTTATTAATCAATAATAATACCTTATGGTATCTCAGTCTCTTTTTACACCAAGGAATAAATATTTAATTCTTAAATTTCCCTTAAAACTTACGAGAAATAGTTTTAAATATATTAAAATGGAAACTTTCCATCATCAAAGCTATAAAGTTTTGACTTAAAAGGTGTAATAACAATATTTTTCAATTTAAATCTAAATTCTAAATAGATTTATGTTGAAAATTGAAGTTATTGAATAAATTTACTAAACTTCCTTTCTTCAATTGTCTTTTTTGTTATATAAATCCAAGTCTTGTCCACTCGTAGACCTTGGAAATTAATTTAATTCAATAACATTTATAGCCGTAGTGTTTCATCTCGAGCAAAGTTAGTGTTGTTCTTTGTAAGTCCCATCAGGCGTGGCTCGCCCAAGACTGTGGTGATTATGCTGAGAGCAGTTAGTAGTTAACTCTTGCCAAGTTGGATTTATGTATGAGACTGTTATCTTAAGATATTTAGGCGGGATTCGGGCGTAGCTTCGAAATAACGATTATTCTGTATCAAATTTGTTGAGTTGTGTTAATAAGAATAACGTGTCAACTTTATCATGACAATAATATAGTGTGCGTATTAATTAGTTTTAAATGTTTTTTGGAGTTGTCACCGTGTTGAGTTGGATCAAAAAATGGTTGACGTTTCGATATCGTTGTAGCCTTCATCCTCAGGGTGATGTCAAATAATGATTGAATACAATTTTTGATACCGCGCTTGTAGATGAACGCTGCTAGTAATTATTTAAACGAACTCAACACGGCAGTAACTCAGAAAAACATTTAAAACAAATGAAAAACAGTCATGAAAATCTTCGAACATGTATATAAGTATTTTTAACTGTGAGTATATAAGTATTTTTAATTAAATATGAACCGTCCATAAGGCCTCCCCAGGGCTCGGGGTTGTAGGGTCGATCCCCGAACGCCCTTAAAATAAAGAATTACAAGTCATAGATCACACAGCCATAGAGCTGGTTGGGTCATGGATTAGAAAGACTTGAAATGCCAAGCTGTAGATCGACCTGGATGGAGGCGTTTTATGGCACCCCTGTGTGCATCCTTATGACACTTAGAGGGTGATAGTGATTTTTTTTTAATGAAGCAGGGATCTAGGTTCTAAATTTTCTCTGTAAATAAAAATGTATGATATTTGTTTTTAAGAAATGAAAACTGTTAGTGTTTTTGTATAAAAATTAATTAAAAAAAAAAAATTAAAGTAAATACTTGAAGTCAGTTCGATTGGAATTTATGGCAAATGATTATTAGTTTCGAACCCGTAAATACGTATTCGCTTCATTTTTTGTGAAAAGTTTGTGATGCACTTGTTTAATAAAAATAGCCCTTAACATTTTAAACCTTTTATGTATAAATTACGTAAGTGACATTTCTTACTATCCACAACAGCATCCCATACCATACCATACAAGGCATTTTTACTATCCACAACGGCATACCATACAAGGCATTTTTACTGTCCATAACAGCATACCATGCAATGCATTTTTACTATCCACAACAGCATATCATACAAGGCATTTTTACTATCCACAATAGCATACCATACAAGGCATTTTTACTATCCACAACAGCATACCATACAAGGCATTTTTACTATCCACAACAGCATACCATACAAGGTATTTTTATTGACTACAAATACAATCTGCAACCAAATTTCGTTTTCAAGGGGAGTGGGGGAGGGGGAGAGGGGGTTATTATTTAATTTTATCTTTAATTATAGAAAAAATAGCCGTTTGTGGGTGAGGAGCCTCATTTCACTAGGCAAGCCAGTTTTAGAAGTGGTCTTTAATTACATAGTTAAACATTTACCTTCAGCATTTTGAGTCGAAACATTTATCTGTGTTAGCAACATAACCACACTCGCACACGTCTAGTATTATTACCAAACGACGTCTTAAACCTTTTTTTTTTTGGGTACCGATAACGAATTTTCCCGAATTAAGCGGTGGGTACCGAATTTTTCCAAATTCAATACTGGTAATTATTTTAGTGTAGATCATGTAAAAATCAATAAAAGGCTAAATGTATAACTATTAGGCTATCCCATGAGTCTTAGCTTGTTTTGCCTACAAATATATAGGGTTAAAATAATTAAATACAATAATTTGAATTCATTGCATATTTACTAATATTTTCAAAAACCATTACATCTATCTATCACTTTTTTTATTCCAGATTTGATGAACTTACTGTATTTTGAAGCAATAAATGTTTCTTTGTCATTTTTACTGACTTATTTTATTAACTATTGTTTAAAAAGCGCTGCAGAAATCTAAAAATGTGAATATTTCTTAGCGCAATGTCTGAAAAATATGGTGGATAAGGCAGGAGTTCTAAAGAAATTTACCATATTTTCTTAATGGTTTTTCTTGAAATATGTGGGCGAGCATTATCCTGGTGTAAAATGTAGTTTTCTCGATTTGTAAAGGTAGGTTTTTTAATGGCCATGG